>FR990016.1:15440184-16640184 GCA_905404135.1 Hesperia comma
TAGTTTGTTACCTCACTTAGTTGTGACTAATGGTTAATGGTCTAACGGTTAGCAGCGCTAGATGGCGGATGGTGTTACAATGTTTTAAATATAATTCTTTGTATAAATAAATGTTTTAAATTGTTACTATTATTTCATCCTTCTTCCTACTATACGAATGAATATTCACATTAAAATTATTTTACCACTCAAAGTCGTTGTCACGTAAAACTTTCGCCCGTATACCGACTTTACAGGCAACCAATTTTTTTTTTTACAAAAATTTAAAAGTAAATATTTATATTTTTACATTTGAAAATGCCATTACCCTTATTGTTTAGACTAACATTTTTATCGCATTTTTTATGTATTTAATGCAGGACAACATGTCTATCTATCTATCTATGCTATAGGTACTTCCAAAAGCGGAAACCACACCAATGTAGGTATCAAAATAAAAAAACAGTATTACGTACACTGCTGAAACATTGAGACAACGTTAGGTACCTACTAGTTACCTACAATTTAATTGGAACGCTCTCCATGATTGTCATCGCCGTTAATATCATAGAGGTACGAGTATGTCGAAATCGCGTTGATTCAATCTGGGTACCTCAGGGAGCGGCGCATGTGCAATTAATTGGCTTATCGCGCCACTTTATTGATTCGGTAAGGCGATCCGTTTTAATTACCTCCATCGCTCATTTGCCGCTGATTGGTTACCAACACAACGCAATATGTTCGTATATATCGTATATGGAATTCGTTTCAATGGCAACCCATTCTAAGCCAGATTTCCGACTCTGTGATTAAGGTTCATTGTAGATTGACGGCGAAATTTAAAATGTCGTAAGTAAATTTTGTTTACAAGCTAAATTTAACTCTGAGCACACGTAATAAATTTCTTTTTAGCAGGGGGTGGAAATCCCATATTCTCGGCGACTCAAGTAGCTATGTGTGTTCTAAACATAAATATCCCTTTGTTAGTCGCTCTTAGAATGGAATAAACACACAAATTGTTATTAAACCGAACAGACAAAGTCAATTAAATTCTGTCATTAGACACGATCTATACTTATTTACAAACAAACGGTTTAAACTACTAAGAAGAATATCTTAGGTCAATGAAAAAGTCTTATTTTATAATTGCAAATATTCAATACAGAAAATTACGGAGCAATTATGAATTATTTACAAAGAATTTTCTGTATCTAGATACCTAGTTGCTACCTACCTATTAATTAACTTTATTAGGTAAGTATGAGGGATTTTAATTATTAACGACGAGAAATAAATATGTATTACGGGCTTACGGGTTATTATAGCTATTTGATTAACTTACTGGAGCACCTGTTTGTATTTATCTAAATAAACCCATAATATATATTAGCATTTACCTTACAAAAGTAGTTACCTACCTGAGTTTTGTTTTTAAAATATTTTCTAGAACAAGTGTTGCAACTTGCAAGTGTAGGTAGGTAATAATCATCCTAATTAGTATAATTATAACTTTACGATTGAAGTTAGATAATGAATCATCAGCAGATTACTCTAGAGCAGTCCCTACTTATATGAAGGTATAATTTAGTATTGTAAAACGAGCAATAAACACAAAGCCGTTCGCTGAGCATATGTCGCGAGGAGTGCTATTACAGCTAATTGACAGTCGGCACACGAGTCGTGTTTACTGCTGCATTTGTCACTTCCCGACCTAATGACATATTACGCGCCGATAGCACCGGAACCCTTTTAAAATAAATACGGCTCAGTAACAGTACACACATGTAGGCAAACGTATCAAACACGCTAGATAAATCAACAACGACACTCGCGACAAATGACGAAGATTATTATCCTAGAAGAGTGGCGTTCGAATGACGTCGTATCGTACGTACGACAACGACAATTGACATGATAATACGGTTTCGAATGCGGAACGGCCCCCGCGCCGACTCCACAAACTTATCAATAATCACGATTTCGTTAATCGCCCGGGGCAGACGATGGGTTACAGCGGAAGCTCATAATAAAGATGTAATATCGCCGGCAGCGTGCTCTCCCGAGGGTGACGAATCGCTCGGCCGATTAACTCTTAAACGACAAATAGAGGAACTCCCTTCCCGCAGCCCTCCCATTCGGGGGAAAACTAAGCCACGACTTCCGCTAATTATTCGGGAGAGCGGCTCCGCGAATATCGCTATCCTCCTCCTCCCCGCGATCCGATGCACATCTCCGCAAAAACTCCGAAAACCAAAATTTTCCCTTCTCCCGACGGGCGCTCATATTTCTTCCCTCTCGCTCCCATTAAACACGCCGTAAACGCTTTCCTTTTTTCACGCCCTCGCTCTAATAGAAAGGCAAATTACGAGCTTACGGGCGCGGACGGGTGGCGATGTACGAAACCGCCGCGGCGGCCGTGTCTTGCGTCCCGCTCGCTCCCGCCGCGACGCCGCCCGCCATAATATTTCTACGTCGCTCGGGAAAACAGGGGCAGACTACGTGAACTTTCACGTCATATGTTTATTCGTATCATGTACTCGCTGCCACAATAGCCGGCACACACGTGAAACTCTACCCGGACCCATTGTGGCTCCAGTCACGATTCGCGTCAATCTCCTGCTTACTGTTGTCTCCTACCAATTCATATTTATACGGCAACGTACTCGTATTATAAATGCAGGTATCTATTACAAATATGTATGAATGTATTTCGTAATTGATATTCGTAATATAAGCACAATGTATTGATGGAGCTGAACGTAAGATCAGGCGACTTCTCATCACGTTAAGCAAATTTTAGTGAAAAATCCTATTCCAATACGCACGTCTGTTTTGCCAGAACTGATTGCAAAAAGACGCGTGATTGTTTAGAAATGACACAGTCGATAAACGCAGGTTGTCATGTTAGCCTGGTGTTAGCCGGCTGGGATACAATTTGTCGACGGTGGATTTCCCGCATAACTGTCAGCCCCGAGTGAGTTGTAAAACAACAATGGACATCAACGTAACAAAGCTGACGAGCGCCTCGCGTGACGTCACCGATAGAGTTACCACTTACCACCGATGCAGCCGTGCGATACTTACATTATAACCTTACGAGACCGTTGAAACATTGTTTTTGTTGCTCTAGCAGTTAACATCAAACTATTAGGTATATAAGTATATTAATTTTCATTGGACGTTTTCAATTTTCAATGGAACAAATACAAGAAAGTCAAAACCACTAGTCGCTAACCAACTTGATAGATCGCAAGTGGTCACCTGAAATTAAAAGCTATGCAATGGATAACATAATAGACAAGAACACGCCAGACCAAGAACGCAAATTTTAATTCATCATTCTTCCGCCTCACTGGAAATTGAACCCATGAATGACGCTTCGATCGGCAGCAGTCTCGTACGATAACCATTCCGCCACACGGCTCGTCAAGATAATAGAACTAGTTAACTGTTAATTGATTACTAGCAAAATGTCACAGCTAAAGTTGATAATCGGAAGTTAAGTTACAACACAGTAGTAAAGTATTTTTATACTTGATTCGTTTAAACTTAATGGGACATTAAAAACACCTTTAATTCCCATTACATAGATAATAAAACTGCTAATGGTTAATTTAGTGCGATTCTAAGTTTATGGCCCTCCCTGTGCTTAGACATGGAAATTAGTAACTACAATTATTTTTCCTTATCTTGTAGCTTTTTATAACTTACCACAAGCTGCAAAATTACTTCATATCAATATTGTTAATGTTTAATTGAATAGATATAACCATAACTATTTAGTGACAATAACAAGCAAAGCTTAGTTTTAAGGCTTGTTCATTCGGGAACAATGCCGGGTAGGGATGGAATCCATTCATGGCCCACTACTGAGTACGAGTCTCTTCTCATTATTGAGGAAGCCTAAAGCATACTCAACCAAGCTGCTCCAATGCAGATTGGTGGAAAGGTTAAGGACCAACCCAGTATCGGAAGTTTAAAATCTTATATCGGAAGTTATCAAGCCGCCTGAAGGTCTGCGACATGGCTTAACGACTGTTATCTATCGATAGTTGCAACCAGGAAGGACCGACGGTTCTACGTGCCCTCCGAAACACGGAAACGCTCAAGATATTTTGCGAATAGCGGTCATCCATCCAAAAATATAACGGTTGGACTGTATTATGTGCATTTAATCTTCGATGTTTTCATATTTACCTACAAAGAAACTATATATAATAAAAAAATACAACCTTACAGCTACCAATTACAAAACCAACAAGGCGTTTTATTAACCAGTTTACCAAGACCGCTAAAATTTTCAGTGAACTTCGTAAAGCAAACAGAACTTTATCTAATTGAGTAGTCCAACGTGAACGAGTTTCACTGAAAGAACTGACAAGTTCATGATTTAGTAATGACGGCGGATCGCAGGCCTGTTGATACGAATGCCGGTCATTTTCGAGTTATCGACTTAACGCTCCCGCGGAAATGGAAAATAATGACTTCATCGCTCGCCGGCGACGGTAACGAATATAATTCGGTTATTAGACGTCATTTGTACAAACTTATGCCACGGAATTGCGTCCCATTTGCTCCCTCTTTTTTATTACGCATCCAAACTTTGGGGTGACACGAATTACCGTTGATTAGACCGTAGTAGTCGTTCGAAAGTGATAACGTCAATTCGTAGTTTGCCAATGTGGCGCAGGTCTTCTGTTTTTGCAGAAATTTTACCATAGTAAAAACGATTATAGGGCACATATTGATCGCTGGTTATAATGAAGAATAACCACTACCACTACAAACGTAAAATATTTTGTGTGCAGATCTGCTTAAGTCTGAATATCGTTTATTTTAGTTTTTTGAAAAAAAAAAACAACACAAAACAAATAAGACAACAAACATCCAGATCCGAAAACCGACATTTGACACGTGAATGTTTTCCTTAACCGCGAATCGAACCTACGACACCTGGCTTTGCAGGCAGCATCTGAATATCTGACAAACGAGCAGACGTGCCACCTGATAAAAATATTTATTCTTCTCAGAGAGATAGAAGAATTAAATAAAAGTACAGGTTTTCATGCTAGAGTTCCCAGCCGGAACAAAATGTCGTCTGGCGGCATTTCATGACCCTTCACAACTATTATTTTACATTACAACACAGTCTATGAGATCTCCAAAACTCAGACTACCGTTTTGAAGAAACTAATTTGGAGCAAATGTCATTAAAAATGAAATAGTGGCGTGTTTTTACCGTGAAATAAAATCGAATCGCTACCATCTGCGTTCTCCGTTCTGAACACGTTTTATCAACCCTTACTTCCTCAGTGCGGAGGAGCGATACGTTTTCACAAAAAGACCGACTCTCCGCGGCCACCCGGAATCGACATAAAAATAATTTATTCGTGCCGAGGGGTAACTGTGAAAATTTAACGCTCTCCGATAAAAATACACCACATGACCAAACCCGGAACCGAGTTACATCATGCTCCTGGCGATTAACAGGGAACTTAAAATGGGATGAACCATGTCATTAATACGAGAATGCTAAGGTAAAGACCTAAGTTAAGGGCCCATCAGCAGTTCTCAAAAGTTAATTTATCGTTGGACAATATTAGTGATCATTAGTCATTTTCGTTTATTGATAATGCAACTATAAATTTAATAGTGCCTATGTATTTACTAAGCAATGACCAAAAAGGTTATCTAATTTGGTTATTGGAATTACTCTTTGGTACAAAGCATAGGTACCAAATTATCATAAAATATATTAATCTTAAAAAAATGCAGAAAAAATAAGGATATGTTCAAAACCATTAACATGATTATTAGTCCCTATATCGCAAGGATAAAATCAGACATGAAAAATACCCTGGATCTGATAAGAAACATTTATATGCTTCATAAATTCTGTCCTTGTCGGGAATCGAATCCGGTACCCACACAGTACTCACAGCAGGCAGGGTCATTCACCTGGGATAAGGGCTAAAGACTAACAATAATACAACATTTTGCCGACAAAATAAATTGTAAATGAGGTAGGTATAACAAAAGTTTTTTTTTATATCAATAGTAAAAAATATTAAGAAAAAAATCTTACTTTGTTGTTATACCTATTCGTCACAAGTCCAACAAGCATGTGTCTAACAAGCTCTGCTACCCTATGAAGTATCTAATGGTGGCTCCAAGAAGTTAGATAACTAACAAGGTCCGATACCTTGGACAGGAGGTCGGGGGCAACGGTAACGAGTGGCCGGGGGTCGGAGGGGGTCGGGGGTCGGGGGTCGTGCACAATGGCTCGTTTGGGCACAATGCCGCCCCCTCGCGGCCCACTTCATTACGCGAGTATTGTGCGGGCACGCGTGGTGCCTGAGCTGACTCCTGTGACCCGCGCCGCCGGTGGCCCACTCAACGTACCGCGATTCAATCTATTGTTTATCGTAATGAACGACGACGTTTAGTTGATACCGTCTATTTACATAAAGCAAGTTTACATTGAACATTCTTAAAAAAAGTCATGCGCGAGTCGGACTCGTGTGAAAAGCATTCAGTATCACCGTATATTAATTCTATTTTTTAAACTTTCTTTTTGTAAAAAACTATACTTAGTCTTTTTTTTATTGGGTATGGGTATTTTGATCGAACTTTATTACCTACTTTTTACTGTCAAATAAAGATTCCACTAACTCTCATTAAATCGCATGACCGTTCAAGGGAGCCCTGTGATAGACAAAATCTTTTGGTTTGTCACAGAATGAAACTGTGTACGCAACCCTAAAAAGCGAACATACCGCAAACCGTTAAAACGTTTTATAACAACTTCATAGTAACAGTAACAATAACATGAAATCTCATCTAAATGGGGTATTTATTGTACATACACTCCAACCTGTCATATTTAAGAACTTATTAATCATCTTTAGCTACCGGCGTAACATCAATATTATTAGTAAATTCGAGTCGATCAATCATAATAATCGATTTCGGATACAGCGCAACGGAGGGAAAATTAAATGATTATCTGTTTAAACATCGAATGTTCGGCTAATAATAGGCGAGATAATATCTCATTGGTACGCGGTAATGCGAGAGATACAATGGACGTAGGAGTGGAATAACCGGCGCCCGCGCACTATCCGCGCAGCACAATGCCCGCCGCACAATCGCAGCTAATTGTGCGTCGACAGCAGATACAGCCTTTGTGCCACCTCAGTTACAACATTACATCGATGACCATATTAAATTAAGCTTTGATTAGGACACGGTGTGCGCGAACTGAACAATACACGTCGTCTAGTCTTAAGAATATGTTTAAAGGTTTCTTGCATAAATTCTTGACAGGCCAAGGAAAACTGTTCTGCTGAGCTCTGACTAAAGGTTCTTGCATGCTCTTGAAGAAAACATAATCAGGCAACCTATTTAAATAATCTCCTTTTACATGCCTGTATGCACTAATTGTATTTTTATTTTTAACAGTCTATTGTTTTACATGAAGCCTGTATGGCAGGTAACTATACCAACATTCCATAGGTACCTAGTATTTTGATTGCAATGTAGATACAGAGTTTTACTTGTTTTACATACTACTAGTCTATGGAAAAAGTAACTACAACAGCATATTTTTAGTTTTTTGTTTCCCCACATGCTAATATGAATATCTTTTCCTTCTCATTTCAATGATTTCATGATAAAAATAAAAACGTCTAAGTTAAATAAAAACAACCCGTGTTTCTATGAAGATGTTTTATTGATAAAATGCTAAAACAGCGCTCATTTATACCAGGTGATAAGCCCAACAAAAAATATACTTGTAATGTTTGCCTTAATAAGGTTCTTTTATGTGAATCAATACAAGGTTAACAATATGTAATCTTGATTTTAGGTCTTTTTTAATTCTGGACTCGGCCGGAACGTCCCCAATCATAATAACGATTACTGGAAGAACCAAAAGGCTACTGCATAGAACTACTTTTCCCAAAAGGCGTTCCGCAGGGGCATTTCCGGGCCTCCAAATGTACCTACCGAAATGTAATCGGTAACCATGAGTAGGTACATTTTGGCTATCTCTGTTTGAGCAAAAGCCATTAAATTTATCTCGGTCAGTTAGTCAAGTATTGATTAAATCCGAAGCAGGAAGACGTTACGGTAACATCTTGATCAGGTATGGATTAAAATCGATTAGTTATCTGGTTAAAGCTCACATCACATATTCGTATGTTCAATGGAACGTCAACGAGCCGTGAGATGGATGATGATTACTCTCTATGAGATTCCCGAAATCACCCGATGTCCATGATTACGTAATCAATCTCCGTCGACTCGCCGTCAGCCTTTCATCGGGCGGCGCGGGCGCATCTTTCTTATATTCAATAGCCTTTTACACTTTTTTTGTAATTATTTAACGTTCCATATTACATTCGGGCGTTAATGGCTCTTAAATGACCTCCTCTGATCGCCCCTTGATGACGGGTCTTCTCAATGGCACTTCATTAACGTCGACCCAAAAAGTTGTAGACTGGATAGAAACTGAGTTTTAATTATTTGAAATAGTTTCCCCACAAAGGTATTCCTTGACGAAGGTATGATAAATGTGCGATAAGGTATGACATTTGCGAGCAGGCGGACAGACGAACGGTAGCTGACAGTCCGCGAGGCGCGGCGCGAATCGCAGCGTGCGTGGGCGCACCTTCATTGTACGGGCATACTTCATTTTCTCTCTGAATAAACACTGCGTAACCAGTAGCGACTCTTCTCAACATTAATCATCGTGAAATCTTGAAGTATCTTTGTCAGATGCTCAAATCGTAATGAATTGAAATACGGTTGTATTGTACAATTGTACCTACGCGTTCGCTTTATGACATGTTAGCATTCATTGATTATGACAAGCATCAGAATGCATCATTAGGTATATATTATATTGTGTTCACTGATACCGCCGTACAGCTACTTAACGAGTATTTTGTTAAAAAGTTATTTTAAACGTGAACATAGAATAAACACTGGCGTTGTTTCTGGACCATTTCGCTTCGAATTGTCATTTTATTGGTAACGGCATACGGCATCATGTCATTGTGTTAAAATATTTATGATTATATAAATACGTTTGTAGTTCATTACGCACACGCCGACTGGACCGCCAATTAAGGTGAAATTACAATAACGTCGAGGCCATTAGGTATTATATCGATGGCCGAATAAAATGTAGCGATTACGGGAGCCTAATAGTTCTATAAAGATACGGTAGGTTTGTAGTTGGAAATATTGTTAGGGTTTATTACTGGGGCAATTAGATGTTGAGCATTAATTAGTTGAAGATAATTGCTCTTTACTGCACGTCGCGTCGGCTTCATCGGGTTATCGAACGATCGCGGCGACTCGTGCGCCCCGTCACGAAAGATCCTCATCTTGACCAATTACTATACATCTCTTATCGAAACCATAATATGGACGTAGCGTGTTAGTGCGGAATTAATGCTGCTCTAAGCGAGCACCTGTGGTCACTTGTCCCTTATTAAAAGCTATAAGAAATCAGGAAGGTAGAGCCGGTTCACTCTCCCATTCGGCCGCAGAAACCTTTTAACTCGGGCGTGTCAAATATCAGGAAGACATGTTCAATGTCGAAACAAACATGATTTATGCAAAAGATACCTTTCTGAGGTCTAAAGCGTGTCAACACTTTTACTTTCAAGGATTTGTCATTGAAATGTTTTAACACCACCAACCAGTCGTCAAGTCTTATTCAAGCTACAGATGTTGATATCGCGACAGACTTATCAGTGTCGTAAAAATTTAAGGAATACGAAAGATTATTATAAATCTTCATCAAAGTCACGCCTGGGGGCGCGAGCGTTGACCTCTTTATTACAGACGTAGTCATGCCGGAGAGTTGGTAGACTTGTCAAGTTGAAAGGTGCATTAGTGCAAAATAACACGTAGCCACGAAAATTTCAATTAAGTTTAATGCACATGTCGGACCCCCTCGCAATCCCTCCCCCCGCCCGCCGCCCTTCGCTCGATTTATTAAAACCGATTACCGAGCTAAGCCGACGCTCGCCTGACTTCGCTTGTTTTATCGCTGCCGTTGCATTTTATTAGCCAAAATATGACGACGATGATAATACACCTTTATCCCTTTATTAATCAAGAACTTTATTCAACGTTTCAACCGTTATTTGACTCGAAAGCGTTGCTTGTCGGCAAATTTTATTTCTTATTAATGTAAAGGAATTATGTGAATGGATTCTGATGGTTCCCATCGACACCATAAATTGGAACAGAATGAATTGAAAACATTCATCATGTATTATTTAGTTGATAGAAGAAATAGGTACCTATACTATCAGTACACTACTATACACTTGACAAGCTGATGTGACATGGAGTTTGAAAACATGACATGGAGTTTAGGTTCATAGCATACCTGTAATATTTTTTAATAATTGCAGGTACTTTTAATATATTTAATAGACCTTAGTTGCTAGAAAATGAATCTTTAAAAATGATTAAAAAATAGTATCTACTTAAAAATACTATTAACCTATAAAACTAAGAGATGTACTTAGTCTAACGCGGCATAGATAGACATGAGTTAAGTACTCGTATGTAAGTAGACGTAGGTACTCTTCATTAATAGAACCCGTCGTCTCTTAACCCTCAACCCCGAATAAGAGTTACCATTAAATGCTATATTGGGTACGTTAACGAGGTATCCAATTATATGAAGTAAATTTTCATGCAACATCGAATAATCGTTGCCAGTTTGCAACATAGTTTCCGTACTGCAGCAAATTATTGTCGAACAAAGTTTAACTGCTTATAAAAGGTGTATAATACATACATAAATGGTTACCGAATTATGGAACATAAATACCTCACAGTTCAACTTCTTACTAGCCTAGGGTCACAATTATGGTAATTATGAAACCACAAACTTTGAGCCGAAATTATCTCAAAGTTAAAAATATACTTGAACATAATAATAAGATAAGACTAGTAAGATTATTTTCATTTCTAAAAATATACCTTCACATTGTTACCGTATCCGTGTATAAACGACACTAGGTATCTAGTTGAGACAAGTGCAGATTTTTTGTGTAGATTTTTTATGAGTGCATTCGGTAAAAATCTGCAAATTTGACCGTGATTCCAAAAGGTTACTTCACATTGACCATATACAGTTCAAACACCGTGACACGTTATACTTACATGTAATGCAAAGAATAAGGTACATAATCAAATGTATTAGTAGAAGATTTGTGGCAAATATTAATTAAATGTAATGTATAAACATAGCTTAGGTACTGCACTCCGTCTCAGTGTAAGCTCGGACTTTTAACACATTAGCGCTTACTATTGTATAATAAGGTAAAGCTATAATTTGTTGATTTTAGGGTAACCGACCGACAGGATTTGTCCGGACACATAGTCATTTGGTGAGCTCCTTTATTTGTCTGGGTATTTAAAAAACAAACAAAATTAATAAAATTACATATAACGATTAGCTTTCATTCATTTAATTCATCAGTAGTAAAAATATAAGTAGATAATTAATAAAATCTATGTAATTTCGAAAACAATCCTATACCATCTAATTAAAGCACACTTTCCTAATTTCAAATAAAAACATCCAAAAAATTTTTGTGAAACAAATCTGAATAAAAATATTTAATGCCGAACAAATTTTAAAATATCTAGCTAATTGCTGGTACACTTCAAATGTCGAGATGGTAGCCCTATCGTCCAGCGGCAGCCAGCGGTGACGACTGTCCGCACCTGTCGACGCGGCCCCTGCCGGGAAAAAACGCATAATAACCGCCGGTAATCGCCAGTAATCATTGCCTCCAATAACTGTCAAAACGACACTAAATCTGTCGTCTAGTTTCAAAACCCGCCAAAACAAAAAGTTTACACCAATACCCACTAAAACAAAATCATGTTATTTTTTCATCATTACAGCTGTTTTGAATTATATTCAGTGTTTTAAGTATTTGTAAACGTCTAATAAGGCATTAAAAGTGGTTAGTTTTGTATAAATCAGAAATATATGAAGTATACATCTGTTTTTTGGTTGCTATGGTGACGTTTTGTTAAAAGTGTTTTAGCGGGTTTTGAAACTAGACGACAGAAATATTGTTTGTTAAATACCGTAATTTCATAACGATCGACACCTTTACTAGCACAAAGAGCTTGCATCGCCAGCTGCCCGGTTATAACTTCCGAAGATACCTGTACCTCGGTGTTCGTTCAAATAGTTTTATTGCAAGACAAATGACTATAAGCGGCTGCTTTTTGATACATCTATCATTAAATTAAATTATTACATTTGTTGAAATATACAACAAAATGCGAAAAAAACGTAAGTAGAACAAATTGGTTTCTAGACTCCATCCATCCGCTATGGGGTCAAGTCTTATCTTTAAGGTGTCATTCGGAAATGATCATTCTGTTTTAAATTATAGGTACACTAATATTACGAAAAATTGTGAAATAATATTATGGGGACTATGAAAATGTCTACAAAATATCAAAATTTACAAATGCTTTATTCTTCAAGTTCAAGTTCTTGTTTTTCAAAAACTCTGTAGAATCATACAACATTTACAAAAATTTCAAATTCTCCACTAATTGAACACAAAGGAAATCGTATATTAATGCGAAAATTACAACGCAAAAAACTAAAGTTCCCATGAAGAATACAGACGACAGAAAACGGAGCAGTCGCGATGTCGCGCCGACCAATCAAGACGCGCCTTTAGGCAACAGCGACACGCGTGCAATGTAACTCTTATCAACAGATTAGTAAAATAGATTAAAATTCATAATTAACAAAAATTCTGCTACATCTGTGCAAAAGTTAATGAGGTCAGCTTTATGGGAATTCAGTGGGAATCCCACCTCATTACCGCTTGTACATGCAAAATAGCTTGTTACTTTTAATTACAAAACGAGCGGTTTTTTCCATTCTCTTCTACTTAAAACTAAAATAAATCTTTAACAAAAACAAAATGTAGATATGCATTAGAAAAACATTTTAAATTTAGAATTTTATGCGAAAAATAACAGACGTTTTTGCGTTGAAACTGTTTGTAGAAAAAGAAAAAAAACGTAATCGATTCCAACGACTCGTCTATTGCTAGCTAACTCACGAATAACAGCATAATTGAATATGGAGTAATGTTTAATTCGAAGAAAACATCGAACACGGGAAGGTTGTGAGGTGAAGATGCACGAGGCTCGGCCGTGGTCGAACGTCACGTCCGCCGACATCGATAGCTAATTGTCGAGCTATTAAATATCGATAAATAAAACCGTTCGCGCTGCGGCCCCGACCGACGACCGTTCAAATTGCGGATACGGATAATTTATATTGACGGCTCACATCACTATTTTAAAATTTAATCTACTTTTGTGTAAAAAAATAAAACTAAAATGTGAAATATCTACTTATAATTTGTGAAGTGAAAAATTGCTTAAAAAGTGTATTTTGAACGATAAAAACGTTTTTATTATTTTAATTAGTTTTTAAATGCAGAATTTTTCAGCAATAGGTAGGGAACTTTAAAATAAATAATAATTAGTATGTACCAGAAAAAATTCTAGAATACTTACAACAATGCTTAGTAATTCACATAGTAGGTAGATACATACATTTTGTGTAACATAAGTTGAGGATAAGTTACCTAACTGACAAAAATCAAGATAACAGTTCACGGAAAAATCTTTTTTATACAAAAACTAAAAATCCCTGTGCCACTAATGGTATTTATAGACAATACAAATACAACAACATTAAGACCTGAAAACAAACATTATTTTGCCATTAAATATCTGCCCCAGACAGGAATCGAATCCGGGCCATCTCGCTGCGCAAGCTAGGCTTACAACGGACAAACAGACAGGTGCTCAATGACGACCTTTTAAGTATTGATAATTCTGTTCACGGCCGCAAACAATCGCTCAATAGCGGATACGGTTAATTGCACTGCTCCACGGACGTCTATATCATCGAATTATACCCGCCACACGTGTCTATTAATACAAAAAATTGTTTGTGTGCTTCCGAAGAAATTCCTCACTCAATATACGTAATTTCCCTTAGGTACGTAGGTACCTTCCGCGCTAAATAGGTTAGATTAGTTTTGTAGTGTTAGGTTAGGTTAGAAAAAAATTGACAATACCACCAAAAAAGTAAAGTGTTGCCAAGACGACTGTATATTATGGCTTACCCTGTGAAAAAGGTATCAAATGTCATGTAGAGCTATGTTTCTGAATCTAAAACTTAAAAGTTTATATAATTTTGGGGATTGGGGGGCAAAAATAATAGGTTTGAGATTGATTTTTTTTTTATTTTTGTATACTAAATTTGGTTTAGGTAATACCAAATTTCAGCTTTCTAACACTTCAGGAAGTACTGGTATTTTACAAATTTTAAGCTTAAAGTGACATCTTATCGAAAATATAGAAAAATGTCTTACTAAACTATCGTATATAAATCGTATCGGTTGCGTTAATAAGTTTTATTGAATTGTATTACATACATAATGTAGCTAGGCTGGAAAGATATCTACTAATTTGCGCAATGAACAAAATAGTTTTTCAACTTTGCGCTACGCTGGTCGAACTAACTATCTGCGAGTTGTTTTATATCCCAATATGATTGATTACACGACACGAAGAAATACATTGCACATTTGTAGAAACACGTAGTAAGTAACAAAAACATATAACTATGATCGATACATACTTTCATCCAGGATGAAGTTTTAATGGCGGTTACTGTAACAATCGTGATACAACAAAAGAAGTTGAAAGCGAAGTGGACGTTTGAATGGTTACAAATATTTTGGACAAACCAGTTGCCCGGTGAGGTCAAACGGACATAAATCGTTCACCAGTTAGTTCCCTCTAACAAAGTCCACTCGACAATAAAGTGGCCGCTTGTAAATCAAAACGACGAATCGAAAAATGAAAAATAAATAAACTGGGCGGACCGCCATCGACATTTCTTGCGAGTCACACGACTGTAGTGAGGGACGAATGACGTGCGAACTATCGATAAATAGGTACTTACTTTATCATTTGTTTAAAGTACCTTTGGCAATTTCTTTATAAAGTGGCTGTGAATAAAGGTTTAATAAATGTATCAGTGTCCAATTACACTTCTTACAATTATTAAAATCACATCATTAAAATTTTCGCCCTCTTTTTGGAAAGTTAGGTGAAGTGGAAAATAAATAATGAAGCACTTTTCAAACTTATTAGATAGATATATAAACTCTTTATTGTTTGTACACCAGGATTATAAAACAAAGAAACAAAAAATATATATTACAAAAAGCATTTAGGGGTATCGGCGTACATAAAGTTAACAAAGAAGAAAAACAAACAAAACTTATCAAATATACATTTAAACATACTTTTACAACAGTAGTGTAAGATAGACAAAAACGCAAAAGGAGGAAGCATAGAAGAGGAAAAGAGGTTGAGGTGGAGGAAAAAAGGGAAGAAATAGGATTGGACAGCTAAGAATGGACCAGGGTTAAGATTCGAGGTAATAATTTTTAACCAACGCTTTAAATTTATTATAATATTTTGCGCTTTACGTATGTGGGAAGGCAAGGAGTTCCACAGACGTACCGCCGAGACAGTGAAAGATTTGTGATAAAAAAGAAAGAGAAATGACATGGAGTTTGAAGAACAAGGTTGTGTGAGGAGCGAAGCATATGGTTATATTATTTTGGTTTGTAATGAAAACAAGTACGTAACCCATCAAAAATGTTAAATGAGAGCCAAGTTCAATTTTATCATTTATGTCGTATTATGTATGTCGACTTCAACGGCAAAAGAAGTGGGATCTAAATAGGTGCCAAGTTCAATGGTCAGTCCTGAAATTTATTTATAAACCACATTAGATATTTATGGAAACTAAAAATATAATTTCTTCTTATAACTCAGGATAAGATATAAAATTATATATTATATATATACATATTACAGATACTTAAATAATAATATTTTAGGATGTTAATGCACTTTAACCACGCATGTTGTGGTCATCTTTAATTAAAAATACATGTTATTTCTTGATAGTACCTAGTTATAGTAGATGTTTATACATGTATTTTTGTTGATGATCCAGAAATAAATAAATAAATAAATAAATAAGTCTATCCCGATGCTCTATAATATCTTTACATACCTCCAGAATTAAATAAATTTAATAAGCAACTCTACTTAGATATCGATAAACTCTACAACAAGTACTGCTCTAAACTTGGTGGAGAAAAGGATTGTACATCGCAATAAAAAAAGATAAAGCGTATTACGGGATGTCCGGAGATAAGAGGCCACTTTATGTTTTCATATTAAGTTTGTCATAAAATGAGAGTAATAACAGATTTTACTGTTATTGGATGCCTTTGTTAGTTTAGCACTAACCAGCTGAGCTGAGTCTCAACTTTGAAAGATATATTACAGTAAGTATTAGTAGTTTGTACTAGACATTGACATTCTTTTATCTTTATAAAAAAATACACCAAGCTAATATAGTATTGGCGTATTATCTGAGATACAAATACCTATTACATAAAACTTTCATTGAAATAGAAAGCATTTACCAGTTCGCATCATAGTAGGTATCTACAATACAATAACTTTTGTACATCAAAAGATCAAACATAACAAGAAATGGTCACATACTAGACAATAATTTATATGAAACCTCTAGATGACAGGTTATCTGGTAGGGAGAAAACAAGAATAGTAACAGTAAGAAAAACAGGCTGGAGATGTACGTACTTACTAGAAAAATAAAAAGCTGTTATACATACAAAACATTCAATATACAAATAACATATTATTATATTGTTGTAATAAAAAGAAATAATATACACACATATTCACAACCTAAATAAAATAATAATAGTAATACAACAACATAATTATTTATATTACCCAACACTACGTACCTAATTCATTACTAATTCACTAGATATTATAATTCATTTCCATTTATAGAAAAGTTCCCGCAAGTGTCAACAACAACTGCAAAAAGGTTCCACTCGTTTGGATGATGGATGGATGCATGCGTAGAAATGCATATTAGGCTTTAAGTATCAACTTTTATGCACATACCTGGTTAATTGGTTAGTCGCAATCAACAAGTCTATCAAGTAAGTAGACAAAGTTGCAAAAAGGATAATTGCAATTATCTCCTGCATAAATACTTTTATTATTGTTCGAGATTGTATTATTATTGCCAAAGAATAATGTGATATTTGCTTTGAATTGAATCAAATCGAAGAATGTAGAGTTTGAAGTAAAAGTTTGAATGTAGAGTCATGTTTAAGAAAAGTAATTTTCGCCGATAAATGTAATAGGATTTTCGTAAAACTTTCTCAGGTAAATTTCATAAATATATTCACCTGCTAATGTTAAAAACAGCATCTTCAAACCTAATACTAACCAGATTTTGGCAGGTATTTATACCTACCTACAAAAAGTCAAGAGTAAATTTTACAGCAGCAGCGAATGAGTATGAGATTTGACATACGGAATTTGACAAAGAGATATTTATATAAAAAATAAAATAAAAAATTGGTTGTCTGTAAAGTCGGTTTACTGACGATAGTTGAACGTGACAACGTCCTAAGAAAATACTGATGGAATGGTAGCATAATCACTAATAGTCATCCTAAACTATCTTTGAATACTTAGTTATAATTTATTTACTGTTATATTGCAGTTAAAAACCTTTATTGAATATTTTACCAAAAAGACTAGTCGTTGCATACCGTATAACGAAACATTAATCTTTAGCTAGTCTGTGCATATTATGTCATGTCAATGTGCCACAAACAAGTCAAAACAAACCTGGCTGGTTATAAATAATTTCGATAAAAACTAAAGAGACGTCAGAGTTACATTGACAAAGGCCGATTGTGCTTCTTTGTCGCTCGTTCCGCGTTCTCGCTTGCACTTCAAGCTTAAAATGGGACGCCTCATCACGCCTCATGACGTCAGATAACGACGCATAGACGTCATGTTTTTCGTGCGTGCAGCCGGGTATATCGATTTATAAAACGTAACGTTGTCACGTCAAAAAATAAATATGACTGAATGTGATGTAACCCTCTGACACAATAAATTCCGGTCTAATTTCGACCGCATAGCAGTAGTCACAATAATAAATATTCAAGTAACCGTTATCTAGACAGCTGATAGATACCTAGTATAAATAACACAGCTTGTAATAGACATACATGTGTAGTAAACCAGTAAATACCGCCGCATAAACAAACGTTCAAAAAATTAATAGACAATACATTGTAAAGCAATTTAAAAGCACGGTCGGCCACCCTCCCCAATAAAATTTGTTCCTGATACCCCGTTTTGATTAGAGGACTTGATTTATCTCTTATTTAGACAACAGAGGCCTGGTCTCGCTATTTTGATCCTTTTTGTTTTAAGTACTATATTGTACCATTTTTTTTAATAATAAGTAGACAAATTACCTATTGCATCTTCTATAATGACATCTATAAAGTATCTAAAAGACAAGACAAGACAAAACTTCTATAAAGTATATTCATAAAATCGTTATACCAATATCTAGGTTTTATCAATCTATTAATGTAATAATTAATAACAAAAAAGTTTTCTTTTTTTGTTTAGTTTTGTGTAAAGAAGTGACACTAAGATTGATACTTGAGTGACATTTTACCAGTGTTGTGTTAGGTATCGCTAAAAATGCATATTCTTATTAGTAGATATTAATAACTTCGATAACCTACGTTGACTATATTCTAATTTTATTACACGTGGATGTGGAAGTCGGCTTTTTCTTCAGTTATTTTACGTCCCTATAGATAAGCACATGTATCAAGAGCAGTCGGTCGAGTTACACAGCGGGTGTAACAATACAGACATTTCCCCTGAGATTGGATCCTCTCCGGGCAGCGATTTGCTGTTGTCCCCCGTAACATATGACACGGGACTAATACGCGGATTATGCTCCTTACGCGCTCCCTCGCAAAACATTTTTATATCCTCCTTTAATTGAACGGTCACACGTAATAACACTCATGTTAGGCCAATTAAGATATTTGACGGAATACGACTGCAAACAGGGTTTTTTCGAATTATATTTGCGACAGTTAAATCGTTTTATACTTATAAATCTGTTTTTATTATTGCTACGTTTCAGAAATCTTCGATCACTATCATAGTAGGTATTATTTTATCAATCTACATAGACTTGAAAAAAAATTGTTCGTATTCTTGTACGATTTTACACAATAGACATCAAAAATAGTGAAAAGCGACCGACGTACACATTTTCTTATCGACCCCGTTTAATCTAAAGCGCAGCAATTTTTTATAGGGATGTTTAGCATCAAAATGCAACAAGAGCGGCGATGTGCGCGCCCCGAGCGGAGGTACAATGCCAATTTTCCGCTCACCGCCACCGACTACACAATTATTTAGATAAACCTCTCGGCGTGACTATAAAAACATCTTCCCTCCCCCATAGCCCGCTTGTTGTCTTTGGGGCTTTCTGAATTTATAGCCCGGCATTACGACGGTTTGGATAAAAATGTACTTTTAATTTATCTCGTTAAAGGGTTGAGCAACGAGTGGGTCCGCGGAGTAATTATTCCAGAATTGGCCACTTTGCCTGATGAATCCATTTCGTTGAACCCTTTGTTGGGGAGCGATTCGGAGTGAATTCATTCGATTTTGACTCCGGACGGAGTGAAAGATTACGTTAACTTGATGAAGTGGCTACGTAATCATTTATTTTGTCTTTACTCTTCGCTTTCGATCGCTGAAAGTAATTTAGGGATCATCGCCACAGATCGCCCAAGTTGAGTCAAAACTTCAAGACTTTTTAACTCTGATCGAGCTTTGGATTAGATTCCTGACCATGAAATTCTTGGGTATGTGTGATTTTCAGTTTTGTTTTAATGTAATTTTAGGTATCTACGTATTGAGGACTTGTAAGTTTGTAGATAGGTAGATACTCGTATAAACAGAGATTTCAAAACGTTCATTAAATATATAGACATGCATAGATATATTGGGAAATCAATAGCTTGATAATAATTCCAATATTTTAAAAACCTTTAAGTAAGACACTCGGGTTTAATCGAGAAGTTACTGCTAAAAATATAACACGGGACTGCACGCAAGTTATGTAAGCTAGAACTTGGCTTGATACACTCGCGCGCGTCTAGATAGCTGGTACACACTTTCATATTTAGAAATTATCAAGAGTCTTTCGAGATATTGTCGAGGTGTCCGTTCACTAGCTAGCTAGAGGATCGACACTTAGGCCCTTCTCACACAACGCTATTTAAAAGCGACTCCGACGCAATCCACTGACACTGGTCACTGACAAACACACATCGTATACACTTTGCCTGCATACCTGGACAAGATCCTAGGCGCTTGCAAATAGCGTTGTGTGAGAAAGGCCTAAAGCTCTAAATGTGGATCCGTGGATAGGTAGGTATATTTTCCTTACATCAGGTTCTTACCTTCCAGTTTTGGTGATGATCATCTCGGTGCCCAGGTCATGGAACTTGTCCCAGAGCTCCTTGGTCTCGAGCTGGCAGTCTACCGACAGCAGCTCTTCACAGTTGCAGGATGTCGCCGGGGGCAACGGCCTTGCCGGTGATGGAGTATCGCGTTCTCCTAATTCTGGGGAATGGGGTAACAATTTAAATTGGACTTTATTAGTTTGCCAGATAAGGTTACATTTGGTGTAACGTTACAGAGACAGTAACATTTTTATACAAACATGAGGTTATGCAAATTCAAACAATAAATCATTAATCACAATCATTACAACTTTACATAAAAACAATGTCTTGTTTTATTATTCATTGAAATCAAGATACATTGAAACTGTTTTGTCCTCATTGAGAATATTGTAATTTATAAAGACCTTTTTTACAATAAAACATTACAATATTACGCTATTGGTAAATGAGTAAAGAATTTTACTAAAAAAGGAACCTATGATTAGATACAAAATCAAGTATTGTAAACAACACCACCAATAATTTATAATAGACTAGCTCTCCGCCACGAATTTGCGCGCGTCGAATTTTTGTTTCAGTTTATCCCCCTTTTTATTCCTTCAGGGGGGGGGATTCCAAAAATTATCTCTTAGTGCTCCCCTATAGTCCCCAAGAAACATACGTTACAAATTTCAGTTTCTTGCTTTCAGGTTCAGTACTTTTTGCGGTACGTTGTCTGTCAGTCACTCAGTAATGACAGAGACAATATATTAATTACCTATTTATCGATTTCGATAAGTAAGTATACGTTTCTCCTATTAAAGCATAGATAGATCTAAATCTAACGTTCCTAGAACGTCGGTAGGTACTCGTATATTAGTACCTCAATAATTTTTGGTCTCGCCTGAAGAACTAACTTCACAACCGATCTATACGTCAGTCATATATACGAGTATGCGGTACGTTTACGAGTACAACGCTTCGGTGGGTCTCTGAACAAAGCAATAATATAGTGTGACTACTTAACAATTTTTCACCTTCTTTTTCATTAGCCGACACGCAGCCTTGCAGCGTCTGTAAGCACTGATTAGCTTGATACAACGTGTCACATGCAACACCACACAGCTGTAGAACAATGAAATTACCGTCATACTCGTAGCTAGGGTTGCCAGGGCGCCAAATTTAAAAGCCGGACAGATCAGCCAGTTTGGCCGGATATTTTTAAATAAGCCGGACAATATACAAAATGATAATGTCAGCTTGGTAGTTGTTGACGTCGACGACGACGTCTGGGTGGGAAGGATGAGGAGGATGAGGACTTTTAACTGACAGAAGACGCATCGTCCTGTCAGTACATAGTGTCAAATACATACTAATTTTGGGTAGCGTTGCAGTCGCGTATCTCATGAATAGCGTTGTGTGAGAAGTGCCTAAGTATAGACAGTCAAAATCTGTATCAATAAATGAAATGTTAAAAGCCTAAGAAATGCTGGACAGGCAGGACACCGGTTTGTTTTGCCGGAACGGAACACAAAAAAAGTCTGACAAGGTATGTCCGGCTTTATCCGAACGCCTGGCAACTCTACTTACAGCCTCTGTTTATTTTTAATGCGCTAATAATATCGCTATTCTCTATTCTATACGCATTCAATAAACTGAAGTCGTTGTGAGAACCGAATTGGCTTCCACCGTATGAGAAAGCTTGTTTGTTATGTTAATAACGTTGCAGTAATCACTACTGCTATTTATTTTTTGTAGAACCAGCGATATGGAGGTATTGTGTGTCAAATGTATAATTACTTGTCTACATGCGAAATGGTAAGAGTTCAAATTTTAACGAACGTTATCTCTAGTTCTTCTTTCGATCAAGATATAGAATAGTGAAAACAATGAACATTCACACAACCTAAATGTTGATTGAGGAGGTTCTTCCGACGCATCTTCTCATTGAAAATTTAAGACAAACATTTCAAACTGGTGTGTATAACTAAATTAATTTTATATGATATCAATTTTAAAATTGTAATGGGTATAAATAAAAAGACTACCATTTTGTAGAATAATGTATGCGCTTGAGGGTGAGATTTGGCATAGTAGGTAGAGTAGGTAGGGCCTACATAAAGTTGTAAGATAATATAGTTGTTGTTATGTAAAAGCATAAGTACCTACATGGAGCTAATCGCAGAAAGACAAAAATTATAAGTATTTATAAATTATTATAAAAGAAAATATCGAGGTAAAGAAAATGATTCACATAATTATGAGAGTCAACGTAAAGTAACCCTATTGAAGGATCTAATTACCAGATTGTATAACGCTACGTACACTCATAGCCCCACACTGGGACTCCCTGTGTAGGTTGCTATGAACAACACACAAGACAAGGACACTCCCAGAAAAATTCACTTGGGCGTGTTAACATATCAGTCGTCAAACATACAAGTATTACCTGACGACGGGGCCGGGGAGGGCACAGTGTGGTCCAGCGCGTCCCGCTCGCCGTCCGAGCACTGTTCCACGTCCACCTCCACATCCTCGTCAGGTACCGGGGACCTGCAGCTGGACGCTGGGGAACTGAAGAGAGTAAAATACCCTATTATTACCTGACGACGGGGCCGGGGAGGGCACAGTGTGGTCCAGCGCGTCCCGCTCGCCGTCCGAGCACTGTTCCACGTCCACCTCGACATCCTCGTCGGGTACCGGGGACCGGCAGCTGGATGCTGGGGAACTGAGCGACACTGGCGAACTCTGTCGCGATAGATCTGGAACAAAATTTTGGTTTTCAGGAGGAAGATTTTATTTACGAGTTTAAATGTTACTTGTGCTGTGAGTTATGTGTGAGATCATACCGACCTAATAGAGCTCTTTAAGTTTAATAAATCTAATAAATAGCGTAGTGTAAGAAGGGCCTAAGAGTTAAAATAACCAAGTTTTGTTTATAGTTAGAACTAGAACTAACTGACATCTTACTTTTTACAAAAAAAGTAACCAACATCAAACTCGATAATATGGAATAATTAAGAAATTACCCTTTAGATGTCGCTCTTTATTTATATGGGACTAAACTAGAAATACCAGCCGGCGAAAAAAAAATCAGAACATTCAGTACAAAGTTACCAGTACAAAGCAAAAGAGAAAGAGAGAAGAAACTCCTTTTTCGACATCGGTTAAAAACCTCTGCTTTGTAATGTAACAAAGTTACCATAATATTGGGAGGTTCTACAAAATGTAACAAGGAATCAAACTAATTTTCGAAAACCATACGATTCAGGCAAACTGTCGAACAGACGAAAGCCAAGCGGTTCTGCGCAATTAACGCGAAATAACGAAGTCACCGCACGACTGCCGCGGCCGCGCAAACCACTCCAATTAGTAACGCAAACCCTTTAAAAATATGTTTATTTTTTGGCCTTTCTTGAGGTTTAAATAACGCCTTTAGTAACTGATAAGAACGTCCAGTGTAAAAAGTTCACTTATATTTTACAGTAGGTAAAACTTTTCTTTGGTGTATAGTAAGATAAAATCCAACGAAACAAAATGTGAAAAGTTAACCCGGTTGACGTCTCTACATTTTTATGACTTGTAAAAAAGGAAAAAGAACAGACCAGTAGGTATATTTTTAAGAGTGGTCGTGAGAAAGTTCAGTCAAATGAAACATAAATATTTATTATTTTTAAACTACTTTTCACAGAAATACAGAAGCAACGACAAACGAAGGAATTATAAAAGATGGTAAGTTAATTTTTGTTTAAATTTTCTAACAACATTTTATTCAACATTTAACAATGAAATTATGAAATTAAACTGCACACTTTTTTGGTTTATTAATTGCTAATATGGTTTTTGTGAGTGAAAAATGAGGCCCGTGTTAACATTGATTTAATTAAGAAACAATCAAAGTAGGTAACAGTAGGTACAGTAAGGGACAGTAGAGTCTAATCCTTACTTCCTTACTAATATTATAAATGTGAAAGTGTGTTTGTTTGTTTGTTTGTTTGTGACTCTTTCACGTCGCAACATGGCTATTATTACATGGTAAGGTTTATGTGTATAGTTAGGAGGGTGGAGAGTGACGTAGGCTACTTTTTACCGCGGAAAAACATCTCATTCCCGTGGGAAAATCGATGTTTTGTCAGTTGCTAGATATTTAGTTCCGGAGTTATTAGTAGATGGCGTTAGTAAAATTCATTTGTAAGTTCTGAATCACGCTATCAAATACTACATGTAATCTACTTATGTCATAGGCAAATGTTATAGGCTACTTTTTAGCTGATATTCCTACATTTCCTACGGGAGCGGGACCTACGCGACTGTTATCTACGGGTCCCGAAGCGAAGCGCGGGCGGTTCTCTAGTTTAGGTTATGAACTTGACTTGACACGCTACCGCGTGTCTAGATACACTAGGTATTTGGATGCGAAAAAAGAGGCCCCGCGTGGCGGGGTTCCATCGACATCTGTGACAGCGTCTCATACTAATTATTTAATATCATCTATTTAGCAATATTAAAAAAACACGTCTGAAATTTAATTTAACGGCTTTTACAATTTTTTTCCATCTAATTAAAAGGTAGGTAGTTTTTTTTTGGTACAATAATTATTCATGAAACACAATTTGGTAACCATTTATAAGTTTTGACAGATACCTATGTACTTATTTCGAAATGATTGGAGATGGTAAGTATCTAGATATATACGAGTACGGTATATCTATGCATTTCAGGCAAGCATTTAAACACAAGCATTGTTATGAAGCGCTTTATTAAATTTAACTTAATTGATTCAATCAAGCAGTTTAATTAAGATTTTTTATAGTGGTATGAGACGGTGAAATGATTAAAGCGATAGCCAAATAGATACCTAATCAAATATTGGCTAGATTTTACATTGAAGAACAACAACGAACACAAAATGTAGGTATACCACATCGAAGTTTTTAATAGGTAGATAGACAGTAGACCTATTAATATTACCTAGGCACTTTATTCAAGCTGCATAACTTTTGTAAGAATTCAAAATATTGACTTCGTCGGACATAGAAATCTGTTTGCCCTTGTTTGTTGATAAATGGAGAATCAATAGATTTGTCTCGGTTGTCCGACTCGCACCAGGGGATAATAAAGCGGTTGAACATGCTACGCTCCATACAAAATAACCGGCAAATCGATAAGGTTTTATATTACTTATAATGTTGTAAAACTTGGTGGTTTCAATTTCAGAAAGTTTGTCCATTAATAACATAGTTATTTTATGTGGAAGCAATTATTTATTAAATAGGTGTCTACATCATTACACAACAATGACACAAAAAGTACTTTTTTTCTTTTTAAATCTATACAGACCTATCTATCATATTATTCATAATACTAAATCTGTAACTGATCTTTTTCTGCAGGCAGGTACATTGAAGATATACCTATGAGAAAAACTATTACAGGAAATCTTTATATTTGCAGAACCCAAAACAATAATTTTTAGAATTTTTGTCTGCTTTCTGTAATGTTGTTCAAGCTAATGTCAGATACGGTTAAAGTTTAGTTTAGCCGCTAAAAAAAACGATTTTGGGGCGGTACACTAATATAATGTGGCAAGCTTCATACCAATACCTAGTGTTTGATTTATTTCTATTGTTTCATAAATAAATTAATAAAAGTTTAAAGAATCACGGCTGACTTTCTTCGAATAAGTCTACTTAGGGACTAATATCCCGAATCGAAGCGAGGTCGGGTTCATTAGTTCCTAATAAAGCTGTTCTATGAGTAACGTGACCGTGACCAAACGTCCTGTATTCCCGAGGACCCGTGCAAAACGGCATTGCACGAGGGCGCTCATGCAGTTACAATACCTGGAAGTTGCCGAAAACAGACGATGATGTCCTACTTTGAGCCCAAAATAAAATGGTCACGTTATTCATCAAGCAAGTTAAATAAATACTTAAGTATCTATAACGATCAATAACCGGGCCACTGCCTCATCAAATTAGGGAGGTATTATATTATTTTATTCAGGTATTGTTATGGGTAACCACAAGAAAAATAAAATCTCACAAAGAAAGGTGACTAATTAGTCTAGAATTACCTACATTTAAAACCGCGGTGATCCCAATTCATAAAGTATTATTGCTTGTGCAGCTTGTGCTGTGGTTGACTGAAATATGGCCATCCTCTTGATATTGTACCTACATGATATATTTCTGAGCGTATATCCCCTCCCTTTTCCACCATCAAACGTCTCATGAACAGGGGGTAATAATATCGGGTAATGTCGCGGCTGTGTTTGACCGGGCTAATCTCCGGAAAGACTGAACCTATTTAAAGGGTCTTTCACTGGAAGATAGAGGAGCTTATGGATCAAATAAGATACTTTTCATCCCTGAATTCCCGCGGGATCGGAATTTGCACAGGAAAAACTCCCACGCATACGAAGTCGCGGGCTCAGCTAGTAGGAAATAAATAAAAAACCGGCCAAGTGCGAGTCGGACTCGCGCACGAAGGGTTTCGTACCACTATGTATAAAAACGCCATTAAAATCTGGTCTGTTGTATGAAAGCCTCACTTGAATATTTAATTTGTTTTAGGTACTGTAGCCACATATTAGCCACAACGCCATCTCTTGCACCGAAAAGTAACTAAACTATCGCTGAGTCGTCGAATGTATGGGTGCCCACTTAAATATTTATTTTATTCTGTTTTTAAGCTATTGTATAGCTTTTATCGCGGGCCTTGGGCGCGGGGACCGAATGCAGAAATTTCGTAACGAAAATTTATTACACCCTGCACACAGACATAGTTACTATGTCTATGCACCCACACATCGATAAATACCAGAACTTTTAACTGAGTTAACTAACTTTTACTTTATAACGGCTAAACCGATTTGGCTAATTTTAGTCTTGAAATATTCGTGGAAGTTCAGGAAAGGTTGCAGCGATGAGAAAATATGAAAAATTGCGAGGTAAATACTAAAAACTTTGATTATATACGGTCTAGATACCGCAATCGGCTCTACGGAACGGCTCCTATAAAGTCCAACAAATTTGGTAGACTTGCTTGACACGTAGGTCAGTGTCATTTATGTTACCTAGCGACGCGTAGCTCATGAAAAAATATTAAATATGCCGGTTTGCGCAGTGAAATTGTGCCGCAATTATACGGGAAAACCGTGTAATAATAAGAAGATTACTTTTCATAGGTCAGTTTTTTAAATTAATCATTATGCATAAAGAAAACACGATATTTTAATTCGTTAAGATCCGATTAGCGGGTGTTGCCAGTTTATTACTAGGGGATGTGCTGAATTTACGGGAGATAAATTACAATTAAGTAACACAACATCTTTATTTATAAAATGCTGCAAATAAACTATCTAATCTATCTATCTAATATCTGTAAACGAATAATTCTTGTATATATAAACATATAATCTGAATCTCAAAACGACTTCAACGATTTTCATGAAATTTTGTGTGCAGGGAGTTTTGGGGGCGAAAAATCTATCTAGCTAGGTTTTATTTTTAGAAAACATCATCTTCGATGTGATTAAATACAAAAATTGTAGGTACCATAAGAATGACAATAATGGTATTATTTTTGTTACTAAGGAAATGGATATATATATATACGGGATATCGAATAAAAAGGAGATATAGTCCCCAATATAAGTACATTAACTCCGTAACTACAACGAATACATTTACCAAAATGGTATAGTCCACGCCAGCGAAGCTGCGGGCGAAAAGCTAGTTTTGAGTATATATATTTTATTTAGTATACCCTAATGTCTTTCCTTTGAATGATAAGTTATTTGATTTAATGATTATAGCATCGATTTCATTAGAGACATTAAGTACCTACTGACTGAGTTCTTTTGTAAGCAGTCGGGTTTTTCGTTTTTGCACTAATATTTTTATTGGGGTTGATGAAATTGGATGATTGGTGCTGGTTGAATTTAACTATAATGAATTTGATGTTTTAAATTATATTACTATGTTAGAACTGTTATTTGTTTTAATGAGTATAATGTTCGATTTTAGGTTATGTTATCGTCATATAAACTATAAATAAATAATAAGCTTAGGTATATTTGTATATTTGCCAAGCACAATTGGATGTATACCTAAATCTTATTGTAATGTGTCATTTTTGTACATATAGATATAAATAAACAAATAAACGAACTGATTGATTGATTGGTATTGTTCGACAAGTCCTTGAGTTCCTGATGTCCTGAGCTGCGCTACACGTAACACGATAAATAGAAATAAACAATAATTTCATTTCATGTCGTTTTAAATTTTTTTAATACCAGTTACTTTATTTTTTCTACTTTTTATAGAATTTTATTAATTTACATAAAATAAAATAAATATAAGACTAATACAAAACAATAACTTTTTAACCTATTCTGTTCAACCTTCATTTGCAAAGATCATAGGGAAAAAGTAGGTATGTTACAATTTGAAGTAGGCATCCCTTACACACGCTCACTTTGACAGTGCACTTACAATAAGTACACGAGCGGTACTCACACATGTCGGAAAACTGAGGACGTTTTTTGAGTGACATTTTGTTTGAATTGCGGAATCTAGACGTGTATATAATCAAAGACTAAAAAAATGAAAATTTTAATTTCCCATACAAATCTTACCTGTCAAACATTTGATTTTCGCCCCGTCGGTTCGGTGTTTTAAGAATAATTACATGTAGATCTGGATTAAATAAGGCGTTGGAATCGACAACATGTATTCATAATAGTCGAATTATCGCGTATTTAGATTTAAAACATACAAAATAATAACATGACATAAAATAATGACACTATATTAATGACTTGAGGGTGATAGAGACAGTGCCATACAGGCAAGGCAAACTGTAAGGCACTGTCTCTGTCACCCACACGTCATTCACGCGCCAAAAGATCGTTGTAGGACTTAAATGTCAAATGTCAATTTTCTTTTTAAAAAGAATTATTTTGTCAACTGAAATAGTTCTTATGCTTTTGTTCAGAATATTTAAATCTTCTTTGCACAAATTAATGCATTATCCGTTTCTAATAAACTTTGATGTAACTTTTGATAACTAGGCAACTAAATGAAAACTGGTACACCACTTTCTTATCCCACTGTAAAACAGTGAATATCTGTACTCGTATAATTTGTGTACAAAGTGTTTTAAATATGAATAAACAAAGTGCATTTATTAATGAAGAAAGTCACGAAAAAATTGTGAAAGAAAATGAGTTATTACTCTATATACATTCATTTTATTATTATTATCACAAATGCAGTATTATTTTTTGTTTTGTTAATTTATATATAATGCTATGCAATAGCTTTACCGCGGCAGTCTCCGAGTGCCACACGTCTTTTTTTTAGTATTTGTTGTTGTAGCGGCAACAGAAATAAATCATCTGTGAAAATTTCAACTGTGTAACTATTACGGTTCATGAGATACAGTGGTGACAGACGGACGGACATCGAAGTCTCAGTAAAAGGGTCCCGTATTACCCTTTGGGTACGGAACCCCAAAAAGAAAAAAAGTTCGTTATAGTATATATAGTTATAGTATAGGTATAGGTAGTGTGGGTCATTTGGCCGGGATTCGAATCTTCGCGTGTCTCTGTCACTCTTTAGTGGAGTGATGAAGATTTTTTCGTCCAACTAACGATATTCAGTTTTAGATTCACGATTCACTAGAAGGTTAACTAAGGAACGCAAACAAAACATTAAACGTAGGAAACAAGCAATGAAGCCTCGTTTTAACAATACGAGCTTGATGGATGATGAACGTAAAGTAGGTACCTACCTTCGTCACCATTGAGGAGGCCTAGAGCATATCCATCACGATGTTCGATTGCGGATTGATGCGGGGGTTAAAGACCAACCTAGGTTTCGGAAGTTTTGAAGTCCGACATAGCTTAACAACTGCTATTTATCGATAACAACCGAGTCCGGAGGTTTCACCTGTATCACGTGGCCTTCGAAGCACGGAAGCGTTTAAGAATTTTGCCACTTGTGGTCACCCATCCAACTACCAACCGCGCCCGTAGTTGCTTAACTTTGTCGATCACTTAGGATCAACGCAAGCCACCGGGCTATGAGCGAGTCCTACTTATAATTACTTATTATAAATGTGAAAGTTTGTATGTTTGTATGTTTGGTCGTCAATCACGCAAAAACGGATGAATGGATTTAGATGAAATTTGGTACACGGATAGTTTATAACCCAGAATAACACATAGGATACTTTTTATCCCGAAAACCCGCGGGATCGGAATTTACGCGGGAAAAACTCCTACGCGTACGGGTATAGCTTCTAAACAAACATAGGTATTAATATAAAACTAACAAGTCTGTCTTCTTGAAAATTCCGCGGGATCGAGAGTTTATCCCGAGATTCCTACGGGAGCGGGACCTACGCGGCTGATACTTACGGGTCCGAAAGCGAAGTGAGGCTAGTATAAAACATAATGATATTTTGAAATTTTATTAATATTTTGATAAACAATAAAAATGTGAGCGATCGCGATCATCGATGTTTTACAGTTTGTAGTGTGTATTTTTATAGATATTTAATAAATTAAAATGTGTACCTACCTACTCTCATTGCCGTTGCTCTGAACTTTACATACTTAATAAGTACAGTCGCGAACGGCCCTTCAAAAAGGACCTCGAAAAATTCCGAATCTGGCAAGGCGAATCGGACAAAACAAACGTAGGTAAGGCAAGCCGCCATACAGAACACAAAGAATACATAATAGTTCTCGTCGGATTTAATTGCTCGTCCAGATCTCATATCATGATTCTCCATCACCTTTTCCATTCGAAGACCTTTCTTCCCCAAGGGTTTCGGTCCTTCTAATTATATGCCCAGCCCATTGCCACTTTAACCGGCTAATTCTCTGGGCTATTCACGGTTACTCGTGTTTGTCTACGGATCTCATCATTTCTTATCACGTAGAGAAATACCTACCGAGCATAGCCCTTTCCATAGGCCGCCGAGTGACTCTGAGCTTGCGCATTATGTCGTCGCTGGCAACACACACTGTTCGAACATCTTCGTCTACTTTATTCTATTTCGCCTTCGCCCATATCTGTTCAATTCAAGTCTCATTCGCACAGAAGCATCAGTTCTGCACCATCAAGGATATAGATTGACTGAATGTTTCTAATGTAATTTTATGATTATTCGGATTTGGTGGAGCTATTGGAATGAAATTCCTTGTGAAGCAACTGATAATACCGAATCCTCTATTGTCTATGGATATGGGAACGTACCCGTCTACCATGTGTTATCAATGCTGGTCATAAAGTGATAATGTTGTAGGTACTTCATGTTTATATCCCAACAATAAAATGAATTAAATAAATAAATAGCTTTGAAGGTATTTGGTAGGTTACAAATACAAAGCTTACCTAGGTATACAAGGTAAGAAGACGATGAATATTGAATATTTTTTCCATCTGATTTAATGATTTAAAATCATGATGGTAAAGGTATGCCACCCCAGCCATTTCAGTGCTTAGACCCGTGAGCGGGTTCTTACGTGTCCTTTTCACATGGACATAACGACCATGGTTAGTCATGAAGAGGTTTTAGAAGGTATATATAGGTCCAAAAACAAAAATACAAAAAGCCTGAAAAATACAAAAGAATGTAGAATGTAGGCCTAGGAGCGAATTCAAAAATGGACTTAAAAACACTCGGAATCCATGGAAATAATTATAAAAATATTAAGTAGGTCTAAAATGACTAGTAGGAAGGTAATTATGTAAGAACCTAAGTAGTTAGTTAGATACATAGGAAAACAATTAGGTAATTAGATAACCAACACAATCGATTTTATTGACGCAAAGATAAATTAATTTTGTTTTAATTAATTAGGTAAACAGCTTAGCATTCACGCTGGTCCACGGATTGCTGAAGGATTAGTTGCCAACCAAGGTGACGGATCATTTATGCCGCCGGAAAACCTCCACGTATGAACGATGGTTATAGGATAACAATTGGGACCGAGCTTTACGTGCCTTTCAAAGCACGAAAGTGTTTAAGAAGTTATTGCCACTAGCGGTCACCCATCCAACTACCGACCGCGCTCGCTGTTGCTTAACTTTGTCAATCACTACTTAGGAGCAACGAGAGCCGCCGCGCCGGGCTATAAGTATAACAGCTTTATGGAAGGTGTTAAAAATTAATGACAGATTTCCTTTCCAATTTAGTAGGTAAATGCCATAATACCTATTAGGTATTGTTGGAAATTTCTAAATATAGCTAACATAGGTATAAAATATAGGTATTGCAGGCCCTTATGATACATACCTAGGTACATACAGTAGGCCTAAGTTTTCCTGTAAAATAGTTATTGAAATACGAAACAGCGTAGACCGTAGAGGCTATTCTAGCTTGTGAGAACTATGTATGAAGTGGGCACGTAGGTACCTATACAGGATTTTAATTGCAAAGGGGTACTCACGATTTTGAATTGTTGTACCGATGTTTTAACCCAGTTACATGGATAATATTCAGCGAAATCGTCAGGACCCATTGTCCTTTAATATTTTAAGTATCCGCGATGGAATAAGGCTGAAGTTTTACGTAGGTATACCTATTGGATATCAGTTAGGCCTATCTCACCGATATGTGGCGGCGAGCGGGGCTCGCGCGCGCCGGGGCTGCGCGGCTCGGCGGCGCTGCGGGCCATGATGGCCGCTATCGAGAAGTCCGTCGCGCGGGTCTTGCCCTCCTCCGCCACCATCCTGCCGCCCCAGCACCCGCTCTCCACATCCATCAATCAGTCCGACCTCACCATCTCACCGACCGCGTCCGACACATCCCTCGACCATCGTCCGAACACAGTCACGGGGTACCAGGCTCCCAGCTAACCGAGAAACAACAACACTAGCACATTTTGAAAATGGAACACATTCGGCGCGTATCGGGCGAGAGCTGTCCGTGGCGATACACAAAACGAGCGGTGCGGCGGCCGAGCGCGGACTGAGCGCGCGGAGCGGGAGCGCGCGCGGGGCGGGGCGGGGGGCGGGGCCGGCCCCCGGCAGCCAGTGGCCGCGTGCCCCGCTGCTGCCCCCTCCCGCCCCGCGCCCCCCCGCGCAACCCTCGTCGCTACTCATAACAATATCGCATTATTATTTAATTTGTATTCCATATCACTTGCTGAATGCCGTCACAATCCGTAGTTATGCTCAATAATTCATTTTCTGTACTTACATTATGCTTCATATCGTTCCGGTTCGGGCCTTACATTATTTGTAGGGCGAGTTTTAGATTGTAATTACGGCTATCATTCAATGTAATATGTAACAGGTAATAATTATTTCAATAATTTTATTATAAGTGAGCCGGTATCTACAATTCATGAGAAGTTTTATTCGTTAGAAAAGAAAACGTAAGCGCAGCGGTGACTGCGCACGCCCATTAAAACAGATCACTAGATTAGAAAGAGATAGCTCTACATTGTGAAGTTACCTTATAGCCGTGTTAAAGGAAGATGAACTGATTTTTGACGATCAACGCGTTAAAATGCGTGAGTTACATTTTACTATGCATGAAAAATTAAATTCCAGGCAATAAAACATTTTTCAATGTAGAGACCTACCTTACGTAGGTAGGTACTAAGTAGATAGCTAGTATCTACATACCTATTATATATAGTCATAGGTCATAGGTATCTAAGTAGGTAGATATATATTTTAGATAGGTAGACAAAGAATAGTACCTACACCTACCTATTTTTTTCTACGTTAGGTAGATAGATATACCTAGGTACCTACCTAGGATAATAAGCACACAGATCCTACTTTTATCCCAGTTAAACACATCATTTACCTAAATGTAGGTAATCGTACCTATCTACCTAATTATCTACCTGCCCAAAGATGAAAAAGGCACTCGACTCGAAGGACCAAAATGTCACAATAATAAATTAGGTAGGTTAGTAGTTAGGGGAAGGTTGCGATCATTGAACCAGCGCTTTCATTGGACCACTACGATAATTCAAATACTATGTAGCCTAGCAACACACAGGTACCACAGAATGCTTGCGTAACGTCCATAACCCCTCCTGCTCAAAATTCAGTGCTGCCGATGCGCTTGGAAAGAAGTTATGTGCATTTGTTTGTCTACGACATACTCAATGTAAAAACGTCGATAAACTAAAAGTAATGTATCTACATATGTACCTATTCTTGTATTTATATTTCTGGAAGCGAAATGGCATAAGTACGATAACTACTTATTTATTTGTGTATTTATAAAATTTAAACGATTTTGTGCTAGTAATGTCCTTGATTTTTTTACTATTTTTGTTTCGCTTCGTACCTACCTTGTTGCTATCAATGGACTACCAAGGAGCTCGACCATTGGACCGGTCCAATGATGGCAACATTTTTAAAATGCATACTGATTTTTTTTAACTTTTATATTTTGTGTTATCATCTGCTTTTTATGGTAAATATACATAAGTAAAGAATTTAATATTAAATAATGATAAAAAATAAACTATTATAAGTGGAACAAAGCTAGCATGAACTTGGCTATTGAAGCTATGAGGAAGACAAAAGTTGGCCATAATGAATGATTAAGATAGCCCAATGGTTAAGTTTGATTAGGTTTTTTTGTAGAGAATAAGTTTTTGTAACTATTATGTTGACCTCATTATACGATGAACATTTATCATGTGTTTTAATTGAAATTTAATTGTAGTATTTATTGTATTTAAACACAATGTAATAATAATTCGGTAAAGTCTCCTTGATTGGACCCTTCATTGTTTTTTTCTTAGTCCATTCATGGCAACCAAGTGGTCCAATCAATGTTACCATGGTCCATTAGAGGCTACTTAAAGAACAATAGTTTTTCCCATTTTCCTTTAAAAATAAAGTTTTTACTTAGATTTCACAAAGATTATCATAAATTAATGTCATAGTTCTTATGACATTATTAATTGATTTCTTTGTATCATTTATTTTTCAACAGATATGATGTCACGAAGTTAAGGGGTCCAATTAGGTATAGCAACCTTCCCCTAATACACTGAATGTCCAATGAAAAGGTTTTCTTTCGTAAATAGGTAGGTACCTATCTAATATCTAAGTATATCAATAGGTAGGACCTAGGTACCTATCTAACCAGCCCAGGTAACTGACCTGTAACAAGCAGTCATGCTAAATACTTAGGTACCTACTTCGTACCTATACCTAAATGAAATCCTCGGTTGCACATAGGTTCGTAGGTGGGTTACCTACCTAATTACCTAACCTATCTACCTTCCTATGTGTCTAGGTAGGGGAGATGTGCTTAAGACGGCATACTCAGGTAAGATGACACACCTACTATATTGCTTTAAATATTCGCGCTAAGAGTGCAATTGTGACGTTAACGGGAGTCTACATAGATGTCGCTAGTACTCAAATTCAGTATGGCGGAATAAGAACGCGGACTGGCAAGTAGTGCACGTTTTTGTGATTTTGACATGCTCAGAAGTTTGCTTTCGGTTTTCTTTAGTGGTGAAAATACATGTAAGACATTGATGTATAAGTATCTAGATTGAGCGTCGCCCTACAATGAAGACAAAAAAAACAAGGCAACAATATCAAGCATGTGTGCGTGCAGGCGATGTTTTACACGTTCGTCTATTGTCTATATTGCGTGATCAATGATACCAGTTACTAAAATTTTCCCATAAATCACACATTAAACTTAATTTATGGAGTGGTTATTTTCATGAATAAATAAAAAACCCTACTTAATTTAATTACAGTTGTTTATGTTAATGTTGTAATAAACCAGCTAAGTTAATTAAATTAATATTTTTTTACGCAGTTTGTAGTTGGAAAGGAGACGGTCCAAAATTGTATGGAGTCTGGGCCTGGTTTTGTACCAGTGATAAAATAAAATAAAAAAGAAAAATAAACCATTTTTGACTAATCAAATCCACGAACTCATCTATATTTCAGTGCAAAAATTATTTATTAACTCCACGTGACGCAATTATTCTACATAATGGCGGGCAGCAGACCAGAGGATTCATAATTTTTGACGTATGACGTTAGCTGTCAATATGCCTTCTCTATGCTTGAACAATGGCTCGAACTCAGAGTGAAGGACGCCATCTTGCAAGTGTTGCAAGTAGTACCTACCGAATAACTCGAAATTAATTTTATTTTAGCAAGTCATTTATTGCGATTTGTGAATTTATTATATTTTTAATGAACTTTCTGTATTTTTTGGTTTTTAATTTGGTAATTTAAACCATAATTTTGTGACCGTTGGGTAAAATGACATACAGGGCTTGGGTGTAAGATGGCATACTATGTCATCTTATCCGTGTAAAATAGGATAGGAAAACTTACCTGTTTTCTTTTTTATACAGAATGCCTGGTAATTACTAACGTACATCGACGCGAAAAAAAAGGCTATTGAAGCTGTGAGGGACAATCGAATGGGCTGGCTTTTAGCATTGATAAGACGACATACCCTTAAGGTGTAAGATGACATACAGTAACCAACTTATCTCTGAAATGAAGAGAGGCGCTGACGGACGCAATTCGAGAGGTAGTAACTGACAGACGAATGACCACATTGTACTTATGAATGACTTTTTAACATGACAGTATTAGTTCCAACTTTTGCCATTTCAGAGATAAGTTGGTGGCAATGTACCATGTCATCTTATCCTATACATATGTCATTTTACACATGTCAACCTAAGTGCCATTGATGTTTGCTTTCAAAGTTAATATGACGTTGATTGTTCTGAATTTTAAATAATTTTGTTGATTATGATACCTTTTAGGATATACGTACGCAAGATGCTGATCTCATATGACTAAAATTATTTTAAATATTTCCCTTGAAAGAAAAAGTATGTCATCTTAAGCACAATTCCCCTATGTAGGTACTAAACTATGTAAGTAGGTTAGGTAGGTAGGTAGGTACCTACATAGGTACTTAGGTTGGTATCTACTGGGTAGGTAGGTACTTAAAATGTTTTTTTATGGTTATGTACCTACCTATTATGGCCGTTATGGTCAATTTTAAACACGTTTTGAAAAATTGTCCGATCCCATAGGCATTGTCAACTGAAATACGAAAATTTACCTAAATTTAAACTTGTGCACGCACCCTCAATTAAGTAGGTTTGTGGATACCTCTATCTTTCTTTTGATTATTTCTCGACTTTTTTTCACTTTCTTCTGTGCGGAAAACATCGTGTGGAAACTTTTAACTTCAGAACTAGGCGTTCCCCATAGTACCTAATGTTCTCAAAGTGTAGGATAGTCCGCCGAGCCTTGCCAGCGTGGTGGTACACATGCCTACCTATCTATCACCTACCTACCTACCTACAAATTGGTCAAATTGTTAACCGACCTCCAAAAAAAAGGAAGTTCTCAATTATTATTCGACTTTACTAAACTGTAGGTACTTTTTGTGTTTACTACTACTATTCAATGAACCGATTTTGATACCTAGGTAATTCTTCCTTCATTCGAAAGATAGTGGTTTATATACCTACCTACTTACGTCTGGTCACATATTTTGACATTTGACAGGTAGCTTGTGAGCTTGTGAGCTTAATGTTGCGTAGGTACCTACCTATTTAATTTATGGTCGTCAACTCATCATTACTTTTGACTGGGTGTCTGAATTTTACAATTCATTTTTTATTCGAAAGTTGGTGCTTGTCATATGGTCCCACTTACCTAAGTAGGTAGGTATTTAAATATACCTAGCCTATAGGTAAATTAGAACTAGATCTGATGGGTAGCTCTAGAATAATAATAATTATATTAATAATAATAATACTTTTGAAGTCACTTGTTTTTTGTAAAATCTATAGGTAAGTACCTATGTAGGTAGGTATCTACACCTGCCTACAGCTACACAGCTCATGAAATCGTCTATGAAATTTTAATAATTCTGTTCTCGACGCATGTGCGGAAACTGCGGAGCCACAATGGCATCCATTTACCTACACGTGTGAGGTATTGAGCTGTCTCCCATTCATGATAGTGCCCTGGGTAATCCACCTATAGGTATGGACACGTCTACCTTCAGAGATGTAAGTACTCTGGGGTGGAGATGGAAATGCAGAATGGTAAGTAGGTAAGTAGGTATTCTTCTTGCCTTTTTTTATACGTAGGTATTTAAGGCAGTCAAATTCAACTTACCAACATAGGTACTTTTAGGTATTATCAAAGATTTAGGTACGTAGGTAGGTAAGTACCTACCTACCTATCGAGGTAGATATTTTTCAACGTGGCTACTAAGGGACTGTTTTCCCGAAGCGAAGTGAAGAAGGGCTCATACAACTTACCTACACTTTTTTTAGGTAGAAGAATTCTGTTATTAAAATTAAAAAACATAGGTACGATACCTAACACTGATGTCTCCAACATTTGTAGGTACCTACCTAAGTATTCCCTAATGCTGTCAAAATACTTACCTACCTGCCTATCTCGTAGGTACCTATCTAACTATCTATTTTACCTAGGTGTAAGTTAGGTAATACCTCTCTATTATGGTAACAAACAATTTCGATAATGCCTAGGTAGGTACTCATACCTTTACGATATTTAAAGTAATAAATATCTAAGTAGGCCGTTTTATTTGGTTCAACAGTAAAAAGCCAAGAGTCTTAGGTAACTCAAAACGTCGCGTCCTCGCAAACAAAGAACACAAAATTCTATCGCACCGAGTGCCCTAAAAAGCTCGCATTATTTGCAAAAATATGAAAAATACTGCGTACTTGACCGGCAATAACTCTCCGGCGAGGCATTAAGAAGCATTATGAGGCACTCGGATGTTTTTCAATTTGGCTGTATACTCTGTGGCATTCCTTTTTATGACAATACCTCATCGTGCCTGCGTGAATCGGAAAGCATCCCCCTTCACTTACCTTACGTGGACATAGCTTAAGGTTAAAATCTATTTTTGTTCCCCTTCCTTATTTAGCTACCTACTACATAATACATCGCATTACCATAAGATACATTGCTATTTTAAGAGTTGTTATTGTTACAGAGTCACAGTTGCATAAAGAGAGTGACTAGGTACCTTCCTACATAGCTAACTCTACATTGGTACACACGTTTTTCGTGTCTAGGTACGTTTAGCGCTAGTTAGGTAACTACATGCATATTACTTTATATTATACATTATACATACATATATATTATACATTATTATTATTGGTATGATTATGTGCCTATTTAGGTACATTCCTACCTACTTGCTGTTTATTAGGTTTGAAAGCTACCTAGTAGGTATCTGGGTATCTGTACCTTCTCGTAGGGTAGCCAGTAAGTAGATAATCTTAACATTTACTTAATCATCGTTGAAATAGGTACGAAATCGTACCTAACATTTTAAACAACGAATCTCGACTACAAACCAGTCACAACTTACAATACATCGGAACTCATAATTCATTCTGAAGATCAACAAGGCTATAAAAAATTTAGGAAACAGCGTAAATGGGTGTCGTGCAGGCATTCACAAAGATGGTGTATTGTGGGTGAGCGAAACTCGCTGTATCGCGGCGCCGGGTTTTTCAAGTCGAACATCAAAACGTCAATGAGCCTTTGAATGCCAACCAAATATTTGGGAACACACATGGTGGGCCACACAGGGTGTTTGGCCATATTGTGCAACATTAGAAAGCGAAGTGAGTGTGACTTAATGAAATCAAATCAGCACGCATCGGTCACACGCCGACCGTGAAATGAAGTCGCGAGGGCAGCTAAATCAATTTGGACCAACTGTTTACAGATTTCGTGTTGTTTTAATTGCTTTTCAATGTTGTCTCAGTTTATATGAAACACTTCATTAATAAGATATTGATTAGGTACAAAATTTTGTTATGATATCTAGACCCAACTGTATGCAAATCAATTCACATCGTCAGTATCCGAATCGTAATAAAATGTGTTGGTACAATAGATAGATTAATAGTTTTATTCGAATATTGAGAACATTCACGGAATTATTTACTTAAGTAGGTACCTACCTACTTACCTAACTCACTGAATACCTACTGCCTTTAGTAGGTAATGATTTAATTTAAATGCCGTTAAAATATTTAACAGGACGTCAAACGAGTTACACAGTTTAATTTCTTAATTGCAAACCTACTCCCAATGCTGAAAGCTGCTCACATTCACATACCTAATACCTACCTAACCGAGGAGAGAAATACCAATCATTGACATTTAAATGGCTTGTTTAAGGCGGCCTCTAAACGGTCAATTATATTGCGCAATATTGCAAATTGTGCAATATAATTGACCGTTTAGGGTTAATATTGAGGATTGCGCAATTATTGGCCGAAAGTTTGAGCGAGTTTAATTTTTATTGCACCATATTTTTCTATTGCATCGTGTAGGGTCAGTATTGCGCAATATTTTTCAGTCTGTGGTTGAAAAGGTGGTATTGCTTCCCTCATGTTTGTATTTTTTTTCTCAATCACTAGCGTGACCTATCCTAGTAGCTTTTGAAACTGTTCAGAGTTCAGTCGTACAAAATTTTTGAAGTCTGCTTCCTCAGTTAACATCAAGTCTTTTAAAAGATTTTCGTGAGTATATTTCTGCCTTTTCTTGTACCAATCTTTCGACCAGCGACGTGTTCGTTTCCGTTTACGTTTAGCCACAAGCAACAGCACTACAGCTGCAGCTAGATCTTGTTCGGATATGTTGCCGCACGGTGCACACGGGATCAATACTATTCTCCGACTGAACACGAAAACATTGTGCAGTTCGTATTATTGTGCAATATAATTGCTCGTTTGGATTCAGAGCGCCTTTCAATCTTATTGTACAATAAAAGTATTGTACAATGTTATTGTAGGTCTAGGGGCCGCCTAACTTGTTTTTCCGTAGTGTCTCAATTACTAGGTACCTAAGGGTTGTGATTCTTCTGGTAAGTTTCGGATCGCTGCTCTCTACAAATTCAGCGATTTGACAATTGGTACCTATCTTCAGATCTTTTGATATATTTGTCCTCCAAGCCTCTTGTCCAGCATTTTGCCTATCACCGAGACTTTTTCCACGTTATTTTGCGAAATTGCGGCTATTTTGCGAAAAATATAATTTCTTACTAGATGAGACCTATACCTACCTAGTGAAACAATTAAGGGCATGGCCTTTTCTGCGCTACTAAAGATTTTGTGTAAGCAAAAAAGAGTAGGTAGCTAGTACCTATTCTTTTTTGTAGGTACCTAGTAGGTACGGTCGGCCAAAGAATTGGTTTACCACCCTTAGGTTGAATGCCGTTTGCAGATTCATAGGTGATAAAGGTTAGCTTCGCTTGCAGATCGATCTGACAACTTTTATTGCCATCTTTATCCGATTATAAATACGTGACATTTGTTTTGTTCTTAGTTTAAACTTGATAGAACCATTGGCGTCGGAAACTTGGTAAGTAGGTAGGTATATTTTGTGAACCTTTAAGATTTTCACACAAAAATAATAAACCGTGGGGGTTCCCCATACTTAGAACTGAAACCCTAAAATTTTTTTTTCATCAAACCCATACGTGAGGAATATCTATGAATAGGTCGTCAAAAATGATAATTGAGGTTTCTAATATCATTTTCTGAACTGAATATGTGCCCCCCTCTCTGTAACTTCCAAAATAAGAAAATGATAAAACTAAAAAACATATTATGATGTGCAATGCCAATATTGCCATGTAAACTTCCACCGAAAATTGGTTTGAATGAGATCTAGTAAGCAGTTTTTTTAATACGTCATAAATCGTAAACCGCAACTTACCTTTCATTCAATCTACTTACTCGAATATTTTTTTATATTATGTTACTTGCTGCTACGGAACCCTTTGTTGCCGCGCCTAATTGTTCCTGCCGTGCAATGTTTTTAACTCCAACTTTACGCGATCTACCTACGGTTTATTACTGCATTTTTAATATTTCAATCCACCGCCGGATTTCTACTACGCGCTGTTCTGTACTTTCTAACTGTGAATTAAAAACGTGTCTTCCCGAAAAAAGGTCTTATTATTTGCGACAGCAATCAGTTAATTTACGAAAGAATTAACATTTGGCGACCGTGACAGGACACAACAACTGTGCAAATCAAAATATTGAAGAATTACAAAGAAAATAACCAGTTACAACAGTCATACGTGTTACATGCCGGCCGGCACACAATACGAAGGAATTTTCCATTCAAGACTACAAGAAGAAACTACATAGAATAAAATTGATAGATTACAAGAAGATTTAAGCATAATATACGAAATAATATTTATTGTTGTCGTCGAGTATTGGACCGGGGAAAGAAGCAGCAGGTTATATTACCTACAAGAAATTTGTTGAACCATATTATTACGTAACGACGATAAGGAAGATTGGAATTTACATCTTGTTGGACCAGTGGAACTTCTAAAATTTCACACCTCAGGATTGAAATCCATAAAGCTAAGTGCCCTTCCTATACTTAACCCCTAAATTCCTGTATCTTTCCTATACGACTGCTAACTAAATAGTTAATACCTACTTAAAAAATTGATGCACATTGAAAGTATTATAAGTAATAAATATAAGTACAGACTAATTGTTATGTAAAGCCAACTGTAAATTAAATTACCTATTTAAATACTTACCTTACAAATAAATACCATAACCAGTAAAAACCTACTTACTAATCACTACTAAAATCAACAAAAATAAATAATAAACGTTACATAATACCAAATAAGATCCTTAAAAAATATATTATTTCGTAACCTATTAACAAAGTATTTATATTATACCTACTCCTAACTTTTGTACTTACCTGTTTAAAACAATATAATAAAATAAAATTCATTAATTGCGTATTTAAGGTTAAAAGTTCATTTACCTACATTATTACCTAATTCAATTAAACGCTTTATTTAAAATTTCCCTTTGTTGATAATTTCTCCATAGTTTGGTTTGCATATTAAAGTCTTACCTATTTGCATTTCGCATTCAAGTAATAAAAATAATTTTCTTTAGGAATTAAAAGTCTAAAATACATGAATAATTAGTGTCCAGGCATTTAAAGGTACATATATACCTCAAATATTAAAGTAACATGTATTAAGTTAGTGAAAGTTAACGTGTTTTGGCCGAACATTTTCAGGGTTCCTGTGTGTGACTCGCACGGGGTATTTAACGTACCTACATAGTTGCATCACAAGTAAACAAAGGCTGGTGATAAACCCGTTGCTTGAGTCCGCCGGCTTCCCGATACCTACCTACCGTGTACATCTGCACCAGATGAGGAGCGTGAGAATAATTTTATTACTACTAAATTTCAATTAACGAGTTTTATCTAAGTGAGTGTTTATTTAGGCTACTTACCTAAATATTTTTGTTTTCTTGAGTAATTGTAATATTAAGACCCAGTCTTTTACATTAAGTTTTATATTTGCAAATTTATTTACATAATGTCGTTAAAATCAGATAATGAATTAAAAAGATTGCTGCTTAGACGAAGCTCGATAAAAGGTCAAATAACTAAATTCAAAAAATGTCTCGATGAATTAATCGACAACATAAACGAATTGAAACATTTTCATTACGCGGAATTGACTCTAAGACTTAGTAAATTCGAATTGTTGTCTTCTAAATTTGAAGAGGTGCAAGGTGAGATAGAACTTTTGAATCATGATTCTATTGATGAGGAAATTGATGAGCGTGACGTCATTGAGCGTGAAATGATTAAGTTGATTGCTATAGCCAATGATTTACTTGAACAAAATAAACAAAATCTGGATCAATCTCGAAGGGATTCTCATGCTCACTGTAGTCTCAATCATCAAGACATTGGAATAAAATTACCAAAAATTGAAATTGCCAAGTTCGATGGTTCCTATTTTAACTGGTTGGACTTCCGTGATACATTTACATCTCTCGTACACGAAAATGAACGCTTGTCTTCCATCCAAAAATTTCATTATTTAATTTCTTATCTCGAAGGCGATTCAGCTAGGTTAATCTCAAATCTCGAGGTATCCTCAGATAATTACGCTACTGCGTGGAGTCTTTTGCTGAAGCGATATGATAATAAACGGTTATTGGTAAATCATCACTTAAAATCCTTATTTAATATACAACCTATTACTCGTGAGTCAGAAAAATCATTACGATTTCTGGTCGATCACGTGACCAAAAATCTGAGAGCATTGTCTAGTTTGAATCAGCCTACCACTCATTGGGACATACTTATAATATACATGTTGTCTTCTAAATTGGATAGTCGTTCTCTTGAGAAGTGGGAGGAGACTCGTGGTGGTCTCTCCGACTTACCTACGTTAGAAATTTTTATGAAATTCTTGACTGATCGAGCGGATGTTATAGAAGCGTTGAATCGCACTCGAAATGAATATAATTTTAAGCCAGTAAATAATTTCAATAATAAACCATATCCTTCCCGTTTAACACCATCCACAAGTTATCAACAAAACCGATCTAATTATAATAATAATTCTTCTCACTCTTACCAAACCAAAAAGAATACTCAGATGAAAGGTTTTGATACTGGCATTAAAAGTACAGGTATATTTTTATGTATCATTTGTAACGCTAATCATAAGATATATGATTGTCCAACCTTTAAATCTAAAAACATTCAAGAACGTTTGGCTGACGTTACTAAATACAAATTATGTGTTAATTGTCTTCGGCAGGGCCACCCCGAAAGTGAGTGTCGGATGGGACCTTGTCGGGAACGTGGCTGCAAACAGAGACATAACTCGCTATTACATACCCCTGATCAAAATACTCATACAACTTCACACTTTTCAAAAGAGTGTGATAGTTCTTCTGTTGTAACGAAACAAGTTATTTTGTCTACAGCTATAATTGAAGTTCATAATCCTCAAACAAAACAATACGAACGGGTGCGCGCATTGTTAGATTGCGGCAGCCAATCATCGTTTGTAACCAAATCGCTACAAAAACGGTTGAACTTGCAAACGAACCATATAAATACCATGGAAGTTATAGGTATTGGTAATAATTCGAATAACAAGGTGAGTGAAACTTGTGTTGTTCAGCTAAATTCAATAACCATACCATATTCCGTGACTTTGTCATGTTTTGTTCTTGATGAGTTGACAGGAGAAATTCCAAAGTCTCCAATACACATCAAGAACCTAAAGATACCGAGTACCATAAGGTTGGCAGATCCAAAATTTGACCAGCCTGGCCCAATTGATATAATAATTGGTGCAGATATTTTCTGGGACATCCTTGGATGTGAACAACGCTCCTTGGGCCCCCAAAATCCAAAGCTACGACTTTCTAAATTTGGTTGGCTAATTGCAGGTCCAATTCATTTTACTAAATCTAAATCTCAAAATAATAAACATTATAATATTAATTGCAATCATGCCGTTATTGCAGACAATAACAACAAGGATAATTTTGAAGAAATGCTCACAAATTTCTGGTCTCTTGAGGAGCTTCCTCAACAGCCTCTTTTAAGTCTAGAAGACAAAAGATGCGAAGAGCTTTTTGAGTCCACTACTTTTCGCTTGGACTCCGGCAGATTTTGCGTAGAGTTGCCCCTAAAGGACTCTCCGGACTGCCTCGGTGATTCATATAAGTTAGCCAAAAAACGATTTTTATATCTAGAAAAACGATTTCATAAAAACTCTGAATTAAAATCAAAATATACAGATTTTATAAGAGAGTACGAAGCGCTTGGTCATTTATCTGAGTTAAACGTTACGAATCCAGAAAATTCATATTATTTATGCCATCACGCAGTATATAAAGAGTCCAGTGAGTCTACAAAATTGCGAGTCGTATTTAATGGTTCTGAACCCACTTCCTCAGGTTATTCACTTAACGACATTCTATTAAAGGGCCCCCACATCCAAGACTCTCTCTTCTCCATTTTGGTTCGCATTCGACAATATCAATATGTAATCACAGGAGATATTGATAAATTTTATCGACAGGTGCAAGTTGCCAAAAAAGAACACCGTAACTTGCAACTCATACTGTGGAGAGAAGAGCAGTCATTACCTCTTAAAACGTTACAGCTAAATACTCTTACTTATGGCACAGCAAGTGCGAGTTATTTAAGCACACGTTGCCTCTGGCAGGTGGGGGAAGAATGCGACGATCCATTAATTAAAAATATAATTCAACATGATTTTTATGTTGACGATTTATATACTGGGTGTAATGATGAGAAACGTCTACAATTTATTTTAAATTCAATTACAGATACTTTAAACTCTGCTTGTTTTAAATTACGAAAATTCAAAACAAATGCTCCACATTTACTTAGTGAAAGAACTTCAGATGAATCCCTTTATCTTAGTGAATCCACTAGTACTATTGGTCTGGGTTGGGATCCAAAGAGTGATTCACTACACTTTCCATTTCATCTTCCTTCTCTCAACAAAGAAATTACAAAGCGCTCCATACTCTCCGATGCATTTAAAATTTTTGATCCTTTAGGCTTGCTAAGCCCTTGTACCATACAACCTAAAATGATGTTACAGAAATTATGGCAACTCAAAATTGATTGGGATTCTCCTGTTCCTGAAGAAATCAAGCAATTGTGGTATGATTTTGCTTCAAACTTACCAACTCTTTCTACGTTACAGATCCCACGAAAGGTTTTATCTAAATCAGCAAAAAATATTGAAATTCACATTTTTAGTGACGCTTCACAACACGCCTACGGTGCGTGTGTTTATATGAGAACAATTGATGAAAGTAATAATGTTATGACACGTCTTTTGTGCTCAAAGTCAAAAATTTGTCCTTTGAAGGCAACTACGACTCCTCGTTTAGAGCTTCTAGCGGCGTTGTTAGCAGCTCGGCTATCAAAGAGTGTTGTTGACTCCATCAGGTACTCACCGTCTCGAGTTGTTCACTGGTGCGACTCTAGCATCGTACTTTCATGGCTAACTAGCGAAATTAGTAAATTAAAATCTTTTGTAGGGAATAGAATTGCAACAATTCTCGAACTTTCGAATCAGTCATCATGGCGGTACGTGCCAACTAATGTAAATCCAGCCGATTTAATTTCTAGAGGCGTGAATGCCACTCAACTTCGCGATTTGGAGTTATGGTGGTCTGGTCCAAATTTTTTATGTCATGACGAATCTGAGTGGCCAACTCTTCATCCGCCAATCCTGGATTTACCAGAAATGAAATCAGTACATGTATCGTTGTCTGCTGCCATAGAGCCTATAATTGATTTTACAAAATTTTCTAAATTAACTAAAATTGAACGAACATTTGCCTACGTAAAAAGATTTATATTTAATTTAAAAAATCCCAAGTCTAAATTAACCGGTCATTTAACTGTTGCAGAATTAAATGATTCATTTAAATATTTATGTTTATTAGCTCAAAAGCAATCATTCCCAGAGGATTATAATTTATTATCTAAAGGCCGTTCTTTAAATTCTAAATCAAAATTGTTATCTATGTCGCCCTTCATGGATGATCAAAATTTAATAAGAGTTGGAGGTCGAATTGATTCTTCTAACTACTCCTACGAGAACAAACATCCAATTGTGCTTGATTCTTGTCATCCATTAACAAAATTACTATTCCAGCGAGAACATTTGCGTAACCTTCATGCTGGACCTCAACTTCTTTTAGCTTCCGTTCGTCAAACAATTTGGCCAATCAATGGACGACGTCTTGCTCGTCAAACTGTGCACAAGTGTATTCGATGCAAACGCGTGCAGGGTAAAGTATTACAGCCAAAAATGGGGAATTTGCCCTCGCAGCGTATTAATCTTGATTTTCCGTTTATATCTGTAGGAGTGGACTTCGCTGGTCCCTTTCATATTGTTAATCGGCTAGGACGTGGCGCCAGATTACAAAAGGCGTACATGTGTTTATTTGTGTGTCTGAGATTTAAATGTATCCACTTAGAAGCAGTATCGGATCTATCTAAGAATGCTTTCATGATGTGCTTGCGTAGATTTGTGGCACGGCGTGGTAAGCCCACCGAAATTTTTTGCGATAACGGTGGTAATTTTATTTCTGCCGCTAAAGAGTTAAGTTCCTTTCTCAAACAAAATTCTGAATCTTTATCTGACCTTGCATCTCAGGAAGGTATACACTTTACATTCTCACCTAGCTACGCTCCTCATTTTGGCGGGATCTGGGAGGCCGGTGTGAAATCCGCGAAATTTCACATTCGTAGAATCATGGGTAACGCCCATTTGACTTTTGAGGAGTTAGGTACTTTATTTACACAAATTGAAGCAATTTTAAATAGTCGTCCCCTTTGTCCACTTTCGTCTTCTCCTAATGATCTCCTTTTCCTTTCACCCGGGCATTTTCTTATTGGAAGACAATTAAATGCAATGCCAGCTCCAAACTTATTAGAAGAGAGACAAAGTCACCTTCAACGATATGCTCAAGTAGAAAGGCTGAGGCAACATTTTTGGCAGAGGTGGCAGAAAGAGTATATCTCGGAATTACAACTTCGCAAAAAGTGGAAGGCAAATACATGCAATCTAAAAGTTGGTGATTTGGTACTACTGCAAGAAGAAAATGTTCCTGCATTATGCTGGCGTCTGGGAAGAGTTTCTAAATTATACACTGGACCAGATGGAGTAAATCGTGTTGCTGATATATCCACCACACGAGGCTGTGTTCGTCGGGCACTCGTGCGTCTTTGCCCATTAACCAATGAAGATGATTGTTGAAAACCAGGCTTTTCAACGGGGGGCAGGATGTTGCCGCGCCTAATTGTTCCTGCCGTGCAATGTTTTTAACTCCAACTTTACGCGATCTACCTACGGTTTATTACTGCATTTTTAATATTTCAATCCACCGCCGGATTTCTACTACGCGCTGTTCTGTACTTTCTAACTGTGAATTAAAAACGTGTCTTCCCGAAAAAAGGTCTTATTATTTGCGACAGCAATCAGTTAATTTACGAAAGAATTAACACCCTTCATGGGCGAGTCCGACTCGCACTTAGCCAATTTCTATTACATTACTTGCATATACAGGGACAAGGAGCTGGCGCGTGGCTGACGTGAGGGTGACAGAGACAGTGCCATACAGGTAAGGCAAACTGTAAGGCACTGTCTCTGTCACTCACACGTCATTCACGCGCCAAAAGATCGTTGTAGGACTTAAATGTCAAATGTCAATTTTCTTTTTAAAAATAATTATTTTGTCAACTGAAATAGTTCTTATGCTTTTGTTCAGAATATTTAAATCTTCTTTGCACAAATTAATGCATTATCCGTTTCTAATAAAGATTAAGATGTCTTGCACCTACCTATAATGTGACATAAATGATGTACGTATTCTTAACAATTAGGTTTACGCCATTATTATGCGTCTCTTTTCAGTGATATTTCCTATGAACTTTGATGTAACTTTTGATAACTAGGAAACTAAATGAAAACTGGTACACCACTTTCTTGGCCCACTGTACCTACTCTTTTTTGCTTATAAAGAGTAGGTTCCAATTTAAAAAAAAATAACAAAATAAACCACAATCTATGGTAAGAGATTCGGATTTGTTAAGAGTTTATTTAATGTAAACGACATGTAGCTAGTAAAATAATTACGCATATGAATGCACGGAGTCGGACATAAAAAGGCAGCGGTGTCGTGGCTGGAGTTGAAGCAACAAATCGCGCATTATAAATGACAAATGTCGCGCGTCGGTGTCGGGTGACTTGGCCACCCGCGCGCCGGATTAGCCTCAACTTACTTTCCGCTCCCTACGGTTCCCCGTTCCCTGTTCCCGATTCCTCGTTCCCTGTTCACAGAAATAGTGCGCCCTTTGCCCTCGCCTGACGCCTCGTTGCAATCTACACCACTCCTTAAAATAATCCAACGTCTATACTCGTCAAATAAATTGTTCTACGGGATAAAACTATTTACGTACGCTATTTTCGTGGAGAAAAAACTAGAAGAGACAATTATATCTGTTTCGTTTTGAAAAAGAACACGATTCATAATAACTTCGTTATTTACGATTTTAGAATAAGTGCTTTAAGTAAAACACAGGAAAATTGTTAGGTACTAGATTGTTTTTTGATTACCTACTAATATTACCTACCTACTTAAGAAAATAACATTTCCGGAAGTCCTTACCTTGAGACAATAGACACCTGAATTTCTCTGATGTACGAAAAACCGGATAGGATCTGCGGGAAAAGTTTAAAGAAATAGGCATATTAACTGTAGCCTCACAGTATATTTATAGTAACTTGTTATACGTAAGAGAAAATTTAGGCACATATAAAGTCAACAGTGATACGCATAATCATCTAACGAGAAGGAGACACAATTTGGTTACGTCTTCATTTCGCCTGCGTAAGGTGCAGCGATCTTTTATGGGGCTTGGTGTTAAATTTTACAATAAGATACCCAAAAAGATACGTGATTTACCTATTGAAACGTTCAAGCGACGTGTAAAATCACAACTTGTTAGTAAAGGTTATTATGTTATACTATAGATGAATATGTTAATGATAAGGGTGCCTGGGTGTGATAATGCCGCGACCGGTTCCACTTAGACTAGAATTAGTTTTTTTTTTGTGTTTAGCCATAATTAGTAGTAAGTGATACCTGTACTGTGAGTGGTGAAAGAGAAAAAAGCGACTCCTTGGGAGTTTCTTGCCGCTTCTTCTCCCAAGACCACTCATCGTAGGGATTTGTTGAAGCGATGGCGTAACTTGACTTTCGAAATGAGTTTGTAAAAACCTACTTCGAAGAAATAAAGATTTGAATTTGAATTTGAATTTGGATGGGATAGGTACATACCGACCTACCTAACAACCTAACGAATAGGTTTAAGATGTTAGTAGGTGTAGGAAGATAAATAATAATTATATCAAATGTAAAGAAATAGTCCTTCATTCCTGAGAAAAAGACTAACATAACGGCTCTTAAAAATAACCAAAAAAATAATTGGAAAACAAAAAATATCACATGATTATAAAAATGCTTAACAAATCGTGTTGTATGAAACAACTAGGTACACAGAAACTGTTATTTTATAATGAAGTACCTACTCAGTTTTACGTACTTATCGCTTATTATCTGACGTAGACAAGGCATTATTAATTATGTTTCTTTTCCGAATTATCCACAGTAGGTACAGAAATAAAATACGAAGTCCGAACATAGCTCCGTGAGAAGATCGTTATCTGTAAGTAGTTGTTCAAATTCAAACGGAAGTCTTTTGGTGTTTTCGTATTAGAAAGTAAATAACTTCGTATCAATTAAACAAAATATTATATTTTTGCCTTTAACAATTTGAATGAAATATTTATAATATAAATTATACATTAATTTTATAGTTAAAAGTTGGCTAAGGAGTTTCTTTCGCCGCTTATTCTCTTTTTTGCATTTTCAAACGGACTATGGATGGGCGCCACGAGATAGGTACTACATATTTCAATAAAGGTAAACAGAATGATTCATGAGTGTTTGAAATTCATTTTACGTATATCACACCGTCACACGGCTTACCTCACGCACTGTTTTGTCGGATTCGCCCGACTAGTTTCGAACCGATTCACAAGCGAGCTCTCGTCGCCGGTGGCTCCTGATGACGAACCTCGGAATCGGTTCGAAACTAGTCGGCGAATCCGACAAAACAGTACGTGAGGTAAGCCGCGTGATAGACGTAAAATGAAAGGTAAACAGATATTCACCTTGGTAACTGAAACGACGTCGGGGTTGCAAAACGATAGATATTGCACGCGGGCCTCCATGCAGCTAGTGGCGGCTTTGCTCCTTTCGCAGAGGCAGAGGTAGAGACAGCCATTGTCCACCACGGTGGCCGAGGTTTGGTAAAATGCACACATCTCTGAAAACATTATGATCAATTTTAAATGTGCAGGCTTCCTCGCGATGTTTCCTTCACCGAAGTGAATGATAAATAATTGGTTTAACCACTTCAGTATCACCGATCTCCTCATCTACCTAAACTACCTATGGGTACCTAAGCATTTCCTTGCACTGGTTGCACTAAATGTTAAGCATTATTTATATTGACACAGTTCGTTAAAAATATTTGGTTAGTTTATAACATCGCATTAATGTAGGTGCACATAGGTAAGTGTATTTACCTACCTAGAACCTAAGAATATAAAGTAGTTTCTTTTCATACTTACATAAATTACGTCTGATATTTAATCACTAAACAGCAGTCTGGTAACAGAATGTAAATTCTAAATTAATTTTTCTTATTAATAACTACAACTAAGTGTGTAACGTAAAATAAATATGATAATTAACATAATTATGTCGCTAAGTACCAGAATACGATACGACATCCCATTTATTACACCTTCACCAATTATAGTAAATTTCACAGTAGGTGTGTGCATCCCTGATTAACGCATAATATTATAATGAGGTAACTACCTACCCAACAAACATTTTAGTCGAATAAGAAGGAATTACGCGACTCATAGTGGTATAAGCGTTGTATAGAAGTAGTTTCATTCTGTTAAACGACTTAGTGCCCCCTATAGTTATTCGACTTGTAGTCGTGTAAAAACGTCGTAGAAACGCCTATTCGACTGCCCTATACGACTATTACACGACATTCAATCGTGTAAGCAGTGTTGTGGCAGTAGAAACGTCTATGCGACTTCTATACCGACTTTAGTCGTATTAGAGGTTCGAAAACTACCTTTACACGACGTCGTATTAGAGTGGTATATAAAACTCCTATACGACTTTCAGTCGATTCAAACACTTTTTTACGACCGTTATACGAACTGAATATAACTATGGAATATAAGTAGGTATGCGACAAGTTAACTGTAGTCCAACTGGAGATGGTTCCGTAAACAGCACTTTATTTTTTTAAAACGCCGTCACCAGTAGGTACTATATTATACATATACAACACTACATATAATACATAATAATAACACACTATATTATACATGTACAAGTTACAAGAAAAATATTTAGTTTTATAAAAAATCATTTCTAATTACAGAATTCACATTCATCTTCTGGGTAAGTATAGTATACCTATGGCAAAAAGTGCAACTTGGACACCAGAAAAAATCAAAATTTATCAAAATATATAACAGTTTCTTCAGTTAGTATAAAATGTGCAGGTTCGGTTTCGTCACTAGTATAAAACCTGCAACCGAAACAACGATCAGCACGTACAAAATGTGTAGATTTCCATGGTCATTTTGAGCAATACGTATCAAATTAATAAATCTAATTTTGTTAAGAATTTATCGATATCTATTGTATCCAGTATCACGTGTATTTTTTTAATGACAGCTCAACCAGCAAACAACACAATAATGATAATAACAATAGTGATTAATAAGGTTTTACACACTGGACAATTACTAAACTGAACCCTAATTTTGTTTCTATGGCGGAATGTTTACAAATCCAATAATGACATAAATTAAAACGTCGTATAGAAGTTGTATAACGGTCTTTTCCAACACTTTGAATCGTATAAAGGTAATTGTAAACACGTTCTTTCAAAAATGACTGTAAAATATTATTTATTTAATGAATTACATTGGCGCGTTTATTATATAGTTAAAACTAGCACATAAGACTCGATGAAATTAATTTCCCATAAGATCAACCGTCCTTGAACTTGAGTTTCGAAGTAAAAACAAAGATGAATAAGTAAAATGGCCGAGTCTCACTTTCAACAGTAATATTTATAATTACATATATTATTTTGTCACTTTGACAACTAATATACATTTTGCGGTATAAGAGGTGCGCTGGATACTCGTATTCGATCAAATGTCGTAAAGCAGCGGTAATAAACACCTTAATTCGACAAAAAGTGTGCTACACGACCTCTATACGACCACTATGCGACCAAAAAGTAACTTACGCGACTGCTATATGACTTTTATAGGACTCTGAGTCGTATAAAATGGGCCTTTTCTTGGTGATTCCGACGATATAGCGACGTAACGGCGACAACCTTATAGAACCAAAAGTTATCGCTGGCACGTTGTGGCGACCTGTTAAATGTTTGTTGGGTAATATTTGTGAAACAATTTGGTTTTTTAAGATATCTTTATAACGTTGATAATATATGGTCAAGTGTCACAAATATTAAATGATGAATGTTGGGGTTTCGATCGAACTTTTCACTTAGGCACTTGAGCTACGCGACTGCAACGCAATCCAAAATTCGTACCTACTTATGTTTCTGACACACAGTCGCGTAGCTCATAAATAGCGTTGTGTGAGAAGTGCCTTATGAGGATACCTATTAGCTTAAATTCTCCTGGTTAGCCCGCGCAGAATATTTGTTTCACTTTCAGTTTATCCCCATTTTCATCCCTTTAGGAGGAGAATTTCCAAAAATCCTCTCTTAGTGCTCCCCTACACTCCCCAAGGAACATGTATGACAAATTTGAGCTTTTCAGCGTCTGTGACTTTCAATCAGTCACCAAATAACTGAAGAGTTTTATAAGTATAAGTATTATGTTGGTAGGTACCCTTGGTACCTATGTAGAATTTGACAACCCGTATGTAAAATTTGTTAAGAGGTCAATAATATTTAAAGTTTTACATATGTTTTAAGCAGTTGCAAACCATCTAAATTCATCTAGAACTGAATTAAGACCATACAGCTCGACAGGTTGACATTAATTTAACATCTGCAAAATGCCAGTAAGTAGGCACGGTCTATACCTATAGTTATTAATTAGCAATTAAATATTGAAATAGTTATGAAATAGGCAATTGAAATAATATTTAGTAAATAGTCATTATCCACGAAATATGTGATAGTGCGAGCAACGTGCGTGCCACAAGTAGTAACATTGTCGCGTGGTAAATCCGTTATTTATGTATCCACGCAGCTGCCTTCGCTTCCAAGTTTTATATTGGTAGGTGGCTTGTCAATGAATTGCTACTGAATTGGTCGAATGCTCTATGATTAAGAAACCATTTAGTTCGTATTTGTACGTTGCAATGCGCACGTTTTATATAAGTAGGTAGGTAGATAGTACATTAGGTAGGTATTTATGAGTAACAAAGACTAACTAGAATAATAATGCTCTAAAACAGGTTTGGTATTGTAAGGGGCTCTCTCTATGCATCTTTAAATTCAAAAAAACTCCCTTTGTTTTTCATTTTTTTTTATGGAATTAAGATAGCAAACGAGCATGCAGCTTCCTTCCGCCTTCCGCTGCCGCCCATTACAACTGTGACCGACCCAGAACTAGACTCAATGAGTCTCGTTCTAATTCGGTCACAGATGCGTTGCTACCCCTGAGAACTGAGATGGTCGCCTCTAAAAAAGTGTAACCGGCTCCACACCTTCCTATCCGGAACACAATTGTTCTTAAAACAATTATTACACGGTAGGAATGGTACTAGGTACCGTGGCGGGCGGTGGTACTTCCCCGGGTGAGCTCTAGGCCCTGCCACCTATAAATAGGTATCACCTACCATCCACCACCATCATACCATCATACCTACACATTGCGGTACTTAGCATTTGTTATTACAAAATAGGCTAGATCTCACGTTACAGATTCCTTAGACCCTCTAACGGTAAGAGGGTCTAAACTCTAACCTGTTTGATAAAACGACTGTTTTGTTATCGTATGTATCTATCTACCTACTACTTACTACATGGGTGGCTTCTTTCAAGCGTGAAACGTTTCGTTGCAGAATTACATAATTTAGAAGTTTTAATAAACTATGAACATGTAATAAATAGAATATTAATATTAATGTGTCTAACATCATTATATTTTTTGTTAAATGAAGCAAAAAATGCAAAGTAGAATTTTTTGTTCTTAATAACCCTCAAGTAATTATGGCTTTTATAAGGCAGTACAAAACCTCGATAAATGTCCGTTAGCTTTTGCTAAACAGTTGGCACTAAGAACGTGAAACGTATTACATGTGAGCAAAGTTGGAGTCAGGCCTGAGTGAAGGCAATATCGGCCCGGTCGCGGCTCGCCCCGGTGGACCCGGTCGGTTGTCCCGGCCGCCCCGGTCGCCCGCGAGGCTCGGCGCGCCGCACAATACCTCAACTACGAGCGCATTCATACTTAGCCATTGAATAATTTCCTCCTGAGAGTATTTAAGCTTTTATCGAGGTGCGGCCATAAATCGGTGCGCAGACGCACGTAATCCCCGCCCGCGCCCCTCCGCCGCCAGCTATAAACAGAAGTCAACGTGTTGGACGTATAAATTGTGCTCTTAACTATTGTATCTCACGCCACAATAATGAAGTTAGCTCGTTCAGGAAGAATTACGGGCCCCACGTGGGTGGCCGATGCGGTCGGAGTAAATCCTTATAGATTATGGAATACGAATCCGTTTAACCGATTTTTTGTGTAAGGCGGTAGTCGACCGTCGACAGGCGAGGTCCCGCAGCCGGTGAAAGGTCTCCTGAAAAAACAAACCCTGGGTCATACGACAGCGAATGCGGTGACGAGGTGTCAAGTTGCCTCACGTTGAGTTATGGTTTATCTACGGTCCTTGTGCTGCCAGTCACGATCACGCGTCAATGTTCATGAATAATAAATTACCTATTGCATTTTGCAACAAGAGGCACAATTTGATACTATAAATTACACAATTGCTGTTTGATTTAACCGTGTAACCGGTGTAACTAAGTGATTTATGTCATAACTCATGACGCTAAGTTCGGAAAGCGTCTGCGATGATCCGTATTACCTGTGTCTAATCCGGTAAACGCGAAGATCTTGTTACGAACATCCAAGGGCGAAGCGTGTGACGAATCCTTCTCGCGTTCGACTGCGAAGCGAACGCGTGAAGAGGCGTGCGTAATCGCGCCTATAAACAAACACTCGCTCTCAGTACTAAAAAACTGATATATTTCAACAAACTTTTATATCCGTTCGCTCCAACTTAAATTATTACTTTTCTTTAGCACCTTTTGTATCTTTTAGTGCGTTGTCCCTGCTTTTATGGGTGCAAGGCGGTTCGTAAATCATTGTAGTGGAAGTGGTGTTCGGTCGTAAACAATGAGCGTCCCGCAGGGCGGCTGTGGAAGGTGGTATGCACCAGAACGTCGCTCAGCCTGCTCGCATTTTAACACGCAGCTATTACCTTCTCTGTATCTATTACAAACTGACGGTCATCATTTTGCCCGCGAGCGTGGCATAAAACTATAGGACGATAGATTTTACAGACGTATGAACATAAAACATAAGACTTGTGGTGTCTGTTTGACTACTTTGTTGTACCTACGCTCAATGTTCTAGGCGTAACTTGATACCGTAATAGTTTTCCCAGAGGGAGGTGGACCTTCATAGATTGTTGAAAATTGCAACTTGTTCATGCTCATAAGTTTCACTAAATATTTAAGAAGGCATATCTATCCTTTATTGATACTTTTTGATATTTACATTCACGATAATAGTCAATTCTTTAATTATTTTATGGAAACAAAATAATGTTCTCAAAGCCTGTAAACACACAGAGAAAGTAGCTGAGGTAATATTAAGAAATAAAAAGATTAATTTTATTTCAACAAAAGAAACAATTTTCACGTTGGCTCTGAATGTGGACATTACATTCCCGATAACAGTTAATCCGAGACGCGCCAGCGCTGTAAATTAAACTTTATATCATTTTTAACGACCGCCTCGAATGGTGTTTTGATTGCGGCCGACTGGAGGCGTCGACAACTCAACACGATGATAACGCGACAGTTGCCGCTCGATACAAAAAAACGCGCGTTTGATGGCCAAAAAAGCGTCTCTCAAGAATCCGTACCGAAGGCGCCCGCGCTTGCCTTCGCGCCTAGAAAACTGTTTTATGGGAGTTCCTACACCACAACACACTTCAAATTTACGACTTTCTTTAATATAGGCTCAACTTGGGTTTATAGGATGTCGTCAATATTTTTAAGTATACAGGTAATAGTTGTGTTCTGTGAGACCTTACGGGGTTTCAACAGACGTCGTAACGTCATATCTGCCTCTAAATTATGTTGCGCCTACGTGAAACTTGTTTAATTTATGAGTATGCTAAACGCCCCGTATTTTGGGTACATGCGGTTTATTGTTTTCAGTTTAGTGCAAATAATGCAGTGATTTAACGCTCGGTGATATTTGACCGGCTAAATAAACCGTAAAACGACTCCACAAAGCAAGTAAAGAGCATCGAATGATAACAAAAAGAGAGCCATTAATCTCTCATTGTGCGACGCCGGTGAAACGGCCCCGTTGTTTGCGGACGCGTCCCGTCCCGATTTATTCACCAGCTCGTTTACAGCCCGCCATTGTCCTCAAACGATCGGGTGTGATCCGATACAAAGACTTTTACAAATGGGGCGAAAATAACAGTCCATCCGTCATACTTGTGTACACAAACTGTTTATTTGATCTAACGGAAATAAATGTTCATTAATTGTCTAACACAGGCTACAGAGGTAGGTACCGTAATACCGTTATAACTTTAAAAGTACATAGGTATGTACATAATTATGTAAAACAAAAATCGAAATCGGTGCTTATTTCCGAGAAAAGATGACGCGTGTAAATTGCAGAAGCAGTTAAAGGCAAAGGCCGAATGTTAAGCGGTTTTCGTGAAACGCGCCAAGAGACCGATCCGTCAACGAGGAGACGTTAGGAATTTGTTTGTTTAAATGTAGCTTTTATGAGGAATGCCGCACGATCCCGCGGTCCCTCGGGCTCGCCCGCTTCTCATGCTCCGGGATTGACAGGCCCTGACATGTGACGGCCATTGTCATGCTGACATGTTGACACCGACAAAACTTGACTTCTGTGCGGATTCCGCATGTAAATACGGAAACATTACCCTCGGCCAGACTGGCACAAAGCATCGACAAATTAAATAATAGAATAATAAACTGGGTTCTGTTTGCTCTGGTAACAGCTGCCGGCTTGTTGAAACTTCGGTAATCAAACATTCGCATCGTATACGAGAAATATTTTTTTTTCCGAATAAATTGTGACTCTGAATAAATTTTAGCATTAAATAAGGTACCTACAATCCTACATTAAGAACCTTCAAAAAAGATCAAACGTAGGGGTGGATCTTCTGAAATCTGGAGAATTTATCCAAAAGGGCAACAACATAAACTACTTGTGAAGTTGCAGTGTATAGGTACCTACCAAATAGGTGCACATACCTTTTTTTTTTTTTTTTTGTTATCGAGGGGGAAACCTTCAAAAGGTACCCGGTGTCGTGGGAGCGACACAGGGTTATGTGGGATTTTTACCCACTAAAACCCCCCCGGTGGCCTACCTCAGCGCTTGTGGAGAACTCCGGGATCTCCAAAGGAACACAACCGGAGTCCTCCGAGCGCGGCGCCCTTGGGGCTCTGCCCGCGAGAGACTAAATGCCCCATCGCTTGCCATCTCCATACGACGGTATGCGGCCACACATACCGTCATCCTTCCCGGGGTTGGTGATGGACGGTTCGAGCTCCCACTCTAGCCGCCCCCAACCCCGAAAACCCCTTTTAGTCGCCTCTTACGACAGGCAGGGGATACCGAAGCTCGTATTCTGGTCCCGAGCCACAGGGACACACCTAGGATAGAACTACGGTGTGCCTACCGTGTGCTATCTATAATATTTAAAATTTGCTACAAATTAACATTCTAAGAAATTATTAATAATTTATCATTAAATTATACCTACTGTTAGGGCTCATTCACACGAGGACGAATCGTCTTTTTTCACGAATCGTCTTTTTTCACGATTCGTTATTTTTTTTGACGGCGGCAATGCTTTTTAAATACTCATGTTCACACGCTTGACGAATCGTGAAAAAAGACGAATACGGATACGTCTTTTAGAAATCACGAATCGTGAATGTTTTATGATTATGACGGATCCGCGCACAGTTTAGTATGCGTTTGTGTGTGAACTTATATGCGGATATTTTGACGAATCGTGAAAAAACACGATTCCGTATTCAATGTGAACGTCCATCCGTCAAGACGTATCGTGTTTTTTGCCGAATCGTCAAAGACGTATTTCGTGGGAATGAGCCCTTACTTGATAAGTGAAATTAGGTCTATAAAAAAATTATTAAACAAAAGTCTGTCGAATAGGTGCCCAGCTCTGCAAAGTCAATTAAAATTAGATTTGACATAAAATTCGCTGTCAACACTGCTGCACTGGTTCGAAAAGGCAAAAAAACTTTCATTTAGGCTAAAACAAGCCCACGAGTTCCGTCGACCCCTGCGGGGAACCCCCCGCCAGCTCCTAGCGAGCTGGTCTCCAACTGAGCCTCTATCTCAGTACCATCGTGACAAAGTGACAATTCAAACATTCACCTCTAATAGTGTTTAGGAACATTGAATGGCCAAACAATTCGGCTTATTTATGGCCGCGTTGCGCCCACAAAAGCGTCATCGTAGGTTCTCCAAAGCCAAAGCTGCATCATTTCCGGGCAGATTATACCTACTTATTACTACATAGTACATACCATCTAGACATGCTATTTGGTCATAAGTCTAAAATGATCAGAACTGCATACTTTAGACATACATTAAGTAGACAACATTATTAGGTAGGTACATAGTTACGTAATTATAGGTACATTTTGACATACTTAATTCAATAAGTAAGGCCATTTTAATAGGCCACATTTGACAACTGTTTGTCTTTGCTTTATAGTGAGGGTAACCTGCTGAAAAACATCGATTAATTTAATTAATCGATGCGGACTTCAAACATCTGTAAATTGAATGTGATTGTTATAAAAACTATTATAATGACCGCACAGTTCAAACAATTACTAAAAAAACGACAAAAATAATGCGTCTAATAATGGCGCGAAATGAAATCATGACTTTTTTGTAACATTTCACGTTTCTGGATACTGGCTTTTGAGCCAGACGTTATATATTTAAATGAATGATTACATATTTTTTGGCCTAAAATGTAAGAAAATTAATTCTGTTCCCATTAAAATATGTTTTATTTTGTAATCGTGAAATACTTTTTGACGATTAGTTCGACTTCTCGAATTCAACTTATCTACTGATCTGTTTCTTTTGGTACCATCCCTCATGTTTAAAAAGAAAAAGAGTTCACTGACGTAACTTTGTAACGACGTCAGTTCTTTACTAAAAAGTGTAAAAATTTTAACAATATCTAGTAGGGAATATTAAATAATATGGAGTGCCTCCCTTACAAGGTTACTTTGTAAAATTTTGACGAACTGTCAAATGTGGCCTACTAAAATGGCCCTACTATATTTTGTGCATAATAGACACGCACGATTCTATGATACGATGCCCATGCTCTATAATAGTAAGAATCTCGTTCACTGAGCTTACTACCTATTCAAATCTAAGTATTGTTTCTTCGAACTGATTGCAGATTAGGTACTGCTACAGTCTAATTTTAAAGCAAGTCTTCTAATTTACACACCAAAACATTATTATAAAACAATAAGTACTTTCCCGTACAACTGAGTAATTAGCAAAACCTAATATTAACTGTAGAGAAACTTAGAAAACTAAAACCAATGCAAATGCACAAGGAATACAATTGCGCGATACTCCAGTAATCCCCTTAAATAACACAATCATTGCACGTCTCCTACACTGGGGAGATGCGACCCGCCCCAGCTATTAGCCACACTTTATCTGCCGAATGTCGGATGTTCCCTCGTCTTTGTCCGCCACTAATCCGCCGGGGAAGTGGCTAAATATCTTGTGCAAATAAACATTCGGCGTGTTCTATTGTCAGGGGACGAGAGCGCTGTTTCTAATCGGATTATGCGGCGAGCGGTAACGATATCTTACGTCAGTAATTAGTTTGCGTAAAAGTCAGATTTATGGTCTATAGGCATGGAGCGGAACAAAAGTACTTAGGGAGCGCTTAACTTTTTAACGAGAGCGAGGATAAAGAATATCCTCTTAAGTATGGTGGTTAAATTATCGTTTTGTAGTTTATTTATCTGGCAATGATATTGAAAGTGACGACTCGTGCCGTGTCTATATGTATACCTACTCACAGAGAATAAAATTCATTGAGAAATTACAAATTACATTAATGTTTGTGTCATTTCCAGGTTCACATTTAGTTACAGACTTCAATATATATTTCAGTCAGCATCTAGTGTATAATTTGCACAATGTCTAATTCTGTCTGGTAGTGAACTTAGAAAACAAAGATAGGTCGCTTCTTGTGATCCTCTATCTTGTTCCTAGTAAATTGTAGCAGTTAAATTAAACCTATTGCTTTCATTTCATATTGCTAAAAATTATGTTGAAATTAGATTAATCAATATCTACTCTAGTATTTGTCTTTTGAGTAAGTACACACAAACGAAGTTAAGTATACCTACCTACGTAATGTTCAATTACAATACAATGTCATTAATAATTAATAATAGGAAATAAAAACAAATAAAATAACGCTCCTCACTCATAGCCCCATAGCCACACATTCCCTGTGTCGAGGGTGCCGTGGACAACACACAAACCAAGGACACAAAAAACTCATCATTTTCATTTCCGCCTCGCTGGGAATCGAACCCAAGACCCGCGGAACACCGATCTGGCGAGTTAACCATTGCGCCATTTGGGTCGTCAAATCTATCTATATTTTTTATGCTGGCAAAGCGAGAGCAAGGCCCCAGAACACCAAGTTGACGACTAACATGATATTAAATCTGTCACATTCCACTACCGAAAACAAACAGCAGTTGTGAGGTTATTCGAAACAATTTACATCAGGGAACAATGCTAAGAGGGCACTGTGGGCCCCGCCCCTGAACCGAGCTCTGCTCCTCAACAATGACTCCATATGTAAATAGCGCCTTCCTGTATTCAAAGTATCTACACATAGGTATATTCATGTTATCGGTAACCAATACAAATGGACCTGGAAGGCAATTTCGATATACGAATATGAGAATTTCTATACTTATTGCGTAGGTATTTTTGCAGCTACGAGCTACGTTGAAGCTGCACTGAGGTTTGAATAAATAGCTTTGACTGATAGGTAGTCTTCTATTTGGTATCGTAGGTCTGTAACCTACTTTAGAAGTATTCAAATTTAGGTCAGGTAAAAAAAGAGTTTTGATGAGCTGAAGGCGAAATAAGTATAGGAATTTAGACAGGGGATAATTTTGGAGAATTTAAATTTAAAAAATCTTTGAAACTCTACATAGCTATGTACTCGTAGGAATGTAGTGAAAAATCTTCTCTTCGAAATTATTGATTCTCACATTAAAGACAGGAAGGTAAACACATTGTTAAGTATCCTATTACATAAAAATCTTTCCTTAGCCCTACAACCCGGAAAATAATGCGTCATGCTCCTTATCGAAGTGAGGAATTTATGGACATCTTAACATTTTGACCTCCAGCAATGAATAATAAACGTTATCTAATATCCACTGGTTTGAGTAGTTTGTGGTAGGTAATTAACTTCGATACACATCTAGGTACGTTTGTCGTGCTTTTTGAAAAAGGGAATTTTCTGGCTGATTGCAAATTGTCAATAAATAACGTCTCTCGTTTTCAAAAGATACAGTAAATGTAGAAAAGCCTCCGGTCACCCATCTCTTTTTTTACTTAAAATAACCTCCAACACACCGACTTTTGAAGGAATCAATTGAAATTAAAACTTATAGGTAGATAGGTACCTACTTACCCATAAAATGTGGATTCAGAGCAGCATCACTTTTAACGCTTCCCGAGTGACTTTGCAGATGTCGGGGAAGGCCGGGCGGCGCATGCCTATTCATGAGCCGACGGCTGCGCTGCAGTTCGGACGGCCCCTACCGCATTTGAATAAATACAATTAGCTTGTTTGTTTTACTCGCTCCGTCACGCCCGGCGACCCTGCCTTCCACCTCGCGACACATTCCTCGCCACAGCGACCGGGGTTTCTGGCTATCGGTGATAATTGAAATCTATTTCGCCGCCGAGATAACATTCAAATTGTGGCTAATGGTAATATTCGGCAGCGGCTGGCGGCACACCTCAAAGGCCCGGCTGACCGCGGCGCGCTGCACTGTTATTATCTCAACACCATCGCGCTCTCACCTAACCCATTCCTTTTTTACCAGACGCCTCCGTCTCCCTTCTTTCCTCGCAGACAGAGCGGGACTCTCGCCCGTTTATACTAAACTCGAGTCGAGGGCGTTACCTCGACGATTTATCATTTAGCGTTGCCTACAGACATTATTTGAAACGCATTAAAATCGCGGTTGTGGAAAATTTGTCGGCATCGAAATTAGTACTCCTCTCCGAGTGCATAATTTATCGTTTATACCACATCCGGTGTGCGGCCGTGATGCTCTCCTAATTAGAAATTAATTGACGTTGATGATCATGTCTAACTCACTCTACTCTGCTAAATAATTCATCTCCCTTTCTGTGAAAGTAGCTGGTAACATAAGCAATATTAATCTCGTTCCACAATATCATTGCAAGTTTTAAGTTACCGATTTTGGCATGGTAATGATTAGAAGGAGAGATTACCTTGATTAAAACCTTAAAACACCTTGATAATGAAGTGACGGAGAGAGCAGCAGCAGACAACTCTGATGGCCGGTGCTCGGTGCCCTGAGGAAGCAGTCACGCGCGGCGTGAACATGTATTGTGATGAATATGTATCGGCAGGCCTCAGCGGCGCCTTGTAATTTGAGCCTCGCCGGTAATTATTTACGTGAGAATGGGCCGACGCCGCCGCGCCGCCCCGCCCGCAGCCTCGCCGAGACGAATCGCTGATTGCGAACGAGCCGAGATGCCGCCGCCAGATTGCTGCTCATGCTCTAGTGCCCAGCTCGGAGCCGGTGCCACTGATCGACGCATTACGAGCTCATGTGCCAAGTGTGACGGTGGATGTCGAAACATGATTATCGTTCTGAGACTACAAAAAAGTGCTTACAAGTTGAAGTTCTTGGCAATATGCATGCGAGTAAGTAAAGATAAATTACCTTAGAGGATTGAAATTCTACTCCTATCATGGTGTTTTCAACACCATCACTTGCTTTGTTTTGTGTCACTACAGATGTAGTTGCGAGTAGCATGCGTTTTGCTGTACCAAAGGGATTGGCATTGACACTTGTTCTTCAGCTTGATAAACTACCTACCTACCCAAGATTATTTGTTGAGTAGATAAGTAGATTCCACCGAACAATCTTAACAATTTTAGATAAAGGCGTGTGGCCAAAAAATACACCTACCTACCCTTCCGAACCCAAGACACAACTGTAGCCCAGTATGGTTAATAATCATTGTATGTTTGGGTTTATGTAGTTGAGGGACACAAGTTGCTTTTGCCTGTAAAAATGTATCCTATCCTATTTTACATCTTAAATCAATAACATTATTACGCCAGTAAATCGCATTGATATAGGTAAGTAATTAAATCAAGCCAGTCTTTAAAGTTATCGTTACATTCGTGAACACAGACATAGTTACTATGTCTGTGTTCGTGAATTTATATATTTATTTCATCTTCATCACTCTTTTACTTTAGCTGGCAACGGTCTATTTATGATGGCCACTTACATACTTCCCATCAGAAAGCTCGTCTGCTCGTTTCCCGGCTAATTACTTAAAAAATACATCCGTCAAACAAACCTCAACTTTATTTTAACGTGCAGCTCAAAACATTGTTGCAATGTTGTTTTCTGTTAAGGACGAAAACACGTCGGTCTTAAAAATCTCGGATGAAGTTTCACGCTTCACCAAATCACAAATAAGATACTTAAAAATATTAAATCACTTCTTATTAGCACGGCAATTTGGCACGAAGACAGAAATAAGTCGAACGGAGCTAAGGGACCCGATGTAGATGGTTTTATTATCTTTGCAGAAAACATCCGTAGTGTCGGAGTGATGACGGTTGTTTTGACTTGCACTGACACTTGCGTGTAAAGAACGTTTTAGGGTTACCATCAATAACACGAAAACGAACGGTAGCGCGCGACGATGGTCGATCTATGTGGTCGATGCCTTATGGTGTTATGGTAGACGCGAAGACGACCACCCAATTTAGAATCATTAGGTATAATTGTTCATATTTAATTATCTAAGGATGAAATAGTTCTATACTTGTCAGCTCTAATTAGATCGTAGTTAGTAATTAGTAAATAACTCATTATAGAGAGAACGAGTTAATTGAAAAAGATTTTATTATTTTTAAGGTGCCTTTAAATTGTTTTATGTATTTTTAAAAGATTTTTTTGATTTACTTATTTTAGTTTAGAATCAGTAAATTATACTTAGGTTAAAGTAGATACCTAGATGGGTTTTAATTTTCAAGGATCTAATTTTAAAACTTAGGTATGCATAAACAATAGCTAACTGTCCACGTAGCATTTCACGCAATGATATTTTTATAATACTTAGATAATTATATTTCTTTGTTTTCACATAGGTATAATTTCGATTTCAATTAAAATTTTGGGTTGGATTAAAAATATACAAGTCGGTAATATTTGACAGTAGGTACGTGTTTTTATATTCATGACTAATTCTATAAAGAAATACAAAGCGTAAAATTATTAAATCCAGCGACTTATTTTCTTTAACATGCTTATTCAATTTCAATCCTACGCTTAAAACTAATATACATATTATGATGCGTGTAACGCCATCTCTTACCAATTGACCGAACTACTATATGGTAGAGCCACGTAGAGCGCCATGCCAGTTTATCCTTTTGACTAATTCAGTATTATACTTTCTTAGGTTCCTATATAATATTGATTTTATATCATAAATTATACACTTTAATTCAATAAACTCCTAGAACACTGACAGCGACAGAGTGTTTGTTTAAACAACAAAATGGTAAATTGGCTGCTTTCAATAAGAGGGTACGTTGTATTAATACTGCGATCTAATTTAACTTAAGCAGCTCGAATTGGGCATGCGATTTACAACTTTATTATTGAAAAAATAAGGCTCAAAATGGTCGGAACAAAATTGAAAAGGATGTGGTAAATTTAGTGGCGCAGTGTGTACACGGTCGGTCGGCGGTGCTGCGCCCCGCTGCGCGAAGGCCCTAAAAACACACAGACCGCGGGGCGCCGCATCAGCCCGCACCTTTTACTAATAACACCGTCTTTCCCTCTGTCATGCCTTATTTCATCTGAATATCCCTCGTTTTTTCTTCGCCTTCGTTTTTTCATCCTCCGAACCGACCTCGAACAATAACAATAAAAAGAGTCCTTGATGATAGTAATCCTTCATCTTCATTGTCTTTTGGCAGTTTCGTGGAATAAAATATGTTGTGTTCTTGCGACCTGATGTCTGAACGTCATATTATAAATGGCGTCGTTTAAAATATTTTAATACCCTCTACATCACGGCGATATTAATTTAGTACGCTTGAGTTGAGCGGCCTGGGTGCCACTACTGGAATGTTCAATGACGGATTACAGACCTCCGAGATTGTAAGATAAACCTTCGGAATCTTACTGATACTATTATGCCACTTTATAACATCGACATTTTTTCTTACTCTATTTGTCCTCGTAAACAGTACTCAGTTAAACACTTCTCGCAAGTTCTCGTCATATCACCTGGTTTAATCGAAGGGATTACCTAATAATACTTAAATGGATTTGGGTTCCATCAAGTTTCAAAAAATCCATATGTACTTAATTATTTTGCAGACATAGATGCAATTTACAAAATTATACACGTTTCAAGGCAAATCAGATTTTCGTGGCAGATTTTAAAGTAGTTCAACATCCTACAGTACTTCATTCGAGGTTCAGGGGAGCAACTGACGACCCCAATAGCGCAATCGTTAATATACGCCAGGTCGCTGTTCCATGGGTCCTGGGTTCTGGGTTCAATTCTGGGTCCTGGGTTCAATTCCCAGCGAGGCGGAAATTTGAATGATGAGTTTAATTTTCCGTTCTCAGTCTGGGCGTGATTCCTTGTCTTGTGTGTTGTCCATGACACCCACGACACAGGGAATCCTAGTGTGGAGCTATGAGTGTGTAGCGTTATTTTATGTAAGAGTATTTACTCTCCTTATTTTTAATTATAGCGTTAATAAAGCGTACAAAAAGGAGAAACGAGCCACCCGATGGTAACTGATCTCCTATGGACATCTGTAATACCTACCAAAGGCTTCACAAATGTAGAGACGACCGAGAGGGAATCGGAGGATTGTGCTAAAATGGACCCAAAAAGATAAACATACACCTACTACTCTATATCGATTCTCAAACTGAGTCCATCAGCCCATTGAAGATGCATCATCGAGTATGCAGCGCCTCGAAGGTGTATAATATGGCAACATTGATTTAGCGTTTCTAAGCGACCGTTGCTATGAAAAAAACATTGTTATCAATCTATCAATTTACGCGAGCTGCTTTACGATAAATATAAATATTGAACAAAATGGTGAAAATAACAGTGGAAATGGTACGTAATAAGGCGGAACATCACGACCGGCTACTGGCTCCGTTAGAAGAAATTGCGCTCCATCAGGAAAACATTGAGAAAATAGAGTATATTCAAGATTGGTGTCCCAAGCTGAAAATATTACTCATGCAAAGCAATCTTATCGCCAAAATTGAGAATTTAAACAAATTAAAATATCTTACATACCTCAACTTGGCCCTTAATAATATTGAAATCATTGAAAATCTAGAACGGTGCGAGTCGCTACAAAAATTAGATCTAACACTCAACTTCATCGGTGAAATTGTAAGCTTAGAGACGTTGGTTAATAATTACAATCTAGAAAATTTATATCTTACTGGGAACCCGTGTACGGATTTCGAAAATTATAGAGATTTTGTAGTTGGAACTCTACCACAACTTACTATACTGGATGGCAAGGAAATTGAAAGATCTGAGAGAATACGAGCCTTGCAAAATCTACCTATTATTAAATCAGACATTCTATTTGAACAAGAAAATTACAGATATCAGCGCAAGTCCCAAAAATCCCGATTGGAAAAAAATATCCAGGAAAAGTGGGAGAATGAATACAAAGATATGGATCCTGAGGAGAGGAATAAAAAATTCTGGGCCGAAAAATGCGAACATGCTCCAGAAGTGCGTCATGAAATAGAAAAAATGAGACAGTTGAAATTAAAAAGCTATGAAACACCAGAAAAAGTAGAAGGAAAACGCGTTTATAAACTGTTTGCTCCTGATGGTAGTCCTTACAATATAAACCAAGCGAAAATAAATTTTAACTTTAACGATACTGAACCTGACAAATACGTTTTAGATTTATCAGTGTATAAACATTTGGAAACAAGTTTGCTGGACATTGATGTTCAACCGAATTATGTGAGAGTCACAATCAAGGGAAAAATATTTCAATTGCATTTACCCGAAGAAGTAGATATTACAAACTCGACCGCACAAAGGTCTCAATTAACCGGTCATTTATTAGTAACAATGCCAAAAGCAAATGTAATCGTCAAAAATCATGACGTTCCAAAGAAAGCAGTAGAAAAGGAAAATCTCGAAAATCGCAATTTTCCAGAACAAACAAAAAGAGAATATTTGGAAATAGGCCCTTCAGAAGTGTTGGACTTCACAAATATGGCGAAAAAAAATTCGAAACCAACCTATGTAGATTCCAGATTCAAGTTCAATAGCAAACAGCCTTCACCAGATTTTGTAGACAATCCGGAAGTTCCAGATCTAATATAAAAGTACTTAGTTACATAAATGAAAATAAATATTGTCATGAATTTTATCTTTTTCTAATAAGGACAGGTTTACGAATAGAATTTTTCTAAGTAAACAAGCTTCATCTTCTAAGGGCTAAATAGCCATGTACCATCGGATGGAATCGTAGCCAAACGGTAACTTAGATAAACCTACAAAGTAAAAAAATCTACATGTTTGTGTAAGAATTTATGCACTAAGCTAAGTCAAAGAAAATTTTGGAATACACGTATGTTATTGTTCTGAGTTTCGAAGGCAGGACGAGGCATATTAATGAAATAAAAACTATTATTTACACATTTATTTTGTACTTATTTACACAAAGAATATCAGTTTCCTTATGTAATAATTCATAATATACTTATCGAAATACAGGATGGCCAAAAAGTCATGGATCAAACGCAACGACCGGTCAGCTGGGTTCATTCGCTGCAAAAAAACTGTTCTACAGGAGGTCTCTATCATCAACCCTTGAAAAGTTATAACTTATTTTGTGTTTTTAAGGAAATGAACTTTTTCATTGTAAATGTTACTAAAATTCGATAAATTCACATCCTGTATCATTTTTGTTTATTTAATATGATGCAACTGAATAGTCTGTTAATAGGACACAGCTTTGTATCGCTGTGTATGTCTTGAGCTGGAAAAAATAACACGTTTTCGTAATCTTTATTTTCCATGACTTTTTGGCCACCCTGTATAGGTAGGTACTCAGATTTATCGCTATATTTTAGTAGACAAAATTATAAAATAGATTTAAATATAATAAATAATGACTTAGGTAGCATAACATATTTGTATTGACAGGATGTTAACACATTATAGATTTATTTAACAAGCAACTTTATAGACAGTATTGATGTATTGTTATTTAAACTTCGACATAAAAATAATAATTAAGTAGGTTTAAGCTTTGTTAATCTCTTTTGTACTGTGAGTCAAATTTTGGCATCATTAAGTAGGAGGAATTATTGCAGGTCCCCCAATTTCTTTAGGCCGGCAAATCGGTGATGCTTTGGCATATTACTGACATGATGACCATCTGCAGTTACCTTACCATCAGGCGGCTTGTCTCGCCTCTAATGACCAGTCGGTATTTTATTGAAAAAAAAAGGACTTAAATATGATATGAATATATATATATATATATATTATTATTATTTAACATTTAGAATTAGACTTAAAATATTTACAATAACATATTGCTGCATTATTTGTAAGCATATTCAACGAATCACTTAGTCACATTCAACGTGCGAAACGTGTAAAATAGAGGCAATGAACGGACTCACAAAGTTTTTAACCTCGACGTAATGTTAACAATCTCAACTTTAGTTTCATCCGCGTAGTTCATTATACTTGACGAGTGTCCACCGTTTCATTTGAATACCCGTTGGTTTCAGGTGTGGTTACCATGAGGGAGAGGAAGCCGTCTATGTCCTGGATTTCTTTTGAGGTAAATTTAGCTGATATCTGGTGCCGGCCGGCCCACGGCGGGGTCAACTTGAACTGTGCTGTTGCGACTTCACCGGGTGCCACATTCTGAAAAATACGTGTATTTTGGTTATCGGCGGTAGGTGGTAGAACCTAGAGTTCACCCAGGGTAGTAAGTACCTGGGTTGATGAAAAAGGACTTGACTTAACAATTAACAATCACTTGACCGTAAGCCAATTTGGCATAAGTTGAGACTGGACTGCCAGCGAGTTTAGACGTTGGTACGTATGTAATCGAACCCGCCCGGATATCCTGAGGTAGCCCGCTGTTATACCTATAGGTAACATTTTTAATTGTCCCGTTGTTCTTTTTTAAAGGTGGCCATCTTAGTCCTCAAAGGTAGCTACCTTATTAGGTAGCAACATATCTGTGACCGAATTAGAACCACTTACTAATTGAGTCTTGTTCAAGTTCGGCCACGATTGTCACGGCCTGCAGCGGAAGGGTGGTGGTGCGTTATCGTAAACTACGTAAATTTCTATAAAAAACTATAGGTGTGACTGTTAGTATTTTTCCGTACCATTTTCTATGGGTAAGTATTAAAATACCAGATATCGATACAAAACATTTTGGTCTATAAAACTCACCTCGTTCAATTCAATCTTAAGTTGCTTCTCCAGCCCTACACCCTGGATGTAGAACTTGCCAGCCCGCAGCGGGATGGGCAGCGGGTTCTCCAGCTTCACCGTCACCGTGACCTCCTGCCGCGACACCGGCTTGCCCTCCACCGAGATCTTGATGTCCGGGTTCCGCACCCGGAAATCGTCTTGGGCGAAGAAGTCGAAGTTCTTCTCTACTATCGTTGCTAGGCATGCGATGTTGAATGATGCCTGTAAAAATATTGTAAAATTTTATACCTATGTATATTTTTATCATCCACGTAGGTATAAACCTATATGTATAAGGTAGTAGGTAGTTCCGCAGATGTTGATAACTTATAATTATTCTAGTACTGTTTGGATTCAACCCTTGAATGATCCTCTGTTATAAGAATTGAGTAAATATTTTTGTAAACTAAATAACAGATTGAAATAAAATTATTCCATGCACCTGATCAACAAGCTTCTTGAAGTAATCATCGAAGGTGACGAGTAAGGTGACCTGTTCCTTGGCTTCGGGCTCCAACGTCATGTCAAACTCGTCTCGCTTCACGGAATCCCCGGTCACCCCAGTGTACGTCACTGTATCCACCCGCAACACCCCCTTCACGTGGTGCTTCTCTGTGAGTGAACGATTCTTCATGTGAAGTATCTGGAAATTAAGGGATTGGATTAAAAAATAATTATTATCTCTTGCGCATATTGATCATGACTGTTATTACTACGGTTCAGTCAAAAGCAAATCATAAGAGGCTGGTTATGGTTAGGTGTTCAGCTGTTGTTGTTTGCTTGTTCAAACACTAAGTTTAAAAACAGTTTGCCAAAGAATATCAATCAGGCGCTCTGACATTCTCACTATACTGTTACCATACATACTTCACCATAAAAAGGGAAATTTTTGTGTTCTTCGCACGACCTTTGGAGAAATCAGAAGTATTTTCACATCCATCTGACAGTTAAAATTTTTAGTTAATTGGAACGCCTCATATTTTTATGATAGCTAAGCAGCTTTATAGGAAAATCATAACATCATTGCTACCACGGATTGCTACCAACTAGTAGGAGTACATACAATACATTATTTCATTAAAGTACTGTACTACCTATATAAAATTAAACAATTTTGCACAATGAGTTTGACCTGTTACGTATCTATAGAGGTAAGTACCTACACATACCTACATATGAAACAGCGTCTGTCCGTTTTAAAGTGTTATTTACAAAAACTTAAAACCACGCGAATTTCATGCAGTTTTTACTGTTGCCTTCTATAATAGATTTACATAGTTTAGTTTCGACTACAAACATAATGTAAAAGACGCCTAGTAAAACTGAATAGCAGTTGTGATCGCCTGTGATTATCTGTGATTACACAAGGATGATCTCGGTGTAAATGTAAAGTGGGTGTATTGGATAAAAAGCAAAACGTTCTTAATTTAAAAAGTCTTTAGATGTTTAAAAGTCTGTTAAAATAGTACATTATGATACAAGTGCGCGAAGTTGGTCATTACAGTCGAGGCGGTATTGCACAACCCGAGCCGCAAGGAGAGGGCTGTAATAGAGCCAAGACTGTAATGAACAAAGCACACGCGTATCATACGACGTTTTTCAACACACTTGCGAGGAAAAAAACAATTAGGTAAGTAGCAAATTATAAACGAACAAATGTTTGCACAAAATGGCGCGGAAGATTATATTTTTTCGCGCGCCGTATCTTTGGTTGAATAACTATGCGCGCGCAGGTTAAGAAGAACACCGCCATTCAGCCACAATATATTAAAGTAAATAATTATGTATTTCTAATAATGATTTACGGTAATTAATGATTTAAAATATTGTATTTTTAAATGCTTTAATAGATAATTATATGAAGTATAATCTTATCTTATCAGATTTTGACTACAACAAGTTTATTTATTTACTTACAAAATAATAAATCTTTTGGTAACAACCTCTTTACGGATATTAAAAAAAAGTGGAATAAGAAAAACACTAGTGCGGTAATGAAAAGTAAAACGCACTAGTGTGTAATAAACCGCATTCCGGGCGTAAGACTAAAGAAAAAATAGCAACTTTACGAGCAAGTGTGTTGAAAAATTGGTTTGTGGAATGGCCTGTCTAGGTTATTATTGGTCGTTAGTAGAAGCTGTGTATTATTTAACCTTTCTTTTGTTTTTTTTTATAGTAAAACTAGCTGTTGACCGCGGCTCCGCCCGCGTGGAACTCAGTGTGTCACAAAGTTATTCCTGCGTTAATCCCGACCCAACACGTCATATTAAGACACACTCCACACATCTTAAGAACAGTTGATTTTTTACTACGTTTTAGTCATACCGTACAAAAATCCGTTATGTAGATCTTTAGAAAATCGATAAAAAGACTTTAAGATATAAACGTCGGGGTTTTTTCATTCCAAACTATTATATTTTTAAACTACATTGGTAGTTTTTCATTCGGGTGCCAAAACATAAAGACCAGCTAAAGCGATGCTGACCCTCGAAAAAGCAACATAAAGTTGATCATGAGAAAAAAAGCCGGTTCGATTCCCGATATATGTATGTATAGATATCCCGATATATAGATATTAATGATATAAACATAAACATCTGAACCCACGACCTCATTCCCGGGTATGAGTTTTTACCGCGTGAATCCTAATCCCGCGGGAATTCAGGGATAAACAGTACCCTATATGTTGCTTCAAAACTTCCTCAATCTCCTAGTAAAGGTCGCATAAAAATTTAAGCCCGCAACTACGCGCAGGAGTTTATTTCGCGTAACTCCAGATCCCGCGGGATTTCCGGGAAGACAGACTTGTTAGTTTTATATTAATGTTTGTTTAGAAGCTATTTATACCCCATACGCGAAGAAGGTTTTCCCGCGTAAATTCCGATCCCGCGGAATTTCTGGGATAAAAAATATATAAGTATGTTAATCTAAGTTGCCCTCTATGTGTGTGCCAAATTTCATGAAAATCGGTTCAGTAGTTTTTGCGTGAAGGAGTAACAAACAAACAAATACACAAACTCACATTTATAATATTAGTAGGATAGTAGGATTTTGTAATCGTAATGTAGTTGTAATTGTTATTTAACACTTACGACTGTGAAGTCTTGTCCAATTTTGATGTCGTCTCTAAGCTCAAAGTCGAAGATTACTTCGTTGAATGCGTCGTTGAGGTAATATCTCGCAAATATGCTCTCGGACTTTCGTAACGCTTTCTCCATGGTCTGTCGTTCCTCGAACGTTCTTTCAGGATACTTGTACAGGAGTGTAATGTCCTGAAAATATTAAATTAAGCATTAATAAAATAAAAGGGGTTTGAATCCTTACTTGACATTCCCAAAAATAAACTTAAAGTGCCTTTATGTAAGTATGAGCAATGTGTGGAGTTGAATCCAATCTTTGTTTCCTCATTACGACTTCTTAGACAATTTATCAGAGAAGGCATTCAATACAATTGTGTATCAGGATATAAAATAAAGTAAAGATCTAGTAAATAATATTTTTTCATACCTCTCTTTCCATTTTTCCTATAGCCTTTGTAGAAATATTCTGACCAATAGACGTCGTATCACGCGCCAGGAGTTTAAGAGGCTGTATCTCGCCTGAATACTTCCACAAAACCTGAAATAGAAGAAAGGGTAAATTAATTAATAAGATCCCTGACATATTTGATTCTCTTTACTTTGGTTACCTAATTCAATAAACCAAGGTATTGTCTTCTAAATCAGGAGATTTGGAAACTTTGTAATATACCTAAAGCATCTACTTATCAATTTACAACGCACGACAAACACTTATAAAATTGCCTGTAATTTGTAAGAAAAATAAATCATAGATACATATTTAGTACCTATGTATCTACCTACATTAAAATATGTCGGAGATGCATCATTCAAGTCCATTAAAGATGTATGAGTATTTACCAGCCCACTTCTACTTACATCATGCTACTAATTGCATGTCTACGTAGATATTACTAAGTGTACTAATATTTTGCTCGATGTTTCTATTATTTAAATAGATTCTGCGTGGAGTTGGAACCACGTGGGAAGTGAGTACCTAAATGGGTTGAATTGCAAATTGCAATGAATAAATGTTGTTGCACTATTACTGACTAAAGTATTAAATTAGTACCTAAATAACTGGTCTACAGTCAAATATAATGTCTGTGAATAATTGCATTTATCTAATTTGTTTCTGTTTCATCATAATATAGAAATAGAACATAGTTTCAAAATGGTGCTTTGTTTCGGTAAATGGCCTTTCAAAGTTGAACTTTAATTTGATTACTATACCTAATAGACAGTCACCCACGCTAGCATTAACAACATTAGATTCGTCTATATCTGGTAATACGAAATTTTGGAGTATCTATTACAAAATAGCAAATTACGATTTCCGAAACCGCAAAACAATTTTTATGTAAATAGCCAACGAAACGAACGAGCATACATACCACCAAATGGTAAGTGGTCAACGGGATCAATGAGCTGTGAGCATCACTAATATTGAAGGCAGTGCGCTATTTGCCATGAGAAAAGAGAGTGGACGGAAGAATAAAACACTGATTCCCGAAGTTATCTCTATCGAGCTTCAGGGGTCGACGATGGTCGGCAAGGGGTCTATGCCAGCTGAGACATTGTAGTTGTGGTCCATGAAGTGTAAATGGGGGTCCATCACAGTGGATTTCATTAGCACGTGATGACATTAATTTCAAATCACACTTTTACATAGTTAAAAATTTAAATCTTTTAAATTGAGAAGCACAAGGTACACAGCAGCTCTTAGTAAGGACAAAATCAATGTTAAGTAGGCAAGGGCTCTACCCAAAACCGAAAGCCACGATAAGTGGTCAAAATGGTTTAAAAATTTGGGGACTTATGCGGTAAAGTAACCCTCTTCACACTCAAATACGATAGGTACAAAATCAATACAATATCTCATGCTCTACATGTCTATGTCGTGGCCACATCGTAGATTTGCTCACATCATGAAATGATCGACCATATCATGAAATGGTCAAGATTATTTTGATCATATCGTAAAGTAGTTAAATTAATAAAGATTAATAATTAGTGAAGATGGCGGCCGTTTTCTAAATGTTGTTTCTGATGTCAATTTGGCTTAGGAGTAAAAGGGTAGCAACAAAAATTGCGAATTGCTGAAGACAATTCACGTCCATTGTTAAAAACGAGTAACATTGAATGGAAGTATAAAAATTGAGTTAACTTTGGATATAAAACAATGAATACTCATTTCCATTACTACTCAGTCAAATTCTTCAAGGTGTAGGTAGATCGAATTGGTTACAGAACCGAATTAGCCTACCCCTACTCCACGTAGTCTTGTATGCCCTACCCCTAGAGTGTTTTTAGAACCCGGAGGCGCGGAGGAAGTGCAGCCCCCGCCCGCTGTAACAAAACAGCAACAAGGCGACCAGCAAGCCGAAGCTGCGCAGGCGAGCGTGGGTGTCTGTGCTTTGTTACGCAAGAGCGAAGGGGCTGCACCTTCCGCAGCGCCGGAGACGTCACGGTTCGAAATTATGCCCTATATTCCGCGTTTTTACGATTCGGCCAAACGTTGATGACCAAATCGTGAAACGGTTTTACGATCTGGCCAAACTGAGTTAACCATTTCATGAAATGCGACCATTTCATGATATGGTCGATCATTTCAAGAAGTGAGCAAATCTACGATGTGGCCACGACATCTACATACCTTGTCAGCATTGACTTGCGCGAAGACGTAAGAAACATCATACGGCCGCTGTAGCTCGCCGTCCCGCACTGCTCTGAGAGATGAAGGTCCGCAGCGGAAGACGTCTTCAGAAGTCTCCTGCGGGGTAGAGTCGATGGCCTGCCATCCTCCGTAGTCGGAACCGAGGTCTGAACGGTCCATCCATACCTGCAAATTGAAGATACGACGTAAAAAATCACAAATTAAATCAGTGTAAGATAAAGAACTCTTTAATAAGTGACTGAATGACAGAAACGCACAGCCGAAACTACTAAACGCATGAAGCCTCTGGCATACGTTTTCTTCGGGGAGTGTAGAGGAGAGATTAGAGAGGATTTTTGGAAATTCTCCTCTTAAGGAGATAAAAAGGTAGATACACCGCAATCAATATAAAATCTACGCGACCGAAACAGGGGGTAATAAAGCTCATGTACTCCGGAAGTATTTTGAAGACTTTTGTGATCGACCATAACTAATGTACAACGGGACCACGGGTAAACACCCGTAAAATATGATTTAATTTTAATCTAAGAATGTTTTAAGAATCTATTCAGTACTATTTTATGAGACAAATGAAATGCCTGCTATGTCTCGAAATAGATTGAGTTATAATTCAATACCTACAGCATAAAATAGAGACAATAAACATTTATTGATATCATTAAATTTGATTCCTACGCCCAAGGTAATGTGCTGATCTAAATATGATAAATAGATTTAAGAGATTAAGAGTTTCGTAGTTCAGTGAATGTATAATATATTTCTTTAACTTTAGAGTCATTAGACAATGATTCATGAGAATCATGAGTTTTCAACGTAAGATTTTTATTTATCGTTATTCTATAGGTTTCAGACTTTTTTCGTTTCTTCTCTCTTTTTTGATATCTTCTTGTTCTATGTAAATCGACAAACGAGTAAATAAGGCACCTGGTAAATAATCGGAAGTAGGTAACATCAAAGGCATAATTAAACACACACACCATAACTTCCTGGGACAATGAAGAAAAAAGATAAAAAGTTTATACCATAATTTCCAACTCACCTCATTCCAGACGTGATAGTTCCAAATAGAGTCCCTAGTGAACTCGTCCAGGGTATTCCCCTCTTCATCCTTGATGACGTCGATGGTCAGGCTACCCTGGCTGTCGTGCGCCGCGTCGTACCCGGTCACTGGCCTGCAGGGTATTCCCAGGGCTCTGCAAACTGAATATGTCATCATTAATTATTTATTCAATGCTCCCTTATTGTGATTCCTGTATTTGTGACTGTAGGCGTATCTATATTTGGAAATGATAACGTTACTTCTGGCGCGTAAGTTGTCATATTTTATTTTTTTAATATAATTTATACTGCGAATATTGATAAATATGTATATAATCAAATTGATTGTACCTACCTAATACATTGGTAGGCAACTGACAAAGACATTGAAAATTTCTCATTCTTTATGGAGATGTGTATGTCGGTGCAATTTTATTTAGAGTTAATTTCTCTATCAAATATTCAATTTAAGAAAATGTATTTCAAAGTAATAACAAATAACTTCACCAGTCTTTTCCACTTACTCGTAGTCAAAACTCCAGCGTACACCCAACATTGGGCGTATTTGACGGGCTTTTTCTTTTCGTAATATTTTTGAAGAATTGCTAGTGAACCGACCCACTTTAGGGGATGAGAACCACCGGCGTAGTCACTGAGCTCCTTGCCCCAGTTCCCGAACAGAACCCCATTATCATCCTGAACGTTGATGGCGGCTGAGAGTGCTCGAGCCGTTCTGATCGGATCACTTCGGGCGCGTCCCTTGACCTGAAAAATATCGGTCTTGAAAAATACACTCAAATATTGATTCGTATCGTTTTACTTTGTGCAGATGGTAAGTTCGTAATGGACCACCTAATTGTATGACCGCTCACTAATATTTGCGCGAATACGCGAACCACTAGTGTAGGATGACCTTAGCAAATTATTATCCGAAGTTTTTTGACACTCGTGATTTTATTAGCTGTCGAAGCTGTGACTCTTCGTGTAATATATTAAACAAAGTTTCACGAGCATGTGAGTGACCGAGTTAAGACTAGATTACAAACCTTTCCTATTTCTCTGACTAGATAAAGCGCACATTCAAGAATATCTTTCTCGTACTGTGCATAGTTCCAGGGCGTTGGCTTGATCCGATTGTACACTCCTCGGAACATTAGTCCACCGTCCTCTAGAACATATTCGTCGCGGTGACTGTGACCTAAAAATACAAAAGCTTCCGTTTACCACTATCCTTGACCTTACAATATAAATTTAAAGTACGAATCGTATCTTTTATAAAAAACCAACTTTTACATCGACAAGTAGCGATAACTCAAAAAGTAGATAGTCATCGGATCTGTATTTAGCACCAACTTTCGAATAAAAAATAATCATTAAAATCATAATACATACTTAGTAAAAACTTATGAACTCACAAAAAATACAATGATTGCTAAACAATCCTATGATAGAAGGAATGCAGAATGAGAATAACTAACCAGGCATATACACGCTGTCATTCAGGCACCAGGGATTAAAAAGCACGTAAATAAGCTGTGGATGCGTATAGCTGAGCGACCCGCCCGCAGTCAGCTTGGTGTCCACATCGACCCGCCACGCCGCCACCACACAGTCAGCCGCCGGGGTCACCGCCACGATCAGGTGCGAGTCCATCTGACCCTCGTAAACCGCACTCCAGGCTCCGAGCGTCTCTGACCCCTTTTCCAACATCGGCACGGCCGCAGACGTATCATCTGACGGCCCACGCTTCTCCACATCTGTTCACAATCGACATTCAATAAGACAATCGCATTCGGACAAAAATAGATCTCATTCGATGCAAATAATGTTATAGTTATACCTGCCACGTAGAATATAAAGGAGACGGCGTCTCTAGCCGCATCGTATGGTCTGTTGAGGAGGATATCCAATTTAAAAGCTTGACCTCGTCGAATCACCAGACACCTGTCGACGCTGCGTGTCATGAGATTGAATTTGCTAGTGTGATGATTTTCCCCGTTGGTCTCGATACAGAAGTCGATGCCCTGTACTGCCAAGACACCTTGGCGAGTTCCGTCGACCACATCTGCATAATCATTCAATGAGCTATATTAATCGATTAGTAAGATAATACTGACAGCATTATTAATATCCTAACTCGTATTATAAATTTAACAGCGTTGTGATTGTGTGATATTGTCGAGATAAGGTTCCACCTGTCGTAATCAAGGTACCAAATTTTAATTTAGAATATAATTGGAAAATAATTAAACCGATAGTCATACTAGGAACATAATATAAGTATCCAAGAGGGTTCCCTTGTTGAATTCCTGCTTATGGCATGTAAGGTAACAAAAGACCTAGATACATATTCCTACATAGTAGACCAAGTACCTACTAATATAAGTTTAAGAGCAATAAATATTCAATCAAATTATCATACAAAAAACGGAAATGAATAACGAAAAGTGAAATACTATAATTTATAAAATTCATTAATTGAAAAAGCCAATTTGTCATCATCGTTTAAGAATTTTCGCGTCTGGCTTTTGGCGTAAATCCAATTCAATAAATCACAATGAGTACCTTTTAACATTTATTTATACCTTCACCTTGATGTTAATTAAAGGATTTACTACTTAGACTACAATACTTTTTTGAGCTGCAACTTCATTCAAGTCCAAATAAATTAAATTGACACTGAATCAAGAACTAAAAAAACTGCGTCAAGACGAGACGCACTTCCTTATAAATAAAAAATACCTGGTTGAAACGGCACTATAATATATTTATGGCGCCTCCCAAAATAATGCCTCCACAGGTTTTTGATGTATTCCATTTTTAAACTATATCACTGAAACAATTCATACTAGGCTAACTATAAATGGCTTCACACAGTTCGAACAAGCTAGATCGGACGCCTTCGAAGTTGCTAATTGTTTGAACAAACGTGCAGTTCTTTTTGAATGCCGTCATGAACTGTGGGCTCCCGTCGTACTCAACGTCTATACTACTCCTAGCTCGCGCTGGGTGATGTCATAGAGTATACAAAGATTGAAAGCTTTAAGAAACAGAATCTGTTCATTGACAATACCAGGACTTGGGCATTACTCATTTCTTACACAAAGTCATGGCCAAATTTGTACTTCTTATGAACCATGAGATACACTCGTAAGGAATTTCCATCTTACCTTCAGTAATAGCAAATGTTTGAACATAAAGGAAACGGAAGTGGACACACCACCAACTACTTATGTCGAGAGCAGCAATTTACTTGTTACCATACTGTCAACATTTTGGTAATATTCATGAACATCAAAATTAGCAATATCAGACAATACAAATATTGATCTAACACTGGCCATGAATTAAATTCAGGATTCAAATCATTTTAATTTCGACAAGTTTAGTCACTAGAAACTCTATTAATGTTAGCAGTAGGTACGATTAACTAAGCTAGCTATAAATGGTTTCTGATTTAGTATCAGTTGACCTAAGTTGTTACCTTCTTAGTATGTGAAGTAGAAAATAAATCTATTGGTTCTCCGAAGAAAATAATTGTTAGTAAACCTTAATTCCAAGCAACAGTTCGAGTCATTATATTTTCAATTAATATTCTACCAAGTCACAATTGAACCGCACAGAATTCCCGATTTGAGTAGAACAATAATGGAAATCAACCATCAAAATAGAAATATTTAAACAAATTACAAGATAATTTTGCTTTGATACCAACACAAGAAGGAGGTAAATATTTGGAAGACAAAAATGAAGTTAGGAAGAACAATGAACACCGTTGAGTTAGTAACGTTATAGACTCCTAACTACAATGTGTGTATGAGTAAGAAAAATTTTCATTGTCACAAACGGATGTCAACAATTCAACATGTAGTTAATCTTTAGAGCGATCATTAACACTATTTATGTCGGTCAAAACCATATCTTAAGCTTGACGAATCCATCAATGTTGTCCGGAAAAGGCGTGGATACGTAAGCGCTAGATATTTCTAAGAAAACAGTAATTGATTGCAAAGTAAGTACAAACGATACTGATCTGAACTTACGTGACAATTTCAATGGTTCTGTGAATAGTTCGTTGTTCATGAATATCGGAGTGGGGTAGTGATGTCATGATGAATTATTAGATTTTAAATTCTTCAAAATGAATTTGTCGTCTGTTCAATTACGCCTGATTGATCATTTGAAACTAGGAAGTAGTACATAGTTCCGATTGAGTTATTTTACAGTTAAGATTATTTTGGGTTACTCGTGTGCGTTACTCGTGAACTTTGAAATGTAGGTACTTAACTGTACTGTTTTGTAATTTGCGTAATGAAAAAAAAAATATTATTATTTATTAAAATAGTCGGGATTTATACTTACCTAAAATAGATTATTTCGCCAATAATGTATACTGAAAATATTTTTAATATAATTTTGTGAACTGAAATTTGTTATAGAGATGGAATGCATATTTATTTATTGTCCACATGGAAGAAGAGAAATAGAACAGGATAATTTCTACCGGTCTTGTTCATACCATTCTTTTTGTTATATGTACATATGTAAAGTTCAGTTAGGTAATTTAATGCTTTACTTCCACATAGTGTGAAATGGTAATGTAGTTTTGGGTGCTAAAGGGCACTTCATAATAAAAGTCCATTCGGTACTAAATTTTACTTGAATAGCAGGTATTTTGTCAGTGGTACTTTATCAATATGGTATTCAGAAAGTCATTTTAATAGAGCGTTCAAATGCTTTATTAACTCTCAATATTATAATTACATCCTTATTGTTCCGTCGCTTCACCTATAAATCTTGTACTGGGTGTCTATTCAATAAATTAATTATTGCAATCACGCCTGAGCCTGACCCTACAGAGTTAGTGGGTCAATTACTTCTAGTGCTAGTAACGTCTTCATTTGCTTTGTGATATGATAGAGTCTCTCGGGGATAGCCTTAGTTGCGTTCCTTGCATCAGCCCCGAAAAGGTAAAATAAATGGCATATTGTGTAATATTAGGGCTAGGATCGTTTTATGCTACATAGGTAAAGAGTAGACGTACACAGACATTAAATAAATTTGACTAAGTTAAAGCGAACCAACATCAACATCGACAAGGTGTCACCAGCGTAGACGACGTCATTAAATACCCTTGTTTAGAGATAACTCAAAAAAACTACTATTCAGATCTAATTGAAATTAAATAGGACCATACGACAAAGAATCGTCTCTCGATAATTATGTAAAAATGATTATCAAAATCAGTAGGTACCCGGAGTTTAGAAATAATGAATATAAAAATAAAAATTATATGTACAGTCGAATTGAGAACCACCTCTTTTTTATATCAGTTAGAAAAAACCTTAGGCCGAGGCCGTATTACGGCTAAACCGCCGCGGTTTCTAACCGCGTAATTCTGTGATTCAAGGAAAGCCATACAAGCGGCCGCACTTGCGGTGCTCTCCCGCGACTGATAGTGTATGCGGTTCGGGCGGTTTTGCGGTTTGACAGTTAACCGCTAATTTTGTAACTCAAGGGAACATAAGCAAGCGGCCGCATATACGGTTTCCTCCCGCGACTGATTTTAAAACCGTGATTTTTTACAGATTTGTTCGCGGTTTGCCTAGGTACTTGTACCAGTAGTCGGCCTTTTCTGCCTTTTATGTCGAATAATAATGTCTTGGACAAAGGACCTACAGTGGTCTCGTAGGAAGGGTATGACGACCTAAAAAACTGTCAGAAAAGCGCAACTTATGGGAAGCCTATGTCCAGCAGTAGACGCAGAAAGGCGAATGGATGTTGATGATGATTTTTAATTAATCGTTAGTATTATATTGTCTTGGTTGGTTTACACTTTGAGACTGATTGTCGTGTAAGAAGCTGAGCAGTGGGTATAAGGCGGCCGAGTTCTGGATGTTGCAGGTTGATGACTGGAGAAAAATTACTTTTTTTTGCTTTAAATATTTTTCTTATTTTCACTTAAAACGTTGAGAATTATTGATAACTGTTAACTGATTTATTAATACATTGGTTACCAAAATAGTACACGCGATCCAAATTAAGAAATCCTCTAAAGACTGACTACTGGGTCTTCTACCCTATATTGGAGCACACAAATTGACGCGGAAACCGCGAGCGGTTTCTGTCAAGGATTTAAAAATACTAAATAGGCCCTGCACTGTAATTCTGTCACATTAACCATTTTAACAGAAGTACTGTTTTAAAAATAGTGAAAATAATTGATGACTCACTTATTTACTTAGGAAATGTGATTCCTTTGGACTTATTTGTGTTTATTCATTTATTAAAACAATTTTTGAAGGCACAGAAATCCATATTCTATATTTTTGAGGACGTAATTACTAAAAACAATTGAAATGTAAGTAACGCGCACCATTCGCTGCTGCCTACAAAATACTACGACTTCATGTATGTGGTTTATGCATTCCAACTATGTCCCTTTCTCGTGCGCCTAAAATATGGTAGTCATATTTATTATTTTTATATCTTTGGCTTACAGAAAACAGACATGACAATGACAATATTAACCCCAGAGTAGTCGCGCCTTTCCATGAAACGTGAATGATGGCGTGGGGAGCATTTTGTCGCCCATGTTCAAACATAATTTTTTTGCTAATTATAATTAAATAACTTTACAAAAAGAAGAAACTATAACGTAAACTATCAGAAAGTAATTAGTTACATTAGTACTTTCTGATATAGTTTTGTACTTAGTGGGATATATGTATAAGCTGTGGGACTGGGATATATAAGATGACATAGTTTTGTACTTAGTGGGATATAAGTTATTTTACTTTCACTTTTTTTACTTTCAGCATAATGTTTACCTTAAACTACGTTAAAAATTAAATTATATAACTTAATAACAAAATGAAACATTTTCAATATCTACGATATAATATTATGTACTTGAGCAAAATAGTCCTGCCTGCCACATAAACATACAATGTTCGTTGCATAGTAACTTTGTGTCTATTGCAACCTTTTTTTGTCCTTCTGTTTTTTGGATGGACATCCTTTCCTATACATGTTTAATATATACACACAGCCGTGGACGGCAAAATGTTCATAGCGCGAGCACTTTAGGGTCAATCTTCTGACGTCGCGTCAGCGAGAAGACAGAAACCATAGAGTACCTACGTACATAAACTGTCTTCTATGATGTTGAGTCATTGTTTGTAGTTGTCACTGTTTTGTATTTATTAAACAACTCTTACTATTATGGTCGCTAAAGCATCCAAATACTTATAGCTGATTAATTTACAAAAATAAGTTAATGCATAAAATTTATAGTTTTCTAAATAAAAGATTATGCAAAGAAAGTGTGCCTATGATAATTATGGATATGAAAATTTTCATCTGATTCCCCATGACTGTCATTCATTGTTAATTTCAATAACTGTCAAGAACTGTAACATAACAAGCAATTTTTTGGTAAGGACAAATGACTACATGTTTTGGCAAAGTTCGTATGAAGTTTAGGAATGGAGCATGTCTATATACTTTTTATCTCTATGGTCGCGGTTTTTATTCGTAGTGTGTGCGCTTTGCGCGGTTACGCGGTTCCGCGGTTTACAACCGCGTGAAAAAAACCGTAATGCGGCCTCGCACTTACATTTGCTTCTAATTTTGAAATAAGTTTATTGCTATGCGAACCTATAAATAGACTGGGGTCAAGTTTCCTTTAACGTATAAGATGTACTCGTAGAAATCGACAAAAGATTAAAAACATTATGAAGAATTGGACCTTCTCCTCAATGTTTTAGTGTGATTAATAAATATTCCAATTTGCAGGCATTTCAACTTATTTCACTACATGATAAAGTAGGTATAGTTTGGTTTATGTACAGAACTCTACATTTATGACATTTTGATTATAATCTTTAGTAAAGCATTTAACTTATTTGGTTTTAATTAAGAGAGTGGGAGACTAGACCAACTATATCGGGATGTACCACGTATTCTCGTACCTACACGAGACCTTGAAGTATTCCCACTCATTCGTAGATTGCAATAAGGTCATGTTCATCAATGAGGCTTGTTGAATACTGAATGATCTTCCTGAATATTTAATGTGAATATGCTTTTACCTATTTGATTGAAATTCATGTTTTAACCACTTAGCCTAGGTGGTAATGGCCCTATCTGCGAAGTGAGGTATCCTGGGTTCGATTTCCGGCCAAGGCAGATATTTATGTGACAGGTTAATATTTGCTCTGTATTGGTGTGTGTAGGTGTAGTATATTGTTTATTGCATCCGCGATTCAAAGATTCCTAGGGCGAGGATATGACAAAGTAAGCGTTTTAGCGTTTAAAATAATAAATAAACATACACTACAATTAAATAAAGGAACTGAGATCGCATATTATTACCCAGGTATATACATATATTTACTTAAGTATATTAGGCATGTTGTATACTTGTACCTAAGTGTTATAAGTTGTAACGTACCTATGAGTATTCGAAATGGGTATTATCAGATAGGATGTAACGAGCTCACGTCAAGTTGACCAATCAATTGATTTACCTACGATTAATTTATTTATTTACTGTAAAATTAATTTACATTAAACAATAATCTTAGCAAACAGCAAACAAGATCAAAATGTAACCGTGTGTAGTAATCCATAAAATCATTTTCTAATTACCTAAGTGAGGTGAGCAGCAATGGACATGTAGTCACATCGAAGCATGTTTTAATCGTCGTGACATTCAGTTACTTACAATAATTTATATATTCTTAAGAAAGAGATATAAATTCTATAAATTCCTTAACCGGTAGTGTATGACGATCGTCATCGCATGTCACATTATATTAAATTCTACAACGATTACAACATTTCTATAAAAATACTATTACGAACGTAATAACTTCGCTTTAGTGTGTGTATTCATTCATAATGACTCTGTTTATACAACTTAACAGTGTGTAAATTGTGTAATACATGTTTGATATAAGAACTTATAGATCTTCATTATCGCTTGTAATTAGACTCATCTCAGTTTATTAATATAGTGTTAATTAAATATTTTGTAGAAACGGTGCAGATATTTCCTCGTGCAATGTCAATAACATAAGGTAGGATGGTACACATAATAGGTAGGTAGGTAAATAAGCTTTGAACCGTATCATTGAGGTAATAAAGAAGATTATAATAATAATAATAATAATAATAATAATCTTTATTTGCTCTAAATACACCAACAATATTTACAGGTTCATAATGTTATAACCTAGAACAGAGGTGTATTTAACCATTCCTGGCATGCAACAGTCAATTCGTGTGAAAATTTAAATACATAACATAAAATAAATTAAATTAAAATTAATCAACTCAAAAATGTCACATCACAAATAAATCATCAAATCCTATTTAAAAAGTCAAATAAAATAAAATAAAATTAAATTAGATTGAATTAAATTATTCCGTAACCAATAATAAAATGAAATAAAATCAAATAAATCATATAAAATTCATCAATCATTTACAAATAATTAATTAATTAAAAGATAAAATCAAACATGTCAAATCAAGTTATTAAGTCATAAATAAATTATTAATGAAACTCGATCAAATAATAATGTCACAAGTAATTACATTAAAATGCCCATTTCTGCGTTTGTTTTAATTCTAACAATTCTTTGACTGAGTAAAATAAATTACTCATTAACCATATTTTTAGTTTAATCTTAAGTTGTCTCTCTGGCAGGTGTCGTATATCACTAGGTATAGCGTTAAATATTTTAATGCACATTCCTACACAGTTATTTTTGAACAATGTTGTATTCGGTACTTTTTCATAGACTAATCTGTCTGAATTTCTGGTGTTCCTCCCGTAGAGATCTCTAGCTTTCATAAATTGTGACGGATTTCTTATTACATAAATTACAATTTCTAAGATGTACAGACAGGGAAGTGGGAGGATCTTCAGTTTTTTGAACAAGGGCTTACATGACGCGAATGGCGGTTTTCCACAAATGGCTCGAATACATTTTTTTTGTGCAACAAATACTCTATTTAAGTCACTTGCGTTTCCCCATATAACTAGTCCATATCTTAATATTGATTCTATATAGCCATGGTAAGCAGACATGACCGTATTAACAGAAGCTGACTTCCTTAAATTTCGTAGAACGTAAATAAATCTGTTTATTCTACCGCATATGTTATTTATGTGTGGTCCCCATTTGCATCTATTGTCAATAATTAGGCCTAAGAATTTAGTTTCCTGTACTTCTTTAATCGCGTTTTTCTTGTATTGTAGTAATAGTTTACCCTTGTTAGTATTATTACTGTTACAAAATGTCATGAAATTAGTTTTGTTTAGATTTACATTCAAATTATTGTCATGTAGCCATTGTATAACTTTGTCAATTGTATTATTAATGTCCAAATTATTGCAATCATTCATTATAATTGATATGTCATCGGCAAATAATATACATTTATCTGAAATAATGTCAGGGAGATCATTGATGTATAATAGAAATAATAGTGGACCAAGTATGCTACCCTGAGGAACACCAAATTTATTTGTTCGAAAGTCGGATCTGCTTGTGCATAATTCTCCATTGTTGTTTATATACTGTACATCAACACACTGGGTGCGATTTTCCAAATAGCTTTGAATCCATTTGAGTGCTGGACCTCTTATGCCATAATTTTCCAGTTTGAGGAGTAATAAATTGTGCGATACGAAATCGAATGCTTTACTCATGTCAAAATAAACTACTATTGGAGAGCGTCTGTTATCTATTTGAGTAAGTACTGAACTTATTAAATCAAAACATGCATCAGTAGTTGATTTTTTCTTTTGAAACCCGTATTGCACCTTTTTCAAAATTGAAAACTTCTCTATGTACTCCGATAATCTAATGAACATTGCCTTTTCAAACACTTTTGATAAGACCGGTAAAAGAGCAACTGGGCGATAGTTGCAGATGTCCTCTTTATTACCTTTTTTATACAGTGGCTTCACAATTGCATGTTTTAGTGGTGTTGGAAACCATCCGTTTTCAAATGAAAAATTAATGAAGTGCTGAAGTATCGGCGCTAGTTCATCTTTAACATATTTTAAAACTTTCGTTGATACTTCATCTATGCCTTTTGCTTGACTGTTGTTTAAAGTTGAAATAATGTTTTTAATACCATTATTTTGGAATGGTCTTAGGTAAATACTATTAGGTTCTCTATGACAATTAGTGTTTTTTACCCGTGTCATACATGATTCTGTTAAATTTATATAATAATTATTAAAAGTGTTTGCAATGTCAGTTGGGTGATCAATAATCTTACCTTCTAAGTTAATTTTTTTAATATTTGTTGAGGTATTATCGTTACTCTCAGTGTCAGTTTTAATTACCTTCCAGCTCGCCTTACATTTATTTCTCGATTGCATAATAAATTTGTGATTCGAGATCTTTTTCGAAGCGTAAACACATCGTTTGAGTAGTTTGCTGTATTTGACGTATTTTTCTTTATTAATTTCATTTTTGATTTTATAATATTTATATTGCAATCTCCTTTTATTTCTACAGCTTTGCTTTAAGCCTCTGGTTACCCATCTAGAATTATCGATGTTTTTTATTTTTATTTTTCGTACAGGAAAACATAGTTTGTATAAAAGTAAGAAGAAGTCGTAGAAGTTTTTAAACGCCTCTTCAATATCATTTATTTTATAGAATTCTGAGAATGTCAGACTAGCGAGATACATTCGAAATTTATCCATGTTTTCTTTGCAGTAATCCCGTTTGTAGACATAATGTACTTTGATCTCGGGATTAGGATTACTTACTGGGATGTAAAGGGCTTGAGCTGTGTTGTGGTCCGAAAGTCCTAAATAATGAAGTTCACCGACTGCGTTCGGAATATTACTTATAATGTGGTCAATACATGTTTTTTGTCGGGTGGGTTGGTTTATGTGTAAGGTCATGTTATAAGAATTTACTATGTCAAAGAGTGATTTGGTACAGTTGTCATTATTAAGTGTATTTATATTTAAGTCACCAGCGATTATTGTTTCTCGTTCCTTATTATTAGTAACCCTATTTAGTACTGTCTCTAGTTTATTAAAGAATAAGGTGGTGTTTGAATTTGGTATTCTGTAAATGCATATAATATGACGTACTTCTCTCAATAGAGATATACCACAGCATTCAAATACATTGTCAACCGAGTAATCTTTTAAGTACTCAATTTGTTTGTAAGGGATGCCTTTTTTGACTAATATAACCACCCCTCCTCGTTTTTTATTATTTCCCCTACAGTAATACGCTGCTAATTGAAAGCCTGCTAACTTTATATTAAGAGTATTTTCAGGATTTACGAAAGTTTCTGTTAAACAGATAATATCAGGGTGTCTATGTGCCTCTTTTAACTCTTCTACTGTTAGGTGTAGTAATTCCATTTTATTTAATAGACCAGCAATATTTTGATGCAAAATTATAAAATAATTGTTACTTTTATTTACGAAAAAATTTTTTATTATGGTTGTCACTAGGCTTTTCTATTTTCTTGAAATAATACGGGATTGTGTTCTTTGATATCCTTTCGTCACATTTTTGAGTATTTAGTGTATTGATTTCAGCATCAGGTTTTAATAAAGGTTTGAAGTAAAATGGAATTGTCCCTTTTATCTGCTTTAAACGTGTATTTTGGACGTTATTGTGGCTCAAGTATTTTATATTTTGGTTAGATGTAGTGTTAAGATTGCTACCCGGTATATATTTATTCTTATAATCCATCAAATCAATAATATTATTAATTTGTTTACAAATGAGAAACTTTCCTTGTCGCTGAGAAACATTATTTATGTGGTTTTCTTTCAAGTTAAGGAATGTGCTATTAGAAATATTTTGCGCTATTAAATGTAACATCCTGTTTAACTTAACTTCGTTGAGATGCTTATTATGACATACACTGAGTAATATAACGTGACAATTTTTACTTAAGGATTTTAGGGCAGCTGCGGTTTCGATCGATATCGACGTGGGATTACAGTCATGCTCTCCTACACAGAGAACTAACTTATCGTCCTTACAGAATGTAAATAGTTCACATGTTTTTATAATCTCTTCAGTTTTAGCAAAGGGTTTTGTGAAGGATTCTATTTGATATGATTCGTAAGGAGTATTTCTTCGAAGTTCCTTAATATATTTTGATAGTCCGCTACATTGTTTTCCCCCTATTATAACAATTTTTTTGGTAACTGAACACTTGAGCTGTCTTTGATTATTTCCATTAAAGCTGAGTTTGTTCTCTTCCTTTATGTTACTGTCCTTAGTCTTTTCTTCGATTTTTTCTGCCGTCTGCGAATTGTGTTTCTTTAGATCCATGATAGGTTCTATGTTAGAAGAATCCGTATTTTTATCGAGAGTGTCTTCGTCTGAGTGGTTTAAGTCCAGGAGGCGGAAGCTTTCCGATAGTTTTCTTCTACGCAAACGACGTTTGCGTGATGTCGATGGTTTAACTGTAGATATTGGGCTGTTGCACAAAAGATCTTTTACTGTTTTAAGCTCCTGTGTTAGCTTATCTATTTGTTTTTTTAAGTTTTGTTTTTCAAAAATAACGTTTTCCAGTTCATTTTGTGTACTACTTAATAATAATTTTAATTCTGATATTTCTAATTTTAAGTTTTCGATATGTTTTGGGCTGATAAGCGTGGACAGATCTAAACTTCTCGATCTAACTTCTTATACTATAGTTAATCTTAATATGTATTTAAATACAAGTAGGAACTCCATATTATCATCTTTTCTCCAAATACAATTTTACTTGACTTCAGCACATTAATCCCCCCCTACTGAGCATGAGACACTCCTGAACATTAATGAGGCCTAGAGTGTACTCCACTATGCATCTCAGTGCTGATTGCAGAAGAAGTCACTGACCAACCTAAGTATGTAGATATACATATTATGTCATTTGCCATGGCGAAGGCCTTTGACATGGCTAAACTGTGAACGCCTTAATAACTGACCTCTGCAGCGCAGAAACGCTGGAAATTTTTGCCAATATCTAGCGGTCACCTATCCTCCTACCGATCATGCTCACTGTTGCACTTAGGATTGACGCAGCAGGCCTTTTTTTTACTTGATCCAGTACATTGTAAATTCTTTTATCAAAAGTTATTGCTGGACCCTCTGACGTAATATCATGACACATTATGAATGATGCAGTCAAATGTATGAATCAGGTCTGGTTTATACTTAATATAATTTTTTTTCTACTATTACTCATCTAACTTTAAGCTATGTAGGTAAACGTCAGAGGAGTACTTTTCAATGAGTTTGTTTTGCTTCAACATCAAACTTATTTAGTGGCGAATCCACTTCTCTTGCCTCCTACGTTTTTTAGTAGATAGTATTAGTAGATTTTTGTAGATGTAAGATAGATTTAGTAGATTTTTGTAGGTTCAATTCTTAATTTATTTTAAGTCGATAAATCTTTGGCGAATGTCATAGTCGCCATTGCTCATGAACACTAGTAAAACCAAAAGGCATCACCGACACGTTGCAGGCCAAGAATGGGAGACATCGGCTGTGTCTCACTACAACCGAAAAACGTAAAAAACATATTATATTATGTAAAAGTAAATCTTTATACCATATCAAAAAAGTATTTCCTTTGGAGTTTCTTGCGCAGCTCAAGGTGAATAAATGTCTTTATCAGTTTGTGTATGATGGCTACACTACAAAACGTGGGACGGTGCGTCGTGTATACTTGCTTGCCTTGAACGACAAGCGTCTGATTCAACATACCGTTTGTTTACCTACTAGCCACTAAATCCGTCTGACTCCCATTATCAATACCTTATCGGATAAATCACTTTCTTGCTCTCAAAACATTATAGGTCAAAGCAATACAGCTGGTAAGGATCTCTTGTGTTTGCGTCGGTTAAGTAATATTTAACTTACAAATATGTAGGTAATACCTAGGTACCTGCTATTAATTTTTTCTTACAACGCAATTAGAAAAATAGGTGATTTAAAAAATAATAATAATGTCGTGGCGTAACTAGGGCATGATATCCGGATATCCGTTTTATCCGGATATCCGCCAAAAAATACTATCCGGATAGTAAATCTTCTATTATCCGGATAAAACGGATAAAACGGATAGTAATTTTAAATCATATTGAAACCATTTAGGGACATTTTGTATGCTTATGTTACGAAAATATAATACTTTAAGTCTTTCTTTGGTTATTTGGCGGTGGCTTCTGCAACTTATACCAAATTTTTCATAGCATTATGATCCAAAAAAATTGTTTTACCGAAATTCCACGCCACCTTTTTAATTAAGCCTTCGCCTGGGAAGCAATGGCGACCCCTCTGGTGTTGCACCCTTCCAAAAACGATAGTTCTTCAGAACCGCCCAATGTTGAGGTTCGAGGAAACTACTACCAGCAACTAAAGGCGGCCAAAGAATTATATGGTTCCATTTTAAAAGTAGAAAGTCAACATGAACGAGCTCCTCTTGGTAGTAGGTAAACTGATAAACTGTGTTTTTATGACTTTGAATATCACACGATTCAGAAGATTCAGTATCTTCCCATTGAAACACTACCCGAAATTGTCTTCATCCACACTGGCCGGAGCACTCTACAGCATCTCTCTTATATGCTATCCTCTGCGTATTTCGATGTTCGGTAAGAGCATGAACATCGATGTGCAGTAGAAATAGCGGCCACAGTCTTGAAGAAACGACAACCTGGAGGAACGTTTGCTAAAGAAGTCTTTAGCCGTTACGATAGGGCCCAAGGAATTAACAAATCGGGAGCTTCCATAAAGGCTAAGTAAGCCTATGCCTATTGTCCCTAAGAAGGTAGTTTGTTTTTGGCATGCAATAAGACACAAACTAAATATAACCTCCATAATCTTACAGAGTAGCGAGGTAATTGAAATTGGCCAATAATTACTAAGATATAACTACGAGTACCTTATTTGAAGACATGCGGCACGCTAGCAAGCTTCCAAGATTTTGATAATAATCCAGTTTTGAAAGTAACGCGGAATAGACGTGTCAAGTATACAGGCTTTTAGTACATTCATTGGAATCAAGACCACTGGCTTTTTTCACGTCTAAACACTGTAAGGATTTGAGAATCTTTAACAGTCCCTGTCCAAGCCCTCACACTTATAAACAAACTAACGGACTACCATCATTTCTAACTGGGCTTACTATCCTAGTCCCTAAATTTAGTCTTTTTTCGGTCAAAATTGTCATGGTTGACACCGTGAGGGTGGTGCTGTTCGCTCGTTTGCTACCCTTGATTCCATTATTCTCTTTCTTAATAAACCGAATCTCTCAGAGATATCCTAATGAGGTATTAGTTGAGGTAAATACGGTATTTCTAGCATCCACACATGGACCTGTGGCAATAGACACGCGGTTGATTAGTCACAGAATTTCGCACCAAGATTTTTGGATGTTACGGCGAAATTAAAGGCTTTCTGCTTCGCACTTATATTTCTTGCTTGCTTCGCACTTTGCAAACTCATGTATCAACCCGGAAAAAAATATGACACGAAGTCTCGCAGTTATGTTTAAAAACAGTTTCATTTTTTTGTTCCAAAAAGATTAACCGATGTTTAAGTAGGTACTTTGCGGATTTGAGAGATTATAGAAGTAAACGTTATAGTATATTGGAAGTTATTTGACCGCAATTCAATTGGTTAAGCCATCAAAAAATTATGAGAGGTTCACCTACATATAGACCATCGCGGGGATAGCCAGAACAGTTTCCTAGGATCCCAAAACGTAGATATCTGATGAAAACTCGATTTTTGGAAGTTGAAGTGAGACAAGTAACTTCCAATTTTCGATAATTTAGAATTTTATTAAAAGGAAGTCAAAAATATGTACCTAAAGGTTTATGATTCGTTACACTATAGTTAACAAATAAAGTAAAATTAATACATACTACGGTTATTTTTTTTAGAAAAACATTGATTATCCGTATTATCCGTTTTATCCGGATAATATCCGGATAGTAAAATCAACTATCCGTTTTATCCGGATAGTAAATTCGGGCGGATAATTGCATGCCCTAGCGTAACATAATAACTGCCGTCGGTTTTAATTTGAATAAAACGCGAATTATGTTAGCTATCGAATTGTCAAAAATATCCTTGCAGTTTTTGACACAGGTTTATAAATATCCGAGTCATTTTATTCGTCACTTTAAGTATATGCTTAAAGTTATAATTTATTTAGTTTTTATCGATCTGTTTATGCAACAGATTATTCATTAAAATCATAAATATAAAATAGTTTTTTCGCTATGGTTGGTAGTTTGTAAATACAATTTTGCACGTTATCAACAAACCATTAGGGACCTTATTCTAAAAAGGATAAAATGGTTATTACACTAGCATTATAATTTATCGAATTAAATTCCATATAAGCTCCGGTCCAGTGTATTATTGTAGATTGTGGACTGTTGTTAATGATTAGGTATATCTGGTTTTTATGGAAACTGTAGCTGTAGATGAAGGCAGATACGTTTAACCAGTTTCATAAATGGTACACGTACCCTATCAAATATGGCCTTGCATTCCTGCCTAGCCTGCACTTAGTTAGCAATTAAGCTTTACCTTTATTTTTCAAATTAACTTGTCATTTGATATGCGATAATATCAACCATTATTCTTAGATCCTATTTTGTAATATTGTAACTTATAACTAACATTTTTTGCTTGTAAGTACCTACTTGAAATCTAAAAATTTGTAAAGCTCTCTAAATGTTACAAAGGAAAACCATAAAAATAAACAATAAAGTTCCTTGTTTTTCCCGCATAATTAAGATTTTCTTGAGATCTTTTGCATATGGCAGCTGTGGTTTACATTTAAAATGCAGATTAAAATGTGACTGTAGGTATTAGGTATATATTAAATGTAGTATTACTTAATGATTTATTTTTATTTACATTTTTGTTAGTGAAGCCCTGTATGCGATAGCCACATGTGGTTGTTTATCGTAGGTGACATGGATATGAATGAGACATCTCATTATGACAAACGTAATGGGTAATTATATATACATACTAGTAAATCCGCCCTCGCTTCGCTTCGGGAAACCAGTCCGTCAAAAATCTCTATTTTTAACAAATTATGTTATTCCGATGTCTAAGCTATATTACTGCAAAGTTTCATGAAAATCCGTTCAGTAGTTTTTGCGTGAAAGAGCAACAAACACACACACACACTCACTCACTCACTCACTCACATACATCCTTACAAACTTTCGCATTTATAATATTAGTAGGAAGTAGGATAGTAGGATTTGTGTTACAAAATAGTGTATGCTGCAGCTGGAGTGAAACCCAGTTTATCTAGTAAAGAGGGTTCCTTAAAATGTTTTTTTCTAGGGAACAACTCTCAAACTTCTAAGCTTTACACCCTAAAATATCACGGGAAAAAGAGATATGCAATACCTATATCTATGTTTGGACAACAAAACGCAAAATAAGGGTTTATTTTATATACCAGTTAAAAAACTTAATTAAGTAGGTGTTCCCTAAAAGCAACTATTGTTACCTAGCAGGCTATATACATTTAATTAGAAATATATTGACCATTTAGTTAATGCAATATTTTACACTTTCATTTTCCTTCTCCTTAATTCGCACTAAGGTAGGTACCTAACTACTTAAACCAATTTATTAACAAGGGCACTGTATCACGTCGGGAAAACCGTCAATAGTCGATGTCGCGTGTGTAAAGTAGTTACGTAATTCTGCCATATGATTCCGAGTGAGTGCTAAATCGTATACTGACAAAACCATGAATCAAGTTCAAATAGACATGGCTTCCGTCCGCAATATCTGTGCTACTAGAATCAATGTTACACGAATTTATATAATTTAACGTTTTAGTATTTGTTACTGATTAAAATAGTACCACAAAAAAGATGTTTGTCTTACTTTTCCGTAATACGATATACCTATTACCTACATACTTAGTCAGCAAACTAAGTGGGTTAAAAATGTGAAGAGACCTAAGCTTAGCTGTAGAGACACTTTAATTAAGTACCTATATGTTAAGAACCTACGTTTTTAAATATAAATTAATAAGCAGACGCGCTACCTGAAAATAAATGGTCACCGTCATTTAGAGATATCGGTAAATAGCAAGCCATGATAACCCATGCAACAATGCCTAAGAAGAAAGTGAGAAAAAAGAATATAATGTAGTTTAATTTTGTACCATATTATTTACTGCTGAAATTATCCACTCTCGAATGTTCTGAAACGTGAGTGAAGTCATCGCCGAAGTTTATAAACCCTTCGACAATACCTTTGTTTGTGATACTCCAAAAATAAAATTAATTTGCGTAAGTATCCAGTGGTCGAAGCAGGCGCCCATCAACCCATAACTGCTACGGCTGGTAGTGATTTATTTTTAACCAGCTTCAAATAACGACAAAGAACGCCTCAATAAATTTAAAGTTGATGTTTATGTGCTTATCCGCTTATCTATTCCACATTTGTTAGGTATATTTTGACACAAGACAAAACTGAAGTTTCGACTTCGATATTAAATATTTCAGTTTGTATGATTAGTGTGCTAGTAATTTACTCGTTAGTTGCTCTTTAAATGTTAGATGTCCGAGTTTCGCAAATGTTAGATTAAAATGTGGTCATTTGTTAAATTTGTGTGTTTAACCTACACAAACTATGTGTGCATAGTCATTTACCGTCATCATATTCACTATTAAGTATAATATAATAAAGACTGCTCACAACAAATCCAAAGCTAATGGAAAATTGTTAATGATACCGTAAATGACGTAGTAAAACAGGACATAGATAGAATAAAAATTGGAAATACTTTTATATCTGACCCACAAGTAATTGCTTAAGAATTTAATAATTTTTTTATTGACCAAGTATAATAATTGTAATAAATGTAATACCAATAATAAAACCACGATCAATCACAACCAACCGAATTCCTTTTTCTTCAGCCCAATAACTACAAATGACATCCTCCTTACAATAAAATCATTAAAAAATACCAATTGTACTGGGTATGATAATTTACATACTAAAATAATAAAATACGTCGGTAATATTATAGCTCCGGTGCTAAATTATATCATGAATCTGTGCATTATACATGGTGTGTTTCCCAATAAAATGAAAATTTCCATTGTGAAACCTGTTTTTAAAAAGAAAGATAAAAATGACATGCAGTATTATTACCGGCCCATTGCTTTTAATTCCTATTCTCTCAAAAGTATTCGAACGAATAATTCATAACAGAATGTATCTCTACTTTGAAAAATTCAATATTTTAGCTGAGGAGCAAGTGGGTTTTCGTAAAAATAAGTCAATAAATATTGCAGTATATAATTTCTTAAAATCTATTACGACTTCCCTAGATTCGCGTAAACGTGTAACTGCTATGTTTATGGATATGACGAGGGCATTTGATTATGTTGATCACACAGTTCTACTTGACAAGTTGGAAGCATACGGTATAAGAGGCAGTGCCCTAAAGCTCATCAAATCATACCTATCTGGAAGAACACAAATAACGGAAATAAATAAAATAAATACAATGAACAAAACCCTAATGAAATATGCCTCAGACCCTCGAGAAGTATATTACGGAGTGCCACAGGGTAGCATTCTAGGCCCTTTACTTTTCTTGATATACATCAATGACCGCGTTCGATAAAGGACCAAATGGTGTTGTTTGCCGACGATAGCACTGTGATATTCATTAATAATAATTCATCATTACTCGAAAATGATATCAATAATGCACTTAAAAATTTGATTACATAGTTACAAAACAATAATTTAAAAATCAATCTTGATAAAACGTGCTTTATGAACTTCATTACTAGAAATACAAAGCTTAAAGACTTAAAAATATGCTACGACGGTAAAGCTATAAAAGAAACGAAAACAACCAAATTTCTAGATATACACATCGACTACAAATTGTCATGGAAGACACACATTGAACACGTCATAAACAATCTTAATAGGTTCTCATTTGCTCTACACATGTTAGCCAAAGTTGTTGATATAACAGCTACACTAACGGCTTATCACGCATACGTCGGAAGCATATTACGCTTTGGAGTTATGTTCTGGGGTAATGCAGCTGGAGTAGACCAAGTTCTAAAAGCACAGAAGAAATGTATTAGGTCTATCTGTAAGCTAAAACAAATGGAGTCTTGTAAGCCTCATTTCCGAAAACTAAAAATCCTAACGTTCCCGTCGATATATAGGTATTCATGAAGTCGCACTAATGATAAAATCCAATATAGATAATTATGAAACGCTAAATTCAAAAAGACATAAAAATAACAAACAATTACGAAATGTAGTTGACAATAAAATATTAAACATGGCATATAAGACCCTCTGCCAATCTATAATTACATATTGTATAGAGGTGTGGGGTGGAGCATGTAAAACACATTTAATACAATTAGAAAGAGCTCAACGAACAATCTTAAAAGTTTGTATGTCTAAACCTAGACTTTACCCTACCAAGCTACTATACAAGGATGCAAAGGTACTATCAGTTAGGCAGTTATTTATTTTAAATATATTGCTAAAACAACATAAAATGTTATCATATGATGAGACTCACTACATGAAGAACAAAAGGCGCAATTTTGCTGTTTGCGAGTCTAAACATTATAAAACAAAATTTGCACACAAATTTTTCTGTCATTTGGGTACACGATTATATAACAAGGCAAATAAAAAATTAGCTATCTTTTCCGTCTGCAAAAATAAATGTAAAAAATTGATCACCGAATGGTTATCAAATCATACATATGATGAAACTGAAAATTTACTTTAAAATATAATCTACTAACTATCAGACCTGTGTTGCAGTTAAGGTTAACTGATCCCAAGATTTTATTATCGTAGGGCAACACAGGTCACACACATGCACACACACGCACACACACACACACACACACACACACACACACACACACACACTTACACTCACACACACCCACACACACACGCGAACACACAAACTTTACGAGTATTAGTCAATAGGATGTACTAAATAGCTTATTTATTGTATCTATAAGTTTATTACTTCCGAGGGTGGGGCGCTAATGGCTATAACACAGGATTTATCCTAGCATAGACATTAGCTGCTACATCACGTAAGAGAAATTGGTAATATAGAATAAGCTTAGTATAAGATACTACTTGTACTGAATATAAGGAATTAAAAAAAAAAAAAAAAAAAAAAAAAAAAAAAATACATTAAGTGCGGCAAAATCTAGAACAGAATTATTCCACAACATTGTTTTTTGTATTGGTCCTCAAATATATAATAGGCTACCTAATTCTATAAAATCTAAAAGCTATTATGAGTTTAAAATTCTTGTAATGAACTTGAAGGGCCTAAGGAACCTGTTAAGCTCTAACTTAAGAAAGGAAGATGGAATTAATAACTAACGAACTTATCAGTATTGAAATGATCGTAAGAGAATCTTAAATATTTACAATAATTCAAGGGTGAAAAGTTAATCACCCCACCCAATATGTATAGATCTACCTACGTATCGACCTAACATATTTTTAAGTAGGTATGTATAATTTTTATTTGTGTTTTGGTGTTTGGATGGTAAACACAGTAATCTTGATAGCCAATAGGCAAATAATTTATAGAGTTACTCGTGTTTTTTTTACATAAATCTTTGTCAGTCGGAAAACAAACTACCTTTCTCGAGGTAGGCAGAACTACAATCTTTCAGAATATTAGATACGTATAACCAATCATCTTTTTACTATAGGTATAGGTATCATCATCATCATATACCTACTATAAAACAGAGCATTTAGAATCACCAGTCTGAACAAACATCACTTTGAAACATTGAATTAATAAAGACGTGAAATAAGCAATATTTTATTTAATAAAATATTTATCTGGAATCTCCTTTTCAAATATTTGATAGCAATCTTTGCACCATTATCACATTAAAATTACTTTCTATATTGTCGCTTTTTCTGTCTCTACTTCTCTATACAGACTCATTTAAGATGCTCGACATTTCTCTAAGAGCCCACGATAAAGACACATATATTATAGATGCCACGCCTACAATTTGTAGAAACATTCAAGTAACATGACTTCTAATTTCTTCAATTAAATTAAATTAAATGTACCAAAAATCATATCTACCTACATTTTGGTGAAGTGATCCTCTGGTTTAATGCATACAACTACAAATAATTAACTTACCATTTGAACTGTCCAGCCGAGGCGGTCTTGGTAACTCCTTGAGGTCATAGGAGTCGGACTTTCCAATCTTGCAACAGGCGCAACCATTGGGACACCAATTCAAGAGCTTACTCTTCACAGCACCCATTGTCAAATATCATCGATCACTACTTAGTCATAAAAGCCACAAAGATTTCGATAAACAACTGCTAAAATTATCGTTAATTATCGCACTCAAAGCATTACATTAAAGCTGTTTTAGATCAACCGAATTCCGTTCCTCCACAAGTGTGTATACAGTTTGCCACAACGTAAACAACACCACCTCTACCGCTTAAATTAGAGGCATGTTAGTAATTCTTCAAATTTTTACACAAAATATTTCCCCGCAAGCTTAATAGAGCTTAAATTTTAACACTCAAATAATGGTTTTTTTTTTCGAACTGTTATTATGCGCGTGCGCATCACGCAGCGCGATCGATTCGTCTGAGTCGAGTGGCTCGAATCTGACTCGATACCTTCTATAAGCTTGAATACGTGACCGCTTATCACCAAGTTCAAAAGGCTGGATTCCCCGCAAATTTATTAGGTCAATTGAATATCCCTTAAAATTGAGTCATTTTTGCGTAGGAATGTAATTAGTCACAGGTCATGTATGTACTTGGAAGTCTCCAGTCATTTAAGTTAGGTACTTATTTTTATCAAATAGCAACAGTGATGCGTTTTTTACAATGAATCAAGTTTCGAACACATTTTTAAGATATCTTTGCATGCGAGATAAATACCTACCATGGATCTCGTGTGTTCTTTTGACCTTTTAAAACAGAAAACAATATTATTGTTTTGGTCTCCATGTCTCTACATAGCTAAGGTAAAATATTCGCATATATCAGACAACTGTTTAATTTTATGACAGTTTATTGGTTATTGTTTTTTATTCACTATATCGCAATTTACATCTCAAGACTTAGATGACATCACAGATATCTTAAGAGCAGACATATCAGCTGTTATTTTCCTTATCTTTAATCCTTAATTGAGTTCCTTGTTGCTAAATAATACACGTACCTAAGTATATTATTGCTATCGTTCCCATTGTTTCTTATCCATTACGGATTTATATGTATATACATAAGTTTGCCTGCTTTCATTTTTAATCTCATGTGTCACTACATTCTCCTTCCAATAGGAAAACAAATATCTACCTAAACTCTTCTGGTATAAGAAGGAGATAAAAGAGAATAGAAGAAAAAATAGCGAAATAAGTAAGAGCATAGAGCCTTCACCAAGGTTTGCGACGTTCGTGACTATTATCACTACAGCTGATCAGATCCAGATCCTTTGTATCATTGTCATTACTAACGCAGTAATTAAGCACCGCAAAAACTAAAGTACGAGGAAGCTAATCCGCAATGATTGTAAATCTAATGTCACTTTGTTTGACAAAATACTATGAGCACGATTATGTTAATTTACTATCAGTAGTATGACATCATCGCAGGAGAGCGCGGCCAGCTGAGCCGCAGTGTAAGTAATTTATGGACAGTCACCTACTCATCTCTTTGCGGCGGAATGTCCCAAACTACGAGTTTATAAATTCGCAACAATCAAAAGTCACGGTCAATCAAGTAACACAAAATGTTATTACCGTTTACCGCATTGCAATTTTAATAAAAACAAAAGCGACTTCAACATCGACAAGAAGGGGAAATACATATTACCTACCTATATGAATTTATATAAAAAAATATGTTGTGCCTATAAAATTTGAAGATTTCCCCCGAATTCCTTGGGATCTCATTATCAGATCATGATTTGGTGATATTAAGGCCACTTCAGAAGTACCTACCTCGATGTACCTACTACCTCTTTAAAAAAATTACCTACAAAAAAATAACAGTGTCGAACACAGAAGCTCTTATCTTTTAAGTCGGTTAAAAAAGCAATGAAATGAACACCTAATGGTTTAATTTCAGACATTAGATATACCTAAAACTCATTATTAGGCATAACTCTCCTATATCGAAATAAGACAAACTGCGGTATCCAAAAGGCGACCTCATTACTAAAGTACCTAACGATAATTTCTAGGCAATCTTTGGGTAGAGAATAGAATAGCTTTATGACAAAACGTTTAAAAAGTATACAAAAACATTACACTGTCCCGATCTTATCAATTAATTCTGTATTACATAATTTTTCTAATAATAACAAATAAATAATAACAATAAAATACGAGTAAAATAAAATAAAATATATCCTCAGAATAAACGTAACACGTTGGTCACACGTCATTATTTATGATGTCAATGGTAACTTGCTACAAGAACCAAGGTCTGCCACCAATTACATGATTTTTCCTCAAATCACACATGAATGTGTCTGTCATGCGTAAAGAGGTTATTTCGAAGAACTATAACAGTCGCATACCTCCTTACGACCTACTAACGGTATATTCCGATGATGAACTTATTAAGTAAACTGCTACTCTTTTCTATGAATTGCAAGTTTGTATGTAAGTGAAATACCTACTGAGGTAAAATAGGTCAAATAAATAAAATCTATTTTAAATGTTAAATAACATAACAAATAATTAAAATATAGATAACACTGTTGAGTATTTTAAATATATATTTTTAGAAATGACGCTGGAATTGTCAAGTAAAAAAAATTTTTTTTTTCACGATTGTAGGTACCTCTAAGTATAGGCATGTAAGAATAACATGTCAATAAATGCAAAGTAGCAGACGGGTTATTTGAGTGCGCTCACCTTCACCCAGATGCCTTCAAAACACCTGAATGTCACAGATGTGTCATCGAAAAAGTAGAAAGAAATTCAGCGGATAAAGCATAAACAGACAGACAGAGTTAGGTACTTTCCCATTTAAATATTAGCATGCATTTCGGTCAAATAGTATTAAATATTTAATCAAAGTACACGAACTTTGTTTACCTACAGTGCATCGAAGAAAACCGTCAACTTTCGTATTTATTAAATAATCGTCTTATTTTAGGACCTAAGTTTAGAACTCGCGGCTAATTCGTGTTAGTGTTTTAGCACGGCGCGTGCCGAAACTTTGCTTTAGAAACAGTTATTTTGGTTTGAGATCAATACTTTAAACACGGCAGAATTATAGTTCATTTTAATAGTAGCATAAATGCAACATGATCGCTGCATTCGAATCTACTTATAAAGTTAGAGAACAAATCGATAAATCGATTTCTATGCTGGTTCCTACATTTAGGTATTTTCAATCACTGCAGGTCACGAATTTTTCTTCGACTTGGCCAGTATGTCAAATTAACCTAACTACTATCGTAATTTTGATAACTTTCCTCTCAGTATAACTAACAGGATTAGTAATCTAATCTGTAAGTGACCATACCTACTGTAATTTAATTGATCACAGAGGAATACCAGCCTTCAAATTCATTGAATATATTTTTTTAAATAACGTACAAATTTTTTATATAAATAGTTGGACTTCGACGAGCCATGAGATTGAATGTTATCCCCAGTGAGTAAAACAACATAAACTTTGCACGAGTTCACAATGAAAAGTACTGAGTCATACCGATGACTACTGAAACAGATTTGTATTAGATATTTATAACAGGATATAAACGAGAAAATGATAGTCTGAAGTTATTAATAGTTTTTGTTGTTCACTATCCTACTTCTATATCAATAGGTATATTTTTTTAAATATTGTAATGATAATCTGAACAATCTTGTAAAAAAATGTGTAGGTAAGAAGATTTAATGAGAAAAAAGAAGAAAAAACGTATATTTGCAGTGAATGCTTTATTATTTTTGAGATCCCAAAAACACACAAACACAGTGCACAATGTATTTTTTTATAGTTTTGTAATAAAGATAAAAAGTAAAATAAAATAAATTCTTAAATAACTTAACACTAACTTAAACCTAAGCTCTTACGTAAAGAGTACACAATAATAAAATTATAATAGACAACAAAATGGCACTTGAAGCATCGGTTTCATTCTTACACTTACATATAATATGTTAAATAATAATTAGACACACCAAACGTGCAGTCGTGCTACAATATAATTTTTTTTTGTATTTCTTCATTTGAACTGTGCAAGTGATCAACAACAATAATATTACTTATATCAAACACAATCCCTCACGATAGCCGAGTCATCGTCGTTGATCCGAAAAGGTCCATTTAAATACTAGAGCTCTCACAATCAACATCTGCACATTCAACAAGGGGCACTCACAAATCCTTCTTCCGCGAAGGGGAAGCTATATAGATTTAAGAATGACGACCTCCTCCTCTTGAACGTACATGTGTTGTTCGGGCGCCACATATGACACGTAGGATCGGTCAAGTTGCAGCGATGGTGGAGATGACGGCCCCGGGGAAGTGCGCGGAGAGGGCGCGCGGGGCCCGGGGGCTAGCTAGCCGCGCACGTTCACCGTGGTGCAGCCGAAGATCTCGTCAACCTGCCGCGACGAGAACGTCACGACAATGCGCCGCTCGCCGTGGCGTCGGGGCACAAACTTGTCCTGGTAGTTCACGAATTCGCCGGGCTTCACGTCGCGGAAGCGGATCTGGAATACCGATTGGCCATGTTAGAATAGCTGTAACTGCAGACTCAACTGTATAGAAAACAAGGATGCATCCTACCTGTCGTGGCCTCTGTACTCCAGGTCCCTCGAAGGTGAAGTAGCAATCGGTTAGGTGGACGTTCAGTGGGTTCTGGAAGCTGAAGGTCACCGCGCATTCCTGGCCGACGCATGGCTGGCTTCGCACCTGGGAAGAAAGAAGAAGAAACCAACGTTTTAGCGAACATTAAATTGAAATCTCCATGTAAGTTAATAATCAGGTAAGAAATTGAACGATTTATACCTGTACTTGCATCCTGGGTTTGTGAAGAGGGAAGTCATCCTCATCGGACCAGGCCTGGCGCGTCTGCTTGACGTACGCCATGGCGTGAACCTTGACCATTGAGTGGTCTACGAGCTTATCCATGTATTCTTGAGGAGTAACGTGGAGCTTGAGTACTTCACGCTGGCCAGCACGCACGATGAACTCACCCTGGGCCCTTCGCAACCGTGAAGCAATCGCGCCAGTGTAGTAGCAGGAAGACGCCGTGAGTACGCACCAGATCGTACGATCTTCGTGAGATTTGTTCTGGATGTTCATCGTGCAGTCGAAGGGCTGGCCATATGGTACAATATCAATGTCCATCAAGTCGAAGTACACATCTTCGAAGTTGCGATCAGGATATTCGTAATATTGCTGCAGGCGCTGGAAGCCACGACAGGAAGCAATAACCGCAAGTCGCTCAGGGGAGGAACTGTCCACAGTCTTGTATTCATGCGTAATTTCGAGCATGTCGCTCTCACCTTCGTCATCATCACGGTTCGGGTTCTTGGTAAGGATCTTGCGGCCCACCCTGTTGAATAATAAAAAAATGTTCATTTCCAAACAGTTATTTGATGGGGTTATGAATGTTAGGAATTGGTAATTTATCTTTATATATTTACATATTATAAATTTAAGCACTTACTGATACTGATTCGAGGCCATTCTGATGAAGCCCCATTCTGAATTTTCTTCCTCTTGGAAGTGGCACAGTTCAGCGTTGAGCTGGCAGTACATGAAAGGCGTGTCGTATTGGAATCCGACCTCACCGCGGCGTACAGCCTCAACGCTAGCAGGGCCACAATGGTACACCGCCTCAGATTCTTCTTGAGGAGTCGCGTCAATGATTTGCCAGCCGCTGTATCCTGTCAATCATAAACATGTTAATTAGTTGATCTCTTCCTATAATTGAAAGCAAGGTATGTTAAGATTATGCTATAAGTTTCAAACCTTGGGGCAAATCAGGGCGTTGCATCCATACATCGTTCCATACGTGGAAGTTCCAGCAGGAATCGTAGCAATCCTCATCGGGACCGTTGGGTACCTCGTTTCCATCTCGGTCGAAGTATTTGTCGACGGTGAATGTGCGATTCGTGTCATGCGCCGACACGTAGTTCGTGACGGATCGGCAAGGAATACCTGAAAGAATACAAAAAGAGTGTGCATTATGGTCGTAACGATAAAAAAGAACATTATTTTGCATTATCATTTCATATATACCGAGGGCTCTGCAAATAGTGACAACCAAGCCTGAGAACACCCAGCATTGGCCGTATTCTACAGGGCGACCACCATCCGTCAGGTAACGCTCCAAAATAGCCACCGATCCCGTCCAAGCATGAGGTGCTACGCCATCCTTGTATTCGCCGTCATATCGCCCGACCATAAGGCCATCATCATCGTGATTAGCGTTAATCTGCAAATGAAAATATTTTATACCAACTGTTTTGAGCCACACCAAAATTATTCTTATTCTTCCTCAACCTACCATAGACGAAATGGCCCTGCATACGCGAATAGGGTTACCGCGCTCTGAATGCTCAAGACCACTGCGTTCTAGCAAGTACATACACGCTGGCAGTACCACGTCGTCGAACTGCCCGTAAATCCATTTGCGGCCCTTAGGCTGCCGCCAGGTTCCACAGAAGATCTTGCCCTGCTCGTTGAGGACGTATTCCTTGCGAGAAGATTCGTTATCCATGTAAACGGAATCCTCGCGACACCATGGGTTGAATAGAATGTAGATATCCTCATCACACTTGTAGTCATGGCGGTTATCGCGCTGGCCAAAGCGGTTGGTTTGTACCCAGCAGTTCCAAATACCAACTGGAGCAGTGGCGGGAACATGTACTTGGAATGTGATGGTGTTTCCATCTTGGCGCTGAATGCTGATGTCCCACCGGTCCATCTCATGCGCAAGGGTGGCAAGGTTTTGCATTGATCCATGACGCGAGCCGTGGCGCGATCCGTATCCGCGACCAAATGTAGAGTGCTGCGTAGTTGCGCCGTAGCGGTCGATGATGGGGCGATCCATAGTGCCATGAGGACTGAGAGGGCTATGTTGCAAGGGCAATGGTTCATTGCTGAATGAGCTACGACGAACGCCATAAGTCGTAGTTTCCCTCATGCCACTCATGGGTCCCATGGTGGTCATCGTTCCCATCGTGCCCATAGTTCCCATGGTACCCATTGTAGCCATACCAGTGCTGGTATCCTGGATGCGGGACATGCCCATTCCCATTCCCATGCCCATCATGTCACGCGAATGCTGGAAGACACCTTGCTGGGTGCTCCAGTTGACAGGGAGAACCACACGAGTTCCCTTGGTTACGCTGGGCTTAGGACCTGTGCAAGGAAAATAAAAGAACATTAATAACCTTAATCATAACAAACAAACATTAAATTAAATTATCATTCACATATATATTATCGAAATTTAAATTGAGTAAAGCTTACCGAAGCAAAACACAATGCGGATCATGTCCTGTTGCTTGTCGTAGGTCCTGTCGAAGCGCACAGCAAAGAAGAAGTTCTGGCCGCGTCGCAGCACCGGGTTGGGTAGAATGTTGTCGTTAACCAGATCATATTGCTCGGTATGATGATCCTTGGAGTTGTCACGGGAATAAAATTCAGTAAGCTCCACCTTCAGGGGTTGTTGGGAGTAGTAGCTTTGCGGAATCATTTCCATGGTATCCTGGCGGCGGCGACGTTCGTTTTGATCGGCAAGCTTGCAAATCAGGTTATGGGTGTATTGAGTATTGGGGCTGTTTCGCATGGAGTGCTTCATACGATGCAGAGAACCGGTGCTGTGCGAACGCCCAGGTCGGTGCTGGGCGGTGGGTCCAGCGCGCTGCATAGGCCAACGACGGGTTTGTCCTGGACGGTGGCAGAAGCTGGAAATGTTGTAGTACGCGGACAGTCCAGGTACGTAGTTGGAAGGCATTCCTCCGATGGTCATTTGCTGTTCTCTCATGCAGCTGAGGGTGCTCATTCCTGAAGTCAACCCGGTAATTCCACCGAGTCCCATACCGGTCATGCTGGAAGTCATGCTCGATGACATTCTGTCCATGCTGGATCTTCGAACCATAGACATGTCGGCGTTGGTTGCGTGAATAAATGGTTTAAATTTCAAGTCCCTTTAGAGGACTGGACTTCGCTCCGGGATGAAACCAGAGCGAATGCTGACTTCGGTTTGGAGACCGACCTTTTTATACGGTTGGAGAGATCATTCACCGCTAGGGTATCATTGTCTCCAGGGCTACTGGAGTTGTTTGTTTCGGACGACGCTATTGTTCGTAATCACTGACCAGAAGTCGCCGCAGAGGACGAAGGCGAACGCAGCCTACAGCTTTGGTACGGTGAGATTATTTTAATTGTCGTGTTGTAGGTAGACAGGAGACAGTTTAATGGGGAAAAATGAATTACTTACTTTATTATTATGACCCACTTATTTAAAAAAATCTTAATTGTAGCTAAAATTGCCAATTGTATCTATTATTTGGAATGCGTTGGTATGACTTTCACCTTTTATTTTTTTAAAGAGCAATCAAACATTAGGGTAGGGTTTTAAAAGAACGCCTAGAAAATCAAATAGAGCAGATATTTTAGAGATTATTATTGCATTTGGGTTATTGATTACAGTGCATGGCATTTAATATATCTACTCATCTCCTGACCAGATACCTATTGATAACAAAAGCCGTAGTATTTACTTAACCCTATTTTCAAAGAAATTGTAGACCTATAAGTAATCTGAGTGTACCTAGCTAGGTGTTACATGGTGTAAGTGTAACTTCATTCATCGCTGAGTAACTTAATCAATGTGTCGCATAGATATTTGAAACGAGTAGGTACGTACCTAAATCTGTCCTTGGTTGAAAAAATGTATTCCTAGACAAGTTTCTTTAAATTGGCAGAAGTAGGTTAGGTAAGTAAGTAGGTATAGATATATTCCTTTTAAGAAATAACCCTATAAATAAAACATAATTAGTTCGATGGTTAAGTTTTCGTATTAAATATAAAAACTTAATAATGTGCGTTATTTAAAAAAAACAACCCCAATAAATATTTTTTTAGATAAAAGGCTGCTGATATGAAACTATCAGTAAATAGGTAACCTACACTAAGAAGAGATATTTATTTTTATTAACCCCCGACGCAAAAAGAGGGGTGTTATAAGTTTGACGTGTCTGTGTGTGTCTGTCTGTCTGTGGCATCGTAGCTCCTGAACGGATGAAGCGATTTCAATTTAGTTTTCTTTGTATTAAAGGGGACTTACGGGCGCGTGTTTTTAGATATGTTTGATGAAAATCGGTTGAGCCGTTTAAAAGTTGTTGGGGTTGAAAGTGGGGAAGAATTTTCACTCTGTCTCTTTGTGGCATCATAGCTCCCGAACGGATGAAGCGATTTCAATTTAGTTTTTTTTTGTATTAAAGGGAACTTACGGACGCAAGTTTTAAAACATGTTTCATGAAAATCGGTTGAGCCGTTTGATAGTTGTGGGGGGTGAAAGTGGGGAAGAATAGCCGTATGTATGCAAATATATTCGTGTGGGGTCTCAAATGAAAGCGTACAGTAAGAGAATATTTATAACTTAATCCAGAATGTTCTTACCTATAAAAAGTAAAAAATAAAAAATTTAATTAAAAATTCAAAATAACACAAAAAAATATTGATAAATGATAAGTTTTGGGTAAAAGACTAACCCCTTGTTCACACTATGCGGGAACCGCGCGATTTCAGAATCGCGTGGAAATCGCGCGGGTCTTATTTATATGAGTTATAAGGTAATCGTTCACAACTACCCGCGCGGTTAATCCACCCGCGCGGTTCCCGCAAACCAACCGCCAGAAAATAGAATCGCGCTACTCCCGCGCGTTTCTATTACTATGGAGTCTATACTTCGCGTTCAGTTGCATTGCGGCTACCGCGCGGTTACCACGTCCACAGCTCGTGAGTTCGCCATGGATCGGTTCGACACTGAACTGTTTATTGATGAGGTGGAGAAGAGACCTGCAATATGGGATGTTCAGTGTGATATTATTCCAATAAATGATCAGTTCAATTATTTCATCAAAAGATTTTATTGACATTCTCAAATAGTCAAAAAATTTGTTATCATACATTCTTAAATTGGGATATAATATTACGAACTGACCATGTACTAGTCGGTCGGTTAATATTGGATGCACCCAATACCGCCTTTTTCTTTTCTTTTTTTTAAGGAGCAACCACAGTAACACACACACTTATTCGTCGACCTCCATTTTGAAACTGACGCTACACCCGCACGAAAATCGCGTACTAACCGCGGTGTCTGAACAGCATCACAATTTCGCGGTTGCCAACCGCGCGATTCGTAATCGCGCGATTCCCGCCAAGTGTGAACAAGCGCTAAGGGTGCCTACCTACTATGTGATACTTATAGTTAGGAGCGGTCCCCCAACGGGACGTATTATATTTAAAGATATTATTTTTTACTTTTTAAATGTTATAGTCGGGGGTTTTTTTTAATTTTTAATTTATTGTTTACTAGCTTCCGCCCGCAGGCTTCGCCCGCGTGGAATTCGTTTAAATTTCACCCCCCTATTTCACCCCCTTCGGAGTGGAATTTCCAAAAATCCTCTCTTAGTGCTCCCCTACACTCCCCAATGAACATACATGCCAAAATTCAGCTTCTTCCGTTCAGTAATTTCGACTGTGCGTTGTCTGTCAGTCAATAACTCAGTAACGCAAGAGTTTTATATATTATACTCGTATTATAACAAAGTAGGTATACCTACTCATAAATTGCTGGACCGATTTCACCTTTGTAATGTTACGTTATTTCGGACTACCTAATTAAGAAATAATTATGCTCTACTACCCGTGCGAAGACGGGTGTAATCGCTAGTAGCATTTAATTACAAATGAATGTTTGTAATCATGTCGTTTGAGACATAAAAATGCATTATGGGTATTCATAATTCATAATTACAGGAGCTTGCTGGTAACACAAAATAAGGATAGTAAACAAATAGATACCTACTCTACATAAACACCGATGGCCAAGCAGCTCTAACGAGGATTTCCAAATATGGGGATGGGGTTCGAATCCTTGCATATGTATTTTTTTATTTATAATTACAAATATATAAAACTGAATAGTTTATTTGTTTGAAATAAAGTTGTGTGCTTAGGTACCTATTACAAATTAATTACCTACCACTTGTTACAGTGAATGAAACATCGTGAAGAAACCGGATATCCGAGTTTTTCAAATTGTTCTGAAACTTGTGTGAAGTCTGCTCATCTGCATTTAGTGTGGTGGACTATGGTCTTTCACGAGGCTTCTCATTTTCAGGCCCTCACGTTTTGAAAGTGGACTCGTGCCCAGAATGGTTATTAATAAATTGTGTTGTGATGATTAAGAATACATATAAAAATAAGAGATAGGTACCTATAGTTGGATGTAGGTACCTTCTTAATATGGTATAGTAGTACTTAGTAGTCAAAAATCGTAACAACAAATAATATTAGGTAAACATAATATTAGGACATACTTAAATCGTTGGTAGGTAAAGTTTGTTATAATAAGCAAGTCGAGACTAATTGAAAGTGCACTAATTTCTCGGTACTTGGTGACTACAACAAGTAGTCAGGTGGGTTTATTTAATTCCACCGAGCCTGCTATTATGTGGGGAACAAAACATGGTAACTGACACCGCTACCGTTAAAGTAGAGCTGTAGAGTCGGCGTGCAACAAACCGGCAGTTTTAGTCGTTTTGTGTCTTCCAACCATAATATAACATTGTAAAATTGGACTGTCTGGGAAATAATATTGTGTTAGTAATTAAGTAGTTGTTTGAAAAACTTAAAATACGCTATTGCTATTAAACTACCTTGCTTGTGGCATTGATGTAACAAGACAACAAAAAAAAAGTAGTTTGACGGGTTAGTTTTCATGTAAAAGGCACTAAACTAAAAATAATCAGTTTAAAAATATTGAATTTCGTTTTTTAAATCCTTTTTTGTTCTTCTATGAAAAAGATATTAAATATAATGTATCATCAGTTGATTACCTACATTGTAAGCTTTCAAATGAGATATCTTTCGGCCTCCGAAGACGTCTACATCGATAGCAATGATTAAAACAGTACAGGCATCCGAGCTTCGAAGTTAAAAAAACAAAATGGCTGCCATTTCATCGTGGAGGGGGCAAGAGAAAATTTGGATAGGTAGTGATTTGTCCATAAAAACACCATATTTCATCCCCCTCAAGTCTCCGACACTGGTGACCAGACACATTGTATTGTTTGGAGACAATCCTAAGCGTAATATTCGACCATGCTTGTCTCGAAATAGCTTTGTCATTTAATAATTAGGTACATTAAGTGATTCTACTTTAGCTTGCAAGATTTAACCCGAACAAACATTACAGGTTAAATAAAAGCTTATAAAAATATAATTCTTTGCATTTTTACATCCATAAGTACCAAATGTGAAAGTGTGTTTGTTTGTGGTTCTTTCACGTCGCAACGTGGCTAATAAATGATAATTATGGTTTATGTGTGTGGAGATAGTTGGGAGGACGGAGAGTGCATTAGGCTACTTTTTACCGGAGTAAAACATCTCATTCCCACGGAAAGATCGATGTTTTATTAGTTGCTAAATATTTTATTCTGGATGTTGTTATTAGATGGCGTCAGTAGTTAGTAAAATTCATTAGCAACTTCTGCATTACGCATTATTACGCATCAAATGCTACAGGTAATTTGATGAAGTCATAGAATACTAATACTCTCAATATTTCAATTTCAATATTTCATAGATACTAATACATCCTAATAAATTCAATTGTATTTTGAATTCGCGCTGGATAATTTGTTGTTTCGATTTTCTATTATTATTGGAATGTAAAGGAATTAGAGTACGACAATAAGTACCTACGATTTTATTTTATGAGATTTATTTGTTTAGCTTCAATAGATTTTAGTTAGTTGTAGTCACTTAAGTATTTATCCACCAGAAAAATGCCATACCTTTAAGTTAAACAACTCATTGTTAATGAGGGTAAAAGCGTGTGAATTCGCCGGTAGAGGCGCTAGTGGAGAGTGAGGTCTGGCTGTCAGTGCCACAAACTTATCTGACCCGGTAATAGCGGCGCTACTGTCTTTGTCTTGGTCTGACAACAGTATAACATTTGTATTAGTTCCAATTTTGGCCACCGGGTCAGATAAGTTTGTGGCACTGTCACTTCTCACTTGTCTGAATGTCACTTGTCACTGTTAATGTATGGGCGGGCTTTGACAGCAGGACCTCACTCGCCAGTGGCACGCTAGTGATGCTGAACTATCGATAGTTACACTATCGATTGTTGACCTTGAAAAACAGGATATCGATAGGACTATCTATCGATAGTATTGCTAAAATCAATACTATATAATATGTTAATAGTATAGATAGTATATAATATGGTAATACTATTGATGATCTGCAATAGTATCGATCCTATCGATAGTATTATACTATTGACATAATATAATAGTATCGATAGTCCAAAACTATCGATAGTATCGATACTATTGCAGATAAGAATAGTATTACCATAATTTATACTATCGATACTATCGATAGTATTGATTTTTTCAATACTATCGATAGTCTCACTATTTCCACACTATCGATAGACTAACGATAGTCTATCGATATTAGCCTATCGAGCGGCATCATCTGGCACCAACTGGTGAGCACAAAAACGGTTCTCTTTGACCATGCGGGCGAAGCCGCGAGCAAGAGCTAGTAGCTAATAAAAACCTTTCGATTCGGATTTGGTTTACATCTAGTAACCCTTGTTGCTAGGCAACGACCGACGACGGGAAGCAAACAATATTTTTTGTTTACCTACATGTTAACATGTCACTTAAAAGTATATTGTAAATATCGTAGAGATTTTAGAAAGAATTGACTAAATAAGTAAATAATATCTTTCTACATGGGTTTATACAAGTTATTTAGTTGTAATGTCGAAATCCAGTACAGAGGGTGTTTGCTGTCGAAAGCTATGCTGTTTACAGTTATAACTACTCTTCTCAATATAATTCTTCCATTCATCGTGGCCTACAGAAGTCGAGGTAGGTTGTACCTAAATTATAGTATTAATTATTATTTCTTTGAAAAAGTTTTCATTTAAAAATTCTACAATGTAATCTATGTATCTCTAAAACCTGCTGTAGCTCTGTTTAATTCTGTTCTCAAAGATTTATTACTTTCAGGCTTTTGGTTGAGAACCTACCACTTCTATGAGCAGCCATCAGTATATTCCACATACAACTATTTACTAGTGGCAGAGACAGACGATCCCAGCGTGACCATCGTGTGTGGAGACGCTCAGGCCCTGAAGAGGGAAGCCTTAGTATCAGAAGAGTACTGTGTAGAAACACAGGTACCTAATCAGCCTGTTCATACCTGACACCAATTTCACTACCCGACGGGACGGCACGGAGTAAAAATAATAAATCATTCTAAACAAACAGCAGACTTTTGCGACCCATGTCGCACAATGAGTGCGGCACAATCTATGCGCCGTTGCCTGGGTCATACGTTCGATTCTAGTTTGTTAGTCTAAAATTCTGACGTCGGTGTATGTCTTTGTGTCTTGTCCATGACGACCATGACACACACAACATAAAAGAATCTCAGTAGGGGATTATAATAAAAAAAATGGTTCCCAGTTCCCTACCTGTTATTTTACGAAAAGCCTACTTAATTACCTACCTACTTAATTAGATCGTACTTTTCCCGTCAAACAGATTCAAGAATATGACCACGATGGCGATGCTAAGAATGACCGAATAGACTTTGAACTTCTCTTGAACCTACCACTAGAAAGAACAATAACGACAGTCATCTTAATCCTAGAATTGGATTATCAATTACGGGTAAGTTCTACGCTTATTTAAATGATAAAGATGAGCAAAAAATTCTTAATCATACATTAGGTACCGTTTATTTGCAAACAATAAGCACAATACCAATTTTAGACAACTGCCAAAAGTAAATGCTTGCACATTTTTTTACTTTGGTTTTATTACTTTTGTTTAGGTATGTAGGTACGTACGAAAACCCATACGATAAAACTACTACGAGTAATCTAATCACGATATTCACTTTTCTGACTACAAGAATACTAAGTATTAAATAACAGTTAAGTACATAGGTAAGTACTAAATAACAGTAGACCCACTGTTATCTGTAATCCCAGGAATAAAAAAACTGCCATAAGATCATGAAGATTTAGTGTTGTTTATATCGGATGTAGACGTGTAGGCCATTTCGTTTTCGAAATTTCTGGATAGCTTCCGTCTCTTTATGGGTTTCGGTAGCAGTACCTATCGGAGGACTAGTAATAATAGGGGTCCTCCTTTTCTTATTTGGCCATCATCATGTGCTGTTTTGTCGGGATCCAGTGCCCACTGGATCAGATGGAAATGCTCACGTAAAAATCGATCTTGAATTTTCGTATCATTCATTTCCAGTCTACGTGTCCCCTACAAATGAGGACTTTGGCAGTTATAAACAAAGAATTTGCGTTCCCTCCTTCGTTATATCAATATCATGGAGACGTCAAATTGTACCAAACTGAGCACTTGCCATGTCAACGCAATGTAATTAACACCAAATATAACAGCTCCATTTTTGGTTATTTCGCCGATCGCAGTGATGACAATGTGGTAGATTTTATTATGAAGAATTTTTTGCAGAGAGAAGGTAAGTAGGTATTCACTACAAAAATTCAGATGTCGAAAGTTTGATTTTTTCTCTGCTCCAAGGGATTGCAGACCTGAATAATTACTTGACATTTATTTCAGCTTGATACCTCCGTGCAGACATGCAAACCAACAATACCTATTAACATAATATTATCCTTATTAAAGGGCTTTATTTTTTCACATGATATATAGAACCCAAACAACAATTATTAAGACAACAAACATAAATTAAGAAATAATCACAAAATTCATATTCAAACTGACCATTGTTACAGTTAAAACAGAAATCAAAACTTCTTACTCAAGAACCTCAATCGGGCACACAGGGTCTCTGAAAATAAATATGTACCTCCAAATTCCTGGGACACAAGTGACCTATGTGCCCAGTCTACTGCAGGAACTCAAGTGGGCGTGGCCGCAGTACCTTTCACTCGCGATTATTTTTTATTGGTTCTTTGAAAGAATAAAAAGATTTGTTTTTCGTCACAGGCTTTTTATGGCTTGGGAGATCACACCTTGGAAAAAGAAAAATGAATAAATAAAATTTAAGAACTAAACAATTTCTTTCATAATACATTTCCTTTAATTGCAACCTTTAGTTTAAATAAAATTTAATTAGAAATATAATTTAATATCCAGTGTGCAGATTTCATATGTTAAGATGTCCGTATCACAAATAATTCATATGCTAAATACAAATTGAGAAGGTTTTTATTAAGCTGAGGAGCAAGCGAATCATTTCATGTTTAAGTTTCATCTGTTGAGCAATTTTTAGCAGGTACACAATTGGTGTGACAAATGACGATACAAAATTGGATGTTCAGACGAGGCTACACTTGATTATGATGATAGATATAATAAAATATAAAAAAGTAAATTTAAAAAGTCCATAGTGTGAAGTTGCTTCACTTTTTCGTTGTGATTTTTGTTTAGTTAGCTATCTCTGTCTCCTAAGTACCCTTATTAACCTTCTCGTTCACAGTTACTATAATGTCATTAATATGAATCAAAAAGTGCTACTAGTGTTGTAAGAACAAAATGCACCTGTAAGTCTGGTTATAATGCCTTTTTTGGGAACAATGTATCATAATTTGACAAGGACACACTAATTTGTTTACTGAAGACTAATTTGATTATATAAATTGCTTATCACATTGTACCAGTTTTTGTGTACAATGTTTATGTAACGTTACAATGCCACTGCCACATAACCTTTAAATTTGAAATAAATCATAGAATTTGGCTGCTATTAAAATTTTATTTACACTTGAATTCATAGCTAACTATTATCAATATAATGTACAATTTACATTTGATGTTCAACTATCATTATTGAGTTAATGTGAGCGTGGGTAACTGGCTTCCAAAGCCTGACTTAGCATCCAGCTCAGCCCGATTGTCCTCAATGATAAATGTCTTCCCACTGTAGTCATCTAACTGCACCAAGAGGTAGCGGCACATGTAATTTCCATATTCATTCTGAAAAACAAGACTTTATTGGTCTGCTCTTTTTGTAGAATCCTATTATGATAATAAGCCAAAAATAAATTTGGTACACCTTAAATTATGGCTATTACATAAATAAGAATAATAATTTCTACAAATCCTTATTTTAAACTCGCATAAATATGTGTTTCGTTTCGGCCAAGTATCAAACATCCCAGGACCCAACTTGCAGGTATAGTGATTTAAACTACACAAAAATTCTTTACCAATTTCCAAATAAACTACAAATTAACATTATATATTTACCTGCTTCATATCTAATTCCACAACAGCCTTATTCCTAATGCCCTTGATATAAAATCTCATCCGCATGTGTTTCACTCCATCTTTTTCATAAATTGCATGGCTGACATGTGTACGACGTCTTCTAGATGTTTCTTCTCCGTATCCTTTGATTGGAGCTCCTAAAGCATCTTCTACTCTGGGATCCTGGAATTATTAAATAAAAGGAAAATAGATTTTGATTTATAAAATTAAATGTGTAATATTAGAACCAAAGTGGCTTAAAATATTGTTATACTTACATTCTTACATTTTTCTAAAGCTGCAGAATAAATGCTATTGGGGCTATTGCTGGAAAATAATTCTCTAAATACATAGTAAAAGATGACTCCAGTGACTCCCAGACCGACTAGAATGACTCCTGTGTAAGACACCGTTTTGGTCGTTTCCTTAATCTTTTCCCCGAGGGGTCTAACGTCGGTAGACACATCAGACCGGTCCTGACTCTTTGTTAGACCTTTGTTGGATGAATAAAGTCTAGCACAATAATATCTATTAATGTTTATCCCAGAAGGTATTAAGTATATTGCTCTATTTGCACATGCCATAGGCAGTAATTTTGATGCAAAAGCCATAGTTTTTGAGTTTGTATTCGGAAAATTCCAGTTTAATCACTTACAACTTACAAACAAAATAGACATTTTTCATTTTTGACTTGATTTGACATCTCAAGCAAGATGCTCAGGTGATCTGTCACATGTGTGCTTTGTTCCACTTATGCTCAGACATCGACTGTGCGGGCTAGAGATGGGCAATCTGTTTCTGCCCGGCAGGAATAAATGGAAAGTTACGGGCATATTGGGCATAATGCCCATAAATGCCGAATAAATGCCCAATCGCAGGGAATTTATTTTAATATGAAGTTAAACTAGATTCAAATGATTTTCTCATGAAAAATTGAAAGAATTCTTGGAATAAAAGAGGAATGTAAGTCCTAAACGTATTTTAATCAAAATCATACCACGGGTTAGTATGTATATCACCATAAAAGTAATACTTAGACATTCTTTCTCGGTCTTTACATAAAGATAAAGTATGTAAACGAAACAGTTATTTATCGATAAAAGGAACAATATATTATTGGTAAATAACTTTTTTGTAATTGTTATTGTAAAGGACAATAACGAGATCTATATTTCCGCAAATGGAACACAATGAATCTTTCATGCTGAAATTAAAGATAGGCCTATTTTAAAATATTTTTACTAGCTGTTGCTCGCGATTTTGTTCACACATAGGAGTTTATCCCGCGTGAATGCCGATCCCGCGAGAACTTCGGGATAAAAAGTAGCCTATATGTTGCTCCACAGCCTCCTTTATCTTCCAGTAAAAGTCCCATTGAAATCGGTTCAGCGATTTCTGAGATTAGTGTGCACAACCAGCGATCAATATTACAGTTTTATTATACGTATAGATAGCCTGAAGGGCTGACGTAAAAGCGGACCAGTCACTTGATAGTAAGTGGTCATCGTCGTCTATGGACACCAGCAACAGGGGAATCATCAGTGCAACGCTGCCCCCGAAGGAGACTTCCAGGAATACCTCAGAAGAAAGCTCATACCACAGCATACAAGTTCGTGAAAAAAATATCGTGAAAAACGGATTGTATAGGTTTTCCACGAGTCTAAGCGATGTGGATGAAACTTCAATCTTTGTTTGAGTGATGCGATGATGAACGGTTGACGTTTGCACCATTTCGAACAATTCCTCGGAGCACTCACCGTTGTAAAGTCAGTAGAACACTCAAAGACATCCTATGTCTCTCTTAAGGCTTAGGTGTTCCAATTTGTTAGTATCTCGTGGGTTGTTGACTACTCGAAGTGCGCGCCTTTGTACGGCGTCGAATGGACTAAGGTGGTATTGAAGCGCTCCTGCTCAGAGATGAGGACAGTACAGTACTCCATGCGAGGCTTAACCTGAGCTTTATAAAACATCAGTAGGTCCCTCGCAGTGAAGTACTGCTGCACAAGTTTCACATTGACAAGCTTTTAAGAGGCTAACTTGGCCTCAGTTTCCAAATGACGTATGACACCGATACTGCACGTCGCTCCAAATGTGAATGTGCACCCTGAATCACAACATTTTTACTAACGGTAAGCACAGTACCCTGGAAATGAGGCACCATGACAAATGGTGTTTTCTTTGGTTGAACACAATTAAATTGAGTCGACCCCATTCCAAGACTTGCTCCAGAGAGTTCTATACTTCAAATACAAGGTCGATGCTGCTATCCTCCACTTATGACTGAGGAGTTTGCAGTGCCTGTATAACATGCGTCATCCGTGCTGCAATCTGCAGAGCAATGAATACCGTTTGCACGCTCCAGCATGTCATTGATATACAGAATAAACAGACCAGGAGACAGCACAGATCCGTGAGGTACAGCTTTCACCTTCGCAAGCAAAGAAGTTATCGCTATAGGCTTGTAATTGGCTTGTTCACTAAGATCGCTCTTTTTGAGGATACTATTCCAGTGGTGTAGGAGAGTAAGAATAAGCATGTTAAGATAGGTCAACTCGAGAGCAGACGTCTTTAGGACCACTGTAGAATTACCATCGCACAGCTCGTCTGACAGCAGCCTTTTGAGTAAAAAGTATATCGTTTAGTGAGTTCCCACACCGCAGGATATTAGGCGGTATGGTCCCTCTATCGTCAAGAATCGAATTGTTGGCAAAGAAGGTAACAAGAATTTTGCATAGTATAGTAGAAAGGGGTTATAAAACAATTATATAAAACGAATCTAAAAAAATTGTTTCCGTTGTACCCGCTTATATTCATAATGGCTGAATGGATTTTTATGGGACTTTCACTGGGAGATTAGAGAGGCTATGGAGCAACATATAGACCACTTTTGATCCCGGTATTCCCATGGGATCGGCATTTACGCGGAAAAATTCATATGCGAATGAAGTCGCAGGTTCAGCTTGTATCAAATCAATGTTATTAAAATCGATATTATCCCAATTTAAATCGTTATTCATCAAATTTATTCCTTACAAACGATTTTTGAGCATCTACATGATTAAAATGGTGAAAAGTCCTTTTTTAGATACAGATTTATTCTCAAATTTATTAAATTATATCTTTACACCATAAACACTAGTCATCGACTTTTATTTCAATAACTTTCAATGCTTGAATCCGATAAATAAACAAATTTTGTAACAATATAATTTATGCCCAGATAAATTCCAGAGGTAAGAAATTTATGGGCATCTATTGGGAATTTATCCAATCTGCACGGCATTTTGGGAAGATTGCCCATCTCGCCACTAGTGTACCACTTGCGTCATAATTTTGTACCTTAGTGAACCGTTTTTTATCGTTGCACGTGTTAATGTAAACATTACAAATAGCAGTCGGTAACAATTTGTAATTTCAAACAATAGGGTACTTTCGGGAAAAATAAACTTGATTTTCTTAATAAAAAGTAACAAAAAATATATTTCGGCAAAATAAACACGCTTTCTCACCTTAAAATAAAATAAAATATTAATTCTTTTTTTTTTCGGAAAAACGCTGTCAGCACTTGTCAGCCATTTTGATGATGTAATAGTGTAAATAACCGATTATTTCTTTCTGAATACCGATGTGCATTATTTCTTGCCGGGTACTGTACACCGTATGCACGTCCACTCGGCACATTTCTGAAATATTCTGAATGAAAATTTCTGTAAGTGTGCGGCGCGGCGCGGCGGTTCATAGAAAAAGTATGCAAGCGCTGCATTCGGAATGATGTCATTTGGTTTTTTCCGTCCGGAAAACCCGAACGCACGGTTCTTCGTTCGGAACGAACATTAAGTTTTTTTCCGTCCGGAAAAAAACTTAGGTAGGTAAATTGATCATCTGGCAACACCGGCAATGTGACATTTCTATTATTAAATTTCATTCTTCACTTCATCTGCCACTGTGTCATGTCAATGTCAGTATCAAGGTAGGTACCTAGCAAGAATGGACTGTTTAAAGTAAACATAGAGATTGTACTATCTCTATGATAGTAAACCCAACTTAAGATTGAAACGAAAGAGGCGCTGTCGGACGCATTTGACATTCATTTGACCAATCATTTCACACTAGTAACTGACAGATGAATGACCACAACGTACTTATGAATGACTTTTCGTTAGTTCCAATTATTTTTGCCATTTCAGAGATAAGTTGGGCGCACTGTACATAGGTAGGTACAGTGCTATCTCTATGGTACCTATTCAGTATCAGTAGTGTCAACGTCAACCTTTGGTGTCAACTAGTGTCTCTGTCTGTCACTCTGTCACTGACAGACTGTCAGTGATAAGTGATTCTCATTCGAGCTCTACTTTATGTAGAGATTGTAGAGATTTAATTTATATTTATTGGACTGGTACATATAGTAATAATGATAAACTCAATTTTAATATGATTATGATTAGAATACGCGATTTCTGTATGCACAAATCCTGAGTCGCAGGATTAAAATAAGTGGTGGTCAAATTGCGAGAAACTAATCTGGGAACATGGATTGGATTATATCTGACGAGTTGGGTTTGACCGTGGGCCATCTGGTAGGTTGGGGCGCAGCTGGTGCCATGATTATTGGTGGAGTGGCCCCATACATTCCTCAATATAGACAGATCAAGCGAACGCAAGATGCTGATGGATTTTCCCTCTATGTTTGCCTAACACTCCTTATTGCAAACACTTTGCGCATATTGTTTTGGTAAGCATCATTTTTATTTTCTGCGTTTTCATCGTAACTACGACGTATTGTTCGTAGAACAACGCAACTCACATTACAATGTAACAGTAAATAAATTTAAGATGATAAAGTGTTTGATTAATTTACATGGTATATTTTACATTGAATAAAATACCTATTTGTTAACATATTTTTCAGGTTTGGTAAAAGGTATGAATTACCGCTTTTGATTCAGAGTATAGTGATGAATATAACAATGTTTGCAATGATCCATCTCTGTGTCACAGTACGTAAAAAGAATCAGATTATCAGAGCACGGGAGAGAATATTTACAGGTTTGTATTAAATGGTACTTCATTAATACTGCATCTTTCTGCTTATTATTATAGAGTTCTGTTTAAATTCCTAGAGCTTTCTTTATTGAATTCAAAATTTTCAGTAGGGTAGTTACTTGTACTAAAATACGATAACCTGTTATTATTGTGCATTAGTCTGAAATTGATATTTCAATCCTCCCTAACTTGTGATGCAATTCTGTTATTTTAGATTGAGCACTAACTTTCCTTTATGTTAACATTATTTTGTTTTATTTGGTGGTTGGTGTAATTGATGGTGACATTAGGTGCAATATACATGTTATATATACTATTGTGTTGTGTAAACGGCTCAGCTCAGCCGGATGACACTGCTCGCTGGTTGGATCAGCGCAGTGGGCTCGGCGGAGGGGACAGGCCTCGGCGCTTCTATGGTGAGTCAGCGGTCATCACTGCGGATGTAATCTCTTCAAACTTTTTGTTCATGGCTACTTTATGTTCCATATTTACATTTTTGTTGCAGCATCGGTCATCATGCTTGTCATATTGGGTTATTGTTATTTAAAAGTCATGGTAACATCTTGTTTTCTTGTGTTTTTTGGATAGTTCATGTGTTTTCTTCATTATTGTAGTGTTTTGTTCTAGTGTTATATGCTTGTGAATGAACTTATGGATGGATGCCTTAACTATTGTTTTGTTTGTTTCATGCCTGCAGGAATACATAAGTTAATGCTTTAACACATTATTGTGATTAACTTTACTAACCTGTTTAATAACAAGGAATACATCTATTTAAGTTGTGTGGTTCTATGGAACATTGTGTTGTTTTTGGTTATTCGGTTCATTGGCCATCATTTAATTTTAATTATCATTTAATTTAATTATTATTATTATTATTTATTTAATCATCATTTAATTTATCATAATTACACAGACATAATTATCTCATCTTTGGACAGAAACAGAACATTGACTTGGGTCATTCATATTCGTGTTCCAGATATCTTATCAACAAAGGTTTTGCTTGTGATTTCCTGTTTATCTATAAGAATAAGACTATGATTTTAACAATTAGTATTTTTTATTTTTGTTTTATCAGAATATGTAAATACTTTTAAATATTTCTTAAGTGTTAGTGTTAGCTTAATAATGCTTTATTCTGTAAAATTAATGAATAATATTTAATGAATAATATTTTTAATAAATGTATGAAAATTTGACATGAGCGTATTTTTCATCAGATAATTTTATTAACTTCTAGATATGGACAGAAAGTATTTCTGGGCGTGGACTGACTTCCAAAGCTATGTGGACTGCATGCTCGTGTTCTCAGTCCTCGGAGCGGCCATCACCTATCTTTTGATAGAGTTTTCGCCGTTCGTGGAGTTGATTGGCTTTCTCGCTGTCTTCACTGAAGCCATGCTTGGAGCGCCACAAATCACGAAGAATTGCCAAAATAAAAGCACCGAAGGAATGAGGTACCTTATTAGTTATATGATTCATATGCCCCTCACATCTCAATTTTTTATTCCAATGAATGATGAAAAATATCAATCACTCTGATCAGTGCAATAACAAACACTTAAAATATACCTGCATACATGACTTCACCTTCACAAACTTCTAAAAGTGCTCTATTCACCTGGCTAGTATTCAGCAGAGTACTTGCACACCACTGCTCCCACATGTCGATTTTCAAGTAAATTTGTGTGTTGAGCAAAGTGTCACTTAGATAAATGCCGTCTTATCGGGTAACTTAGAAGTGATAAAAACTATGTACCTACATATTATTAATGATTTCTAAATACTAAATGTAATGTACATGTTGTTATCTTTCTAGCCTCAGCATGGTGATCATGTGGACCTGCGGTGATTTATTCAAGACTGCCTACTTCGTTTTAAGGGATGCACCAACACAGTTCTGGATCTGTGGTGGACTTCAAGTTACATTAGATGTTGTTATTCTTATTCAAGTAAGTACATTTTGCAGATGAGTTGAACTTGTTTATGAAGTTACCAATGTATAGAATAGATCTACCAGTAAAATAGAAAACCTCGCCATATTGCAGAAAGATCATGGAATTAGTTTGTTTTACTGGCAGCGTGGCAGCACTTACTTTCTAAACGTCTCTCGTAAAGTGCTTGTCAGTGAATTGCTTGTCATGGTTTTATTTATTGCATTGAGCGGTTATTTTGTGCTAAAATGCCAAAAATATTGATAGTTGTAAAAGAAAAGTGGCAGAAAGCGTGCTAAAATAACATTTCCTCTAAAATAATATTTATCTCCTTAAATAACATTTCCGACGTAGTTGTCGAAATGACAACTAAATATTGACTTGAGCATTATTATAGTTACTGTTGCCTGTGATGTTGCCATAAAAAAGAAAACTAGCGCCCTCCATGCAGTTTTTCTATATTCCTGGTTGGCCTATACCTATAAGTTTCTACTGTACCTGAAGATATTTTTTGTATCAATGTTGTTAAGTTTTAATAATATATAAGTAGAAAACAAATTCTAGCTAGTTTGTAGTTAATTTATGTGTGATTGAAAATTTTATTACTCACATAAGTAAATAATAAAAATGATTACATTTTATTGATAATAACATGTATTATTTATATATTTTATATATTTTTTTCATTTTGTGTACCTTGTCCTTTTCATTCTCAATGATTGTGATTGTCATAATTACGAATTAATATAATTTTTTATTTATTTATGCCAATGATTGAAATTTAATTAACACTATAATGTTAATTAAAGCTTAAATTGTTTCTAAGATCAGCGCGAAAAAACCACAAAGAAGCAGACAAAAATCCTAAAAATCATAATTAGGTTTCAATCTCACATATCTTTTATACAAAAACAGTGATCACTCACAGATTTATTTTACTATGTATGAACTATGTATGAATTTTATGACTATTGGTAATTAGAGCCACACTTATCACACTTATCTATTAAACGTGACAAATTGCAGTATAATGCAATGAACAAACTGCTGTAGCCGTACATGTAATTGTAATAAACCCAGCGGCTTAATCTTGATAACATAGTGAACACATCAAATTATCTGTTGTTGTTAGTAGCTGCTACGAATATTGTGTAACCCTAAGAAAAATAACCCAGTAAGAGACCTCGTTTCGAAAGTAAATTAAAATTATGATAAGTATTAAAAAACATTATGTTGATATTGTCCATTTTGATTTGGTAAAAATGTTAACATTTCATTAATTTCTATTTTTACGGTACAAAATATATTTTTGCAGTTATAAATATTCAATAATTTTAATTATTTCCTTTTGTACATTGTAAATAGTTTGGGCAATCCATGAAATAATTAACATTTTGCTTATATTTTTTAAATTTCTATTTAAAATACATAATATGTATACATTTTTAACGCTCATGTAATGTAATTTAATCGTAGTAGAAATATGTATAAAAAAACTGGCAATTTCTGAATTGTTTTAAATTATTCAATTGTTGATGCTTGTTGGTTACGTGTGTTTTGCTTTCATCTCGTAAAGACTTTTCCCTCTTTCTATCCGTCGGACATTTCCACTTATCGGCAGGCGTATGGCTCCTTTGCTCTATGTATAATACTTTATGGTTATTCTTAAACATTAACTAAACTAAAACATTAACTATCAAAATACTTTGGTTCTGAGATGAGCCTGCTAAATATTTTTGTATATTGCACAGAAATTAATGCTGGATATTTTAGAATATCTTTCATTATAATAAAATTTCGTTAGAATTGACGGAAATATCATACTATAAGTTACAAACTCATGTCAAGGCAAAAGGACATTCTTATGACCTCAGACGAATAAACTATAGACGGAGCGCCGTGAACAAAAGCGTGAAGCCGGCAAAAGTCAGCCGAAAGCACACATCGAAACCAGTATGCCCTTTGTTGACAGTTTGGACTAGAACAAATTTAAACTTTATTTTTTGGAACACAAAGCTTCATTCATTTTTAATCATTTAGAACACAAAAGTCGTTTTGGTGTGAGTGCCGCCGTGTGTATTACAAGGCTAGGCTGACTTTTTGCTGGCTTCACTCTTTTGTTCCCGGCGTGCCGTCTATAGTTTATTGGTCTAAGCTTATGACTAAGGGTTTATGATTATTTCAAAGATTAAACAGCCTGGTCATGAGTTTGAAATATAGCTCTACGTAGTAAGTATTGTGTGTCACTGTGAGTAGGAAAAAAACTCCTTGGGAGTTTCTTGCCGCTTCTTTTTTCTAGACCACTCACTGTAGGGGTTTGCATAAGCGTTGGCGTAGTTTGACTTTATTTATGTGTTTGTTGGACCCCAGTTCGTATAAAATTCATTTCATTTTCATTTTTGACATTTTCATTCTAAGACGCTAAAGTTGAAAATGAAATAAACTATTTATGACGGGTTGCCATTGTTCTTTATTTATTTTTATTTCATTACCTACTTTTCTGGCCCTAAAAACAATAACACGCAAATTATTATAATCACGTTAACAGGAACAGTGAACTCGTTTTCAAAATGTGATATGAGGTTACTGTTAAGTGTAAATGATACTTACTTAACAATATGTTAAATTAAAAGTGATAAGCACATTGTTCCCTCGCAATTAAGGATTTGGTATGTAGATAAATTATTGAAATAAAATTATCGAAGAGGTTTTTTAACATCCGTAAAGCTTAATTTCTCTAAATTACTTTGAGTGATAGTCGTGCTCAAAGAAAATGGTTCTAGACGTTGTTAATCTTTGTGGTGTAAAATGTACTGTCTACTGTACGTCTTAATGTATATTTTTTATCTTGTCTACGCCAGGCAAGTTCCTAATGTGATTCAATTCAATCCTGTATTCGTTGGAGATTATTGAATGAGAATGATATTAAAAGTGGATTATAAGCCCTGTTAACGTGATATATAATTATTATAATTATATATTATAAAAAATAAAATTATAATTTATTATAATGTCAAGTTTTGTGTCTATGTCGTAGTTCAGGAGAAAAATGGTCAATTTCATGTAATTACTGACAATAAATTATAAAAAATAACAAAACTTGTTTGCACTGGCCACTTGATCATTCAGTTGAATTAACGTTAAATTAGCTATGTTATTTAGTTACATAGTCATTATTTAAATCAAAGAATAGATAACAATAACGTTAAATTATTATCTATCAATATTGTATGTTCTCATTACATGCATAATGTCTCTAGTTTAATGCTTTAATATGTACTTAATTGCGTTTACTTTACTAATGATTACAAACATTGATAACAAGTACCATATTGTACAAGTACTAAATCTGGCTTGAATATTGAAAGAGATTTTAATTTCATTTTGGCAATATGTTCCTGGAAAGGAAAAAAAATTAAAGACAAATGATTGAATCGGGGTTGGTTATATCTAGTGTTTTCTCTGTATACGTCTTTTTCGAGTGTGTAGATAAGTTGTTTGTTTCCGCAAAACATAGAACCCCATATAAAAGCTTCACATTCGACATTTATAACGTTACCGTCACCAAAATGCAACGGGGAGCGGGGAAGGAAGGGGGGGGGGAGGAATTTTTCTAAATCACCTCAGGTAAATGAAGGAACGCCATCTAAGTAAAACTAAATATGTTCGCAGGTGTGGTTGTACCGGCACGACTCGGCGGCTGCACGGCGACTGCGGCGGGGCGACTAGCAGTGGACGGAGACGGACTTATAGCACCCGCCGCGTCCCCCGCGCCGCCCGCGCCGGCGACACAGCTGACAGACACGCACACGTATTGTACGCACCTGTCACTGGACCGGAATAGAGGTGAACGATCCAAATTGACTATATTTATCATTCAACCCAACGAATGACTGCCGTCTTCCAACTCTGAACGTGTGCTGTGTGCTTAGGGTTACGCCGTTTAAAAGGCTTAAACGTTTAACTAAACTCAAATTTTGGTTTAACTATGCCTAAAAAGTTTATAGATAAATACACGTTCAAAATGTTATACGACAATGCAGGTATGTATGAACAATTATTGTAAAACAGCAGCATTCATTTATTATTTTTACCATTTTCATGGTAACATGGCTAAATTATGAATGCGCTTTCCATTTGTGGGACAGCGAGAGGTTTGAATTTGTTATATTTGAAGTCGCGTAGTACTGTACGCTGTAACATCTATGGGAAGTTATGAACACATTTCGTCTCACAGCGCTGCCGCATTATCCCAATTCTTTCTGTACAGTTTTATACAATCTTTAATCAGATCAAATTGTTCGCTATTTGAATAATCATTACCAATAACTATGTGATGTCTTGTCAATGATCTGCACATGAAATACCACAGTGAACTCGTTTTCAAAATGTGATATGAGGTTACTGTAAAGTGTAAATGATACTTACTTAACAATATGTTAAATTAAAAGTGATAAGCACATTGTTCCCTCGCAATTAAGGGATTTGGTATGTAGATAAATTATTGAAATAAAATTATCGAAGAGGTTTTTTAACATCCGTAAAGCTTAATTTCTCTAAATTACTTTGAGTGATAGTCGTGCTCAAAGAAAATGGTTCTAGACGTTGTTAATCTTTGTGGTGTAAAATGTACTGTCTACTGTACGTCTTAATGTATATTTTTTTATCTTGTCTACGCCAGGCAAGTTCCTAATGTGATTCAATTCAATCCTGTATTCGTTGGAGATTATTGAATGAGAATGATATTAAAAGTGGATTATAAGTCCTGTTAACGTGATAATAAAGTATTTATAACCAATACAGCTAATAAGCTGTAATGCTATATATATATATTTGTTGGAGAAATTGTTTGGAGAGAAAAATACGCCCTGGTGGTGGGTTGTATGACTAGTTTGGCCTCACTCCTTTTATGACCGTAACGAGTAAGCCCAAACTATAAGTACAGTTAACAAAAACGTATCAAACAATCTCTTTAAATAAATTATATTCGGTGTTACTAAATGTAAGTCAATGTAGACGCGTAGTACAATGAGCTTGTACTATAAAAGAAGGTGCTAAATGCGAAATTTTTGAGGTCGATGAGGCTCTGAAAAGACTAGAAATAATGTTTTATTAAAATGTTATAAGGTTAGTGGTTAGCGTAGACCAACGATGTTTCATAAAATTTAATGTGACCAAATGTTAAATTAGTGAGTGAAAATTTTCATACTAGTCGCTTTCAACTTCATATTAAATTTGACGAGTCATTTGTATCAGTAACCTAAGATTAAAATTTAAAACCGATTTCAAAAAAGTTAAAATGTTTCAATTGAGCTGCTTACTAGATTAGTTTTGCCATCTATCTACATAATTAATAATGTTTGTCTTTGGTGTTAAATGTTAAAGTATAGTAGTAATGTTTAAAATAATTAAAGTTTGAATAAAATAAACAGTATAATAATTGTGATACGGGTTTAGTACAAGTAATAAGTTTGCTTTCTTTACATTGTAATAGTAGTAATAGTACATTTGGGTGTGTGTAAGGATGTGGCTGCGTTTAAATAATGTTGTCGACTCGACAATGTATCATTAACACTGGAACATAACATAGTCTAAGTAAAGCCTTCAAAGTTTAAGACGTCTATTAACCCCGTGGAAATTTTGGCGACCGTAAGCTTTCATAGGTTGCCACGTCTTACAAACATCTAACACCCGTTTAGAAAAAATGCACCAATCTTTTATATTGAAATCCTTGCACGTTTTTGCAATTTTAGTAAGTGGTTTGCAAAGTGTGCAAAAATATTGGGTTTAAATTATTTCAATGATATATTTTTAACAATTTTATTCTTCAACCTGTTGAAAACCTATTAATATTTATTCTTTGTAGATATTTATTCTTTGTAGATTCTTTGTATATGTAGATATAATGAAAATTTATTATTACTTTTATATCTTTACTGGATATTAACTTGATACGTAAGTTTCTAATACCATATACACTAAGTAAGTAGGTACTGTAGTGAAATCAATTAACACGTTCGCTGCGTTACGGGCAGAGTTTTGCCGTATTTGACTTCCGAACTGTGCGGCGGTCAATTGTCTGTGTCTTACGCCCGGTGCGGGGGTGGGTTTTATATGTTCCCGTGCACGCAGAAAAGAGATAAATATATATCCAAGTTTCTTTCTTCAAATGTATTCCATTTTTCGAAAAAATAAGTACGGCATATAATGGTGCCGTAACGCACCAGAACTTAATTATTTATCTATGGTGCGATGCGGCATGTATGTTGCCGTAACTTAGACGCCGTACCGCACTGTAGGGAACTCGCGCGCAGCTTCAGTGTGCCGTAGCGATGTGCGCAAGGATCATCGTTTGCACGTATCGACACTGGATTGCGCTTTATTAGCGCTCGAAAATTAATATGAAGCGTTCTCGTAAGAAACTTGATATAAATAAAGTAATTAAGACGGAAGGTGGTGAGGTATAAATGTTATTAAAATATTAGTCTTTATCTATTTTATATTTTTTCCCAATCAAAACTTAACCAGACGATTAAGAATTGATCCCATATCTTTGATCTCAAATTGCAATGATTATGTTTCTTGTTACTTATATATACACAATTAAATCTTAACTATACGATAAGAAATTGATCCGATACATTTGTTCTCAAATAATTTTAATGCTTATGTTCCTAATTACTTATATTTTTGTTTATATTTGCATGATTTTAATAAATGTAAATAAAATAACAATCTTCAACTATCTTACAAATGTTTCCCAACACTAGTTTTAAATTCGGTCTATCGATCTACATGCGGCACGGCATGTATATTGCCGTGAAATCGTTGATTTTCAAAATTATGCATAACTTCTAAAATATCAGGTCGAGACCCTGGCGACGTTAGCCATGTGTCAATAGATAAACAATCTACCGATTCGTTTATTTTTTTAAAGTAAAACATGGGTTTCCATGTCTGTAAGAGCCTTCAAAGTCAGGTCCTGGTACAGCAAAATACAAGCCGTAACGCACAGCAGGCAATACTGATACGGCAAGATTATGACTCGTAACGCATGGGCAGTAAGTTTCATTTTTGTGCAGACGCAGTGAACGTGTTAACTGCACCTCTGTCAAATTCCTGTTACAATATAATGAGGGATTTATTAAGTTTTTGTTCTGTCGATTTTAAAGTAACCTTTACTCATAGCCAAATTACTTTAGGGATTATACGAGTATATATTTTTTATTAACGTCAACGTATTATATATTCAATAGATACAAAGAAAAGAGATAAATATAGTTTTATGTTCTTTAATCTAATAGAGAACATACTAAAGTTGTTACATACATAATAACTTCTCATTTTTCAACACTAATAGAAATCTTATAGAGGCACTAATATTTTTTGAAAGTTAAATTAGAAAAAAAAATTCGTGGACGTAATTACCTAATTATTTTATAATCAAAAATATAAGTACAACGTGATATGGCATGGTATGGAAAAAATACATTCGCACATAATTACGTCAATTGGAACGAGGTATAATATATTATAATCTAATAATGAAGGTTAATTGACGTCACTGGGTACAGTATCTGATGTAATGCAGGTTATTTAAGTATTAATTGTGATATAAATCAATATTTTTTATTATAAACTTCAATTTATTTCACCTTTATGTACAAATTGCTACATAGATTTAAATGTAAGTCATTCCATGGTATATTGTGTATAAATTATATTGTAAGTTTATTATAATTTTTATTATCTTAATTAAGTAATTAAAATATTATTTTGGTATGTGTTATTAAGTAATCGAATATCAAAGTAGTTTCTGTATGTTACTGGACTTATTAGATACTAGTAAATCCGCCCTCGCTTCGCTTCGGGAAACCAGTCCCTTCAAAAATCTCTAAAAATTTTAACAAATTATGTTATTCCGATGTCTAAGCTACATATATTACTGCAAAGTTTCATGAAAATCCGTTCAGTAGTTTTTGCGTGAAAGAGTAACAAACCCACACACACACTCACATACATCCTTACAAACTTTCGCATTTATAATATTAGTAGGATTAAACTTAAATATAACCATTTAACAGTTACACTAAACTAAAAATAATCTTAATTAATTAAAACGATCTAATTAACTATGAACAACAATGAAACTATTGATGGTTTAAAAATAAAACACATTACACTGAAACTGCCATAAAAAATAGTATTTTATATTATGTATGCTTATTTTAATTTTGGCCTTGAACTTATTATGTAATTTAAATATACGCCTATTCTTCGGGTACTTTAACATAAATATATTTATGTCAATATAATCATTATATTTTTTCATTACTAAGTTGTCAATTATAACGTGAACCTATATAATTTTTACAAATTAAGTTTATCTCATTATATTTACCGTACACTTGAACAAAATGAAAATATTAGGAATCAGGAATAAATTACACAGGCAAAGCCTAATAAACGTCTGCTTACCATGCAAGAAAACGATTACACATATAAAATGGAGCAAACGTGATCGCTTTCGCATTTGCGTGAAAAGGTTCAGGGTATAAGTCAATGGAAAATTTTATATACAACCCGCACTACCATTATTAAAATTGTTATAATATTTTGTATCCGTTTCGAATTGTAAAGGGCTGGTTTTGGTGTCCCTTTTGATAAAAGTTCACTGGACTATCTGTTATGTCCTTACTATTGTGGACTTGTTACAAACTATATATATATATATATATTAATACAATGGTATATAAGGCACAAAAATTCAAATTCTGAACTATATTGATTTTTTAAATTACTAAATTGCGAACCTTTTTATACTTTATTATTGAGGTATAAACTTATTAAATTATTGAATACGTTTTAAGTATGTATCGAAGAAAAATGTGATTGTACTTAGGCACGTATAATATTAAATTACATATGTTCTTATAAGATTTATAATATTTTATATATTAAATATAATATTTATATATGTACTATGTATCTTAACTGAATTAAACATTTCAATATAAAGAAACTACTATTATATTCATGTTGTATCGAGAATCGAGGTAAGGCTTAATGTATTAATTTTTCAGTCTTCCGTTGAAATAAATAAAATGTATAAATCCTAGTCATATTTTGTCGTTTGCATAATAAACCTAGTGTAAAACATTAATGCTAATTAATTTAATTGAATTTATGCAATACCTATTTTGTTACCGCTGTCATCGAACTATTATATTCATTCCTACTTTGTGGTATGATTTTACTATTGTATAATATAGGTATTGTAATTTTATATATTATCTAAAGGAGAACTGCCATTTTTGACCCAGACCCGACATGAAAGAAACATATCCCAGTTTTTTTGTTATGTTGAGTATAACAAATATCTATTATTGTTATATTCGAAATAAGTGGCTTACAACAAAATATTTCACTTTAAACTTTTTAATTTTTCCATACTAAAAAGAAATGTTTGATATTTATTCACACAAAAAACTTGTAAAATAAAATAATGATTGGATTATCCAGATGACCTGAAGTTCCAGTAAATAATAATACGTAACAATTACGGTAAGAACTCAAGATGCGGAATTTTTCAGAGCCGCCGCGGAAACGACATTGCGCTACGGCGCACGTCGCGGAGCTAAAACGCGTCGTGAGTTTTTAGTTTGCTTTTATTTTATAATTATACGTATATTTTTAAACTTCAAGTAAGTTATATCAATCGAGTTAAGGTTCATCTAATCTTCGAAGGTAAAGAATAAAGGTACCTTTAAAATCTGGGACCTTGATAGTGGAATATATCTAATATTAATTGCGATATTAATGGAGATAAATGTTTGGTGACTGTCTATGTTTCCTATTTTTATTAAGTTTGGGTCAAATATATATGGATACAATTGCTATTAAGTGAAAAATAAATGGTTTTCAAATATTTCGCCTGAGTAAAGTCACATAGCTATAAATAGTTGTTAGCCACTGTTATTTAAAATACTGTTATTATATTTTTGTTATATGTAATATAACAAAAAAACTGAGGTACTTTTCATTACTGTCGGGCCTGGGTAAATTTTCTGTGGGCCATGGCAGTTCTCCTTTGAGAAGAATAGTGACATATTATGACTTGTATGTATGAAATATAATATGTGATGGAACATATCATATTTATAATAGGATAAATGTAATAGACGTTTGATATATTTTACAAAATAAAATTTGATGTCAAAAGTGGGCGCCGACTGATGATATTTCTGCTAGAAATGAACACTTTTACGTATTACTCTAGTACATCTACACGGGTTTGATAGCAACGTTGTAATTCAGGCGGTTAAATTGGACATGCTCAAATCTTGGGTACGTCTACATTCTTTAGGTCAGAAGTTCCCTTTTTAACCAACAACGGTGATGGCGATGTTCTGAAGTTAATGATAAGCTACCTCGATGTCCAGGTTCGTCGTTGCCTTCCGGGTCCTTGGGCACGTGGTAGCCATTAACATGTGCCACCATACGACGTACGATCTAACTTAAATGATTGAACATTTATGAGAACATTTAGAAACTTATGGCAATAGGGAGATCTCCCGCCAGGCGAGACGAAGTGCCTGGCCGAGGCCCCGAGTGAATGTATTCGAGGCGTGGTATACCGGCGATGCACAAATCTTCGATAGCGCGTTTCAGGCTTCGGTGACGTCACCGTGTGATGTGTGCGCGGTGTCGCCACAAACCCAACTGTGTTCGTGCCAGTACCATACTGTGTTCGTGCTTATATTAGTAGATAAAATAATGATGTAATTGAAAACAAATGAACGTTGGCGCCCACCTTTTAATTCTTATATCTCATTGACGTAGCTTTTTCTTAATCAAAATAATAATATGATATACTCCTCCACCTAGTGGCTGTCAGCTAAGATGTTTGTATTACGAGTGACGAGTGACTTTGTAGACAAAATATTGTTAAGTTAAAGAAATAAAGTTGCGTTGTTTGTTATTATTTTCATGTTTTATTTTACCTCTTATTTATTTATTATTACACCACAGTTTAAATTTTTTACTTTTCATTATTTAAGTATGAATATTTGAATTATCTTGCAAATTTTACTATTTCATAAAATTGTTAGTCATTTTATGAAATATCATAATTATCATTTAACTACATCATGAAAAAAGCGGTCAAGTGCGAGTCGACTCGCGCACGAAGGGTTCCGTACCATTATGTATAAAAACGCCAAAAAAATCTCGGCTGTTGTATGAAAGCCTCACTTAAATATTAAATCGTTTTAGTGTAGCCACATATTACGCACTACGCCATCTCTTGGACCTAAAGGTAACTAATATCGCTGAGGCGTCGAAAATTATTATTTATTAACTTAAATATTTATTTTATTCTGTTTTTTAGTATTTGTTGTTGTAGCGGCAACAGAAATACATCATCTGTGAAAATTTCAGCTGTGTAACTATTACGGTTCATGAGATACAGCCTGGTGACAGACGGACGGACAGCGAAGTCTCAGTAATAGGGTCCCGTTTTACCCTTTGGGTACGGAACCCTAAAAATCAGCAAGGCACCGTTCAAAATTTTCGTTCTTTTCATGATTGCCAAATAATTCAATTGAAAGCCATTTTAACGTATTCTTCCTTAATTATCGAACGGAGTAATAATAGGGTAGTGCTCAAGGGATTACCTTACCTCGGGGAACTAGTATATCCCGGTGGGAGAAAGGGCACAGCCGCTTTGTAAGGGATCTTATCGTTACTGTTAAGCAGGTACCTACGTATCACAGGCGGCCGCCTCTAGATGGTCGGAGATCGTAATAGAAACAAGATCAAGAAAGGATACAATATCTCGCTCATGACTTGTAAGTCATACACCCTCCTCCCTTTTTTTAAAGTTGCTTTCCGCTCCTACCATCACTCTCAGAAGCAGGTTTGACCCCCCATTTGAAGAGTAACATGTCACAAAGGTTCGGCAATAGCTAGTATCTTGCTAGTAGGTAACATCACTAAATCTAGGTAGGTACGTGGGTAGACGGAAAATAAAAAGTGTAACAAGTTGCGAAATCAAAGTGGACAATTTATTTAATTTATAAAATTGTTAAACGGATTGATGAATTAGATCTAAGCACATAAATAATATAATAAAAAAAATTTACTTGTCTAAAACTTACTTCATCTATACTTCTATACTAATAATATAAGTGTTTGTTTGTTTGAACGCGCTAATTTCAAGAACAACTGATTCGAATTGAAAAATATTTTTGTGTTGAATAGTCGATTTATCAAGGAAGGCTATAATAACATCACGCTACGACCAATAGGAGCGGAGCTACAAGTATCCCGAAGCGAAGCGAAGGCGTCTACTTAAGTAATTAGGTATTTAGGTAGATGTTGCAGGACGACGTATGCTACCATAGGATTTATGTAGCGCTTCTGTACAATTTAGTATAATGTCGTAAGCTGCTAGGCTAAATACCCATGCTATATTACGCATGAGATGCTGATGACACGTCGCGATGCTACAATTCATGCCGGTTACGCCGGTCAAATTTTACCAGCGTGATATTAACCCTACTTCGGCAGTCTACTTCGCACAAACGGCGCGGCGAAGGCTACAATAAGTAATGGGATAAAAAATTTGCAGCCAACATCGCGTGTGTGAAGAAGTGGGTGTAAGACCCACTGTCATCATCTACCAACCTACGTACATACCTACGTCCGTATCATTTCTAAGTAATACATAAACAAGCATACATTTTCATGCGCAGCGACATGCCTAATTACTTAACTTTTTTAATAAATATTCACAATAAAACAACATAACAGCTCAGCAATCAACGTCACGAAGCACCCGTATGTACGTCAGCAAGGGATCGCTGACTGGGAATAAGTTCTCACATGTACTGCGGCGTCACTGAAATATGAGCACTGCGGCGTTCGCGATAAGGGTGGGTAGGGGTGGATAGTCTCGCTGAAGCAAAGAAGGGTGGATCGATGGTAACGGGAGGTAGGAGATCGCGGGGGGCGCCCTCTGGCGTCGAGAGGAGCCGTCGCCAGTGCGCGAGGCTGGCCGCCGTCGCTCGGGCGTGCGTCGGGAGACTACGACATTAATTGTGGACCGCAGCCTCCGATCTTCTGAATGAAGGTAAGATTAAAACCCCAGTTATTTACTATAGTGTCTCTAGTTTAGCTTCCTTATTAACATATACAAGTACCTCAACGATGTCTATTAATTGAGATAGTCTCTGATCCACTACATTACACTCTTGATGGGAGGCTGTAAATAAAGACTACCGTATCGTTATTCAGTTGAACGTTGACAAAGCAGATGTGATAATACCGACCGCGCTGAATGGCTTGCTCAATTGTTTTTAATTCGGCTATTGTTATTTCAAATGACAGTTTTCTCGTTCCATGCGTTCGTTGTTTTGTGACGGTATTTTTTATTAATTTGTTTCCAAGTAATTATTTTTTATGCAATTAGTAATTTAGATGCCTGTGTAATCTAAACAGATTTTTGAAGTTGCTCTTTACAGCTTTTTTTACCTACATCTTTTACTATTTTTACCGGATTCTTTTGGTTCCATCACGTTTATTTTCTTGAGATGTTGTCATAAAAAGGAGACTTATATTATTTATATCATTGGTCTTGCTAATGTCCGTGGTGTACGGTGACAATTTACCATCAGGTGGCTCGTCTGCTCATCGTGCGGGTGGAGCAATCGTTACCATGCCGATCGCCGTTCGTAAGGTCTTTGGTTCGATTCCCAAAACAATTAGTATATCTACTGTACCCATTAGACAACAATAAACAACAACAATTAAATATTTTAACATGTTTCGGTTACAATGCTTGGAGAGAGAACCTGGAATAGAATACTAATTAATTACTTACCGGTTACTTAGGCTGGCAAAGCAACGATCTTATTTTGGGAAAGTCATGGTGGCTTTGACCACTCATAGCCATCATATAGGTCGTGTTTTGTTTAACTAGCCGAAAATACAGAAGGCTCGGCAACATGCTCGTAAATGGTCAACACCAGTACTTACTTAATACCAAACCTGCAGGACCATATACCGGGGTATGAAGTCGGCTCTCAGTATAACCCCAATGGTAATACATGGTGATAGATCTTGTTCGCCTGGCCAGTAACTACCGTTTTGCTTAAATAGATCGTGAAATATTTTTACGAGTTTCGTTCGCAATATCAGAGAGCCATAAATAATAAGGTCCCCTGTTCCTATTTCTTTTACTGATGTACAATTATACCTACATACAATACATGCCTACAATCAGCGAACAATAAATGCAATGATAATGCGCGACGGTGTGAATAGTTTTTTCTTAAATGTCCATTTTGGTTCTGAAGTTATCACTAATTAGGATTCAAAATTCAAAATTCAAAAATTATTTATTTTCAAATTCAAAAATTATTTATTAGGATATTGCTCCATAAACGATGTAGACAAAGTAGACGACCGCTAAGAACGGATTTTATCGTAGGTATACCAACCTTAAGATGTGAGCTAGAAGTTGAGAGTTTCTTTGAAAGTTAGTCAAAAATACTTCGACTAACCGCGGGTAACAACTAGCACATACTAATATTATAAATGTGAAAGTCTGCCCGTGTGTCTTTCTGTCTGTGACTCTTTCACGAATAGATTACTTAAACCACCGACCCGATTCGGATGAAATTCGGAATGAAATTAGGTAGTTGAAGACGCAGGGTTACACACAGGGCTTGAAACAGGGGATGAAAGTTTGTTTGAAAAATCTAAACCGCTTGACCGATTTCGATGAATTTTCTCAGAAGGATAGTTATTGATGTCGCAAGGTCAAACATAGGCCACTTATTATTATAAAAAAAAATCCTAAGGATCTGAACGGTCTGACCTGAACGGTTCAGACCCCCTTCAGACCAATCAGACTAACATATTGGCCAAGTCTGACTAACAGACTTGATATCTACATAATATATGTTGGCAACTTTAAGGAAAACTCTCTGGTTTAGGTACTCACGATTATTTCATTACGTGTTGGGCAAATGTTATTAAAAATTTAGTGTTGCGTTCCCTGCGTTTCGAGAGACCAACGTCCACTTGACAATCTCTGCCATATTGATTCTTTATCACAGTGACTCTACTTCTGTTTCGTTTGTAACAACATATCTTGTCTGCCTCATCCGGGGTTGACGCAAAGAACTTTGCCTCAGCAGACAAGGATTTGTATCCTGCTCAGGATATAATGGACTCCTAATTATTAGGTGTATACATGTTCAAGGTTGTACCTACCTACTTTTAAAATAAAATATGTACCTAAACGTAATATTAGAATAATGTTAACAGGGCAATAACCTGCATCCTGCATACTCTCACTGTTTATTTAATTTTATTGCATTTGCAAAGGTAAATTTTCAAGGTGACTGCGGTGATGCGTTTCCTGAATTCGTAGGTTTGATACGAAATTACGGTCGTTAAGGATTAAATTCCAATTTACGCACCAGACGTGAACGACCCGTTTTAAAACAAGTTATGATAATTGCGAAAAGTGTCTTAATGAAATTCCCTCTGAATTGAATGTTGAATGTTGAATTCCCGTTAAGTTGAATTCTCTGAATGTTGGATTCCCATTAAGTTGAATTCTCTAAAAGATAACTTAAATTCACTTTATTGAGAATAACTCAAAAACTGACCATCAGATGTCGAAAGAATTATAGAAATAGGTTCTTCCAGTACGAAGTAATGAAGTAACACACATAAGACAAAGAAAAATGTACAGAGGAATTAAGCACATGATGGATGGATAGTACCATGGTACCCAGGCTCTCATGATGGAGCTGGAAGTTTGGACTCGTTTGATTTGTCTTGACGAGTACTTTGGTGCTAGATGGTAACTATAGATAGGTACAATTATAAACCTCCCTGTCGAAACTATCTATTAAGAAAAAAAATATCCAACTTCAATGTCGAGTTAACTCAAAAACCATGTCGCTCAAAATAAGAGACCACACCACACTACAAGTACACCTTTCGAACAAAAAAGAAAAATCAAAATCGCACACCCAGTGAAAAGTTATGAGGTAATGAGTGAGCATAAATTAACATTATTGAGAACTCAATAAGTGACCAACAGATGTCGCTCAAATTTTAAGGGACCAGACCGGCAGTCATTACTTTTCAAATATCGAAAAAAATATCGGTTACCCAGTACGAAGTGATGAGGTAAGTAAGACACATAAGAAAAAAAAACACGTCTTGAATTGAGAACTTCCTCCTTTTTTCCAAGTTGGTTAAAAAACCCGCAACAAAATCCATTGCGTAGTTCAAAAGGCGGACGAACAGACAGAGTTTTATATAATTTTGTAGGTAGTGAAGATTATGAAGGTGCTACAAAGCAGATAAAATAGTACTCAGAAAAGATGTTATCAACCACGTTTAAGGCGTGAGAGCGGTTAAAAATAAAGAGGAAACTCTTGTCTCCGAATCTCAAGTTTTTCTCCGATACAATGAACTAAGCTTTCAGAGATTGCTGTAGTTGAGTGGATCGTTCGCTGTAATCTCGGGTGCTGCAGACTCTTTTCGTGATAAAACACACTCCCCTTCAAACATAATAAAATAGAATAGGAGCGTAGCTATGTTTTACTTAAGATAAGAATTTAAGATAATAAATGATTTATTCTATGAATAAAAAAAATATCACATTTTTAAAACAAAGCGATATTAAAATAAATAGGTGATTAATTATGTAAAAATCGCGTAATTGAAACATAACCTGGAAGGGTTACTAGTCTTTGATACTAGTTATCGATAATACTGCAAATTCCTTCAATCGCAGTTCAAGCTAAATACTTCGATGGAAGAAGATTGAATAGCGAGCTCAATTTCTGTGCAATACCTATTTTTAATTAATACAATAAACCTGTGGGCCCGACTTATTTATGAAAATGCGATGAAGTGTGACAAGGACCGTACTCGGTGAGGTATGGAGGCCGAAGCTATTACTGACGCATGAAGCAGATAAACGGGTTACAAAAGGAAGTTTCTCCAATCAATTGGAGGACGTGCACGGATGAACTCGCTTCAGAAGGACGCGGTGGGTTCAAAATAGATGCCGTTTTCAACTAAGTACTTTTATTACTGCGGTTGACATCTACTTATTCATTGTCTTGCACGCGCGTGCAACACCCACACAGGCTAAAAAATCTAATAGTATCACAACATTGTAGTTCTATGATAGGGTAGGTAACTCTTATGTGTGCAGGTTTCCTTTACCAAAGCATGTGGTGTTAAATTCTCATGCGTAAATATTTTTTTAAAAATTGATGGCGTGGGAGTGGGAGTAGGTATGCAAACGTTCCGAGTTCCGACCGATTGGCTATCACTGCTATGGTGGTTGACTCAACTGTTCGGTCCAGTTATTAGATGGTGTTAGAATATTAATTGGTAATTTGTTAATAAGTGTGAGGACAGGGACTGTTAAGTACCTAGTAGGTAAAAGTTAGTCCTGTTAATGCATGTTAGTAACAGTCCAGTTAATAATTGTTAGTATGAGTCTCGTTCTGACGTAATTGAGTCACAGATGCGTTGCTACTCCTCGAGAACACAATCCGGAACACAAACGCTGTTAAAACAATTCTTATGTGGTAGAACGTAGAAATGGAACTAAGTACGATAGCGGCGTGGATTGACGTTGTTTTGAAAAAAAAAGATGTAGGAAGCATACATGCTGAGGGTGTTATCTTATATACTTACTTAAATAAAATTCTCGTGTCACAATCATAATGTTAGTTACCTTACTCCTCCGAAACGGATTTACCGATTTTTATCAAATTTTATATGCATATTCAGTAGGTCTGAGAATCGGCTACTATCTATTTTTCATACCCCTAAGTGATAAGGGTTGTTCACCCTTAACATTTTTTTGACAAAACAACGTTTGCCGGGTCAGCTAGTAATATTTATAAAGGTTAAGTCCGTTCATTGACGCGACTGACAACTCATCGCCTTTACTCAATGGAGCGATACCCGTTATGTGGCAATTTTATTGATCGGCATAACGATATTGTTAACATCGCGGTATTTCTCAAAAATGAGGTATTACTTAATTCCGTGGTCAAAATCACAAAATTTTGTGAGATAAATAAACTTATAAAGAACGTAAACTTGTATGACTTCTATCCTTATATTCTGTTCAATATAAAAATGCTTAAGCATTTATCATTTAATCATACGAATCTGAAGTTTGGGACAAACTACTGAAGCTAAATTACTGAAGCCTGACACAACAAATCCCTAATCCGTAGCTTTACATTTCAGACGTTATGTCTAAATCACCTCTAATGCCACTAAAACGAACACTAAACATAACCTACAAGCAATGATTAACAAAATAGTACTTATCGAGTAGATTATACAGGACAGAATTGCGCAACCTACTAAACACGTAACTGCCTGATTGATGCTCAATGCTCGTAACTGAATGAGGGCTTCGATCGACGTGATCGGAAGTTCCATAACGTCTTGATCCGCATGCTCTATTGAGACCAATGATCCCGAATTGAATGCCCCGGGGTCACAATGTCATACGGTTAAAACTAATATTCTTTTTGTATGTGGGGCGGTGAATAAGTTTCAACCCGTCCGTATTAATTTTACATGAACTAAGGCTTTTTATTGTTGCTTATGACTAATTTAATCAGTTAAGGTATCGATATAAGGATAACAACAAAGTTGTTTTAAGGATAGCAAATCCCAGTCTTCTCTTACTACTTGAAGATATAAGTAGTCAGTCCGCCACACTGGCCAAGTGTGAATTAGAAGATAGTTCACAGAAGAAGAAGTAGAAGTCACTAGAAAATCCGCCCTCGCTTCGCTTCGGGAAACCAGTCCCTTCAAAAATCTCTATAAATTGTAACAAATTATGTTATTTCGATGTCTAAGCTATATTACTGCAAAATTTCATGAAAATCCGTTCAGTAGTTTTTGCGTGAAAGAGCAACAAACAAACACACACACACACATCCTTACAAACTTTCGCATTTATAATATTAGTAGGATTTAACAGTTCACACACCTTTGAAAACATTTCGGAAAACTTTCAGGTGTGCAGGTTTCAGGATGTTTTCGTTAAGGAAAATAGTTTATAGCAAAATACCTGTGTTCCAGTTACAACAGCCTTAATTCTTGTTGATTTATAGATGTAAACAATCTGGAATGTTTTGCCCGTTTCAACAATGTTTAATTCAAGAGAATGGAAAAGCGGCCGAAACCAAAATAATCCTGTCGACGTGGACGACAGCGGTCTCGGCAAATAAGGCCTAATTGCTTTATCCATATATCTACTATTATAAAAATGACAAGTCTGTTTTTACATATTGTTTGCTGATCTGATTGAGATAAACTTTGATATGGAGAAAGTTTCACAGCACGGAAAGGATTTTCCCTAGTGTTTCCTGTGAGAAATTTTTATTCTGAAAATCATTCGCTGAAGTCGAGAAAAGTCGTCAGGTCGTTAAGTTGTCTGCTAAATAGCAGAAAATAAGTAGATTTATTTACAAATCTAAACGGCAGTTTTCATAAAATACTTTTTTAGTTCTTCAAACTATCACCTGTAGCGCTGAACCTACTGTGACCGAATTTAGCTAGACCCTAGGTATCTCATAGACGGAAGGTAAATTCTATATGTACTGTCTTCTGTCCAATAGCTCTTAGACTAAAAGCGTGTTAAGCCATGGGGCTTAATATGAATTATATAGGAACAAGTAGGTATTTACAGTCGATATTTGAAAGGTCACGGCCAACTGTACTATCGAGTTGTTTGTTAGATTTCAATGTCTATTGACGCAATAGCCTATTACAATTACATCACAATTAGATTTCCATTTTTATAAGACATTGACAGGACGTGTTTTTTACAATTCCTACAAAATATACTTACTCGCTTACTCGTAAATGCGAAAGGAATTATGTCAGTTAGACTTTTACGCCTAACCCACTGAACCTATTTTATTGAAATTTGATAAGTACATCATACAGATATAATTATGTAGACTCGACCTTCTCTGTGACGCTTTTTTATCTCAGAAACTAGAGAACCGCCCGCGCTTCGCTTCGGGACCCGTAGGTAACAGCCGCGTAGGTCCCGCTCCCGTAGGAATTTAGGCTAAAAAGTAGCCTATTACTCGCTCTCTTCACTCCACCCTGTCTGAGGTGTGTGGAGCCCTCGGGACAGTTAGTTCCCCTTTGGGGGTGCCTCTCGCGGCCCGTTAAAACGGGCCGGTCCTTGGGTTGGGCCCTAAGGCCCTTGGTTGTCCATCTGTGGCTAACCAATAGGTGAAGTCCGGTGAGTGGTGGCCTTTTTACAGGCCACAGAGTCTTAAACGGGATGGGGTTCATCTTCGCGCCGCCCAGGCGATCGAGGCTCTACCGGGTGAATCCCGCTGGTGGGAAGCCCAGCAGGAGCCGATCAGCGCCAGGCGACGACTTACGAAGCCCCAGTATCAGTCAGTGCTAGGCCCGTCCCGCGTAACCAGCAAGTCGCGCAAACTTGCGGACATCAGCCAACAGGATAGTGCCAGCGGGCGGGCGGTACACTGAATACAGCCGGAGCGGGGAGTTCTCGAGGCAGAGCTAAAGTAGCCTATTACATTTGCCTATGACTTAAGTAAATTACATGTAGTATTTGATAGCGTAATTCAGAACTTGCAAATGAATTTTATTAACGCCATCTATGAACAACTCCGAAAATAAATATCTAGCAACTAACAAAACATCGATCTTCCCATGGGAATGGGATGTTTTTCCGCGGTAAAAAGTAGCCTACGTCACTCTCCACCCTCCTAACTATCCCCACACACATAAATCTTACCATATAATAGCTTTGTTGCGACGTGAAAGCGTCACAAACAAACAAACAAACAAACAAACAAACACACTTTCACATTTATAATATTAGTAAGGATTATCCCTTAACGGGGTGTGTACAGTACTAGTACCTACTTACTGTCAGAAAATGTCGGTAACCACAACTTAGGTAAGTATATTTTTCTTCGGTAAGGTAGATGCACGTGCTATCACATTCCTGCTAGACAGCCACAACCAATGTTATTTGGGTCTGGTAGGCCGTAGGTATTTATAAGGTACTGTGTGACCTCAATATCGTCGCTATGACGGGGTTGTAGAGGATATGTGTCGTACGAACGTAGCGGCACTTACGTTTTATGTCGATCAATCGCCGGGGCTTTAACCCATTTCTGTCTTTATTATGTATGTAAGTTAAGCTATCTTAGTACCTACGATTAAATATTTTATTTTATGGACATTTAATTCTTAGCTAAATCGTGGTTTTAATATCAATGATGATTTGGCGTCACTTTCAAATCTCGTAGGTAACTAGCATTACCAGACTGACGAATTTACTTTAAGGCACTTAGTTAACCGATTCCTGGCCCGTGACGCACCTAGCGCGTCATGAAGAAAACTTCAGGGAGGCCCATGACGCGATAAGCGCGTCATTAGAAAATTATCGAAATACACATTTTTATTCAATTTAAACAAAAAATCCTTATATTTTATATAAAAATGAACACATTAGAGAAAGTAATAATTGTGGCCACTAGATTTTTTTGGAAAATTAAATTTGTTAGGAGTCGACAATCATACGGTATAATTGTAATTGTATAATTTATTAACTCATACACTAATATATAAAAAAATGTCCAATGTAAGTATCATTTACACAACTCCTTTATGGTAATGTTTATTTTGATTCCAAATGCAATATGATCATTATGGGAAAGTTAGAAAATATAACACATATCTAGATCTGTTCTTAGGACCATGTCATCGATTTTCAAATCAATATAAGGTACATTAAAAGATTTTTTAAAGTCGCTTAGCACAGCCGGGAATCGACCCTACCAAATCTATGAAATTAATCATTTATATGTCACCAATCAACAGATTTGATATAAAAAATGAAGATTTTTTGATTTGCAATTAAAATAAATATGTACTACCCAAAGGTTTACAATTCCTGGTGGAAATATGAAAGTTACCTTCCATCTCCTATGAAACACGTAGAAAATCATTTTAAAACACACATAAGGAATTAATTAAAACAAAACACACAGTAACCGGTCTTAAATTGTATTATTATACTTGAAATTGCTTGAAATAGCTTTATAACATTACCGGGGGCCAACGACGCACTAGGCGCGTCATCATTTAGGAGGGCCAATGACGCGCCTGGCGCGTCATTTAATTTTGTATGGGGCCGGGGCGTATAAAGGCTCTAGAAATGAAGCATAGATTAATATGTATATACGGAAAAAATGAAGGTGGCAAGGAATCGGTTAAAACAGCTCATGCGTGCGGGTGTTTACCCGTGAACCCGGTGGTTTGTCCCATTAACGGGTAACGGGTAACCACGGGTAATTTTAAATCCCCGTGCAGCTGCAGGTTTCCTCGCCGTATTTTCCACCACCAAACCACCCAAACTAACAAGTCATCATTATAAAATCGTTGGGAGTAGTACCCAGCACCATCCCAGGACCCTTCAATTTCTGTCTGCATGGTACCCATTGCGTCATAGAGTTCGGTTGGATATTACGTGTAGTTTCTGAATATTGCAACATTATGTGAAACAATAAAGTGGCAATGGTCGCTACGTACACGTGATATTTCCCCGGGGCCCATAAATCGAGCCGAGAACAGTGCGGGCGACCGTCTCATCGGGCCATTCGTTTCAGCCCTCGGGTCTCTTAAATTCGAGTATCGCGTTTACAAGGTCGAACGTAAAGTTAAGGCGATAAAAATCAACAATTTTCGAACTGAAAATAATGGGATAGCTACTCTGTTTACGTACAGCACTTACTTACTTATTTCGAGAATAAAATAATGATGATAATACCTAATTTGAATCAAAAACGCTACACAACAACGCTAATATAATGTTTGTTTATGTAAGTTTTCGCTATATCTCGTTTCATAGGCACCTATAAGCCTAGTAGTTGATATCACAACCCATCTATCCTATATGTTGAATGTAGTCTTGTCACAGATCCAAGAGAATTCATCTGTTAATTAATCAACGTCAGCAGCACAGCAAGGAACTTGGCAGATCGCTCCCCAAAAACCGACCTTTAAAGGATTATCTTGATATTAAAGAGGGTCAGCTAATTAATGACCTAAAATGGTGATGAGCAACATAGCGTAAGGAATAAAAATAACATTTATAATGTTTGAATTCACGCAATCGAAGTCGTGACTACTTACTTTCTAATAAGTAAGTAAAAGTTTAGCCATAGACTAGCAGAATCATAAACCGGCGACAATTTTCACGTTGACTGGGTATAGGTGTAAATTGATTATGTAACAGGATTTTCTATTATCCGTTTAGAGGTGTAGCAGGCCGCGAGTACTTGGAACTTTGACATGCGATTTTGCTGCACGCCAATTGCGTCGTTAGTACTCGTGAGGAATTATGATTAGGAATGGGGATTATTAGGTTTTGTTACACCCTTGTTACACAAGGCATCCATTTGTTTGTGTTTATAGCAATCGTGTTCTATAGAATAACTTCTTCAGTTAATTCTGTCAATATTGAATTTCCTCTCCTTCTGTCTTTTAGACTACGGGCCCATGTCGAAAATGGGGGGGTCATACGAACCACCAGGTGATGTATATAGGACGATATAAGAGCACAAAATAATAAGATTCAGCACTATGCCGTCACTTGTAAGCTGTCCAACTGAGTGCTGGTGAGAATTCAAAAGTGCAGGTAGAGGGAGTACATTTTGGTCATATGATTCTGTACGGCATTTTCACCATCGATAGATCCATGAAAAATAATAAGAAAGCGCGCAGTCCCGTAAAAAAATGGTGAGCCACAAAGTCGGTAATTTTTTTTGATTTTTTGAAAATTTCAGGGTAAATTTGGTCATTTGATCCTGTACGGCATCAGTTTCATACTGTTTCAATACAGCTTCTAATCCATTATTCCGCAACGCCGTACAAAAATCATGCGACAAGGGGAAAAAATCGAGGGTTGCAACCCCCTCTATTTCCGTGGTCTGGGGGGTGATTTGAAACAACATAAAATTAATTTATTTTGAAAGTATTTTATGCACAGATAATATTTTTTTACATGCCGTACATTTTCGTTGGTCCAAAGGTTTGTAGGGAAAAAAAATTCAAGGAAAAATCCATAGAACGAAATGTATGAAAAATATAGTCTGCATTAAAATGTACGGCATCATTTTTTCCTAATTTATGTATCTTAATACTATTTAGAACAAGGGAAAAATGTAGGAAATTGCTATATTCTATTAATCTATGAATATTTAAACTTCTGCAATAATTTAACAAATTTCAGTTTTTGTATTTCTCTGTAACTTTTTTTAGAACAGTTTCTTTTGAACGGCAATACTATGCAACAATTATATTTTACAATATCATGTTAAAAAAAAAGTTGCCGTACAGTGTCAAATGACATTACAGCTTTATAAATCAAGTATACCATGAAATTAAGGCAATTATTAATATACATTCAAATGAACAATAACTTTTTGACGGCATTATTTTTAATAGTACTTTTGAGTGCTAGATAATGTTTTGGAACCGAAGCCGTACTTTTTCAAATCACCCCCCAGACCACGGAAATAGAGGGGGTTTCAACCCTCGATTTTTTCCCCTTGTCGCATGATTTTTGTACGGCGTTGCGGAATAATGGATTAGAAGCTGTATTGAAACAGCATGAAACTGATGCCGTACAGGATCAAATGACTAAATTTACCCTGGAATTTTCAAAAAATCAAACAAATTTACCGACTTTGTGGCTCACCATTTTTTTACGGGACTGCGCGCTTTCTTATTATTTTTCATGGATCTATCGATGGTGAAAATGCCGTACAGAATCATATGACCAAAATGTACTCCCTCTACCTGCACTTTTGAATTCTCACCAGCACTCAGTTGGACAGCTTACAAGTGACGGCATAGTGCTGAATCTTATTATTTTGTGCTCTTATATCGTCCTATATACATCACCTGGTGGTTCGTATGACCCCCCCATTTTCGACATGGGCCCGTAGTCTATTTGATTATATAATCAAAGCCTTCTGTTATACTTACTTGCCTTAATTTGTTTTATGCGTTTTAAGATTTCGCACATGAAAAGGACCGAATGTTTGTCAGTTTGCCACACAAACATCTATTTCAGTTTGCCACTCTGTTACTGGGCGAAAAAACTAAAGTGGACGCGTACTTTAAAAATGGCCATTCTCGATCGAATCATACGACACTTAATGACTCCTCGGAAACTGGTAATATTGGATGAAAAACTGGTGATATGGATTTACCAAATTGAAAATGTCTCGCGAGTTAGATTAAATTTAAAATGCGATAATGTTTTAAAATTTTATTTTAAATTTAATCTAACATCCATTCCGCATTTATTGTATCTAAGTGTAGAAGCGTTTATTGTTTATTTATTTCGCGCAATGAATCTTCAAAAGTGCTCCATAGCGTGACTCTACTTACACAATCGACTCTCAAGTACCTATTTACTTATATAATATTTGCATTACTCATTTATCTAATAAGAAGACAGCTAATACAAACAAATTATATAAAATTTAATCCACTTACGGATGTTCTTAATATGTTTAGAAACTGTAAATTGGTTGAATCGCCTTGAATAACATCGTTATTGTTATTCGCCAGTATACATTATATAACTAATCTTACGTCACTTTTCATTTAGCAGAGGTAGGTACCTGTTAGTTGGCCTCGTATTTATATTTTAATAATTACAAGATTATGAGTACCTACCTAAATATTACGTATCTAAGGGTGCATACAGACTATATAACAAATTATTATTATATAATATATAATACAATAAATTATTTAACTTCGTTTTATAACATGTTTTATAAATGTGGACGATATGTACTACAAAAACTTCTATTGGTCTTGTTATATGATTCATTGTGATACAACAATGTTAGATAGTGTGGACGTGTTATATAACAGAAGTTATAAAACATTATTAAATCTGTACGCACCCTTACGTTACGCCATCTAAGGTAGAGTTTTTCCTAGTGTGGTCCGGTAACATCACAAGGAATCTACGATAACAGTGAGCTGTTCTTTCTAAAATTTTTGTATCTCCATGATGTTTATAGTCTTTCAGGAGAATAATATTTGATTGTATATCAAGGGAGCAAAGTAATATTTTTACGGCGAGGGCGCTTTTTTGAATCCAGGGCGAAGTGAGGGATTCTAGAGTAGAATTCTAGTAGATTCTAGAGTAAATTATTTAGTAGAATCCTGAACGTAGCAAGGGATTCAAAGTACATCGCCTGAGCCAAAAATATTTGCTCCCGAGTGATACACTCTACTTTTCATCCCCCCTACGAAAAAGTAAAAGGCGCCTCAAATTCAGGAATTATACTTTCACAGTCACTTAAAGAACTAATTTTTTCAAAACAATACCATGAATTTCTAACAATCCGAACTTAACTCAAAAAGTGCGCGGAAAATATAATTGCGGCGCACTTAATTCTAAAAGTTATTTAAATAAAGAGGACGAAAAACTCATTCCCGCCCGCTAAAAGTTTCTTATAGAAAACATCAACTTTGGGCGCACTTAAAGGCGAACCAAGTCGTCTTTTTCGAATAGGTGGGATGAAAACAATATATCTGCAGTGTAACACACGAATGATAAGGTTTGGTTTGACTACCTAAAGTATTTTAGTGACTTTTTGGTTTACCGTTTTTATTACACAGAATATTTTTAATCCCATTCTGTTCGTCGTTGTAACTACTAACTATTACATAACATGTTACTAACAGGTGAAATGTTTGGCGCTGTGTTATTTAGTACAGTGAAATGCAAATTCCAGAAACAGCATGTTGTATGCTTTTATGAATTGAATACAGGAAAGTAAACTTATGGTTGTTGACATTCGTCGAATGCTTCTTTTGTGGCAGCTATACGAAGTTGGCCGCTTTACCGCGAATTGTTGTATTTGAGTTTTTTATGAAGTAGCAATCAGGTCAGATCTATGTGTAAGTTGTACAATTCCATACATAGGTATTTTTTGTGTTGTCCTTGTGAGAAAATAATAAAAATAATTAATATTGGTCTATACCTCCTTTGGGACATTAATATCGAGTACCTAATAAACGTGTATATCTTCACGGTTTTTAAAAATATACTAGGTCGTTAAGTATGTATCTACCTACCTACCTACACGGTAAAACATTGATGATAGAAGTTTGTAAAATAATGTATTTTACAATTCATTTTTATTTTTGGGAAATGTAGTACGTAATTGAATATTGTTCTAAATTTTAATTTTGGTTATAGTTGTTATGACCAGCTTAATAAAGCGAAGATCTAGTTTCGAGACATAACTAAGTAGGTATAGGTAGGTAGCTATCTAATAATATAATGTAGTATCAACCTCAACAATTTGTACCAAACATTTAAATGTAGACCTATCTAATGTGGTTATTTATGTTGTAAAGATACTTAACTTTGTAGTAGGCACTGCGAACTGAAATACTTGCCACCTAATGTTTTTCTTAGTATATACCTAACCTAAACGAAAACAATAAAAGGAAATTTAAACTTAATAGCTTTTAATACCTAATTCGACGTTTCATTAAGAAAATGTAGACTGTGGAGAGCTACGCAAATTCAGAATTTAAATTCATATAACGAGTCTGCGTTCGACGGCTGAAAAACGTTCAGAAAAATTCAGCCGTAATGAAAGCCGTTTACGGTCTGTATGAGAGGTTGCGCCGTGAAGTCATGGGGAGAGTACAATCACCTCAGGCATTGCACGACCGGAGATAATATCCCTGTTAGAAACGAATTAACATTAAACTAGATATAGCTGAAATAAATTGCCTGAAGTAAACTCCTTCCGAGAAACAGGAGGCATTATGAATAATGACTTTATTCTATGGCTTCATATTCTTCGTTGGTTAAGAAGGCAACAAAATCTGAACAAAATACATAAAAATAGAAATATATTATAAAAGCTTTGTATTACGAAGCTTTCATTGTTTTGTGATTTTTTACTTATTTGTAAAACTTGGTGATAGTTAAACTAACCTCCCATGCTCGTAGTCGCAACCCCCTCCCAACTCCTCCCGACTGGCCAACGTCAGACGACGCCAGGGGGCTTAGTACGAGTTTTACGTGACATAACGCGCTCGCTACGTAATCTAAAATTTGTATGGGATCGAAGCGGAGCCATTTACGTCCGCTGGGTGGCACAGCTTCGATCCCATACAAATTCTAGCTAATTCGCATTTACGTATCAAGCGCTACGTAGCAAGTAGCAAGTAAAGGCCTTAATTTGCATAATTCTTTTTTTAATTAAATTTGGTGCTCTTTGCCTGATTTTATATACCTAAGTTTGTGCAGCATCTAGCGAGTAATGTTTGAGTTATCTCTACTTATCGATTAAGAAGTCCGTTATTTTTTTGAAAACGCACGCATGTAAGGAGAGCGTGAGGTTTCAGTTTTGACATTAAGAATAAAAAGATAAGAAGTCAAGATACTATTTTAGGTTTTCGTCTTCGACCCACTAATGTCCCACTAATTAGAAAAGGTCTCTTCTCATAACTGATGAGGCTCAGAGGATATTCCACCACGGTGCTCAAGCAAGTGCTGATTGATAAAGATTTTAATGTATTAATTACAATAACTATTATAAAAAAAAATCAAAAAATATTTTCGTGAGTGCCCATGTGAAGTAGTCCTATGACAAAATTAATTATAGTAAACCCAACTTAAGACTGAAACGAAAGAGGCGCTGTCGGACGCATTTGACATTCATTTGACCAATCATTGCACACTAGTAACTGACAGATGAATGACCACAACGTACTTATGAATGACTTTTCATTAGTTCCAATTTTTGCCATTTCAGAGATAAGTTGGGCGCACTGTATGGTCGCAGATCAGAAGTCATTAGTATTTTATCCACATATATAGATGTCATACATATTAAAATGTCGTTCATTTTAAAAAAGGTAAGTAGGTAGGTACAGATAAAAAAAATTAGCAGGCTTTTAACTAGTTTTAATTAAGTAGTAGATTTTTTGTTTACTATAATATGGAGCGAAAGAGTTTGTTGCTTTGTTCGTCTGGAACTCGGGAACTAGTGGTCCAATTCGAAAAATTATTTTTAACCGACTTCAAAAAAGAAGGAGGTGCTCAATTCGACCGTATATATGCTTTTTTTATGTTTGTTCAGCGATTTTTTCGTCGTTTATGGACCGATTTTGATAATTCTTTTTTTGTTGTAAAGTAGATATGCGCAGTGGGGTCCTTTTAAAAGGATCACCAGGATCTGATGATGGCATCTCGGAGAAATCGAGGCCAACTTTCGAAAATTGTAGGGACGACTAGTGTGTTTGTTAATGTTTTCATAAGTACATGAAAGCGCTACAATTTCATGAAGGTCTGGAGTCGATCTGATGAAGAATATACGGTCGAATTGAGCACCTCCTTCTTTTTTGAAGTCGGTTAAAAATAATTTTTCGAATTGGACCACTAGTTCCCGAGTTCCAAACGAACAAAGCAACAAACTCTTTCGCTCCATATTATAGTAAACAAAAAATCTACTACTTAATTAAAACTAGTTAAAAGCCTGCTAATTTTTTTTATCTGTACCTACCTACTTACCTTTTTTAAAATGAACGACATTTTAATATGTATGACATCTATATATGTGGATAAAATACTAATGACTTCTGATCTGCGACCATACAGTGCGCCCAACTTATCTCTGAAATGGCAAAAATTGGAACTAATGAAAAGTCATTCATAAGTACGTTGTGGTCATTCATCTGTCAGTTACTAGTGTGCAATGATTGGTCAAATGAATGTCAAATGCGTCCGACAGCACCTCTTTCGTTTCAGTCTTAAGTTGGGTTTACTATAATTAATTTTGTCATAGGACTACTTCACATGGACACTCACGAAAATATTTTTTGATTTTTTTTTATAATAGTTATTGTAATTAATACATTAAAATCTTTATCAATCAGCACTTGCTTGAGCACCGTGGTGGAATATCCTCTGAGCCTCATCAGTTTTGAGAAGAGACCTTTTCTAATTAGTGGGACATTAGTGGGTCGAAGACGAAAACCTAAAATAGTATCTTGACTTCTTATCTTTTTATTCTTAATGTCAAAACTGAAACCTCACGCTCTCCTTACATGCGTGCGTTTTCAAAAAAATAACGGACTTCTTAATCGATAAGTAGAGATAACTCAAACATTACTCGCTAGATGCTGCACAAACTTAGGTATATAAAATCAGGCAAAGGGCACCAAATTTAATTAAAAAAAGAATTATGCAAATTGGAACACCTAGTAAAAAGTTATGAGGTTATTAAGAATAACTCAAAAACTACCGTCAGATGTCGCTTAAATGTATATGGGACCAGACATGAAGCAATACCTTTCGAATACAAAAAGAATTCTCAAAGTCGGGTCACCCAGTAATTTAATAAATACTTACGACTACTTTGATAGTTGATAGGTACTCAATATGGATACACCTTTTATTATGATTATTTATGATTAAATTTATGCAAGAATTTACAATCGTGCGAACGTGTTCCATTTTCCTGCACCAGATGTCAGGGGCACAACGACCACCGTTCGATGCATAACTATGGATTCCTACCATCGACCACCTCACAATACTTTCGAGTGGTACCGGTAGTTTACCTTTATGAAGTTTGTTTTACGTCTATCACGCGGCTTACCTACCTCACGTAGGTAGGTACTATTTTGTCGGATTCGCCCGACTAGTTTCGAACCGATTCCGACGTTCGTCATGAGGTTTATGAAGTTTGCTTTATCAAAGAGTAAATAAATGAATATAAAGCATTCAAATTTTGTGCAATCATTAAGATCAATAGATAACAGTACAATTATACCCACAATAAATGGCTTATTCTCAAAGTACTCCGAAAATAATTCTCAGATTAGTGAGGTGTAGTGCTTTATTACGCTGTATATTGCGTAATCACTATTTTACTGTTAAGTTCAATACAATTTAACTATTAAAACTTGTAAATACTTAAATTAATAAACATTTTTAATTATAATAAGGAGATCCAACGATCCAAGCACAATGTAGGTAGGTAACTCCTAAACTAAAAGAATGATTAATGCGTTACCTATTGCTAAAGATAAAACATTACCTACTTATATGGGTCGATCTGTTAGGTTTTCTTCACATCTAATACACTAAACCTATTTTAATGAAAGGAACAGAAAACATATATAGAGTTGACATTGGGAAAGGGCATAGGTTACCTTTTAACACGAAAAAAATGGTTGAATAGGGAATGCGAAGTATGTGTAGAACTTGATCATTGTCGAAGTCAAAACCACGAAACCTTGCGTTTAGGCGTTAGATCTGTTTTCACGGGTAATCTGCCGGATCGATTTAGATGAAGTTAAGTATGTAAATAGTTTGTGACCCCAGAAAGAAAATACGATCCCTTGAGATAATTTTTACAGTAGGTACCTACTTTCCCGTTTTCTAACTCCCACACGGGGAAAGCCGTGGGTAGAGACTAGTCTGGTATAATTGCCGCATTTATCATAGGGTAGAAAAATATTTTACGTACAGACTCTACTCCTCTTATCGTTCCGGAATCGCACAGAGGAAGTAAACTCGTACAGCTCGTACTCTTAATTATGCTCTTAAAACAACCCTCCCTTAATAAGAGCCAACACTAATGGCAGGAACTTAATACTTAAACATTGTATGGCATCCTGTGCTGGCCACGTGCTTACTGAAAATACATAATAATATGTTTATCAACAACATTGTGTGTTGTGTTCTTTCAATTTATCTTTAGACGCAGTATTCTTAATATTTGTGTCTTTTCTGTACCTATGTTTACCTAATTTACTTCACGTTATTTGTACTGGAATTAACTGAATTATAATATGTCCCGAATAGCGTAATGATTAACCCTAGAACCCTACACTATCTAGCGCACACCTTATTCCTATTGTGGGGTGCTGACGTACCCTATACTAAAATGCGGATAATTTAAATAAAAAACAATTATTTTGTGTCAATATATTTTATTATAAGTAAATAGTATTATGAGATCACAAATCAGCCATAATATAAAAAATCATTATCAATTTGAACATTTTGCACAAACTTTAGTTTGGTGCTCTAAGCAGATAGGTGTTTTGAACCTATGGCATGTTGTCCTGTCCTTGGACCTTGGACAATAGCCACACCGTCCTTGAGTCGAACGCAAAGGAACAGTGCTACCAGGATCTTGTGGTTTTTTAAGGGTCGCTCCAATGGTTTCTTTTAGGGATATCCCGCCTCAAAGTTGGCATACGGTAACGATCCTCCAATTGATCCAAGTACTTATTTGGTAACGGCATAATAAACGCCAAACAGTCCAAAAACACCAAAAGTACAATTCACAAAACACAATCACAGTCTAAAGATATACAAAGATATACAAAGTCAGTAGTTTGCAGATCAATATAAATCCAGTGCAAAAAGTGAAGCCAAAAGTCGTCAATACGAGAGCCACGCCAATTGAAAACGATAAAATGCACAAAAAACAGAATATCATGTCATATTTTGGGACAACATAATAATCCTTCAGAGACCAAAATTTGGGTCGACAGGCTCGATACAAAATGTGCTTGACGAGTTAAAAGAATGTGATTCTTAATAGCGGTCTCAGAAAGACTATAATGTTGTGAGAAAATATCACGAATTTTACGAAATGTAACTCTATCAGAATTAGTCATTTTCATAGTGGATTTTGTTCATTGTAACAGATGTCAATGCATCTACTAAGAAAACGTCGAAAATAGTACATTATGATACAAGTGCACGAAGTTGGTCATTACAGTCGAGGCGGTATAGCACAGCCCGAGCCGCAAGGCGAGGGCTGTAATAGAGCCAAGACTGTAATGAACAAAGCACACGCGTATCATACGACGTTTTTCAACACACTTGCGAGGAAAAAAACAATAACATAAACGAACAAATGTTTGCACAAAATGGCGCGGAGGTTTATTTTTTCGCGCGCCGTATCTTTGGTTGAATAACTATGCGCGCGCAGGTTAAGTCCAGAGGCACCGAACACCGCCATTCAGCCACAATATATTAAACTAAATAATTATGTACTTATTTCTATTAAGAATTTACGGTAATTAATGATTTAAAATATTGTATTTTTTAAATGCTTTAATAGATAATTAGATGAAGTATAATCTTGTCTTATCAGATTTTGACAAGTTTCAAACTTGTTGTACAAGTTTATTTATTTACAAAATCTATACTAATATTATAAAGCTGAAGAGTTTGTTTGTTTGTTTGTTTGTTTGTTTGTTTGTTTGTTTGTTTGGTTGAACGCGCTAATCTCAGGAACTACTGGTTCGAATTGAAATTTTTTTTTTGTGTTGAATAGACCTTTTATCGAGGAAGGCTATAGGCTATATAACATCAGGTTGCAACAATTAGGAGCGAAGAAATAATGGAAAATGTGGAAAAAACGGGGAAAATTATTCATTCTCGAGGGCTTTCGTTGCATGCGTTGCGAAAACGATTCAAGATACCAAAAATATATGTAGGAAAGAATTATTCCTCTTGAAATGATCTAGAAAAATGTCCACGACAGTATATGTCTATCTTTTAAGATTAACACACTAGAACCGTTTTTATGGTAATCAAATTTTGTCGAACCCACTGCCATACCAAACTTGCCGCGTTTCCAAGTTTAATCTGAATTAATCTTGCTGTGATCCTTTGCTACTTTGCTATTATTTTGTCGTAAGCTTTATTTGTAAGTTTAATTTAATTTAACCTCAATTAATTTTGGTGATAGTTTATTATCTTCCCGAAATTCCTACGGGAGCGGGACCTACGCGGTTGATACTTACGGGTCCCGAAACGAAGCGAGGGCGGTTCGCTAGTATGTAATAAATCTTTTGGTAACAACCTCTTTACGGATATTAAAAAAAAGTGGAATAAGAAAAACTCTACTGCGGCAATGAAAGGTAAAACGCACTAGTGTGTATTAAACCGCATTCCGGGCGTAAGACTAAAGAAAAAACAGCAACTTTACGAGCAAGTGTGTTGAAAACTAAATGTCAAAACTATGAAACTATCATATTGTCGGTGTTTGTTGCAATTGAAAAACAAAGTTCTTGTTGAAAGACCCTATACTTATAAGTTCAAATTGAACTTTTCTCAAATGGCCTGCTATAGGTTTAGCTATAAAACCTTGATGTAAATAGACCATTTACTGTTATAAATAGCTTTCATTTGCAAACTTACTAATATCCATACTAAAATTGACAGGACCATTATTAATATGACAACTTACTAACCATAGGTTCATGTTAAAAACGTTTTAAAAATATTTTCTAGTTTGTTATAGGTATTAATCGGAATTCGGGGTATAGTGGGACGGGTGAGAACGGGAATGGGAGCCAACGGGAAAAACCCGGCGTAAGTTACTAAAACAGTGGTAACGCTTGATTTCCATGAATTACTTATATAATTTAAAAACCAAAGAAAAGTGTAACATTGTTATCAGGACGAAGAAGCAACATTACATTAATGTGGCGCCGTAGAGAAAGCAGGAAATGACCAGCAGATAATTAACGATCTCTTTGTGTTGACATTGTCGGTAATCCGTTAAACGATAACATTTGTGACGAACGTTGTCATCTGTCAAAGTTACCATTCCAAATCATCAACATTTTTTTTTGTTAAAAGCCGATAAAAATGCTGACGAATGTTGGTATTCCGTCTAACAGTTTCTACATATGTACTATAAATACTTGATGACCACCCTTCGCTTTGGTAGGTAGTATTGTAGCTATCTTAATCTATATTCAATAACATTGTTCCAAATCTGACTGACAGAAAAAAAACAAAAATAACACTTCTGCTTTACTTGATGCGCGCACTAAACTTCAGTAACATGATCTTACAGTTATATAGGTTTAGAAATCCAATACAATAATATCTGAAGGAATAAAATAATTATTCGTTTACTCTACGCTAACGCTTATTTTCTGCTCTGTAGGCCTGTAGGTATAGGTATAGATATGCCTCGTAGGCAATTCGGCAGATGCGTGGTCTACCAGGATAGCAATTATTCTGCTGTGTGAAAATTTTATTTTGAGTTCCAAAATTTAATTTAAACGCACCTATGTACGTGAACTAGAGTAAATTGAGGTAAATGGCCATAATATAAACGGTGGCCAACGAGAGTAATTGGCTTTGTTGAGAAGTGTACAGAATCAGGCAATTATCAAGCTGACTTATTATTACATTTTTCTTATTGAAAAGCATTGAAATTTCAAGTGGCTCATTAGTTAATGGTGGCCAAGAACACCTCAGTTTCCCGTACATCTTTTTTACATCATACCCGTCACCGTCATCGTCTTACGAACACGGTGCGGTCCGAACCATATTCGCTCGTGTGGTGCATGGTCCGCCGGACAAATATATCGGTGCGGCTGGTTCGGAGCGCTTGCACATCGAACGCGGTGCGGTCCGGACCAATTCGATGGTGTGGACGGCGCACCGAACCACAGTGTTGCCGTTCTGGCGACTTTGTCAGAATTTTTGGGAAGTTAGCGAGAGAAATTAGCGGGAAACAAATATTTAGCGACTTCTAGCGGATTTTTGACTCGTAGTTTTGGCGACTTTTTCAAAACCTAAAATTGAAAACATAACAAATAAAAAGTAGTTAAATTATTTTAAGTTGTTTAACTGCTTTGTGCAGGGGGTGGGAAAGCCACGATGGCTACGATTTGCGATTCGAATCGATTTGCACCCCCCCCCCCCCCCCCTCTAGTCGTGGTAAGCCTAGCAACATGTAGCGGATTATGAAGGCAAAATATCTAGCGGAATTTTACAAATTAGCGCACTTAGGTGTAGAGCGCACCGTACAGTTCGTGGTACGGCCCGGACCAAGTTCGATCGTCTATTTATAAAGGTCCTTTATAATTGCCCCGAAAAATAGCATGAAATTGATTTTGTCTAAGTACTTGGTTGCAGAATGTAGGTAGGTATTATTTTCGAGATATTACTGAGTTGCAACAAAACCAATCTGAAAAGAGAGCAACTAGGTAGTCTATATATATAAAAGCGAAAGGTCAATGACTCACTCATCACGAAATCTCAGAAACCGCTGAACGTATTAAGATGAAGTTTGGCAGGGAAGTAGTTTATAGTTAGGAGGGATCCGCTAAGCACGGATTTTATGATATTCCTCCCCCCGAGGGGGTCTAATCAGGGTTTAAAGTTTGTATGAAAGTCCGTCAATTGTAAACCAGGTGTTATGAAAATTGGTGTTTAGAATTATAATTACAAATAATGAAAAATCTGTAAAAAACTTTTTTAAAACTCATCCCTAAATGGGTAAAATAGGGGTTGAAAGGTTATAAAAAAGTTTGTCCCTTTGTACACGCTTATCTCCGGATCGGCTGAACAGATTTTTATGGGACTTTCACTGAGAGATTCAGGAGGTTTTGACGCAACGTATAGGCTGCTTTTTATCCTGAAATTCCCGCGGGATCAGGTTTCACGCGGGAAAAACTTATGCGCCAAATCGCGGGCTTATATTTTTATGGGACTTTCACTGGGAGATAGAGGAAATTGTGGACCAACATACCTATAGGCTACTTTTTATCCCGGAATTCCCGCGGGATCAGGATTCATACGGGTAAAACTCCTACATGCGAATTTGCGGACTTAGAATTTTATGGAAGATAAAGGTGGTTATGGAGTAATATATGTTTTTATCCCGGAATTCCCGCGTAATCGGAATTCATGCAGGAAAAACATTGTGGCGGAGCCGCGGGCACAGCTAGTTATATTATATTTCGTAAGTGAAATACAATTTCTGGGTACGTTCTCCTACGAACGTAGTTTAAAAGTATAGGTAAGCCAGTTCGAAGCGTAGTCAGTCGTGCAGACTTGAATAATAATATGAAAATATCAAATGTTTTCTAAAATTTCAATTAAAACCAACTTTAATATCGACAAGTAATATGAGAAATTATATGCAACGCATATCTAGAGAGACACTTTCCTCGATTTCCTTAGGATTTCGTCATCAGATCCTTACTTGGTAGCAACTGTGGTCCCTCGCAGGTAGGTAGGTACGTATTTCAAGTAAAAAAAATTGGTTCACAAATGTCAGAGAAATCTGGACATTTATATTTAAAAAAAAAACAGGAAATAATCAAAATCAATTTATGCGAGCATAGAATATGTTCTCTATTGAATTCGGTTACAAGGAGTCTTGACCCGTGCATCTGTAATGGTTTTACATAAGAATATGTTGACCTCTAAGCTAGGTCAAGCTAGGTATTCGGAAACGCACCATAAATAAATATAAGTACAATAGCGAAATCGATATCAAGATGAAGATTTGCAGAAATTACATACCTATCTTCTCTTCCATAAATAATTCATCCCTGAACAGAATACCTACATCTGAATATGTATGAAAAATAAAAGACCTTAAAGGCTGCATTAGCGTAACACATTTCTATGGAAATGTGAGACATTGAAACTATTTTTATACGTTCGAGGGATGGTGGGTTATGTAGGAAAAGTAATGAGGCAGAATATCAGGAAGGTTCCATTAGACGAATGAGGTCGGATCGACCGCTACAACGTCCTTCTCTTACAAAGTTACAATATCATTCCTAATAGAAATTGGACATCCTTTGTCACAAGTAGCTTCACTCGGATCTTTTTTGTTTTCTTTTATACCTAATTGATCCCCTATGGTGTTAGTTATTGGGAATCAGACTGAAATAAGCCCTTACTTGTTTTGACAGTATACTTGTACTAAGGATCATGGGAGCGTATCTATTAAATTATGTATTAAAATGAAATCTTTCTAAAAAGGCTTTGAATGTAGAGTTACAGAAGAATACTTAAGAATAAGTAGGTACCTGACTTTATCTGTAGAACTGAGCTGTAGAGGTAAACTTAAGCGTGCAAGTCGTAGGTACAACTGTGTTGTCTATGTATGTATGTATACTTCGTAGTTTGAGTTTACCTGATGAGTTTAATTGTAAAAGCAAACCTGGCAGGGTCACTCTGGCGTATAGAGCTACAGTCATGCTACAGTAGGTGTCTGTGTATCTGTTAAAAAGCTAGAGAATAAAGTAAGGCCTAACACAACGCTATTTCTAAGCGACGAGGATGGTGTCAAAGTAAAGAAGCGACGCGTCTACGATGCGTCTCCTGCCAGCAGTGAACAGTGTCAGATACAGTAAATTTTGGATTACGTTGCGTTGCAGTCGTGCGCGTGTGCTTTCTTCCTTTTCCTTCTTATGGACTGACAACGCAAAGCGCATTTTCCATCATTTGACTCGTATGCTCTAGAAATGAAAATTTTGTTTCCGAAAATATAACATTTGAACAAAAAATACTATGCTTAAACACTCTAAGTTAATGCCGTACAATATACTTAGGTAATATAGCTTAGGTACCAGAATTAAATTTTGTGTTACCCGTGGTAAATTATGTAGAGTCTCGAAGCCTCGGTATTCTCATATAACACAGGCTGTTACGGACCTTTGTCGAGATACGAGGAACAATTTCACGACTTCGTCCCTGAATACCTTACAACGAATTCCTATTATGAAGACCCTTTTATCTTTTTAACATAAATACGTCTACAGGCATTTTTGTCGGAGCAGAGCTGTCTGCCGTGGTTATTATCACCGGATTCAGAACTTATAAACATTAAATACAACGTTATTGTTTTTAATAGCCGACGAACAGGCAGGATGGCCAGTGATGACCAGTTACAATCGTTTTGTAACACTAAAAATGCATAGCGGACTAAAGGAAAGTGGAAAACCTGTTTTGGTTTTTGAATTCTGCAAATAATACAATCCAAAGTTGAATTTAGAACTAGAGTTAGCTTAAAATTAGCATAAAACCTAAAAGAAGTTGAAATTAGGTGGCACAGTACCTTTAGACTCCCCAAGAGTGTTGTGTGTAAAGCGTGTTGTGTTTTTAAAGCTTCGGCTTAGACACAAAAAAGGATAAAGCACTCTACATATCGATTTAAGGCCAATGACTAGGCATGGCAACCGAATCTCTTTCTGCCTTACTTCCTCTATCATATCTCTCCTAATTTTTTCTTCTACTTCACTGTAATTTCGTCAACCATTATTTTTATATTTATTAATATTAACCCATTCTATCAGCTTATCGGTCGTTTTGTTTGTTTACCATTTACTAATACTTATACTTACTTACATTACTATTACTTACATTATAGTCGCTCACCATTAGGTACATACTTAGCTCCGATAATATTAAAGTTAGAAGAAAATACCAGCGTGTACAGTTGTACACTTATTGTAGACAACATTCGATAAGTTTAACAAAAACATATTTCATGTTTTACTTTTTCAATTAAGTAGTTTTAATTTTCAGAGATAATTTATTCTATATTTCTTGAAAGATCCCAAGTTAGATGGAACCGTTAAAAGTACTTATTTATAGACATCTTATTCGATAATTACGTAGTCATGGATAAAATAACTAGGTAGAAAGTTTAAGATAAATAGGTAGGGACTGTAAATTGGATACTATTGGAGTGGCCATTGTATCGGTAATAAATATGTTTATAAGGTTTATCGATGATTTATCGCTTGTTTTATCAAGTATTATTAATCATAAATCAAGTTTTAATGGTCTCAGATGTTAGCCAATTAGGGTTTCCATTCTCTGTAGCAAAATATTCTCGTAGCTTCCAAATATATTCTCCGAAGAACTATTAATAAAGAGAGAAGAAATCTTTATATGACACTTCGTGTTTTACCATATACATATATAGTCACACATTGTTTATACCCATAACCTTACCCATTGTTTTACCCATAACCTTGTCATAAACATAATCGACACGAGATGATCAAATACATATGTAGTATTATTAATTATTTAGCAGGAGTCTGAGCACAGAGGACCTACTTAGTTGTTTATATAGCAACGACGGTATAGAGAGATATTATTAGATATTATAGTAAAAAAATGCACTAACTATACCAATACCAACAGCTCTACTGTGACAACGGCCCGGTAAAGTTTGAGCAAATCTTAGTACCGTTTATATTTTTTACCCTGAAATTCAAAATAATGATCACAGACTGCTTGTCAATATCTGCGTCAGTACCGGTTGCTAACTTTAGTAGAAATAAGTATAATGTCGCAAGACGCGTCTAGAATTTCTGTAACTCCTCTTTCGCCCAGAATTAAGAACTATTGCGGTCCCTACTTCACATTTGGGTTTAACTAATGGCTTCATAAATAACAAAGAAACTTCTCTCACAACAAATAATATTGTCGGAAAACCTTACAACTTTTGTCTTAAATTTTAGTATTCATGTAAAACGTTTTAGAATCTTTGTTTACAACAAAGTTTTAATTAACAACATAACTAATAATGTTACAGAAATAAATTGCATATCCCTAACACAGGTTTTGATTAACTTACCAGGGGAGTACCCACAACATGTAACTATGAAAAATTATGGTATAATAAAGAATTTTTGATTTTTTTTTGATTTTTTTTTTTTGAATATGGTAACCCATCGAATTTTTACGTCATAGGATAAATGTGGATACTTAAGCCCACTTACGTAATTAGATGTACAAACTATACTAACTTATGATCATTAGAGTCTATTAACATAATTATCATATACTCTAATCAATACTAGGTACTACTAGTTAAAATAATAAAGATACCTAGTTGGATAAAGACTTCAAATATCTGACAACTAAGGAGCACTATGACATCAGATAATTAAGCAGGTTTATATTAAATTTATGGCTTCTATTAAACCCACTAATGGCTCATAACCATATCTCCTCATAACTGAGGGCTATACTCTATCAGAGTGTTTCAGCGCCGATTGGTGGACAAATTACGTCTGTTTCAAAAATAAAGCAAGTAAATATAGAAAATGTTATGTACCCTCCATTAAAAAGAATGGAATGGTAGGTATACCAGGTAATTTTATTATTGTAAATTATCTTACTGAATCATAATATAAAGGGCAGATCGCGTTTGACAAGACAAAGGTATCCGATACATAATTTATAATTTATGAGTAAATACTTATCATAAATAGAATTACGATGATAAGCATGCTATTAGTGTTTACACACATGCGAATGCAATAATTAGATTCGACATTTTTGATAACTCTATCAATGTGTAAGTATTTCATTAATGTTTAAGATTAAAACTATCAAAGGTAATTAATTAATCTTTAAGGTCTAAGAGCCATTATAGTGTTGGTAATATAAATAGTAATAATGTAGGTATAACAAAACTAAAAACAAACGAATATTATTCCTATAATATTTGATATTACTGTTTATAATACCAGTCATAAAATCAATAATGATAGAGATAATATTAATACAGTGTATAGACTATTATCTGTAACGATGGTTATGTCAGTGCCCATTAACATAATACTTATAATCTAATCTAATTCGGTCATTGCTTACACAGAAGATACAGCCGTAAGTGAGATAGTTCGGCAAGGCCGTGCCTTTAGCATCTGAAAAATACTTAAGGTTTTTCAATGACCACTGGCAACATTTTTATTGAATATCTAACTCTGCGTTAAAAAGTTCTGGTGTAAACTGCTAACAGCTATAGTTAGACAAGATAATTGTTTCAATGTTATAGAAATACCCACCTTACGATTTAGAAATTCTACAGAAAACTATAAAGTATATTCTTATTTTTTACTACTCTTTCTCCGTGACCAAAAACCTTTCGGTGACAATCGACTTAAATATTGTCTCATAATCATTTTGTTCTATTCATGACATATTAAGATTTTCCTTTATCCTTTATTTTCTTTTATTTCCAGGACGAAAACGCATTTATGATGTTTTTGCGTTATCTTACCATTGTAAAGCCCGTTTACAAAAAAAAACAATATTAATTATCAAAATTTCAGATGTCCGAAAACTTCGGTTACGCTTAACAGAAAACATCTCTAAACGTAATCCTAAGAATGTTTCTCCTAAAGGACGTATTCTCGTTGTCCGGGCGTCGTGCCAGGGAACGTAGGCTTACTTACACGAAATGTCCTCCACCATTATCAAGGGCATCTCAAGGGCACTCTACAAGGACGTACCTTCTAGTGTGTAGATGTAATAAGATTAGGCTCAGTTTTCCTCGTGTACAAGGGGATCAGGCATTAAGTTCGCCCATTGTTAATAGCGTGAAATATTTATTGTTCAGGCTTTACCTATATTTACATGCTTCATTTAAAGCTATTTACGTTAAAATAGGTGTAGATATCATCGTATGGATTTTATTTATAGATATGAGATTTATAGAGATAGACAAATTTCTAAGAATTTGGCCTCCTACTCAGGGATCCAGGTTCAAATTCCAGGGCACGCACTCCGTTATTTTTTACCTTTCGGGCCCATAGCACCACCGGCTTGCACCACCGGTAGCATAGGTAGATATATATTATTAAATTATTTATAGTATTAAATTTATCATAAATATTAGATACAACATACCTATTGCACTTAATTGTAATGGTAGGCTGTCTAGCAGGGTAGCACAGCCCAATAAATCATGCAGTAGACACCAGCAGTAGCTTTTGGGACAACCTTTGTTCACGTAACAAAATGCAATAAATAAAACAGTCTCTGATGACATGACATTCAAGATTTAGGTACGTTAAAGTTCGTGTATCCAAAAATGGTTGTAAAAATGTTGATACCATCACGCAACGATCGATAGGATCGTAAATATTGTCTAGCATCCTTGACATTGGGTACTAAATGCTTTATTTGCTTTATCGAGAGCTTTTCATTGCATGACAATGGCCGTATTGGGGCAGCCTGGAATACCAATCCCATGCCCACCAGTTTGTCGTAAGAACTCTTCTCCTTGCCTAATGTTAAAGCTTCGCATAAAGATGACATTATCAATAATATTATGAGTCTGTAGTTGATCATTGTCTGTACATGGAAGATATAATTATGAGAAAAAACAATTACCTACAGAGTCTTTATTAACGCAGCAGAACCCCAAAGATTTCGCACAATTGTGTTTCGACGGGGAAGTTGGGAAAAGCCAATCTTTCGCTATATTAATTTTCTTCCTTTTCTTTCTCAGTCGATAGTCCATGGATTTATAATATTCTTATTTTAACCGAAGTAGGTTATCCGTTGCATTTATGTAGGTAGGTACTAGGACTTAGGTAAGTATCTAACTGATAACGATCTTCGGTTATCGATGATACGTTAATACTTACCATTGGATCTGTAAAATATTCTGTATGATAAAATTTATCCAAATATGTACATACCTAGTACAAAATCGTGAAATTAGGATTTTGGAACGTGACGTGAGGGCACTGACATGAAATAGACCCCCTGATTTGTTATTTTCATAATTCAAAGTATTTTTTTTAATTGGTTTCGATATATAAAAAGCTACCGTTATCGTTAACTACCAAACAATACACTGTGCGCTATACCTACATATGCTTCATATCAGCGATAAAGGAAATAATTTTCTGTTTCAGCTGCCTGCAACTAGTTTGAGGCCACGCAGCGAGCAATTGTGGGGCAACTAGATCAGCGAGTGCGTTTCTGGGCATCGGTTCATTCATACAAGTCGCGCAGCGGCGCTCACACGGCCGTGTGATATGCGTCAACGCACCGTGTCATGCTTATGACACAGCTGCGTCCGCGGAGCGATAACCGACCTCCTCCAAGTGCCAAGTTTCCATTTCGTTCCCGCTCTCACTCCACTCTCGGTAGTCAAAGTCAGTAGTCGCACGTGCTTCGCTGCACGACGCACGCTGCGAGACGACAGTACGACATACGTGAATAGTGACAGTGATGTGATGCAACCGAGATTGGCCTGACCGATGCGGCCAGCACATCGCAAACAATAAACACTGAACGATCCGCATTCAAATTTGACGCTTTGTTTGACAGACGTCGAAATGCTCATGTAAACAAAACGTGATAGTGAAAGTTGAGAAAAGTTAAGTGTTAGATTTAAAGGCTCTAGTTGATATCAAGATGACTTCGCGTTCTAAAGAAAAAATGGCAGCCGCATTCCGGAAGCTGTTCCGGTCTCCAGAGAAGCTGGACAACGAGGGCGCAGGCCCCAGCGGCTCCCCTGCGCGGCGCGGCCTGCTGCGACGCCACAGGTATGCATTTGTGCTTTTTTGATTATTTTTGTGAACAAAGTGGTCTGAGTGGTTTCTTCAGGTACTTCCAACGGTTTTTAAACCTCAATATTGTTCTTACAACTCGGACAGTTGAATACCAAAAACTCTACAGAAACTACATATATTTAACGTTAATTGAATACCGCAATATTTAATAACAACGAAAAATTATGAAAATTTTAGAAAATCACTTAAGCTGTAATAAGTTTAAAAAGTTAAAATGTAAAAAATCATCTGTTTATGTAAAATCTGCAAATCCATCCAAATTTAAATCCATATCTTATCATAAAACCGTATCTACAATGACTTCGTCATGAAACATTGCAACAATGGTAACTAATGGTTTGAACAGCGTCTCGCGCATTGTGCCTAGGGCGAATTTTCTATGCACCTCTCCTTTTAAAACAAACGGCGATTATAATTAAAAATCATCCCTCGGTTCGGTACGAGTAGGTACCTACTCCATGTTTATCTTTATCCCTTACATTTTGGAAGCAGACACAAATGTGACAGAAGATGTTTTAGTCAAATGAGAAAGTTTATCAAACATCTCAATGGTTTTCTTTTACTTTGTTTAAATTATGATAAATAGTACCAATTTTACTCTATATATTTAATAATTATTATCGATTCCTAAGATCTACTTTCAGAGTTTCTTTCGTCGTTTCTTTATGAAACAAAGATGTATCTAAAAACGGTTAGGTATAAACTTTCTTCTGTATGTTCTAGATGTAATTATTGTCCTATTTATATAACTAAATCATTGTCTTCCCTGTGGACTAAGCAAATGTCTTCAGGAGGTAGTTTTAGTTTTATTGCGCTCAGTCGTTAAACTGTGGAAAACGCATAAAACTGGGCAGTATTGTTAGATCTTGATAAAAGAATTTTCTCGTAAGAGCTGAGTAGTTGCATATCGTCATGAAGTTATCTAAACGTATTGTCCGTATTAAACGTAGTCTACATAAGAAAATAACAGGTAACGCAGTGGCTGATGGTATTAGACCACGTAATGTTTTCCATCGTAACACGTATGACTTAACTGGAGTATTTTAAGTCATATTCTTATGTAAGTCCTAGCGCTGCTGGTCTTAGCATTTGTTCAAGGTACAGATAGGTACATATGTAGAGTTTTCCTTAAAACTTTGGTTTTATCTAATTTAGTAATTTAATAAATAACACTACACACTCATAGCCCCACACTAGGATTCTGTGTAAAGTGGGTTTCGGACAACATGCAAAGTCAAGGGCACGCCTAGACTGAGAACAGAATTTTAAAGTTTCGAATATCCACTTCAGTGTTGAATCGAACCCAGGACGTCTGAACGGTATCCAGTATGGTGGTTATACGTCATAGGGTTCGTCGAATAATGCAATTTAAAAAAAGTTTGTCAATAGGTATCATTGACGCACCCACGTAGGACAGCCACTGTTACCGCCCCTAAGTCCTGTTGCATATAGTGACCGTCCTCCCCGCTCTACCCTCTGGAACTCTGGACGTACCCAGCTTTTGGCCTAGTCATTTAGCATGGACCGCAGCAGAGCAACGGAAGGGTGCCTCATGCTCGTTTGCTATCCTTAATCAATAAACGTACACTATTAGGGCGCTTTTAGTGTCATGCGGATTTGCTCACGCACGCGGGATTGGCCCGCATGCGTAGCACCCGCAAAGAACAATTTCATATATGAATTTACTATAAAGCGTGAAAAACGCATGCGGGACGCGGGACGCTGTGCGGGGCGTCATCCCGCAGCGGGGCATCCGCATGCGTGAGCGTCCCTACAACTTCAGTTCAGTGCCCATTTTAGAGTCGTGCGGGGCGCACGCGCCGTATTGTACTAATCGTCTACGCAACCCGTTACGCAACCCGCAGAAGACTGAAACTTAAACTGCGTATGATCCGCAGCGTGAAATTTCACGCATGCGGGCCAATCCCGCGTGCGTGAGCAAATCCGCATGACACTAAAAGCGCCCTTACTAACATCAACTAACAGTACTAATTATAATTAACAATCCCTGTCCTCACATTAACAAACTCAACTAATATTCTTACACCATCTATTACCTGGACTAACCATCCTAGTCTCTAAATTGAGTCTTGTTCTAGACCGATCGCAGTTGCCATGGGACGCAGCGTAAGGGTAGTTCTGCATGCACGTTTGCTGTGCTAATCCCATAAAAAACGTAAACATATCAAAATAATTCATGTCAATGTACTACAAAAGTAAGCATACAGTATTTCAATATTGTTTGTATACGAACTAGGAAATTCATTATTTTTTTCGGTATCCTTGTGATACATTCTTGGTAAATGAACTTGAATACATACATTGTGTTAAGTTATATTAATACGCATAATGACCGACTAATCGTATTTTCCGTGTTGTTTCACATAGTTTACTTGCTGTGTTCGTATTCCGTACTATTTCGTGTTTACCTTGTTAACTAATTCCACGCTATAGCTATAACCTAGATGAGGGCAACTACATTTTGCGTACACTAATCTATGTCATATTAGTCTCACTAAGCGTATGATAATTAATGTTGGTCGTTCAGAAACGATGTCACATTCACATTGCATAACATTATTTCTACTCGGTCAATTGCTCCGAAAGTAGTTAAAGATTAGGTAGTAGTTGTAGATAGGTAGGGGATTTACTAGGAAGCTCTAGGTAGAGAACATGTACCTAGACAGCCTTTATAATATCCCAAAATCATAAACCAATCAATAAACAGAATCCCACGTGCTCCAATCTCAATCCATTTTATCGATTAACTGTTTAAATGAAGTAGGAAAATCTGTTCATAACTGCGAGGAGAACTTCTTGGAAGTTTCTTGTCGCTTCTTCTAAGACCACTCACCATAGGGATCTGTTGAAGTTAGGTACATACTTACTCGTAGTTATTTGACTGTCGAAAACTCTTTGTAAAAACCAACTTCAAATAAAATTTCGCTTTAAATGCAAATCGATACACTTCGCTTGTCGTTGAAAAATTTCAAACGCATACCTAAGTAGGTATGTTATTTAAGAAATAGGGGAGCGTGCAAGATTCAAACCTAGACCTCTGTAGGTACGAAAGACCTGCTTCACCTTAATAGGCTGTCACAGCTTACCTAATTAACATTTGACTATTAAAGTACGTGTGACTCGATAGTATGATTAATTTGATTTTTATCAAATTCTTTATGAACTAATTACATAACTAATTTATGATAATTATAATGAGTTATAATGAACGGGGTCTGATAACGAATCGGTGGGAAAAGTTAATGGACGATGACGCGGCGACGTTCCAATCCCACACTACCTATGACGTCACTTGCGATCAACAAGGTAGAACCTGTTAGAGTATTTCCCGCTCTACCTTGTACATAAACTTCTTATTAAAATCCCTATTTATTATACTTATTATGGTTCTATCTATCTTTATTTCACCTCACTAATTAAGTTTAACGTATGAAAATGCATTAATTTATTGCTTTTAAGCAACTAGTTTCTAATACCTTTTTACTTCGTTATATAATAAAGGTAATTAAAATGATTCAGACATGGGGTACCTACACCTGCTTATTGAAACAAGGCCTCGCAAATCTAGTTAAAGGATCTTAGGCACGAATTCTTGAGAACTGCAGAAAACGAGGTCATTGAAATGATTACACGTGAATCCAGGAAGCGTTGGAGTGAGCTGATGCTTCTGTTTTGCAACGCATAACAAAGACATTGATTACCTTCGGAGACTCGAGTCATTCGATGCACTGATGGTCGTGTCGTGTCGTGTCGCCGGCTGACATCGTGACGACTTGCAATGCGGAACACGATGCGACAAAGACGTCTCGGACTAAATATGACATGTCCACTTTATCGAGACATCGGTCACAGTAAACGATTTAATGCTGTTATAAATAAGTCGACGCTAAGTTATTGGATGTCGGTACTTATGCGTACGATGCTTCTACGTTTCAATGTAACTGCTGCGCCTTTAAGAGACAAATGTTGACCCGTGATCGTGATATACCTAAGTAATTCACCAAGTATCATCCTTCACATATTATGCAGATATGCCTGGATAGAAAGATAGACGGACATTTTGAACCTCCTGATTTTTCTCCTACTTAGTCAAAATTTTAAAAAATTGTTAAGGTACGTATACAGAAAGTGCCCGTTCATTTTGTTTAGTGTAGATCTTTTTATAAAACTTTTCGTCTTTCCATATTGAGGCAAACAACTAAAACTGGTAGCTGACTTTAAACCCATAGTATTAAAAAATTAATCCAAACAACAACTATGTAGCTCTAATTGGATTGTAATACATATTTGTAATGTGAAACCTACTAAAACTAAGTAGATAGGTAGGTAATTCAGTAAGAGCACAAATAAGTTGCGTGTAGGTACTATATTGCTAATATTTTATATCACATTTTATAGCAAATTTCAAAACATCAAATCGCTGGTCTACTTTATCACCAGTTACCATTTTAGAACGTAGCTTTATGTTATATGAATTATCTATTACCCATAAATAGCAATTATAATAGAAAGGCTTAAGGCCTTCGTAAAACCTGTTCAAACAGTCAGCTAACAAAAATCTTGACCGATCTGAGGTTATTAAATTCAAGTTTAACTAGACCTTGTTGGTCTTCAACTCAATTCTGTGAATTTCAGATTTAAACACTATGATTATGTGCTCTTTTTACACGGTTATAAAAGGAGTACGAATTAACAATAAGAGCTCTTGTACATAGCACGTTTTTTTGACCGTACGGCGTGTTTGCCGTGCCGTAAAAAAAACGTGCTAGCGTGTACATGGCACGGCAAAGCTAACGGGCAAGACAACGGCCAGGTGCCGCTCACTTGGGATCTTTCATGAACTAATGTAATTAACAATATTCGTTATTTATGTTCATTTTACTAAGACAGAAATCAATTCAGTCAAAAATCATTACCTTAACTACTAGTTGCATCTATTTCTTTCTTATTTATGTAACTTGTCCTTCAAGCTCATAATAGTAGGTATGTTTAAGTTTTAGTTGATTTCCAATTTTTTTTTTGGTGTGTATACTGTATACCTCGACCCCTTCTATTTGTTTATGTATTTCTTTCCTAAATCTTAAGTTGCCTGGAAGAAATCGCTATACATATATAGCGATAAGGCCGCCTTTTGTGTAGTAAGTACTTATTTTATTTGTAACATGGTTCTATGTACCCATGTATTCTGGTATACAAACAATAAAGTGTATAAATAAATTAAAAATATATAGAAGTCAGTTAAAAACAGTGTAGCCAGCCGGTCACTAAACCGTGAAAATGTCCGGCGCCGTCGACACACTCACGAAGACTGCCATACAACACTGATGAAAATCACGCCGTGCGTAGACGCGGCACGCCGAGGGGGACGCACGGTGCATACGGCGGCGGCGCCGTGCCGTAACGCAGCCGCGACCGTCTACAAGCTCTCATAGAAATCCATACAACACTGACAACCGTGCCTACACACGGCGAATTTACCGTAGATTTTTACGCCAAAAAAACGTGTGTCTACAAGAGGCCTAAATGCAATCTCTACATGATTGTGAACCTTGACAATGATAAAATAACGAAGGCGTTAGGTACTAGAAATACTTAGGTAAGCATAAATAACAATAAAACTTATAATTCATAGATTTTAGCAAAATGCAAGCAAAAAAAATAAAAGCTTAATTTAAACATTTAGTGAAGATCCATCAACTTACAAATAATATTGACTACCAACTACATAGGTACATACTCGTAATAGGTACCTACATCCTTCTGAGCAGGTTATATTTCGCTGAATCTAAGATTCACAAAATCATCATATCGTAATGATGTATCTACTACTACTAATGCAACAGATGGTATTAATACAGCTGTCGACTTACACCAGTGAAACTCGCTGATACAGTACACTGATACAGTACAGTACTGATACAGTAGCTGGCGTCAGCATCACTGGACTCCAGCGCTGGATCAGCCCTGTATCAGTGTAAACATGTTGCAATGCAGTCCAGCATCCAGCATCCGATAAATTAGCGGTGATAATCCAGTGATGCACCAGCTACTGTATCAGTGTAAATCAGCCTTAACATTTAATGACATTAAGACATTCGCCGTGACGCCCGTGACATATAAATTAACGTTATATAATGTACAGTCCGCCCAACTTATCTCTGAAATGGCAAAAATTGGAACTAACGAATAGTCATTCATAAGTACGTTGTGTTCATTCATCTGTCAGTTACTAGTGTGCAATGATTGGTCAAATGAATGTCAAATGCGTCCGACAGCGCCTCTTTCGTTTCAGTCTTAAGTTGGGTTTACTATAAACCACCTCACAAGTCAAATGAATGGTAGGTATAAAAGTAATAATTCATGTCCGAAATACGTAACATTATAATTCCAAAGCACTCTGTGATAGGGTTGTTGAGGAATTGATTATGAGGAAGAGGAGGAGGAAGAGGAATTGTGACGCGCACATTTTGAGGATGCGGATGAGGAAGAGGATATTTTTTGAGGAAGAGGATGCGGATGAGGAAGCGGAAGAGGAATAAAAAAAATAATACTTAATAATATTAATTATAAATACTAGCGGACCCAACCCAAAAGCTCATGTCCTGTCTGTACCTGCACTAGGTACATATCTACATTTATTACACAAAAAATAATTAAAAGGGCATTTTCCAGTGGACCAAGCTATGGATCTAAATCATGCTCAAAACACACAAAAAGAATCATCATAATCGTTTCAGCAGTTACGGAGGAGTTCGGTAACATACACAACACACGCACACAAAAAAAAGATAATTATAGTGAATGATACAATTTCATAGAAGAAATGCGCAGTGAAATTCCTCATAAATTCCTCTTAAATTTTGAGGAAGCGATAGCGGAAGAGGATTTTTTTATTTTTATTTATGAGGATGCGGTAACGGTTGAGGAACCCAAAATATTGCGGAACTTCCGCATTATGAGGAAGCGGAAGAGGAATCCTCAGCAACCCTACTCTGTGATGATTAATAATTCTAGTTGACTAGGTGCACGCCTACGCTAATTTATTATTTACTGAGACAATAAACGTTAACTATATCAATATGTTTATTAATGTAGGTAACACGTCCTCAAACATCTATACATATTACAAAACAATGTGCCCGAATGCTCTCTGTCTGTTGTCTGTATATAGGAGTATGTGATCGATTTTCTCAAAATCTACGGAACGGATTTTGTACCACTTTTCCCTAAACGATAATGCAATTCTTGTGATAGTTGGGTTTAACGTAAATTGCCTGAAGTACGAGTATGTACCTAAGCATAACGACCACTGTTGAAGTGGTTGCGCGCGTGGTTGTAATAAATTTTGCCTGCTGGGAACTTTACTCACATGTGCCGTGTCAACCAACAGAAATACACTACGGTAATATCCTAGAGAATTGTAAATCTACAAAAACCCTAGAAAAAAGTCCGCCATAGCATGTCTCACGCTCTTAAAGTTAATACACAATAACAACTTTTTCGTTCATTTCGTTTTCGGGTCGGAATTTATGCGGGAAATACATACTTTGCGACTCACTGATTTCCACGCGGGCGAAGCCGCGGGCACTGGTATTTGAGATTTATTATTTACCTACTCTATTAACCTCTAAACTAGATAGCATAGAAAATTGTGTGTTATACTGAATTTTTACCACACTCTACCTCTACACTGATAATACAAGTAAAAAAATATAAATTAGTTTAATAAAAAAACTTATAACGGGTCCGGCCCCTATAAAATTGGTATTCTACTAAAATACACATAAATCTGGCACAAACTGATCCATTTATACGCATTGTTTAGATACCTAATAAAGATAAATTTTATATAGAACTAGTAAACCCGCCCTCGCTTCGCTTCGGGTAACCAGTCCCTTCAAAAATCTCTATAAATTTTAACAAATTATGTTATTCCGATGTCTAAGCTATATTACTGCAAAGTTTCATGAAAATCCATTCAGTAGTTTTCGCGTGAAAGAGCAACAAACACACACACACACACACTCACTCACTCACATACATCCTTACAAACTTTCGCATTTATAATATTAGTAGGATTACAACACCCTTGTAGGTCACGTATACCAAGAATACCTAATAATCCATTAAGAGATAATGCGTCCCCGCTGTGTTATATAAAATTGTGTTATTTAGTTAAGTGTGAGGTTAATTCGAACTACATATGTAGTTAGTTCCCGCTGCTTTGCCCGCGTGAGAGACAAACAAAGACAAAATAATTAAAATGATGCCATTGATACTTATCTCATCAGGGTTAAAGATGTATATAAGTATAATATGTCCTTTCTCGAGTCTCAATCAAACTATCTAGATAAGTATATCGAAACTAAATTTCATCAAAATCAAGCTCAAATAATTTATTTCATTTAGGAATTTACAAATTTTCATATGAACGTCATTTTTTGATTCTACACACACAATCGACATCGATATCAATCGATAAGCAAACAGTTAGAAAGGCAGACAGAGATAGTTTCGCATAAAATTAGCAATATTATTACTGGTTGTGTAATTTAGGTAAGTGTGTTATTATTTACAATTGCAAATAATTTAATTATGAAGCTGCAACTTGTATCGTTGCCATTGACCGAGTTGGCGGCAATCATTGTTTGGACAGCATTAGGCGCTAACCGTGAATGGCTGAATGAGCCTAGGCCATCCAATAACATGCTCAGCTTTTAAGTGCCAACGGCATGTCGAAACAAAATTGTTCTATTCCATTATTTGTATTGCTGTACTGAAATAGAACGAGTATACATATGTATCTACTACTAACATCAACTAACAGGACTAACTATTACTAACAGCGCCTGTCCTCACACTTAAAACTAATCAACTTATGTTCTTCCACCATCTTCTAACTGGACTAGTCACCCTAGCTAGTCCCTATTCGAGTCTTGTTCTGGGTCGGTCACAGTACCTACCTAATTTTCATGAGCGGTAGCGGAGGGGTTGTGCAATGTGCTGCATGATCGTTTGTTACCTTAATTCCATATAATATTTTTAAAAGGCACGCCAGTTTATTGTAAATAAATAAGTATAAACGTTTCAGTGCTCACATCTCCGCACGAGTAATCCTTATAATATATCTGACACGGCTGACGTGGATATACAGGAGCCATCGCAAACACCCACGACCGAGAACAAACATTCATCTCTCTCATCGTAGCAGACATGGAGAACTGGGTTACATCGTTAACATACTTTTTGGTACCTAATTAAGTGGTTTATAATCACTACAACGTTTGTTATAAAAAACGATACAATAGCATTTGTGTTCGTCCAACGCCCCCCCCCCCCTCACATCCAAACAAGTTATTACCGTCAGAAATTAAATATTTAAAAAACTATTAGGATTACCAATGCGAATTGTTGCAACTCTTCGGATTAAAGAATCGATAACAAAATTGACCAATTCCTACTAAGCAGACAACGCGTCGGTAACCTTCGTTAGGTACATGCCAGTGCCAGGTTGCCAGTGACGATGTCAAGGACCACTTATCATGTCTCCTGTTTAATTTACCAATTATAAAAGCAAAATAATGCGCTAAAATATTCAATGTTTGAGAATAAAATTGCTCTACGTAGGTATACCTACTTACATAAAATTTCACTGGATCCTGATTTAATTATTCATCATACAAAGGCATATTATTATACTCGTATATAGAAGTTCAATTAATTATTATTGTATCCAGTCAATAGGCATAATGCAATGCAACATAAGTGATACGTTGTTATCAGTGGCGCATGGCGTCGCGACAAGCCGACTGTCTCGCCAGCCTCGCTCCTAGTTTGCTCTCCCAACGACTGGTCGATCGAATCTAAAGCTATCTATCTACCAGTATCTATATTGTGTTATGTCGTTCCTTACCTTCACTTTCACCTACACCTTGTGAGGCAGTTCTAAAATATCTCTGGTTTTAAAATTAGAGGTGTAAAATAACTCTACTATTTTTAGCACAACAATATATTGAGGATAAAGAAGTAAGATGTAGGACGTTGTTTCAACGTGACTCTAAGGTACGATTCAGACCATCCGGCTCGCATCGGTCCGCATCGGAACGGAGCCGTACGGCTGCCGCGGCAGCCGTACGTCTCCGTTCCGCGTCTGTCGGAGCTGTACGCTACCGCGGAGCCGTACGGCTGCCGCGTTCGTTGGAATCCGCCCGCACTCCAACAAGCGCCCAGATGTGCTGCTCACATTGCGCCGCCTAGACGCAAAGTGAAATTTTACTTCAATGATTCGCTAGTTGCTGCACCGTAATCTCCGTTCGTATTCCACGACGCACGGCCGACCGGCTCCGAACGGCGCCGGTCGGAGCCGGTCGGCCGTCGCGACAGCCGAACGCACTCTGTGACACGTCGCGACGCGTCGCGCGACGGAGAAAACTATGCGTTGCACGCAAATATGAACTGTAATTACTGTTGATAGATTTCAATGTTCTTTACCGCATTGTAAAATGCCGCCCGGCCCGGCCCGATGCGGGCCGGTTGGTCTGAATCGTACCTACGTTTTGGTATTTTCGTTATTAAGTATTTAAGTTTACCTATATTATTTACACATTAAACTAGGTTTATTATGTTCACATTAGAGCAGCGTCTAATAAGAGCAAATATTTGTAATTACATTTTTCTCTCGTGATGAGCGTAAAATGCTTGTAGCTTAGTTGTTAGAATGAGCGTAAATATTATTGTGTTCTTTGATTGTTATCTTTTAACGAACCAAAAAACTAAGAGGATATCATAGTAGGTATGTCTCGAATAGAGACGTTATTTATGTACTTTAATAGGTTTGTTTTCTATTCTCAGTGTTTGTGATGTGATATGATGTCATGTTGTCAGTATGATCGTACCACCTGCGATGCTTTGAAACATTATTTGTATTTTTGTATGACTTGTGGTTGACCAGGATATTGTAATTGTGTGGGTCTTCATTTTTATTACGTTTTCATATTTATAATATATATATTATGTTCTTGTTATTCAGTATTCCGTACCCAAAAGGTAACAAACGGAAACATTTATGTGTCTACAGTGTAATTCTGCACTGTCTGCACTCCTGAAATTTTAATAGAACATGTGCTACTATCACTGCTGTCACAACAAATAATTAAAAAGTTAAATTCTAAAAGGGGATGCTCTACAATTTATCACGTTATTAACCAATAATAAAACGAGATAGGTGTGCGAGTCCAAATCACACTTGAATTTTTTTCATAAAGAGACGTTTCGACACATTAGATGTTATTGACAGCGACATAGACCAGCTTTATCTGCGGAAATAAGCTTGCAGACTTATCGCTCAAATGAGGAAATGTTATTTGTTAATGAAGTTAATTGTTTTGTAAACTGCAATAGTTTTGTGTATCATGCCAACCGGATGTCAACTACCGACCGTGGCGCGTTCCAGCTTCAACCCATCTCATCTGTACGATACCTAATGCGTCATGAACTCATAACTCATAGTTTAAGTAACAAGTGAGTAAAAAAACTTACACCGGACAGCACCAAATTATCCTTACTAATATTATAAATGTGAAAGTGTGTTTGTTTGTTTGTTTGTTTGTTTGTGACTCTTTCACGTCGCAACATGGCTATTATGTGGTATGGTTTATGTGTGTGGGGATAGTTAGGAGGGTGGAGAGTGACGTAGGCTACTTTTTACCGCGGAAAAACATCTCATTCCCATGGGAAGATCGATGTTTTATTAGTTGCTAGATATTTATTTCCGGAGTTGTTAATAGATGGCGTTAGTTTTTTTTTATAGCCTGAAGGGCTGACGAAAAAAGCGGACGAGCCACCTGATGGTAAGTGGTCATCGTCGCCTATGGACACCTGCAACACCAGGGGAGTCACCTGTGCAAAGCCGGCCCGGAAGGAGAGCTCTTTTTACACCTTTCTTGAGGAACCCCATGTCATAGCGCTCCGGGAATACCTCAGAGGGAAGCTCTTTCCACAGCTTGCAAGTTCGCGAAAATGATCGTGAAAATCGGACTGTAGTCCTTCGCCACGGATCCAAGCGATGTGGATGAAACTTCAATCTTCGGCGAGTGGTGTGATGATGGAAGGGTGACGTTGGCACCAAATCGAACAATCCCTCGGAGCACTCACCGTTGTAAAGTCTGTAGAACACACAGAGACATCCTATATCTCTTCTAAGGCTTAGGTGTTCTAACCTGTTAGTGACTCGTGGGTCGTTGACAATTCGAACAGCGCGCTTTTGTACGGCGTCAAATGGACTAAGCTGGTATTGTGGAGCCCCTGCCCAGAGGTGAGAACAGTACTCCATGTGAGGCCTGACTTGAGCTTTATAAAGCATCAGTAGGTCCCTCGCATTGAAGTACTGCTTCGCCCGGTTCAGGACGCCAAGCTTTTTGGAGGCCAATTTGGCCTTAGCTTCCAGATGACACCGATACTGCACGTCACTCGAAATGTCAACACCCAGAATCCCAACACTTTTATTAACGGTGAGTGCGGAACCCTGGAATTGAGGCGCCATGACAAATGTGGTTTTCTTAGCGGAAAACGCGCAAACTTGTGTCTTCGTGGGATTGAACTCGACTAAATTTAGTCGACCCCATTCCGAGACTTGCTCCAGAGAGTTTTCGACTTCAGACACAAGTTTGATTCTGCTATCCTCCACATGTGACCGTGAGGCATTTGCAGAGAGGCATTTGCAAATTCATTTGTAAGTTTTGAATCACGCTATCAAATACTACATGTAATTTACTTAAGTCATAGGCAAATGTTACTTACAGGCTACTTTTTAGCAGAGATTCCTACGGGAGTGGGACCTACGCGGCTGTTACCTACGGGTACCGAAGCGAAGCGCGGGCGGTTCTCTAGCAATGAATAATTAATTCAGGAAACATGCTCCTAAAAACTAGTGAAAGAAACTGAAAACCCGATCTGTCGGTAAAAGCCACGATATTACAATGTAGGTAGTATATTTTTTATTATGGCTTAGTCGCCATCTCGCACGACAAAATCTCGCACGATCGTACGACTTGGCACCTTTCGAATTTACTTAATAATTCCGTCATCAATTCGCACGCTCGTACAAAGTACAGTCAGGTAAAAAATATTTAAACTAATATTTTGTTAACAATAAAACGACCTTATATTAAATCTTAAAATAAAGCTACTGACTAATTATTGTTTGCTTTATATCCGATTTATATATACATATACATAAAATGCATATTATAAGTATGCACATAAAAATACAAAAAAAAAATATTTTTGGGCGTGAGAACAGCGCTCTTCTACACTACCATGTAAGCAGGTTCATTCATACTCAAAAAAGGATGGCGCTATCTCTTTCTTCTAACCCTTTATCTCCATCGAAATAGTCTCGCATGGTGACGTCAGTCAGTCTTCCCTTAAACGTACTTTACTGTGCCCGCGCATATTTAGCTGCGACATGAATTAATTCTTTTATTAAAATGTGGGTGTTTTTATTGTTTTTTTGTGTACGCTGGAGGTAAGTTTATTTAATTTATTTTCATAGTGTTAGTATGTCTTAATGAAATAAAAAATGTCGAAAATAAGTGCCTAATTTTTCTCATCTGCCCATTTTCATATTGATTAATCAAAGTAAAGTAAATAATTATCATTTTATGAAGTACCTTTACATTTTATTAATACTATTTTTATTTTAGAACTGTCTTAATAGAGCAGGGTTAAAATAAAAATATGGCTTTTGTGGCCACCATCTTGTTTTGTCCCATATTGACTGGCATTGGAATAAACTATGAGACAAATGAAATATTATAAATTATTTTAAGATTTTTTATGACTTTAAGTAATAATATATGCGAAATTTACAAAAAAATGGTTTGCTTTGCCTACGATTTTATTGAAAAAACCGGTTTCAATCATAGCAATTTTTTAGGAGCTGAATCACAATTTGGTCCAACTAATTCTGAAAGTGATGTGAAGACAAGCTGGTACTTCTTCGCATGGGCCATAAATATGTATTATGTAATTTACAAAGAAAGAATAAAGGTTCCTGTATTTGGAGATGCTCCAAACGCAGTATATGTAAAGGAAAGCTGGTTAAAAATACTGAAATAAGCCATGTGCTTTTGAAAATAATTATATTTTATTATTATTTTTGACTTTGATTATTATTGTTTGGGTTAACATGCTTTTATATTTTTGAGATGTTGATTTGTGAAATATATCTAAACTTATGATATATAGTAGGGCCATTTTAATAGGCCACATTTGACAGTTCGTCAAAATTTCACAAAGTAACCTTGTAAGGGAGGCACTCCATATTAATTAATATTCCCTACTAGTTATTGTTAAAATTTTTACACTTTTAAGTAAAGAACTGACGTCGTTACAAAGTTACGTCAGTGAACTCTTTTTCTTTTTAAACATGAGGGATGGTACCAAAAGAAACAGATCAGTAGATAAGTTGAATTCGAGAAGTCGAACTAATCGTCAAAAAGTATTTCACGATTACAAAATAAAATATATTTTAATGGGAACAGAATTAATTTTCTTACATTTTAGGCCAAAAAATATGTAATCATTCATTTAAATATATAACGTCTGGCTCAAAAGCCAGTATCCAGAAACGTGAAATGTTACAAAAAAAAGTCATGATTTCATTTCGCGCCATTATTAGACGCATTATTTTTGTCGTTTTTTTGTCATTGTTTGAACTGTGCGGTCATTAAAATAGTTTTTATAACAATCACATTCAATTTACAGATGTTTGAAGTCCTCATCGATTAATTAAATTAATCGATGTTTTTCAGCAGGTTACCCTCACTATAAAGCAAAGACAAACAGTTGTCAAATGTGGCCTATTAAAATGGCCTTACTTTAATAACATTTGTTATATTTTAAAGTCCAACCATAAAACATTAAACGTTTTTAAAAAGGATTTTTGTAGTTGACTGTACAAATTTACCTCATATTTTTATGGTCGTGCGAGTTGATGACGGAATTATTAGGTAAATTCGATGGGTGCCAAGTCGCATGATCGTGCAAGTTTTTGTCGTGCGAGATGGCGACTAAGCCTTTATTATCGAGTTAAGATTCAAATTTCTTCGAATACCTACGTCTACTTATTTCTAAAATAGACATTCAAGGAAATCCAAAGCCACGGTTTTGATTATTATTCAGAAGCTTAATTTTTACCGGTTCCCTTAAAGGGTTATAAATTAAAGGGTTAACTAACCGAGTTTACAGTCGTAGACGTACCTTATTTAGTTTTTATAGGAACACTTTTTAAAGACGTTAAAAATACTTTTCAGTAAGAAAAACGAATCGTTTTTGAATAAGTACTTATAGAAACCGGGCATTATCCTTTACGCCGCTGAAAGATGAAACAGTAACAGCGCGTACAAGAATGTCTTAACCCAAATAAGCGAAACAGAACACCTCAATTCAAAAATAAGTCGCAACATCTACATCCAGTTTGTACACACTTACGTTATTTTTAACATTCCGTAACATAATAGCCTACAACACATACTACATTCAAACAACGTGAATACTTGCATAGTTATTGGATTGATTCGCACAGAGAATATTGATTACCTGCAATCGTGTGAGATGGAGTCGAGGACATCGCGATTCTATATCCACTGGTCTTTGTATGGATAAAGCCAACGAGCAAAACAAAGTAAACAAAGTATTGCAAAATAACAAGTTTTAAGCCTCCCAGTAGTACAAGTGCGTGATTAAGGTCGAGTGTCGGATTCGAGATGAAACTCATTAATTTAACAGAACTGAAATGTATTTGAGATCATCCAGTTAGTAGTCAGAACGTCATTGTGTATCAATTTTATTACACAACAGCTGTTGAGACACAACAACGGTCTTCATGTTGCTTTCACGACGTTAGTCATCAGCTAAGTGTAACCTGTTGATGATATTATTGCAATTAATCGTCTCATTTGCGTGGCGCACGCATTTCACGCTTAATAAGGCTGTCGACCTTACAATGTATCGTGACGTTGAATGACGTCTTATTTACAGTACTTACTGTACCTATGTAATTATATCTCAGTAGAATTAAGTAGGTACTGCACAATTTAATTGTCTTACTTCATCATTCTTTGTTCGTAACAGTTAATGCATGGGTGATGCCTTTGGAGTTGATGGTGATGACTAATGTCTTTGATTATCCCTGCTATCAAGTGCTTCGTCTGCTTATTTGTCAAATAATAACCTAATAATAAGTTTAAAGCTTAAATTCCGACTGCCTAATAGGCAGCAAGCACCAGCTAGGTCAGCTAACTAGCCTAGCCTACATACAACTAGCAGATGATCAAGATGTTTCTAACAATACCTCATGTATCAAGTTATGATGAGTAATTTCAAAGGTATGAAGGAAGAGATGAACGAAAAAACAGATATAACCAGATATAACGATCAAACTTATAATCCTCTGCCGTAGGAAATCGGATAAAAACGCAGATTAAACACCTTAAAGTAGGAAGATAATTAGCTAAATAAATATTGACTCTACAACGTCCATCCACAAATATCGTTGGATCATCATTCTAATTACGAAAGATTACCTAAGACGTCATCACCAAACAGGTACCTACTCTTGTAGTAGGTTGTCATGGTTGTAAAGTGCTTTTTATTACTCTGTAATAATATTAACACGTTAACGTGTCAAATAGTTTTTGAGTTATGAAGGGGTCAAAAGTGGCACCAAATAGGTAGAGTTATATTACACACGGTGCTGCACGCCAGTTATGTCAGCGAGAACTTGGCTTTGACACGCTACCAAATGTCTAGTCTAGATAATTATAAAAAATAGTTTGCTCAAAACATAGGTACACACGAGCGCTGTCTGGTAACTTGCAAACTACGGAGGAAATTGGAAAACGAATTTTCTAAAATTCATTACCTACTCTCTGTATATTGCGTACCTACATATTTACATAATTTTGTTCAAACGAATACTTCATTGTATTGATTTAAACATCACGATATTTCAAATGGTTGAAATTTCTTTCATCCCTATTATTCCATTGAAATTATCATACCTACCAGATATACAAACACAAAGTAGGTAAGTATTATCACGTGGTATGAGGAATGCTGTCCGACGGATATCGGCTATTTATGGACCCAAGAATGTCTAGAGCGTGACTTACTTCAAGGAACTGAGTAAGGGTCTCACTACCAGCTAAAGCTGAATCTGTTAAAGCAATTGAACGAAACATAGCTAATAGCATAAAAGGGCATCAAAAAAAAATTCAAAGTCCATTTTCACTTTCTTAAATTCATTCATGATACCCTTACCCTGAGCAGAAAAAACATACACATAAAAATACTCATTACGATCGCGTTATTTAATTTTCACGTCGTTTCTGCGAGGTGCTTTATCATCGACAACTGCTTAATAAACTCCTCAGCTCATGTTTTAAAGCCATATCGACTCTACATACATCGGTGAGCTTTGAATAATATTTATAAAAATAAAAGAAATCAGCTTGACTTTTATTTTGAAATTATTACAACCATGTAAGTTCATACGAAATTTAGAATTTGAAATTATACAGAATCGAATACACCGCGAATCTTGATGAATATTCGAGATTGTAACTTAAAGCAACAGAACTTATCTTCCTTATTTGACGACCCGGATGGCGCAATGGTTAACACGCCGGATCGTTGTTCCGAGGGTCCTGGGTTCGATTCCCGGCGAGGCAGAAATTTGAATGATGAGTTTGAATTTCCGTTCTCGGTCTGGGTGTGTGTCCTTGTCTTGTGTGTTGTCCATGGCTGATGGCACCCACGACACAGGGAATCCCAGTATGGGGCTATGAGTGTGAAGCATTATTAATTTATTTCCTTATTGTGGAAAATCTGCAGTAAAGTTTATACATTGAAGATTGAAGACAATTCCAGTCGGCCGCCCAGCTATCTGAGATTTCCGCCGGATTGTTGATTACATAATAACATTCTCGGAGGCGACCTAAAAGTAACTGGCGACGTATTATTATTTAGGTGGTTGAGCCTGGGAAACAAGTAATCCCATGAGGCCAATGCGATCATCTCTGATCTATTGTGGCCCTGGCTGTCCCAGTTTTTAACCCCCGCAACGCAAAAAGAGGGGTGTTATAAGTTTGACGTGTTTGTGTGTCTTGTGGCATCGTAGCTCCCGTACGGATTGGTTTTTTTGTATTAAAGGGGACTTACGGGCGCGTGTTTTTAGATGTTTGATGAAAATCGGTTGAGCCGTTTAAAAGAATAGCCGAATGTATGCAAATATACCTACTCGTGTGGGGTCTCAAATGAAAGGACACAGTAAGAGAATATTTATGACTTAATCGAGAATATTCTTACCTATAAAAAGTATAAAATAAAAATTAAATTAAAAATAAAAAATACCCCGACACAAACATTTAAAAAGTAAAAAATAATATCTCTAAAAATAATACGTCGCGTTGGGGGACCGCTCCATTTACTTCTACCTTTAACACAAAAAAATATTGATAAATGATTAGTCTTGGGTAAAGGACTAATAGGTAGGCATGTGATACTTATGAAAAAAATCGTAGATAATTAATGAGTAGTTAGGCGCGGTCCCCCAACGCGACGTATTATTTTTAGAGATATTATTTTTTACTTTTTAAATGTTTGTGTCGGGGTTTTTTTTAATTTTTAATTTAATTTTTATAGTTAGATCTGGTCCCACAGGCCTACAGTCTGGATAAACTGTAACACGTTTCAACCGGCGACGTATACAAGTAGTGCAAAACAAAGTTAAATATTCATCACAATAAATCTTTCAGTCACTATGGCAGTGAGTGAGTTATAGAACTTCTTATTAATTGCAACCCGCCTGAATCCAGTGACTAGATAGACTATCGGGTAATTAGCGAACACGGTAAATAAATGCAATCCAAAATAATAAATCCAACCGACAATCGTTGACATTTTAAAACATTGTTATTTTAATTTATTTACTTTAGTATCCTATTAGGTATTATAATTATGTACTTATATTTTTAGTAGGTATAAATGAAATCTATCTATAGGTACTAACTTATAATAAAACGGAAGAGTTTGCTTAAACGGGCTAATCTTAGGAACTACTGGTGCGAATTGAATTTTTTTATTTTCTATAGTCCATTTATTGAGGTAGTCTTTAGGGCTTAAGGACACTAAACTTTTTAGATACGAATGGTTTTGAATTGTTTGCCCGATATTTTGACCCAGGTGCTCTGCAGTTGGTGACTGTCTGTTTCGACGTGACCATTATCCATGCAACCGGGTCAAACTTACCTACCTATGTAAAGCAATTCAATATCGTGAGTACCAGTTTGCACCTAAAATACTTCCCAAGGTATTAATCTCAACGTATATATATGCCTTTTGTTAGTAAGGATTAATTCGATTATCTTTATGCAGGGATGGAGTTAGCCCCGCGGAGGCAGCCGCGAGTCTACCAGCCAGCCCGACGGCGGCAGGGCTGTCGAAGAAGAAAGCAGCTGGCGCCAATGAGGTCCGGGAACGAGCGGCCGCCGTGCGCACTCGGCGGCTCATGAAGGAACTAAATGAGATACAGCGGTTGCAGGACAACAGACCCGACCCTGTTTTCACGGTATGTTGTGACTTGTGAGTCTAATCCATCCACCATCCACGCGCTTCATGATATCCACTGCGATGATCACCTGCAGTGATATTAGTTACAAAACTGTTTTACTCGCAACAGCCCCCATAGTTATTATAATTAGGAATTCTGAGTAGTCTCATAGTTTTTTAGATCACATTTCACAATGCGAGTTTAGATAAACCAACTCTACTCTAGTGTATTAATCACCTATACCCAACTATCCTGACAATCCTTTGCTATCTAAAAGCTAGCGCTTTAGGAATAGCGCATAGAAGAAATCCAAGGTGTCCCATGAGTACGGTAGAGTTTGCCCATGCCGCCCGCGATACCAAGTAAACCCTAAAAAGTTTGTTTTTATAACTTTCCAGGTGGAGCTGGTGAACGACAACCTGTTCGAGTGGCATGTTCGCCTGCACCAGATCGACCCTGAAAGTGAACTGGCGAACGACCTCCTCGAGATGCAGATACCAAATATTCTACTTCACCTCATCTTTCCGGAGAACTTCCCCTTCGCGCCGCCTTTCATGAGGGTTATTGAACCACGAATAGAAAAGGGGTTTGTTATGGAAGGTAAGGCTGTACAAATTTTTATGGTCTTCCAATAAGCTAGATCAGATTGATGAATGATATCTGTGTAAGGTAGAACCAGAGTGGTCCAAGTGACATTTTGGAAAAAAACCCGATTTTGGCAAAAACATGTCCAAAATTCTATATTCTTTTATTCCACTTTGATTAAATTGTCATTCAGAAACATTGTCTAGGAAAAAACGCAACCTCTCACTTTGGACTTAATGGAATTTGGAAAATCTTAGTGTGCCAGACTGGTCCAAGTGACAAATCTGTACTTGGATGATTATGGTTCTAATTTTGTGAAAAGACTATTTGATCAAAGTGCAATGTAAGGGCGCATTCAAGTAGAAAGCTGGTTACCGGCGCTGATCTGCCAGCGCTTATCGGTACTGGTCCGTCGAGATAACCTCTACATAAAGTTTTTGAGTTACTCTTAATAATCTGTATTTAATTTATGATCGTTACCTCATAACTTGTCACTAGATGCTTCGATTTTGATATTTCCTTTTTTTATTCGAAAGCTAGTACCTACTTGACGTGTGGTCATAATTATATAATTTTCAGCGACATCTGACGAGTAGTTTTTGAGTTATCTATACTTCTCGATTTTGAAGTTGGTTATTTTTTGTAAAAAGTTATTGTATTATTTGAAAGCTGGTACTTGTCGGTGGTCCCGTATAAATTTGAATAACAACTGACGAGTAGTTTTTGATTTATCCTTAATGTGTATTTATGTTTGTTATCTCATAGCTTTGTACTGGGTATTCCAATTTTGACGATTCTTATTTTAATTGAAAGCCTGGGCTTGTCGTGTGGTTCCGTTAAATTAAATTTGATTTACATCAAACCAGTAGTTTTTGAGTTACTCTTAATAATGTGTAATTAATTTATGGTCGTTACCTCATATCTTAACACTGGGTGCTTCGACTTTTTAAATTATTTTTTTATTCAAAAGCAAGTAGGTCCTTGACGTGGGGTCTCATATAAATTTCAGTGACGTCTTACAACTTGTTTTTGAGTTACATACACTTAGCTTTCAAGTAAAAAAAGAATCGTCAAAATCGGAATACCCAGTAGAAAGTTATGAGATAACAAACATAAATACACATTAAGGATAAATCAAAAACCAATCGTCAGTTGTTGTTCAAATTTACACGGGACCACCGACAAGTACCAGCTTTCAAATAATACAATAACTTTTTACAAAAAAATAACCGACTTCAAAATCGAGAAGTAACTCAAAAACTACTCGTCAGATGTCGCTGAAAATTATATATGACCACACGTCAAGTAGGTACTAGCTTTCGAATAAAAAATGGAATTATCAAAATCGAAGCATCTAGTGACAAATTATGAGGTAACGATCATAAATTAAATACACATTATTAAGAGTAACTCAAAAACTACTGGTCCGATGCCGCTCAAATTCATATGAGACTACAATGATACTTGCATTGAACCACTTGCACTGTACCAGCTTTCAAATAAAAAGAGAATCATAAAAATCTAAACACTCAGTAAAAAGTTATCAGGAAAAAAACATAAGTACACAGTACAAAACATCCTTACACATTATTCAAGTTAATTCGAAACTACTCGTCAGATGTCGCTCAAATTTATATGGGACCATACCACAAGCACCATCTTTCAAGGATATAAAGAATCATCAAAATCGGTTTACCCAACACGATGTTATGGGGTCACAAACTTACCAACAAAGATAAAAAAAAATAAAAGGATCGGTGAATAAGTTTTTTTTTAACTTTTCTATTTGTTTGTAGGTAGTATGTTTGTGCTTGCTGATCTCAGAAACGGCTGAACGGTTCGTTATGGAATTTTCACTAGATTCTTTTTTGTTCGAAGGTAAAGTAAAAGTAGTGCTTGTCATAATTATGGTACCTTGTACATTGGAGCGGCATCTGGCCGGTGGTTTTTGAGTTATCTTGACTTTGAAGTCGGTTATTTTTTTTTGTAAAAAGTTAGTTCTGAATCATATTAATATACTAGCTGTGCCGCTGTGCCCGAGGTTTCGCCCGCGTGAAACTCAGTATGTCACAAAATTCCGGGATAATGAGTAGCCTCCATGTTGCTCCACAACCTCCTCCATCTCCCAGTGAAAGTCCGCAACTTCATTCGATAACAGTATTTTTTCCCGCATGAATCCCGATGTGGCGGGTATTCCGAATAAAGAGTAGCCTACTTATGTGTTGCTCCACAACCTTCTCTATTCTCCAACGAAAGTCCCATAAAAATCTGAAACCGCGACTTCGTTTGAAAATAATAGTTTTTCCTGCGGGAATCCCGAATTCCGGGATAAAGAGTAGCTAATATGATTCTCCACAACCTCATCTATCTCCAAGTGAAAGTTCCATAAAAATCTGTTCAGCCGTTTCTGAGATTAGCGTGCACAAACATAAGTAGATTACGGACATATAGATAAATTTGTTAGAGTTTTTAATCTTTGTTTGTGCCAGAGTGGTCCATGTGTAAGAATTTTTAAATTTTTTAAATTTTTGTTTGTGCCAGAGTGGTCCGTGTGCATTTTTTTGTGAAAAACCATCAATTTGTTATACTAAATACAAATGATTGTGATTAAACATATCTTATTACTTTAATCTAACTTGTTAGCTGTAGTTTCAATAAAGAATTACAAGTTAAAAGTTATTAGTTTCGCTACAATAAGTACAAACGCGTTTCCCTCGTTTTCTCGAAAAGTTAAAATTGTCACTTGGACCACTCTGGTTCTACCTTACCTATCTATGTATTAAAACGTAATTCTACTGACGCATTATGATGGCAGTTACCTACTCGTTACTGATGACCACAGACAGCTATACTACCTACCTGCAAGGTTTTATTATTTGCAGGTACCTACCTAATACAATATAGATTAAACAACACTATACACTCATCGCCCCACACTAGGATTCCCTGTTTCGTGGACGCTATGGACAACACTTACTTACGACAAGAATACACATCCGAACTAGAAAAGAAATTTAAACTCATTCAAATTTCCTCCTCGCTGGGAATCGAACCCACGATCCTTCGAATGACAATCCAGCATAGTATCCAATACGCCACTGTCACGGGTCGTATGAATTGAAGGATTTACTTTATTCTTTTTAAACTATTCATATTATCAGGTGGTGCGATCTGCATGGAGTTGCTAACACCACGCGGCTGGGCGTCGGCGTATACCGTGGAGGCGATAGTGATGCAATTCGCAGCGTCGGTGGTGAAAGGGCAGGGGCGCGTCGCGCGGGCCCCGGCTAGGTCCTCGCGAGAGTTCTCCAGACGACGCGCTGAAGAAGCCTTCAGATCGCTCGTCAAAACGCACGACAAGTACGGCTGGGTCACGCCTGCGCTCTCCGATGGTTGAATACTTAGGTACCTACTGGCGTTTTACTTTCTTATATTTTAGTCTTCTATAAAATGAATAGTGAGACATTCACGAATTTCAGTGTTTGAGAATCACACCTTTTAATTTTAACGTCAGGTCCTCACCTTCATAATAAAAAACAAATTAGCTATAAAATTTGGACTGTATTCGAGAAATAAAAGAAAACAAAACTTTGGTGAGCCCTTTGTTTTGCCATAACAGATAACTGCTCATAAATATAATCGACAACTTATTGCTTATTAAGTTAAAAGCTTATCATTTTTGTAATCTCACTTTTTTATTTTCAGATATTTCTACAAGCTGCAATGCAGAATGCAATGGATCTCCAGTAGTTAATTACTAAAAATAGTTGTAATGTTATAGTTATAATTAGTAAAAATATAACCTAAAATATAACTTTTGTGTATTTCACTCATTCTTAATGTTATTGTCTCTTTCTAAGTACAGTAAAACATTCAATATTTTTATTAACTATATAATGTACTTAGTTTAACAAATTATGAGTGTTATGCATTTGAATGTACATTTTGGGAGCGAGTAGTTATAATGCATTTCAAATAAACTGCCAAATTTTATTCCATTATACGTCTTAAATCTTTACATCTCTTAATTATAAGGTTGTATGTGTGACAATGTGATTGTTCATTGCAGTTTACAATATACATAATCAAGTACAAAACTATAAAATCGCGACTTTTCTAACGTAGGTATACCTTCTTGTAATGCATTATAACCGTACTTGTAATTAAGTAGGTACCCGCCTTCTTTGTATTTTAAAACGTAGATCAATGAAAAGTTAAGTCAAATAAGCAACGTTAATGTAAATAGTGTATGTGCCAAATGTTTTAGTATGTGTTGCTCATTGCCTAAGCATATTTTAGAATATTGTGATGTAACAAAGTTATGTGGGTAGTTGTATTATCTTTTCTCATATTACATTAAATACCTACCTCATACCTAAATAACAGCAATTTACCTCCCTATCACTTACCCATATGATGACATATTTAACGCACGCATTTCTGTATATATTTATCTTCTGTGGCGAAACTTGAAAAAAATTATATCTGGCATTACCCTAAAGTTTCTAAATTTTAATGTTTTTAATGAAAATGTTTCCGTCCCAAGGTCATTTAATCGTTTTGATAATGTTATATAAAATATACTTAATATAGTATTTTAACCCTATCAATATTGTATTATAATAGTATCATAATTTTATTATATAACTGCTTCCAAGTTACAATTTTTTGTTAACCACACCTTTGTCACATCAAATCATGTGTCATAATTATTACATGTAAATTATTTATTGTAGTGTTGAGAAAATTCTATTTTATGCATGCATTATCTAAATGTAGCTAAAATTATGCTCAATTTAGTAAATTATATTTTATTAATGTGAAATCAAAAGGCTTGTGGCAACATTTTACTATGAATTTTAAAAATTTATTGTAAGGCCCTTAAAAATCAATGTTGTTATATTTGGTAAACCAAAGATATTAATTTTTATGTAAATTAATTCAGCCCAAGATGTGTATTATGTCTGGATATAATTATATGTAAATTTGTGGATGTAATAAAAGTAATAAATGACATACTCATAAATAAGTAGTTGATTTATTTTTACTGACTTCAAAGAGGTTCTCAATTTAATTATTTAAAGCTGGTCAAGCACGAGTGAGGCCCCATGTAAATTTGAGTGACATCTGATGAGTATTTTTTGAGTTATCTCTAATAATGCGTATTTAATTGACTTCCACTACCTTGTCAATGTTCTCAAATTATTACTTGTTGATTTAAAAGTAAAAAGGTATTTTTGTTTCATTTCAACTCTTTATTCTTCATAACCAAATATGAAATAGAAAAACTACTGAGACTAATTATTATTTTTAGTTAAGTTTTTAGTAGTACTTGGTACTAATTACACTTTTAAGACAAGGCCATCTCAGACCTCAAAGGCAGCAACACATTACTGACCAAATGACAAGGAGGCTCTTTAACTCCCTTAACAATAACCAACTGGAATATTACTAAAAACAAACAACAGTTACCTATCACTTAACCAGGGTTGCCAGACATCAGCGATCTATAGCTCAAGTCGCCGAATTTGGCGTACCGAGTAGCCTATCGCCTAATTTTTTTTGGATAAGTAGCCTACTTCGTCTAACATTTTGTGCTAAGTAGGCTTCATTCGAAACCTTCTTAACTTGATTTGAAGTGATGACGACTAAGGGGGGAGGTTCAAATCGGTAAGAAAGTCCGGCCGCGACCCGTCTACCCACTAGCTTCACCCACCAGTGGGTTTACAGGGAATTTCTGTTTACCCGTGCATCCACTGCATTATGGCGGGAAAATATCGATATCGATCATACCTGATAACGTGCTTTAAATATCGCATTGAAATTGAAGCATACAAATATTACAAATTATGTTAAATATTACAAATATTGGACAAATCTAGGGTTTTTCTGAAGTAGCCAAGTCGCTTGTTATTTGCCTTATATTCACCTTATATATCACGCCCTGAGGTAGCCTAAATGGCGATAATTCGCCTAATCTGGCAGCACTGCACTTAACCGTCCCAACCCCAGTCCCCAGGTATACTAACCAATTGACCAACAAGATTCTTAATGAATAATGACACTGCATACAGGACTTACCATCCAGTTTTCATTTTTGGGTTGTACCTATTGGTCACAGTGGTCATGGACAACATTGCAAGGGTGGATGCTAATCTTTATTTCATAAGAAAATCGAGAATTATTGCTTCCACAATGTAATACAAGAGATGTTATTTAAACTTTTAAACACTGTTTGTTTTAATCCATCACAAAAATTAACAATGGCAAATTTATTTCACTTCCTTACCTCACAGAGTTAATTTGCATTTTATTCTTATTAAAATACTACAACAGTTATAATAATTTGTGAATTAGGGTGCGGTTCCACTGAGGCGGAGCGGAGCGGAGCTGTGCGCGATTCACCAATCACATGGCTTGAAATCCACACGAGGCACAATGAGCACACCCTTAGCAAGGTATCTGACCATTTGTTAAAAATGCAAACAAATACATGAAATACCTTAAAAAATTTAATCAGACATCTTACTGCAGCTGAAAGACATGCTATTGGTATCAATATTAATTGGAAACTTAAGCAATATCAGGAATTTGATAGCATTAGTAACTAACAAAAAACCTTGAAACATGGAAAATAATTGTAGTAAAGCGAAGGTGAATTATGAAAAGTCATTTTACATTTCTAATTGCAAAAATTAAATAATATGCTTCCATTGACAGTTTATCGTAATGCATTTAAGTGTTTTATCAATATGGAATTTATTTTACATTTATTTTATACACAACATGAACAATAAAAATAATTAAGAGTTATAAATATGAGATGATGATCACATTAGTTCACTCCCCGCCTCGCAGGGCCAGCACAAGATGAAGAACGGAGCCGCCCTGCACTTTGTAATCCTGTGCCGTCTTCTCATCATTCCTGAAATATAAATTTGTTAATCAGTTTTCACTTCAACTATTTACACTATCATTTAAAACCCGTTGCCAAAATCAGTCACTTAAAGTGTCACATTTTTGCCTGAAGTACCTATTAATACACAAAGATTTACAAGTCTAATTAGTAGGAAGATTGATTTTGCAATAGCTTGTAAGATATTTGTTTGAATTATATGGTGTAAAAAATAATCATAATGTACATGGTAATAAAAAAATATAATGGAATAAGGATACTGAATGTGTCTAAAGAACTCTCCAATTACTGCATTGTATTATATTTTTAGCAGTTTGAATGGGTTTAGTAAGCTACTAAGTATCTATAAAACTAGAAATATGCCACTGCATACTTTTCCATAGACTAAAAAGGAGAAATAAGCTACCATACACTGTTTTGTTATTTTTTATCTCAAAATCTCACAATAACAGGCAGCAAATATGGCAGTTTTGATGAATTTGGTCATATTTCAACCACTAAACACAAATCTTAAAAATTTGCACATCTAAAACTTTCTCATGAGTCACTAGCTAATGGTGAACACCTCAAGAAAATCTTTTTAGTAGCTTTGAGTTTATCGAAAATAGACAGACAGGCGAGGTGTGGTCTTAGTTTTATAATCTGTACCAAATTTATAAAACAGAATATTCATGAAAACTATGGAGATACTTACATTTGTTTCCCTGAGAATATAAGTCGCTGTTGTTGGGGAGGAATGCCTTCTTTCTCCTCGACCCTTTCTTTGATCCTTTCTACTTTGTCCGTGGGTTCTATATCAATCTCAATCTCCTTACCCGTTAGTGTCTGAAAAACAAATCGAGGTTAACTTAATATCACAAAGTGATTAAGTAAAAATCGAAAAAGAAATAGCCTAGCACCATACCTTTACTTTGATTAGCATGTTTGCAAAAAGTTATATATGCTGTCTATTACACTTTATAATATTATCGTATTATTCGCCAAACAAGCCGTCCGTTGAACGATATTTTGATTTGAATTAATTGTATTTCGATTTTCGCTTTTTGCTCAAACTTGCGGTGCGGTAAACGGGCGAAATGAAAGCGGCGCAGTGACAAGCTGACACTGAGTCACTGACAAATTTGCCAATCAGATCACCACTGACACTGACATTAATATCGTTTTTTTTAATTTTACAGTACGAAGCGAAGCTGTGGCGAAGCTAAGCATTAGGTATGCATTATTCTTTTAGCCTAACATTCTTTCCTAGATTCATGTAGTATGTCTTATTGATTTTTCATCCCGCTTTTTAAATAATATTCAACTATATAGAGCTGTGCTGCTATAAATAACAAAACAACTATTGAATAATAATATGATTTCAGATCACGTTTCAGATGTATTCTGTGGATGAAACTGGCAATGTTGGTTTCAATGTTGTTGCACCATAGAGCACGCAGAGCCTAGAGGCCATAGAGAATGGACTTAATACCATAGAGCTAGAGGCAATTAATTTTTTATTCATTACTGTCATACTGTTTTATCCTTTGTCATTGTCAGGCAAAAGACGTCAGCCAAGTGTCAAAACATCAAATGTCAACACAACAATAACAACAACAACAAGGTCAACGAGACAACGAGGAACTTAATTAAAATAAACTCAAAAGTGGAACAAACAAGATTTTGTAAGCACTGGAAATAGATACATTTCTTTTAAAGTAATTTTAAACGCGAATATGGCTAAAATCGATCAGATTTTTAAGCATATTGAAGAATTTTTAAGTGTTGGTATGTTGGTAAATTCTCTGTCGCTGTTTATTTTATTAACATGCAATCGCATTTGAATTGAATATCATATAAAATCTGTTTTTTTTTCAGACTTTGAATCCAATTTCATAGTAAATGTGGTAAGAAACGATGAGGACGAGCTTGAAAGTTTCTCCAACAAAGTGTCTTTGCTCAAAAAATTTCTTCAACGTATATTTGAGGCAATTGATAATCTATCAAACGAGATCCAAAACGATCAAACTGTACTTATAAGCGTTAAAAACCAGAAATTATTACGAACTTGTTTTCAATTGGTTGTATCTTTAGGAATATCCCAATGTCTTATACATGGATTGGGCTTAAATTTATCGAAGAGATGTACCTCAACCAAAGTTTTGCAAGACTTTACAATGGATGATGAACAAAAGTATGAAATATTGGTTGCTTGTACAGATTTTTTTACCAGGAGTTACGAAATACCAGTCCTCAGAAATATTATAATAACATTTCATCTTTGTGACTACTTAGCATCATTAATACAACTATCCTTTGCTCCGTTGAAAAAACCTGGGACCTATACTAACTTTACTATGACAGAAGAAATGTATGAAAAACTGAATGTAGATAAGAAAAAGTACTCAAAGATATATGAAAACTTAGTAAGTACTTGCTTTCAGCCAATACTCATGAAAGAGTTATTAGTGCTACAAAATGTCACAGATAAAACAACACCAGCGTTTGTTAAAAGAGTTATTGCAAAGGAAATGAGCAATAGGCTAATTGCTTCAGGAGGGTTGCTTAGTTTGATAAGATGTTTTTTAGAAAGTTATGATGGAGACACTGGCCATGATTGGAAAAAAATTGAGATGATTTGCAAAATTGTTGCTACAAAGCATGGCAACATGAATGAGGATGATTATCTTAACAATATTACTTTTCAATTGAGTAAAATATTAACACTCAACAATGTGCAATATTTAACTACAGCTATAACTTGTATTTTAAATCTACATGAGAAATATCCTCAATCAGACAGTGTTCAAAAATTGGCAATGAGTATCACTCAGTGTTTTGATACAGACCTATTGTTATCCAAATCAAATTTACCAGGTACCATAGTTTCAACACCACAAGAAGTAGAACGCTATATTAATATACTACATTGTACTGCATGTGTTGTAAAATTTGATTGGAAATCTGATATTTTAGGTTCAAATTTATATGTTCTTTACTTACTTGGCATGATCTGTAATAAAGCAGAAATGAAAACAAAGTTGAAAGAAATTATCTTTAAATGTTTGGAGTTATTAGGTCAGGATGCAATACATAAAATGGTCAAGAGTTTCTTGTATGGAAAAACATCATCATTACATATTTGTGTGGCGGAATATGAAGCTGGACTTGCAATAAAATGTATGTCTGAATATAACCATCCAAAACATCAAGCAATGTTGTACTTCATAGAACTTTTTAATTCTGCTAATAGTACTGTTGTACAGAAGTTATTATGTTCATGCTTGTTCATATTTAATGAAGTAAATGGAGACAGCAAGAAAAATATAAACAAATCTTTGCTCACCTTAGAGGAAACTGAAACACTGTTATCTGATTATGAAAAGAATTATGCTAATATACTACAGCTATTGACTGAAATATCATCATCACCAAACACAATTGTTGCTTTTAAGATGAATCCAATTATAATTATAGACTTTGTTGAAACATTACTATTAAAAAGTGTTAATACTAATGAAGAGTGTGTCACTATTTCTCTAGTTTTGCTTAACACAATAGTGTCGAACACAGATAAGTCTACAGAAGTAAAGCAAAAGTTGCTTAATACACAGCCAGTATTGAAGAAAATTGCTAAAAGTGACTCTCATTATAATTCCATCTTGAGCAAAGAAATACTTTCACTTATTTCAACTGAATATCCAAAACAAGTTGACAGTGCATATTCAAAAGCTGTGACAGATGTATTTGATGAATTACTTCCTGTCCGGGCCCATGGTATTATGGAGCTAACTAAACTAATTGAAGCTAATGACCCTGAAACAATATCTAAAAGACATTTAATTTTCTGCATGTTACAGGTACCTATTATTATTATATTCTTTAAATTTGTATCACCATTCGTATCACAAGCACAGCCCTCTATTATCCCACTATTGGCATCTATCTTCAAACAATATGCAGCCATAGTCTTTATACTATGTATTGTACTGTATTTATAAATGTTAACAGACTTTTCACCATGCGGATAATCACATATATATATATATTTCTTTCTCCAAAGCAAGCAATACTACTTTGTAAAAAAACTAATGCTTGCAGGATTGAAATATGGTCTACCCATAGGTCAACCCAATGTTCAAATGAAATAGCTGTCTGTGCTATTTTTTGTCAGACTATTATCATTGTGATGTATTATTGTTATGTATTTACACACAAACATTATTTTTTATATGGTTTTGTTTTAGGAACAACTGAAAGATTCAGATTCCTACATTTACTTATCTGCAATCAATTGTATAGCATCTCTTGCAACACATTGTACTGAAGATGTATTAGTAATCTTATGCAGAGAGTTTCTGCACATATCTAGAACACAAGATGCCATCCAAACCAGTGAAAGTGAAACCAGTATAGCTGAATTGAGAGTGAAAGTTGGTGATATCATTGTTAAAGTGACTAAAAGACTTGGTAAGTTAATGTTCTTTTTGTCAAATTTAGAATACTTTATGTGCCATTAGTTTTATTAAATAGATAATTTATATTCTTAGGGGATATGGCGATAGTACACAAGACCACACTTCTCAATACAATGTTATGTGCATGCAGAGATGACGATCCTTTGATCAGAATGTCAGCACTATCCAATTTAGCTGAAATTGCTTTGGTCTTGCATTATAAACTAGGCACAATCATCTATGAGGTAAGCTTGGTAATTTTATTTTCTTGACTTGTAATTTCTTGGAAGTTGGTCAGGAGACATACAATTTTTTTGTATTACAAGTACAATTGTAACCAATTTGGTTTTCAATTTTAGGTCTTGTTGTGTATTTGGAGTACAATAGAAACAGATAAAGCAATTGATTGTCGCAGAGCTGCAGTTATGGTTATATCAAGTTTATTGAAAGGTTTGGGGAAAGACACATTGATAGAACTCAAGGAAAACTTACTGCCAATATATAGATCGCTCAATAAACTGTATAGAGACGATAATGAAGATTCAGTAGTCCGCCTACATGCCCAAATTGCTCTTGAAGAATTAAATGATATTGTCAATCAATTTTTGAATTCGGAACTAACTATGGAAAGAAAATTCATAATAAGTGAACCAAAAGAAATTGTCTTCAAATAAAACAATTTCTAAGTTTTAAAACATTTATTACCACACTTTATAAATAAAATATAAATTAAATAAGTATAACTAAATTAACCTAAGCTAAATACTATCTTTGTATGGCATTTGTGTCTTCTAAGTGAATGCAAATACTGGCCACATGTAAAGAGAATAATATTGAATAGGTACATGTTTCTGTTGAATAAATATTGAACACATCGAACACACAAAAAGTTATATAATTATCGCAATTATAGCAACACCTTATAAAGATAATGTAGGAACAGACTTCTAGGCACAGTGCGCTTCGCGCCGGAAAATGAAAAAAGCGGTTTTTTGCCGTGTAATACTATTTGGAAATTAAACTAACTTTTGAAGGTAATCCACATCCATCTATCTACCACGACCAACCATTAACCATACAATTGTAGTAAGATTTTATGGTTTGATGTTTCGCAGAACGCTAATTCAGATAACTTCAGAATTAAAATGGACGCTGAAATATGTCGTGCTATACAAATAGTATTAATTTTTCTAATTAGCTCAAAACAAGCAGTTCCTAACTACTTTATTAAAAATGGCAAAATCCTTATTTTTGTTTAAAATTTCCGCCACAAAGCGATGCGAGCATCGACCGTTTTAATGATAAAACAATTAACTGAATTAACATCTCTTCCGGTGTTGCAATTTTTTATGATAAATAAAAATCTATTTTTACTAAACATTGCCAGTACACATTATTTATAACATTAAAAATTAAAATATTATAAATAAATTTGGGTTTTATATTTTACCTCCACGTCGTAATTTCACTTTTTTTCATCCGAGTCATAAAATGTTGACATTTATGTACAATTTGTTAATTTTTAAACTTATATCACATGTGACAGTTAGTGTAAACAAAACGTGCAATTTAAACTACCTTCGAGTAACAAAGCCAACTCAAGCTTCAGAAGTATTGTCACCGTTATCCGATTTTTTTACTGTGCCCTCGTCCTTTTCAGAGAGGGTAATGGAGTAGATAGAACCTTGATCAGAAAACCTATCTCTGTTTCTCCTGTTGAAAACCCCGCTGCGTGACAAAGATGACACTGTTGCGATGGAAACATTGTCTTTGTCGGACTGAGGCACCATCTTCCAAATAAGCAGAGCGACACCTCCGAAGGCGGCAACCACTAGGAACATTACGAGTGATATTTCGCCAAACATACCTGAAATAAACATCGTTAATTAACTGAGCATATTCTTTTATTTAACTCCAAAGTGGTTTCATTATTATTGCAAAAATTACAACTTAATACAAACTTTGGTTTGGCTGTTCTTTTAATGCCTCCAACCTGGCAGGTTTCAGCTCGTTGCTGTCTATCTCATGGTCTTCGTAAGGTTCTACGGACCCGATGTGAGATTTCGTGTCCAACAAAACATCGCCTGGGTTAGATTTGGGCAGATTGATGCCGGCTCTGACTGTTAGAGTCTCTGGCTTATATGTGCAGAGTACTAAAAATCTGAAATGAGAGACAATGTGCAAATTAACGCCCTTAATTTGTGAAACACATGTTAATAAAATAAAATAAAAATGCAATACTGCGTGACTAAGAGCCAATAACCCCTCAAAATTACGTTCAACCAGAAAACTCAGACAGCATTAAATTCATAGCCTTAAGGACAATATAATTATGTAGGTATCTACATCTATCATTGGAGTTAAAGTAGAATTGTATTATATGAGTAGCTAAATACACTTAAAAATCAGGGGTGAATTTGGATTATTAATTCATAAGGTTAATACACAGCTACCTATACTTTCGAATAAAGCGATTATATTATATTATTATGTTAATTTTTTCAACACGCGGAATTTAAATCTACGATAACAGCGAGGTTACCTATCTATAATAATTATTCTTAATTAGGAGTTAGAACTTACCGCCGTGTGCTGTGCGTCAGTATGGGCAGATTTTCCTGCACAATAACATAAGTCGCCACAGTGGTGTCATTGACTTCGGACCCACATTCGTCGTGATGGATTCTGAGGATGTAGGCATCCTGTGCGCTGTTCGGATTGCCCTGTATGGAGCATCTTTCTGGTCCACCGTCAGCGGCTTCCACAGCAATGCGGCCGCCAAAGAATGGACCCGTGGATACCTCCACCTCGCTTGCATGAGGTAGGCATTGCGTAGCACGAGCGGAAACTGTAAGTGTCAATGAAAAACAAAATAATCATTGAAGAAAACAAAAGAAACATTTTAACAGCTTTTATTTTTACCCAGATATCTAGGTATGTAGGTAGCTCCCAAGATTTTGTGGCTGCAGTAGGTAAGTAGTAACCATCGCATCGCCCAATGGCGAATTAAAGGCGAAAGCACCCCTAGACAAAGTTGGTTATTGACGACATTTAAGTATTCTTCGTTAGTCTGATATAGACCTATGAGTCACTTACATCGCGCGCCCCATTTAACCTCGCGCCCTTAGATATATGCCTACTTTGCGAACTTTTTCTAGGTGAGCATTAAATCTTGCATAAATTTGTCCAGGGTGAAGCTTATTGGTACCGTGGTACGGAGCCTTGGGTCCCTGAATAAAAAGAAGAAGAATCTAACGCCTTAGATTTGGCCACTCGTCAGTAGAATACATAACGAGAGGATGAACCTCACCTAGGAAGGTCAAGGCACCTTAAATACTTTTGTAACTTGTTAATAAGTAGAGTTATCCTAAATAAGTTTATGTATTAGGTAACTGTCATTATCCATACTTACATCCTTTAGTAGGAACAATTATAATTTTCGACCCTATGGAGTGCGGATCGTCAAGTTCGCGTGCATCGCGCCGGACAGGCCTCACTTCGAAGGAGTACGTAGTAGCCATCCGGAGACCAGTGATGTACGTACTGTAGATGCGCCCGCGACGTGCACCCACAGCTCCCACTGACGGTTTGGTGGTGGGAGCCTCAGTACTCATTATCTGCCTTGAACGTTGCTCATCGAAGTAGTCGACTGCCTGAAATGCAAGCGTTTATCATTCGCTTTGATCAGGTGTTTGATGTAAAACGGGAAGAACCCGTTAAGTTGACTTCTAATAATAACAGATTTTATTAATTCCTTGCAACCCTAACTGTCCCACTGTAGGGTGCAGGTCACCTGTTCCAATGTGAGAAGAAGGTCATAGCTTATCAAGCGTGCCAATTGCGGGTTGATACACTTCAAATACTTTTAAGAACGTTATGAAATATAGGTATATTTCAAAATTAGGAAGTGTGCAGGATTTCAGTTCAGGCCTCTATATTCTCACCCTTTTAAACCATTTAGAAACAACTAGAACAAATTCCTCCAGAATTCAGGCACGAATACATTTATTTGTCACGTAGGTGACTGCTTGCCCCGTCTAATAAAATACCTAAGCCCTTTCGCTCAGCAGCAAAATAATAGCAGTGACCAAAATTACGGGATCTCCTAATAGCGTAAAATGAGCTATCTATCAAACTATCGGTAACGTTTGTTTCCTGCTACTTTTGGTAGAGCACGTTGTGGTTAGATAATGGCTGTGGCATCTTGCCTTTCACGGAGTACTGTCACGTTACGGTCACGGTTTGACGCGTAAACAGCGTCATTATACCCCGTTGTTTGAATGCCAACTGCTTAGCAGAGTTTAAAGCCAGCTCAACCCGGCACTAGCGGAAGATTTCACGGTAAATCCGCGTTTCGTCACAGCTAATATGTAACAATGAAAGTCTGCTCTTGACCTTGTTTTCGAAGGTCCCATTTCGGTTCAATCTGAATGGATCACGGACGATGAGTCTAGTGATGTATTTTGAAGTAAACACGTGTTTGTAAGCGAATGAAAAATGAACTTTCTATTCCTATTTTTAAGTTGATTTTAGACCATTAAAATACTTTTTAAAGATTTAATACTCGACAATTATCTGCCTGTATCTTCCTACCGTTTATTTTGTGAGTAAAATACTTTTTATTAGTGATCGATATAGGTAGTTAATTCGTAATAATCATTAATTTAGCTATTATTTTTGGTGAACTCTAGGTATGTGACGTAGATACCTACCTACTACTAGGAATATATAAATTCTTAGGCATTTATAAAAATAAATGTTAAGGGATTTTTAATTAGGTAGGTACTTAAATAAGTAGGTAGGTATATTAGTAATTCCGTTCATGGTCTTAAGCTATTCCGATTTCTCGCCAATTTCATTTTCACTGCGATACGTAGCAAAAGATTTCTCCATGGAACATTTAAAATACATTAGTGTTTTTCAACACTCAGTAAAAGTAACTGTATTGGCACCTATACTTTTACTAAAGACCTACGCACGTCGCACATACTTTATATACCTACCTTCATTAGCCACCCACATTTAATTTTTTTTACAATGAAAAAATTTGCTATCATAGGTATTATACATTCATATCAAAGATGGTACAAACAATTACCTTTGTAGTTTGTACTAACCATCTTTGTTCCTACTTCCGGTTACAAAATGTAAGTAAGTAGGTAAGTAAGTAAAACATTTATTCAGGATATACTACAACACATACAATATCAAACAAAACAAAAAACAATAACAACACTTAACACTAAACGTTTAAACGTCTAGACCAGGGGTCGGCAAGTACTTTTAGGTGGGGTCCGAATACATTGCGAAAATTTTAACGAGGTCCAAAAAATTCATCTTTGAGAAAGATATTTCACATATACAGGGTGACCCGTAAGCTGTACGACAAACTGAAATAGATGATAGCTTGGAAAGAGACCAGGTGCCAAAAAATCGTTTTAGTAAAAGTGTCACTGTTTTCGAGATTTCGACCTTTCGATAACTCGATTTCTGAAAAATCAATTTTCAGAAATCGAGTTATCATACTCTACTTTTACTTGCTGACTACACAAATGAGCACATATTATAATTTTTTTTCACGTACTCCCAGATAGTTGGTCTACAATCCCAAGCTATGATTAAGTTCAAATTATTACGTGATTCCTAGAAATTAGGGTCTATTTAGGACTTTTTATGTTTTCGATTTTCTTTGATTCAACTTTGACGGTGGCTGGTGGAAATAAATACCTAGTCAACTAATAGTGCAGATAATCTTAAAAACTTGCTTGGTAAATGGAGATAATAAAACCGTTAAACACTGGCTACTTTAAGAAGAAAATTTACAAGTTAATGGTATTTTAGTGTCGAGGGGTGTTAGTTAATTTGAACCTAAAGTGGTACTATGTATTAATGTGTTTGTAAGCACAAAAATGACCAAAATCATTTATTACGTCATATTAAAACGTGTTCAAGTATCGCCAATCTATTTGAATACACAAATGCGCGATTTAAGCTGCAGGTTATTAAATTACCCCCCTTAGATTGTCCCATCCAACGGCGAAGATATGCTCGGTGCCAATGAGCTCGTACTTGACGGGCAACCGTGCTGGCAACCGTCGTTCTGCAGTCAAAGGAGAACATCAAATTTGGGCCTGAAGCGAACAGCTTGTTCAATACCCTCAAATAATCTTCATCCTTACTATCCTTACTAATATTATAAATGTGAAAGTGTGTTTGTTTGTTTGTGCCTCTTTCACGTCGCAACATGGCTATTATATGGTATGGTTTATGTGTGTAGGGATAGTTAGGAGGGTGGAGAGTGACGTAGGCTACTTTTTACCGCGCAAAAACATCTCATTCCCATGGGAATGATCGATGTTTTGTTAGTTGCTTGATATTTAGTTTCGGATGTTGTTAATAGATGGCGTTAGTAAAATTCATTTGCAAGTTCTGAATCACGCCATCAAATACTACATGTAATTTATTTAAGCCATAGGCAAATGTTATATCTGATGTTGATGTTGAACAGGCTATTTTTAAAGCCGAGAATCCTACGGGAGCGGGAACCACGCGGCTGTTACCACGGGTCCCGAAGCGAAGCGCGGGCGGTTCTCTAGTATTTTAATACATCCATTTCATATTTAAAAATCTAGTTATATCATATCATTAAACATCATAATTTCGGAAAATGATGGGAATAATGAAATATAGTCGTCTTACGCACCGCGCACACAATAGTATAGGCTTGAAATTATGATGTTTAATGATATGATATAACTAGATATCCTCGATCTAAAAAGCGATGTCTCATGCATGTTCACATTCCAGGCCCAAGGTCCTTAAGAAAGTTGATGGTCTCCTGGTCAAAATTTTTTAATCGTCTAGACTCTAGATAAACTATTTACGTATTTTTCTATGTACTTCCCTTACAATATTTGGCGGTCCGCGGTTCAACCTTCCGCGGTCCGTAAATGGACCGCGGTCCGCCTGTTGCCTACCGTTGGTCTAGACGCTTAGACTTAAACTGGACGCCGATCGGCATTTTGGGTAACTGTGCTGCAGCATAATTCCTGAAAGGGCCCAGACTCAGCATGAGCCGCGCTTGAGCACAGCGCTGATTTTCAGTCTGGCCTAAAAAACTTCATGATGACAGCCCGGCCAGCCGTCTACTTAAAGGACCATATTTAAAATAAATAAATAAATAAATTGATTGATCGGATTCGGATTGAATGAAATAGATATACTATGGAAAAAGGCAAGATTTCGTTACGTTTACCTTAGTCCTGCATCGATATTGTCCCCAGGCCTGTAATTCGCAGTAGTGCACTTGGAAAGACAAAATCTTCTTGGGGTCTTCCTCGTCGGTCTTCCCGTACTCCCAACGAAGACGGACGTCTCTGAAGTCTGGCTCGCCGATTAGGTGTAGCACTTCTGAAAAATGAAATACAGAATATTAATAATTAAATGCATGAATCCAAGAAGTCGCGGTCAGTCAAGTAGGAAGGAAGGTATGTTTTTATGGTTTTAACACGAATCCTTACTTGGGTTTGCCTAGTCATAGTGCTTAGGATTACCCAAATAAAAGTTTGTCCCAATTTCATCGAAAACAACGAATCAACTCCGTTTTAGAGGACAGTTGACACAAAGTTCGCTTTCTGACACTATTTCTGCAGTTTTTCGCCTTAGCCTCTAAGACGCGCTTGGTTGCCTCGGCAAGGCATTGATCCGCGTGTACCATTAACCTAATGACTCGCTCACTGAGTCGTTCTTATAATAGCCAAGTGTTGGATGACCGACGTAATATGATATGCGGGCTAGATAGCTAAATTTCTCTATAAAAATATGAACTCTCTACGCCTTAGACCACTTTTGTTAATCCAGTTATCAATGCGTTTAAAAATTTAAAACGTTTTGTTTGCCTTTAAAAAAACACCCGAAATAGAAACTATGACTTAACATAGCAAAGCAAAATAAATATTTAAATCCTTAATAAAAAAAATCTTGAAAATGCCCTGTTTCTACCGAAACACGAGAAAAGGCCTAACCACAAAAGCAAGTACCTACCTAACTAAATCATCCTTCACCTTTTACATTTATAAATAGTAGGTAGGCAATATTCTAATGAACTAAGTAAGTACCTATTAAATTAACTGCATTAGGCTTCGAATAGCTTCACTTCTCAGAGTATTTCTAGGCGCAGGTACCCGAGGTACACGATCCAGTCCATACTTAATTATCTCAATACCTACATATTAAAATATAGAGCGATGGACCATTCAGATTTGCAAAAACCAGAGCGTCCCTGATGCCTGGAGGCAACTCGTTCGATCACCCAGCCTTCTATTAGGTATATACTTAATATACCTACGTCTCTAGGTCGTAATGAGAAAATTATCTATGTGGCACAATGAGGTATTCCACTGCTAAGAGTAGCAGCTTTCTTGCCGCAGTTCTATCGCCTTCATTGAACTTTAATAGTCATCACAACGTGGCTATTACAGGCTAAGCTTGTACTATATTTACTTGCATATGGAAAAAAGACGACCATTACTCTTTGAAGTCCTCTTAGAAGTGGGCTAAATATACCAGGCATCAGCTTTCTAGTAATCTAACCAAATTGACATCACACCTTAAATGTAAAGTAGGTTAAGTACTTAATAAATAAGAGTATTAACAGCGTGGGTAGTTTGAAATCAAAGATAATCATCACCATCTAAAGGTTTTGATAAATAATCCAAAATTGACCTCAGTATCTGACCTTAATTTGGTACATTAGAGTCATGTAGATTTTTTTAAACAATGTAGCAGAATAAATACCTGAATCGAAATTTTAAAGAAATACGTGAGTGTCGTAGACATGTCGTAGAACACTCTGTTCAAAATCTGACACTTGGATATCTGAGATATGTCAGCTGGCTGCTTATTGGCCGCAATTAATAAAACTGATTGACCAATAAGCGTATTAATAGCACAACTCATTTCCATCACGGAAAAATTGTACACTTTTTATTTTCTAGCTTCCGCCATACCTACCGTACGATAAGGAATTTCGTTCCAATAAAATGTTTATATGTAAATAACTCCAATAGAATTTGAGAGAGATACCTATACGAAGACAAAGTCTAGTATGTAGTACTAAATAAAGTAGGTAACTAGTAGTCGGGAAGAAAAATTCAGTAATAGGTATAATTATATTGTATGCATACCTATCTACCTTTTTGTGGAAGCCAGTAGGTATGTCCAGAATAGTGAGCTAAAAGTAAATTTTCCGAATCTTACGCGGGCGAAGCCTCCAAAGTATCTATAAGTTCTATAACAAACAAAACTACAAACTTTTACCCCTAATAAAAGTGACCGCATTAATTTCAGACAATTATCTAAACTAAAAGACATTAAGTAAAATATGTTGAAACATGGCCGGTGCCCATTAAATGTTACGGCAATACCATCTGATTTACAAGCAGAGGTGAAACATTGGTATAATAGATTAAGCACTGGTAGATAACAAGATTCTTGCAGCCGCAGTAGGTAACTGTTGGCGTCCGATACATTGTACCATCGATCGGTCGATAAATCGTTCATGCTTAAATTCTAGTTCATGACAAAAAACATTATTAAATGCTTATTGTTACGTAAGGAAAAGACTGTAGCCTTCATAATATTTTATTGATAAATAAGTAGTCTATGAACATGAAGTTGACAGTTTTCTTGCAGTTCACGTGCAGCTTAAGAAGTAAATATTAATTTTTAGGTATAGGTAGGTACTATTTTTTTCGGAAAAGCAGAAGATCCACTTGATTGAAAGTAAATAAATCACCGTCGCCCTTATGTTTCAGTAGGTACATGCAACACTATTGTGGTGCCAGTCATGAAAGACTAGTAAAAGAAAGAATAAGTTAGAAGGTACTTGTAAGTTTTATGAATTCAAAAACGAATGTCTTTTATTTGTAAAATTTATTATGCGACCCTGCAACCTAGTTGTCGAGCTAGCTAACATTCCCACAGTTACACGTTCAGTTCCCGGTATACACAATTCTGGGGCAGTTAAATGTTTGTTCTCGTCTTGGTCTTAGCTCTGTGTTACTGTACGTTACTTGTAGAGAGTTCAAGGGGCGACGGGTGTATATACTGTTACATTCAGTATGCCGCAATAGTAATCGTAACTAAGGTCGTCGCCGTCAATAGGGTCCTGGGACTCCTGGGTTCGATTCGCAGCGAGACAGAAATTTGAATGATGAATTTTATATAGGTATTTCTTTATTATATTTGTGTGTCCTCCTGCTTGATTGATGTCCACGGTACCCTCGACACATGGAATTAGCGTGGGGCTATGAGTATATCAAAAAACAATTAGGTAATAATTTGTCTATAAAGGCAGGTACAAAGGTGGCTGAAATAACCTATTAAAATTACATTAGTATGTTACATTATTATATATTATTATTTCAACTGCCTTAATTTCTGTTGAATAAAAACACTTGATGGACTAAAATGTACAAAGTGGTCCTACTCGTATTTGGTGCGGGACGGATGTCTGCGCATGACCTGCCGAGTCAACCATAACGGCTATTGTAATATTGTATGACATTCTGTCGGCCCTATGAAATATAAAGCGGCCGGCGACGCCGTTCGTGCGAAGGTAAAATTATGCCATTGAATTTTTTGTACAAAATAATGTCGGCGGTATGAACGGTGCCTTCGCGCTACGATATTTTCATAACAATCGTTTTACGTAAAATGCGTACCTTTTTTGATAATAGGAGTAGGCTATATTTTACAAATATATGTATTTTTAATCCTTTATCGTACATAATAATATGTAGATTTTAAAATGAAGTTATTTGTGATACAAAAACAGGGTAGGTAACTAGGTAGGTAGGTACATACACCAAAATCAGTTAAACTTTCTAAATCCTAATTTTATAACTAAAAGTACCTTTCTTTAATTCTCGTTTGAGAATAGTAAAGGGAGCGTACATGTAGCTCTACAATCAGTGGGTACCTGTCTGAACCAATGTGATTTTGTATCCAGTTACCTAGATAGCGAAATAAGCACAAAACAATACACAAAACTCTATATTTTCACCACAATAAAAACACGTTCGAAAACAAACCTTAAAATTATAGTAGAGTCAACTGACAGTTTTATCGATCGCGATTTCTTCCAAATAGGTGATAGATATTGATAGTTCATTGAAATGTTACATTTTTTGGGCTAAGCGTGCATTCGTCAGAGGATATAATTTTTTTAGATGTCAAGAAGGGGCTATTGTAACACTAAATCCAAGTATGTAGAGACGCAAACATTGTCGCAATCCGCATCCAAGTAGTCATGTAGAGACGCAAATCTTGGAAAATAAGTGTGCAGTTGATTTTAAGGGTTTATTTTACAAACAATGAGCATTAGGTACCTTTTATAAAACCATTTTTCGTTGCAAATTATACAAATTCGCTCAATCTTTGTTCAACGGTTAGTCGTAGAATTATATAATTCATATATACGTAGGTCACACTAAAAGTTTTGCGTAACTTAAAAAAACAACATGTTATTACCTACATATTTTGTTTATTGTTTTTAAAAATACTCTTCTATGCATTTTAAACAATTTTTCATGCGATCGAACCATTTTTTAATACAGGAGGGCCACAGATTTGAAGGCATGTTATCTACGTGCTGATTGAACGCTATCACTGCTCCTTCGGAGTTGGTAAAAGTGAAACCTCTCATCAAATCTTTTATTTTGGGGTAAATACAGAAATCACAGAGTGCTAGGTCGGGGTATGTGCAGGATGGGTAACGAGTTTGCTTTTTTGGTGACTAAAAATGAATTTGATTGGTTGGCCGTGTGTGAAGAAGCGTTGTCATGATGTAGGAGAACGCGGCTTTTTGGTCGTCTTTCGCGAACTTTTTGTAACATCCTGGGTAAAAAAATGGTAAAAAAACACTCTTTTGATCTTCAAGTGGAATTGTGCAGATGGGACCCGTGGCTCAGAAGAAAAACGCGATCATTTTTTTACCAACGTGTCTCGCCTGCCTCACTTTTGTTGGCCAGTTCTTATTTTCAAACACCCATTCACAAGATTGCTGTTTTTTCTCGGGTTCAAAACAATAAATCCACGTTTCGTCTTCTGTGACAATGTTACAAACAGCATTAGAATGTCCGTGGTCGTACTTCAGTAGCATCTATGAGCACCATTCCACGCGAGCCCGCTTCTGCTCCACTGTCACTTCATGAGGGATCCAACGACAACAAAGTTTCCGAACTTTTAATTCTTTGTGTAAAATTTTCTTAATTTGGGTCATACCAATCCCCAATAGCCCTCGAATTGTCTCACAAGTAATCCGCGGGTTTTCTTCAATTAGCCGCTTAACAGTAGCCACATTATTTTCGTTGACGGCTGTTGAAGGCCGCCCTTCACGAAAATCGTCATGTAAAGAAACCCGACCTCTCTCAAATTCAGCAAACCATCGCCTCATGGTGCTCAAACAAGGTGCTTTTCTCCTAAAAGCATTTTGAAGACGAACTGCATAGTCTTGCGCGGAGAGAGAAGTTTTAAAATCATGAAAAATCATCGCTCTAAAATCTTTACGACTTACATAATTCCATTTTCGTTGCATACGTAGAACTTTGATGTGTGATAAAAAAAAATTGACAAATGATTTCTCGCCAATTTTTTATTTTTATTACCAAGAAGGTTGCAACGTTTTAAAAAATATAACATTCGAAATTCAAATAGCTTCGATTAGCTAGAAGTGCAAAACTTTCAGTGTGCCCCATGTACGTACATACATAGGAACCTCCGAATTCAAAGCATAATTAATATTTACGCGTAGGTAGGTACTATTTGAATAATTATTGACCGAATTAACAACAAAACTCCGGTTATATGGCAGCGTTGTATTAAATTTTAATCTGTGTCGAATCGCTCCGACCCAACAATGCGCTTCACGCATGGCGCTCTTCCTGTACATACGTATGATGGGGCCATCTGATCGTGCCACCCGTGTCGACTGCGGCCTGTGGCCCATCACGACAGTTATGATGATGAAAGCCTCTTCTATTTTGTCCATATTAAAGGGACCAAAATGCAAGCTATTCAAATACTGGTTTTAGTCAGTGTTTTTGATTCTATCAGTAACTAAAGTGTCGAATTTTAGCGCAACATACCTACTTTTCTATGTTACAAACTTATGTATGATACGTAAGGTAGGTACCTATGTTCCAAACTACATGCTTATAAAAAGTTTTTTCAGTATCTGGTACCAAAACGTGCCTACCTACCAACTTACCTATTAATAATATTATTTTATCACTATAACTAGCGGCCCGCCCGCGGTTTCACCCGCGTGGATCCCGTTCTCGTGGGAATATATGCATGTATTATACATAAAAACCTTCCTCTTGAATCACTCTACCTATTACAAAAAACCGCATCAAAATCCGTTGCGTAATTTTAAAGATTTAAGCATACAGACAAACAGACAAACAGACAAACAAACAGACGGACAAAAATAGCGACTTTGTTTTATACTATGTAGTGATTACTGGCCAACTTTGCCCAATTATTATTCAAAATCTAAAAGCTGTTTCTTAAATGTAGCTTAACTTTTTTCGCAATGTGTCAAAGGCCAACTTAATTAATAGATAGATAGAGATCATTAACTTTTAATTGCTATTGCCTAATTAGCAAGTTTTGATATTTTGGTTCCCGTAGATCGCCATCATGCACCCGAAATCAAACATTGGATGTGCTTGATCAGGATTTAAACACCAAAATGGGAAAATATGAAGGTATTCCATAGAGTAGGTATGGTATGTTAGTTATTTGTTTGCGCTAATGATAGAGGTTCGAGCAGATCACTAATTGAGTCATTATAGAGTAATGTGTTAGGTTGCGAGTTGCGAGCTTTTGCGTTCATATTGGATCTTGTTAGTTTTTGTTGACTTCGCTGTGCTACTAGTCTAGACCTAATTATTACGTAGAAAGTACTCCTAACGGGAAATATGATCCTTACTTTCGCACGTAAGTAGTAATCGAACCCAAAATTAATTGTTTATAAGTAATAAGTAGAAATAAATATATTTTTTTTCTTTTTGATTTGCTAATAAATACCTACTGATTGACTAAGGCCAGGAGAAACTCCATACAGTGTTTTCTTAGATTAGTTAGTAAGTAGTCCAGAATAGGAAGGTTTTTCAGAGCGTTTTATACAAACCTTAGCAGAGTTAAAATTATGGAAGTATTTCACATTTCAACATCTCATAAAAATATACCTAGGTAGTTCACGGGTCCTTAAACTTTAGGGAATTAGAAATGTATCATCTTTATATATCTATTACGCAAATATTAATACTACATATGATACTCACTGGTATCCAGACACTTAGTTACCTAAATCGCATTGTGAGGATTGACATGTCAGAAACAGGAGCGTCGGCGCTTCGAGGTTTTACTATAATATAGGCACAAAATGGTGCCCAAAAACGCGTCATAATAATGATAATGTGTATTAAAATTAATAAATCAGAAACGGCAGTCGAGTCGAAACGACGCGGCGCGATGCAGCGCAACGGCATCACGCCGTAAAAGTATTAAAAAAGATAACGAAACGACGTAAATTCAAATCGCATTGTTCGTTGCCCGTGCGTATATAATCATCGGCTCTGTTGCATTCAATTAAAAATTGACCCACTGTCGATGGACAAAACAAAATCGAAATTCTCGTCGGTCGTCTGAAACATGACGATCCCCACGTTTTCTTTGTCGAAATAACTACCTACTGAAGAAATTGGTAACGCTCTAAATAGAGTCACGTTTGGATAGCTTAAATTTAATGCAACTAAATTAAATATAATTGGAACTAAGTAATTTAATCAATGTACAAAAATTGGTTTACTATGACGACTTCCTTATATTGTTACGGGTGTTGTGGAGAGAGTTTGAGCACGTGAACGCTACTGTGGGCCTTTTTGTAAATAAAAATTTACATCGGGAAGGCTTATTATGTTCAAGCAAAGTAGCTTTTATATGGATAGTCAAGCTCGTAATTAAATAAGTAATGAAAGTTAATTGCACACACTTCGGATCAACCAAAACAATTGCCAATTGCATTCGAATAATCAGTTATGCAATAAATTAGATAAGAAATAAGTGAAATATTTTTATAAGCCATTTCCATTCTCTTTTAGGTTTAGCTTTAGCTGTAATAAATCTGTTTAAATATTTTATGCCCATATTTATTTCTTTATTGCATTAGTACACAAACAGTCCACCATAAAAATGAAATATAACTTATTTGTTGACCACATATGTAGGTACATAATATTACAGGGTTTACTACAATCGCCAAAACATTGAAGGAAAACATCGTGAAGAAACGTGCATGCTGGAGAGTTGACAAAACTCAAAACTGTGTGAAGTCTGCCAATCCGCACTTTGCGTGGTGGATCTTAACCGTCTCATTCTGAGAAGAGTCCGTGCTCAATAGTGGGCTATTATCGGTTGAAATGATGATGTCGATGATAATTATGGAGAGTTGACTGATATAGATTTTCATTACACATTAAATTCTCCTGTTTAAATCCTAATTCACAAGTCTATCAAATCAATATCGCAGTTTATTGCATTCTCTACATGTTCTTAAACTCTCATTTGATATCTGTAAATCGTAATTGCTACAATATAACAATCTGCTTCTACAACATTATCAATACGTGAAATGCACCACATTTGTACACATAAACCTAAATCGCTCATAAGCCGGTGTTCCAAATAGACATACGCGTGAATCATAATAATATTTTATATGGTTATCAAAATTCAGTTACGCTTTTAAAACTCTCGATGACTCACAAATCTACATTTAAATGGGTAAGGCGTTTTCGAAAAGCCATTTAGCGTGGGTAGAGACCATAAACGAAAATGGCAAATTGCAAATAAGGCTGCGGGGCCGTTACCGATCGTATGTCGATAGCGATGCGATGCGAGAATTCGATATATCGATGCAAAGAATAGCTACCTAATAAGAGAACTGGCATGCAGTGTTCATCACAGTTTTGACCTAAACGGTTCTCTGAGAAGGTCCGGTCAGCGACCCGCGAGGACAGGACTCCTGCCTACCCGACGACCTACTTCGCTAGTGTTACGCTGCACATACTGCACCTATCCACTTAAGGCAAATTGTATCCACGAGTATACCTTCACATGAGTGTATTGGCCATAGATTTATTTTATACAAATGTCGCTGTATGCTAAATGTATGGTATTGTCATATATCTAATTCATTAATTTTCTTACTTACCGCTTACCGATATCTAGTAAGAAAGTTATTTTGGGATAAGCTTACCGACAGTATTATTTAATGTAGGTAATGTCGCCTTTTGTGCACAACTTACATGAATTGTACCATAATCTCTTCATTTGTAACTGTGGTGTACAATAAAGTGTAATAAATAAATAATGTATTAATTTAAAGGAGTGTTAAATTGTCGCAAATGTTAGTAACAGCTCAACCGATTTAAATGCGGTTTTAACTGACATATTGTCGTATATTTTGGGATATGTAGGTATTTTTTATTTATTTCAGTCAATTCTCAAAAGCAAGCATAACATAAATAAGTTAATTTAAAAAATCCATTCCAATGTATTTTTATGTGGGTACCTAAACGGTAGGTACAGCCTTTTAAGGCATTAGAAATATTTTATGGATATTGAGCTATGTAGAGCTGATTGTACCAATCCAAACTAGATAAACTGAAAGGGATGGAATGTAAACATTTTACTCCAATTTCATTTTACATTAAAATCAACAAAAGAACGTATACAAAATTATACTCACAAAGACCTTTACGTTTTTATGTTAATAAACTCATTCTAAAAATAGTGTGTAACTAGCCTATTCGCACAACGGCGCGGCTTGGTGATAGGCTTAACTTAATCCCTCTCATTGCCGACTGCTGATTCAAATCAACCACGGCAGTGCCCCAGTGATAGTAATGGCTTTATGATGATGAATTGACACGTTAATATTCAAAGTATTAGGCATCAAATGTATCACATACACTTACTCTACTTTCTTCTAGGAACGTATTACGAGAGTGTATCGTCTGTTGATACTTAATATTCAGAAAGTTATTACGCTACACTGATTAACCCCGACCGGACAGGTTGTGACGGCCCTCGTTAGATACTATCTGTAATATATTATCTTAAACTATCGAATTGTCGTCGCCTAAATACAATTATCAACTAATTAAACCGTCGTCTAGCCGAACACGTGCTTAGTGAAAGCAAAGTTTCACACGTGCCCCATTTTAACGAGCTCACAGCGAGAGCAAAACCAAAGTTACTATTTCGGCACGACATTTACATTATATCTACTCGCTCATTAGCCCATACAGATCAGCGGTGAAGCAGTGTCATAAAGCTCCGTGACCGCATCTAAAATCATCGGATTTGACTCGAATAAAAGTAGGCCTGTAACTTAAAAAACACTTCAATTTGGCTATCACTCGACATTGATTTGCAAATATTATTATAGGTTTACCTACCGCTAGCTTAAAATATACCTATCCACTAATACTAAAGGTACCATAGTCCTGTACTTATTCGTTTAAAGATATTTGAACTCCAAAAAGTCTCAATCTAATTTTATACCTGACAAATTTTTTGCCTAATAATTATGAGTGTAAAGGGGGCCAAGTTGAGTATTGTCTCGACCTCAAAATAAATATTTAAATCAATTTAAGTATAAGCGGCTCGCTAATTGAATTAATCGCGGTTCAAGCGCTGCCAGGTAGTCAGCAAGTTTTCGAACTGAATTTGCAAAATAGTGTGTCGAAACATGAAGTCATTTTGAATAAAATTATTGACGTTTTAATCTCACTTTTTCGTTTTTTGGACAATATAGATTGATGCCTAGATATCATTTTTTTCATGGTTTATATTTAATAGCTCTATCGGAAAAAATGTTTTCATTTCTATTGTAACTAAATATCATGTGCAAAGAATTTCGTTATTTAATTAATTTGTTTTCACATACCTAATCCAAAATATCTTTTTCCAACCAACTGTGTACCCACCACATTACTTTAAAGTCGGCTATCTATCAGCCAGATTCGTTACGCATAAATTGTGCGATAAGAGTCCCTACATAATTACATCAAGTACTTAACATAACCCATAAACCATATAACATTATCGCACTGGATTACCAAGTTTTCTCAATCATGTAAATCATGTTCCAAAGTAGACTAAGTAACTACTAACTACTAACACATTAAAATGAAAGTGGTTATGTAGACTTGATTTGCTTATCTATTTAGGTATGTAGACAGCATTAGAGATACATAGTTTACATAGCCTGACATTGCGGTGAGGACATTACATTGGTACGAGTATCGTCGCCGGCCGAGGGCTGGCTCACCGTTAGCGTGCATAATGCCGACCGCGAACTGTTCCACTGACTGACGTAATGACATGTTCACTATCGGCTTTTTCTGTTTTGTGTTTCGTTACCGAATGTTCTAATCACAGCGCCAAAGTTTTGGAAAGAATTAGAAGAGTACTTATTGGTAATTTTTTTTATACATACTTAATCTTTCATCGATCTAGTATTATAAGATCGATGTACTTAATCTATTAAGTAGTCCAAACTAGTCTTAGGACAGTATTGTTTCAAATTATACTTTATTAACCAATTACATTTTGTTTGATGTCATCCATGTATATTTTAAAACATATTTCTATTTTTATATGGGTACCTAAGCATATTCTGATACGGTCACAAAAGCATGGTAGGAACCTTTTCCAGTTTTAAAGTCAGCGCTGAATGAATAATAGCTACCTTGAATTGAAATGCCCATAGTGGATTGTCAATTCCTTAATTAAATGTAAATAATAATTAGGATTAGGTACATACAATTGTTTTGTATTTAAATCCAATAAATGTAACGGCAAGCAAATTCTTAAACCGTTATTTATTTTATATGTAGGTACATGCCTAATATGCACACAATTTTTCTCATGTTAAAGCCTACATGGTTTGAAAGTAATGCCTACATGGTTAGGACATAATTCGTCAATATTTTAACAAAAGCAGACGCAGTATTCCGACATAATTATTTATTGTTTTGACCTGTAACAGTAATCTAAATAACCATCACTTGAATCAATACTATGGCGTAACAGATGCAAACGACATGCGACATTATAGTTACAGAAAACGCATAAACTAAAGTAGAACACATTTTAATACGATAGAGACCTCATGTGTAGAACTAACGATATCTCGGCCTCTCGATCGTGTAGTTTTTGCAAGACCATCGGATTATACCTACCATAATCAATCATTGCAATTTGCAACTGGACGATCGTTACCTTACAACTGTATCTAGAAATCTAAGGTTAAATATTCTTTAAAGCATTCCCTCGAGCATGGTTATTCTCTTTATAACTACGATAGCGGTAAAGGTTCTGTTAGTTTCAAAGTGTTAGAATAACACTTGTTACAATCTGCAAGTCTCCGACAGTAAACAACAATATTTGTAAAAACGAATCACGTAAACAAAACAGTTAGATAAAACTTTGCGACAATATGTAGAACACCAGCGGTTGTTCAACAATGAATCTGCTTATGTGCAATGTGCAGTTTGTGTAGGTCAGTGATACTGATGACCTCTGATGTTTCTTGGAAATGATCATGCTTTATTCTTTTTTTTCATTGTACACAAAATGGTGATAATAACTTTTTTTGTACTCAGTAGGTTTTGCTTACTTTATAGACTGTGTTTTATTAATAGATATTATTACATGGCTACTGAATAACATAGTCGCCTCTTATCAATCGATCTCCGTCGACCCGTCAACTAAAACCTAAAAAGAACATAATATCGTAAGTACCTATATTATGTTATACCTAAACGTAATAGCATTTTTACATTTATGGCCCCATGTGACATATTTTCTACTAGTTGGAGCCTAATTAAATTTGGACGCCATCGCATCGTTCAAATCCTAAAATTAATATATACTTACTTAATTCTTCTGCAGTATATACATAAATATGCATTACGGTAAGTTGTAAAAATTTACTTGGCCAATCTGATATACCCATACGGAAATAGGAAAAACCTTATCTCATTACTGAAAAATTGTAGCAGTAGGTTATATCAATTTTCTTTTGTTCTTTGTACCTATTAAAAAACTAAAGAAAATTAAGTAGGTGTAATAAAATTAATGATTATGAACTTGTTCGCAACAAAGTAGTCATGGCCACAATAAAACTGAAAAGTATGTTGATACGATAAACGATAGTGACGATCAAACTGATTGGTAATTGAAAAATCTGTCAGTTGATTCCGGCCCACAGATCGGATAAAGATTTACGGACGCTATTCTGGCACGAACGCGACCGTCTGATATTAATCAATCGATACTGAAAGATCGTCTTTTCAAGGCTGCTCTTAGAATTGCTTAATGATATCAGGGGATACAATTACCTTATGTCTCAAGCAGTGGTACCTACGGACAGCCCGAGTTCGAATTTTGCCCGCGCCCCTAATATTTCAAAGGACGCGGCCTTCTATAGGAAGAAGAACGGTATACGGCTTAGTCATGTGCTGTTACCACATAATATAAATAAAATATGGGTAAAACACCATACTTCTTTTACTTAACCATTCACTGAGTGCAATCAGAGTTCATGCGCTAAGATAATATACTTAGATGAGTAGAACCTATAAAGGCCATTGGTGTCTTTTTTATGGAATTTTGGTAGCAAACGAGCATGCAGCACCACCATTCCGTCGCCACCCATGACAACTATGACCGGCCCAGAACATGACTCAATTTAGGGACTAGGATATTTAGTGTAGTTAGTAGATAGGGTTAAAATATTAGGTAGGTAGGTAGTTGGTTAGTCCCTGTGGCTCGGGACCAGAATACGAGCTTCGGTATCCCCTGCCTGTCGTAAGAGGCGACTAAAAGGGGGCTTTCGGGGTTGCAGGCGGCTAGAGTGGGAGCTCGAACCGCCCAATGGCAACCCCGGGAAGAACTGCTCTGTGTGTGGCCGCACAGAGCCGTTGAGAACACGCATTAGAGATGGGAGAAAAAGGTAGTTGGTTTTAGTTTGTTAATAAATGTGAGGACAGGGACTGCTAGTGATAGTTAGTTCTGTTAGTAATAGTCGAGTTAGTAATTGTTAGTATGATTCTCGTTCCAATTCGGTCACAGATGCGCTGCTACCCCTGAAGACTGGGATGTTCGCCTCTTAAAAAGTGTAACCTCCACACCTTTCTACCCGGAACACAATTGCTTTTAAAGCAATTATTGTGGCGGTAGAAATGGTAGAAGTACCGTGTATGGGGTATGCACTTCCCCGGTGAACTTTAGCGTCCACCTAAAAAGTGTAACGGGATTTCGTGGTGTAATTTCAGGCACTAGATCATACTTAATTAGAGTTAGATGTAAATCATAAGTACCTAGATAATATAATGCCTACCTACGCTGTAAGCTGTAAACCTGTAAGTCAGTACAAAGTTAATCGTTGATCAGTTATTACGAAGTTCTTACGCAATATAACAGGCTTCCCTTAGAGATTCCTACCTAATCTAACGATAATAATCGTGAGCCAGAGCGACCGATTGCTTAACTTAGGTACCTCCTCTGCCTACCTCCGTAGTTCGAATGCCATGGCATGCCATCAATCTTGCGACTATGACGGATGTTACTTAATTTCAACAATGGACCTTATCTAATAAAAAAATTTACTTGGCTATAACGTCACGTTGAATATGCACGCAACATTGCTGCAAGTATTAAGTTAAGCTATTTAGCGATTGGCCTATTACCTTTATTTAAGGTTTGGTTTACACTTAATTTATCAAAAGTAAATATTTCATTTTTTTACCAAGTTAGTAATGGGTAGGTAAGTAGGTAAAAACGCATGCTATCTTCCCGCTAAAAAATATGTAATTTAACAAATCTAATTAACAGTTTCTCCGATATCTGCAGTGGAATATCAGAAATAAATAGAATGCTCATTAGTTACGTCTTTGATTTACTATTATAGACAAACTAGAGAACCGCCCGCGCTTCGCTTCGGGACTCGGACTTCGGGTCACAGCCGCGTAGGTCCCGCTCCCGTAGGAATTTAGGCTAAAAAGAAGCCTTCTACTCGCTCTCTTCACTCCACCCTGTCTGAGGTGTGTGGAGCCCTCGGGACACTTAGTTCCCCTTTGAGTGTACCTCTCGCGGCCCGTTAAAACGGGCCGGTCCTTGGGTTGGGCCCTAAGGCCCTTGGTTGTCCATCTGTGGATAACCAATAGGTCAAGTCCGGTGAGTGGCGGCCTTTTTACAGGCCACAGAGTCTTAAACGGGATGGGGTTCATCTTCGCGCCGCCCAGGCGATCGAGGCCCTACCGGGTGAATCCCACTGGTGGGAAGCCCAGCAGGAGCCGATCAGCGCCGGGCGACGACTTACGAAGCCCCAGTATCAGTCAGTGCTAGGCCCGTCCCGCGCAACCAGCAAGTTGCGCGGGAAGGCCCAGCGGTCCGGTGGACGGGCGTGGAGCGGCGCCAGGTCCTGCAGATGCGGGAACCGCGACACGTCGACACGCCCGAACATGTTGCGAATCTCTCGATGAAGTCGTCCAGGCTCTCGACTCGAAGGTCCCTCTGGATGACGGCGTTCCTCACGTACCTCGGCGCACCAGTCAGCTGGCGGAGCGCAATCGCCTGAATCGCGCTCATCTTCTTGCGCTGCAGTTCGCTGGCGAGCGCGTACCAAGCCGGTGCCGCGTACGTGAGGCGGGATCTGATGTAGGTCTTGTAGACCCCGAGCTTCAATCCGAGAGGGAGGCTCGAGGAGAGCACTGGTTTCTGCCATCGCGCTCCTGGAATTCGCGACGGCTTTCGTAACCTGTGGCTTCATCGAGAGTCTTCCGTCGATTTTGCCCCCAGGTATTTGGCCTGTGGGGCCTATTGGATATCTTGTCCGTGAAACTCCAGAGTAGGGTCCCTCTTGTTGAGGTATCCTCCTATGTTCACGGCCTGCGTCTTCCCGACATTCACCGACAGTCTCCACGCGGCGAGCCATTCGGGGAGGGCATCAAGCGCACGCTGCATCTTGACGATGGCGTGGGTTCTATTCAGCGACGTGGTGATGTACGCCACGTCATCGGCATACAGGGCAAGCGACGCTCCCCCCTGCCGCCGGGATGTCGTCGGTGTAGCAGGCGTAGCAGACCGGGGACAGGCAACTCCCTTGCGGGACGCCGGCTGCGATCGGACGCTCGGTGGATTCGGCGTCTTCAACCACTACTCTGAAGCTTCTATTTTCGAGGAAACTGGAGATCACCTTAACGGCACGCCGCGGCGCCGACGACTGCGAGATCTTGTAGAGCAAGCCGTCGTGCCAAACACGGTCGAACGCCTTTTCCATGTCGAGGAATAACTGCACACACGCGTTCTCTCTTATTTGGAGCCGCGGTTACGGTGTGCAGCACTCTCGACAACTGAAGAGTCGTACTGTGTTCCGGTCGGAACCCGAATTGCTCCGGTCTGGGGGCAATATGCGGCGCTAGGTGTCGCAGCAGGAGCTTTTCGAACACCTTGGATAGGGTGGGAAGAAAGAAAGAAAGAAAGAAAGAAAGAAAGAAAAAAACATTTATTCGCTGTTTTGATACTGCAGCACATAAATAACATTAAGTATTAGAACACTTAGAACATCTAACTTAAAACACATGTAGTTACATACATAAGTAATTTAATAATAAAAAAAAAAGAACACGATAAAAAACAACTCAAATATAATATAATATCTGCGCTGCAGCATGCCCAAACGGCGAATGGGGTCTAGACTCAGCTAATGCCGCGCGTGAGCACAGCGCTGATATTTCAGTCTAGACCCCGCCTTCCGTGATGGAAGACCGATCAGCATTTATCCGTGGTGTTTTCACGACAAAGTTAACACATTCAGTGCTCCTCACTCGGATCCGAGTGTGGCGGGGCCATAGTAACTGTGCCGCCCACTCGGATCCGTGCAAGCGTCCCATTCATTTTGTTTTGGCTAGTAACGCACCGGCATTCGAAGCGAGCTCACGTTGTTTTGCGCGGCCACTCTGGCAATATAATCAACTTACGAAAAAGATAATTGGTTTCATTCTAATAGTGTTGTGGTGATTTGTATACACGATAGACAGGACGCACACCACTCTGTGCTCCTCACTCGGATCCGAGTGGGGCGGAGTGGGGCGGGGCCATAAGTAACGGTGCCGCCCACTCGGATCCGTGCAAGCGTCCCATTCATTTTGTTTTGGCTAGTAACGCACCGGCATTCGAAGCGATTCACGTTGTTTTGCGCGGCCACTCTGGCAATATACGACGTTTGATTTTTATAATTGTAGATTTTAATTAAGTATTATGTTTTTTTGTTTGATTTTTATAATTGAAGCAGGGTGATTGGCATAAAGCTCTCCGGCTACAGCCTGTTCTTCCCCTGCTTGGGCAGCATTATGACCCTCCCTGACTTCCAGGCCTGCGGGAAGTTCCCGGTGCAAAGGATCCCGTTAAACAGACGCGCGGCTGCTCCGATCGTCCTCTGAGGGAGGTGCCGCAGCGCTCTGTTCGTGATCCCGTCAGCACCGGGGGCCTTGTTGAGAGGGAGCTTCTTGATGGTGCGCTGCACCAAGCCGGGAGAGATGACGATTGGGTCTTCTTCGGGGGCTATAAGGCAGTGCAAAGTACCCTTCCAGGTGTTGCTCGACTGCCGCGACATGTTCCACCTTATCCGTCGGTTTCGGCCGGAACTGGCGTTCGAGGTTTCGCCCGCGCCCGGTATCTAACCGTGCCGTCCTCATGCAACAGCGGTCTTACTGGAGCTGGGGTACTCGTGAAGGTGCGACATATGCGGTGTAGTGCCGCCCAGTCGTCGCACGCTTCGTCCAGCTGTTCCTCCCAGCTCTCAGTCGCGTGTGCATCTAACTCGGCCTTGAGTCGGGCTGCGGTCCGGTTGAGCTGGTTCTTCAGCTGCGGACACCCGGACTCCTGCCAGCATTTCTGCAGGCTGCTGAGGTGATAGGGGAGAGGTGGAAGTTTCCCCGGAGCCTTCTGCTCTCTGTTTGCAGCCTGCAGTGCATTCTGCTCGCTGACAGTGAGCTCGACCGCTAACTGGTCAACGTCCGCATCCGTGCGGACAGGCTGAGTTGGCGTGGTGATCTCCAGTTGCTTCTCGAAGGTTGTCCAGTCCATAAGGCAACGGGGCCTTGGCAAGACTCTGCTGGGTTCTTTCGCCAGGACTAACAGGACAGGAACATGGTCGGACCCCATGCTGTCCTGTAGCGTCTCCAATCGTGGCTGGCAATGGAGGCCTTGGTACACCGCTATGTCCAGAACATCCGACGAGTGTCCCGCGTAATCTGGGAAGTGCGTCGGGGAATCCGGACCACAGACGGTGTAGCCGTGCTGTTCAGCGGCATCAAAAAGTAGCCTTCCACTTCTGTTGGCAGCTAGGCTATTCCACCCCGGATGCTTGCAGTTCCAGTTGCCCGCGCCCACCACCGGTGCCAGTGGGCGGGCGGTACACTGAATACAGCCGGAGCGGGGAGTTCTCGAGACAGAGCTAAAGTAGCCTATTACATTTGCCTATGACTTAAGTAAATTACATGTAGTATTTGATAGCGTGATTCAGAACTTGCAAATGAATTTTACTGACGCCATCTATTAACAAATCCGAAAATAAATATCTAGCAACTAACAAAACATCGATCTTCCCATGGGAATGGGATGTTTTTCCGCGGTAAAAAGTTACCTACGTCACTCTCCACCCTCCTAACTATCCCCACACACATAAACCTTACCATATAATAGCTTTGTTGCGACGTGAAAGAGGAACAAACAAACAAACACACTTTCACATTTATAATATTAGTAAGGATGAACCACAATACACTCACAACGAATAATCAGCTGTGAAATTACAGACAATACAGGCCTGCCTGCTTATTTGCATAAATAACGCTGTAAGCAATAAATAAATCTGCTTCACTACATGACAATCCATGTAGATACCTATCTAGTCTAGTGCATACTTACCTAACACGCAAAGAGTCCCGTACCGGATTATCTCACACACGTGCACTATAAAAAAACAACTGCTAGTTAACATCATTACCACACAGATTATGTCGATTATACCTAACACTTCCGATATCGCAACAATACCGCAATTTAACGATATTTCACACTTTTCCCACATTGCTAACATAACCCTAACGGTGCCTTGCATGGCAACCAAAATACAGGAGTTACGAGCGAGCAAAAACAGTGGCATTATTAGTTCGGCTTTATGTTTTACCATAATCCAGTAAAAGCAATGGTCTTATCCTGGATTAAATTAAAGAGTTTGCGCTATTTCAAGAAATGTCGCAGAAATAAACTCAACGTACTTAAATACTTATGCTTAACATAAATGAGACACTCTTTAAGTTTTATTACTTTTACAAACTTTCAACACACTATAATATTGGGTAAAGTCCTCCACTACGTTATCACTAAAGATTTGTTAAAGAGAAATTAAGAAGTAAAGAAAATTAAGAAGTCAACAAGGGAAAATTTACTCGAAAGCTTCAACGCAAATAAATCAGCTACAATAGGTACATTGCTTATGTGAAAACAAACCAATAGGTAAGTTGATGAATATATTATTTAAAAATTTTGAACAGTAAAAAGGAAACCGCAGATTGAGATAGCGACATAGCTAGTTTTCCGACCAATCCTATCGCTTTCCCCTTGGATTCCAGCGAAGTGAACGTACTATTGAATCATGACATGAATTCATGTCGTCTGAAGCTAAAGGTAGGGCAGACAATAAATAGAATAAATTATAATATGATAACAAAATCGAAAGATTTCTTTCCCTCTCAGATACAAACAACGTTATCCAATATGAAGAACAATAGTCGATAATTCAAACTTCTGGCTATCTTTATTTCAATAAGAAAGATATCTATAACCCGTTACAGCGTTCAAGGGTTAGAACCTAACAGTAAAGCATTTAGAACTTCAGTCACCGCGAAGTAAACTATTACGATTATTAAGGCGGGCAGGAAACGTTAATCTGCCTCTATCTGTGTCACGAATCGCGACTCGCGACTGCAGCGGGGTGGAGTGAAGCATATCTGTAAGGAAAATCTACATCGAATTAATTGCTTCTACCAAATTGACTACATATCGTACGGCTGCTACGGTACCTGTTACTATTTGCCGCAAATATTGATTGTCGAGTATTCGTGCCATAGATGTTATCGAAACATTTTGACTCGTTTAAATAGTAAATTAGTTTCGATGTTTGCTAATGAGTGTTGTTGACGAGGTAGGAAATAGGAATAGTAAGTGTAGACGTATAGTAGCTGTTTTTGATAAACGTAAGGATGCATTTTCCTCGTGACCACAGTTTTATTTGCAAACGAGTCAACGTAGGGAAGGTAGTATGAGATGATCCCCTTAAGCGGGAATCGCTGTAAAATACAGATTTTTCAAGGTAAAGCAAAAGTAAAATCGAGTATAAGTAGTATATTTCTCTATCTTACTTTCTTCATACTCAAAAATCTCAAAATTAGCAATTAATTGGCGTTTCATTTAAATATTATTATTTTTCCAAAACCTTGCAAAGTAATCATCTTGTACAACCCTATGGGCAAGATGATCCCCCAGGTGGAGTTAAGATGATCCCTTTGATCTTCTTAGCTCCTTTTCGAGTAAATAAATATTTTTATGAAGAAAAGGGTTATAAAAACGGTTTTATGAAAAAAACCGACTTTAAAACTACTCAACTCAAAAACTACTCGCCAGGTGGCACTTAATTCCACCCATAAAGGTAAAGTTCTCGTCAACCCTAAACACAAAATCGTCGAGGAGTTTCATCAACTGTGTTTCGACTTCATCAGATCGACTCTAGATCTCATTAAATTGTAATGCTTTAATACACTTGATGAAAAAATAAAGATGTATGATATTCCCGGGGATCATCTCGTACATATAGAAAGGAATCATCTTGACCCAAGTCCTACTTTATCATTAAATGATAGCTATAACATACTTAAACTCGGCGATCTTCACGTAGCCCAAATGCCGAAATTAAGCATATTGGACAGCCACAAACACGACAGTAATTTAATTACTGTCGTGTTTGTGGCTGTCCAATATGCTTTTACATTTAACATTGTAAAGTAAAGGAATATAAGCTCAAAGTCATGTAGGCTAGGTATACGAGTATTAGTAAAAAATTCGTTTTCCTTCAATACCTGTTGAAGTTAGTCGTAATCTGACGTAAACGCACCAGTAATGGACAAAAATTAAAGTAATCCTCTAAAATAAGAACATGAAATATTTTATTTGAATTCGTAACACTGTGACATCAAAAATCAAAAAAAAATCAAAAATCAAAAATCGTTTATTTCATCCAGAAAATACAAATTTTTACAAAGTTGTGGGATCTCCCCATTTAAGTATGAAAACTTGTGTTTGGGAAGTCCCCTCTTCCCTGAGTAGTGTATTCATTTTCTGGTATATATAGATAGTTATATAGGTAGATAAATGTATATATAAACTAATAAATATTTAATTATGCATACTTATTCTACGAAGTAAATAAATAACTAGCTATGTAGGTATATTTAATAATATAAATAAAACAAATATAGGTATATATTTATTAATAATAAATGCATATTAATAGTCGTATTAGTATATAGAAGTATCGTGATTGAATTATATTTAATTGGCAAACGGTTATTGTAAGTATACCTAGTCACGGTAATATTTATAAAATCAACTCCCGTGAAATGATTCACAGGTAAACATGTTAACAACGCCTTGGAACGGGTTTGACCTTCAAGTTAAAGCAAAGGTTAGAATGAATGAAATACTTATTTTAGAATCAATTCAGTTTCTTCGTAAGATAAGGTTTTTAACGAGGTCGTAACCTTTCTTTTACATTCTTGATAGGGCGTATTAAAAATTTTTATCTTTCTGTTTACAATAGATATCGAGCTCTCAAAGTTTAAAATTTGATTCCATTCGGTTTGTTAGATAGACAAAATAACGTGAGTATAAAGTGTTCATGTTATGATCGTCAATTGATACTAGCAGCTTTTCTTAAGGAATTTCTTAGTGTGGTGAGAAAAAAGTTTAGTCTGTAAACTACTGTTGCTTTATTTTAATCAGAATCCGTTTTATTTCTTTTGTTAACCATGAAATTAAGATAGCAACGCACAATGTTGTTACTCCGGGAAATTGTATTTGTTTTATATTTTACTAGTAAATCCGCCCTCGCTTCGCTTCGGGAAACCAGTCCCTTCAAAAATCTCTATAAATTTTAACAAATTATGTTATTCCGATGTCTAAGCTATATATTACTGCAAAGTTTCATGAAAATCCGTTCAGTAGTTTTTGCGTGAAAGAGCAACAAACACACACACACACACACACACTCACTCACTCACTCACTCACACATACATCTTTACAAACTTTCGCATTTATAATATTAGTAGGATTGATGTTTATAACATAGGCTACAATTTTTCAAGGGGCTGAAAAAGGAAATGGAAATAAAAAAACGAATTCCACGTTGGTAAAGCCGCGGGCGATAGCTATTCGTCTCCAGCTATAATAGGTCTCTAAGTTTTGGGTTAGGTCAAGTTTACAAATAGAAGCAGACCATCAATCAACATTTCATTTCATTTTTCATCAAAATTTCAGCATCCATTTTGAAGAGCGAATGTCAATAAAATGTTATTTAATTTAATCACGTAAAATTTTCTTGATTTTTCATTAATGTTTTCTGTAAATTCTATGTTGAAGTAAATACATATATGTAGATACTTACTAAATATAATAGGTTGTCCACTACTTCTTTTAAGACCACAGAAAGAACAAAGTATTTTGTTGTTTGTTGTAGGAATGTAGTATTTTGTTTGTGGGTACCTACAAAATTTGCTAAGAATCTTTAATTACCTAAAGTCATCTATCTAATAATGCCCTAAAGTACTGGAAAGTGCGGCTAAGTATAAGTAGTTAACAAAAACATTTCATTTAAGTCCAAGTCACGCTCTGCAGTGTTAATATCTGATAATAAACGCATTGTTTAAAAACATTACTGGCCTCTTTCGTTTGTTTTTGGAGCACCATTTAAGAAGTTTCATTTCTAAACACATTTTAATGGTCGTATCGACAAAATCGAGCATTTGTTTTTATCTGACCCTAATCAATAGTATCGAATCTTTGAGTAACGGCTAATAGCAGTGATTCTTGCGCCAAAACAAACTTTTCCGTTCGTTTTGGAGCAGAACGAAATACTGAAACATTCAGAACCAAATGTAACGCCATCCATGCGTTATTTTGAATCATAAACAATCACGCGAATAATGGGAAAATAGAGCGCAAACGGCAACTTTTCATTTGCATTTCTAATATGTAGAAGGTCAGGATCACACAAAAAAATATAAGGCTTAATGAATATATATCGGCATTGTCTTTGAAATTCATAATATCTAATTCTGTTTAAATACGCTAATTGTAGTGACGAATACCTACACTACAACCTTTACTTTTAATAACTAAGTAGTAAATTCAAAATCATAAATTCATATATTATACATTTATGCAAAGGTGCTTTAGCGTGTTATGAGTGTGTTAGCGTTCATTTATTTATGCTTTTAGTCTTTATAATGGAGAAGAATTGATGAAGAATCCCATTGCTTCAAACACCGTGACTTCTTCAGCCGTAACGGTCCTATAGCACTAAGTCGCTTACATAATATAAAGCGTTCCATCTCAGTCCATAAATAGATTTATTCGCTTAAGGATAGATTCGCGGTATTTCACACAGCTTACTGAATTCCATAAGTATAGAACCAGTAGGAATGAAGTCAAGGTAATTAAAATTTAAATTAAATAAAGAAAAATATATTGAATGCTCCTCACAAGTTTATTTAATTAATATACATAGATTATATACATAGGAGAAAATTTTAATTCATACACTGTTTCCTTTATTTTTGGTGGTTATTGAATCTGTAGGGATAAGGCCGCCTTTTGTGTGATATATTTTTATGTTCCTTGGTTTGTGTTTAAATCAGGTGTACTAATTGTGTATTAATTGTATTGTATTGTTACGTGTGTGCGTACGCTAGGGTTGTCACAGTATTGTACCTACAGGAAAACGAAACTTACTTTCTTATAACGTATTTATAATTAGTTGTGGCTTTTCTTTTAGACTTATTTTAATATAGTAGGTAAGTACTTATTCTTTAGTATTTTTTACCTATTAAAGTGTTTATTTTCTGCACAAACTATCCATACGCACATATAAAATATATTAAACTTACAGTAATTATTTCTATGTTTCAATTTTATCATAATTTTATCTCACAAAAAAGTAATTTCATCAAAATAATTTAATTAAGTAATAAAATAAGAAGAGGCAATTTTACACATACCTAGAGCGAGAAAATGCTGCTATATAGAATACACCTATGGCCTACCCCTCCATACATTTCATTCGAATTTATTGTTATGCAGGAAGGTATGTTTTTTTGTATTAATTTTATTGTAATTGATCGATATTCGTGCAATTTTATATAATTAAACAAGACAAAATTTTTTGATCCGACACAAAATTTGGTCTTTACTGTATTCAATTAAAATAAATCAGTTTTTTGTATGTTTATACCCTTAAAGGCATGATATTTAATTATTTAATTGTCCTTACCATCATCAGCTTCAATTTCAGCCATCGGCGACACTAACGTTATTTGAAAAATAAGTCCAATAAATATTGACGTTGTTCCGGAAAACATTTTTATTTTTTTTAATCTAAATAAATATTTTTACACATTAGTTTTATCAAGTTGTATTGACCGGTAAGTACCTAAGTATAAAATAACTGAATATACGCGCGAACTCGACGTCAGCCGACGTTTGCGCGCAAACGAACTAGCGTGCGCTGACACCGCGCGACTTCCGAGCGACTAATAACATGGAGACGGTTGCAGACTTCACCCGTATTGTTCTCATTCTGATGCTATACCCGGCAGCTTTGAAAGCGTTTGTCATTCTAATATGTTAGATAATCCCTTTTGTATCAGTCCTTATCACTATCGTCTAAATTTAAAAAAGAACATACATATAAAAGGGATAACTTTAAGGGGTTAAAAAAGAGGGCATAAGTTTGTATTAAAATCTGTCAGCTTTGAAATGAATTCGCGGGCTAAAAGCTAGTTTAAGAAATAAAAAATCACAGAAATCATAGTAGGTAGTCCCTAACCTGTGTTACCTAACCTCTTTATTTGTCCAAGGAAGGTATTTACGGTACATAATACTGAATAGGTATCACTAACTTCGATAAAATATATAGATATGGGAGCATCGTGAATTCGTGATTACACGTAGTTACACTTAAGTACCTACTTACCTTTTTTAAATCCACATTGGTAGAGTAAAATTGCGTACCATTGTAGAGACACCTAAAATTTATCGCTCGTTTTTGTCGGTCGTCCCGTAGAAATAGGTGTAATATTTGAATATTTAGTATCATTGGAATATTTTATTTAGAAGAACTGATTAGTTAGAATTCTCATATTTGTAAGAACTGTTTGTGTTGACAATGGTAATTAGTAATGAATGTTATTGTTTAGTGTAAAGTCCAAGCATATCCGTAACGATTCATAATCTAACGATGTTATTAGACAATGTGTACTTTTCTCAGAATATTAACTAATTATCAAATATTGTTATTATTTGGGTATATAAGCCGGACTGCCCGCAACAGGAGTTTAGTTCCGAGAGTTCCACAAGAAGCGTTAGTCTAAGTTCTGATCACAGTATAATCAATAATTAATAAATATTACATATATTGTGAGTTCTGTCATCATTCCAAGGCCCCTTCTGACCCGAACATTACATTTTGGTGTCAGAAGTGGGATTTGCTTGTATAAAAGGCTATTGAAATATTATAGCCGAAGTAAGCAGCCTGACGAAGCGAAGTATATTCGACGGTCCTCCGGTCATACGACGTTTTAAAGACGTACTGGAGCGCATCACCTTCAGTAGCGACGTATCTACAGGGAATACGTACTGAAGAGCACTGCGGAAGGAGCCTGGAAAACAGAATCAGCAAGTATCTCAAAACTGTTTAGTTGAAACAGCGCCTTTCAACAACAACAGCGCTGGGCGATTGTGGTTCTTCGCTAGAGTAACTAGTACCACATCATCAAACCAGTCAACGACAACGAGCACGGTACGAGAGCTACGCACCTCCGGAACTCCGCAATACTCCTTGCAGCAAGAAGACATCTACGTGAGTCATACAAATTTTGTTGTGTATTGTGTACTATATTATTTTACTGTTGTGTATTGTTTAGTATATTATTTTACATTTAAAGTAGAGCCATTTGAAATTAAATTTTTAAGATGATTAGTTCAGAGGAAAAGGTTTGTGGCGGACTTATTGATATTGGTATTGCCGAACGGATGATAAATAAATATGATGGCGATAAATCGAATCTACATGTATTCATCGATAATTGTAATAACGCGTTTTCTCTTTTAAATCCAGCTCATAAATTGGCTTTTGTGTCAATCGTATTATCTAAAATCGTGGGCAATATTAGAGCAACATTATTAAATAGAACATTTACGTCATGGGAAAACTTAAGGGAACATTTGTTAGAAAACTATTCAGAAAAGCGTACATTTGCTCAATGGCAGTTAGAATTAAATTCTTGTAGGCAAAACCATAATGAACCGATTTTAAACTATGCTAACAGAGTCGAGAATTGTTACATTAAATTAATAAAATCTTTAGACCCCAAATTAACAAAAGAAGCACGCGAAGCAAACGTAGAACTATTGAAAAACCAATCTCTTAATATTTTTATTAGTGGTCTTATACCACAACTTCACATTTTACTAAAATCACAAAAACCCTCAACGTTCGAAGAAGCGGTATCTATAGCAATATCGGAAGAACAAGAAATAAAATCGAGACACGAGATGAATATAAGATCAAATTTTAATTTTAACCCAATAAATAAAAAATGTACAAATTGTAATAAAGTAGGCCATTTGGCACACCATTGTAGATTCCCACCCATAATAAGGCAAGTACAGGCGAATAATAATAATAATCGGTATCCTGTACCGACTTGCTTCATATGTCAGAAGAAAGGGCATTTAGCACGCGATTGCTGGAATAAGAGTTCGAATTATAGTCAAAATAATAAGTCGATCCAAAATAATCGTTATAAACAGAATAATAATTGGAGCAATAATTATAGGCACACAGACAACAGGGTTAACAATATGAGTCGTCCTTTAAACTCCAACAGTCCAAGGCCAGTGGCCAAGCCAAGGACTACAAATTAAATTCAGGCCAGATAAATTACGTCAATACGAGAATATCATCATTCGTGAGACTAGAATCAAATAGTATTGTCGAAACTAATAATAAATTTTTAATCGATACAGGGGCAGAAGTGACATTAATAAAAGAATCGGCATTAAAAGAGGATACATATATAAATAGAGATAAAATAATTAAATTGAAAGGGATAGAAGGCGCTAACCCAATCAATACGCTTGGTTGTAGCCGTTTGACATTTGAGATAGGATATGTAAGAGTTAGTCATACACTTCACGTGGTTCCTGATAACTTTCCTATTAAATGTGATGGGCTAGTAGGTAGCGATTTCTTGTCGAAAACGAAGTCGATAATTGATTATAAAGAAAGTAAGATGAGAATATATGGTATAAATCTGAATATAGAGTACAATACAATGAAGTTTAAGAGTGAAAAGTTAGAAGACGATATATATGAAAAAGGTGATATTTGTGAAAGTGAAATTCAGAGTGAAATGAGTCATGATAATTATGAGAATTATAGTATATGCGAATTTAATCATAATGATGATAAACAAGTAATGAATACGGAGAAAAGTTTTGATAATAGTTGTGTGATGAATAAAGAGATAAAACATGAGAGTGGAAAAGATGAAAAATGTCTAAGAAAAAGTATTGTTGTAGAAGATCCAAGATATTATGAAAGTAATAAAGTTGAAAGTGGTCAAAAGAAAGATGCGGTCATAATAGAACCGAGATGTGAAAAGATTATTTCGATTTGTGTAGAGAATACGAATTTGAATGAAGGAGTTATATCAGAACCGATTAAGTTATCGGAAGGTGTTTATTTATGTCCAAGTATAGTAAGAGTTGTTGAAAACAAAGCATTAACAGTATGTTTGAATACGACAGATAAACATGTACGTATAAATGAGTTATTTGTGACATTAGAACCATTAGCTGATAGGCAGCAAGAGACTAATGAGATAATGAGTGTAAATAAAATTAGAAATGAAGAGACAATTAAAGGAAATCGTTTAGATAAATTAAGTCAAACACTACGTACGGGTCATTTAAACAAAGAGGAAAAAGAATCGTTAATAGAATTGTGTAGGGAATACAATCATATATTTCATTTAGAAGGAGATAAGTTGACTTCGACGGATGCAGTTATGCATGAGATACCAACAAATAGTAATGTCCCTATAAACACAAAGTCGTATAGGTATCCCGAAGCCTTAAAAGGAGAAGTGAATGAGCAAATTGATAAATTAATAAAGAATAATATAATAAAACCGTCTAATAGTCCATGGAACTCACCAGTATGGGTGGTACCCAAGAAAATTGACGCATCAGGAAAAAAGAAATGGCGGCTTGTAATAGATTTTAGGAAGTTGAATGAAATTAGTATTGGAGATGTTTACCCATTACCGCAAATAAACGACATTTTAGACCAGTTAGGACATAGTAAATATTTCACAACATTAGATTTGGCATCAGGTTTTCACCAAATAAAAATGAGCCCAAAGGATCAAGCCAAGACAGCATTTAGCGTTCCTTTAGGTCATTATGAGTTTACGAGAATGCCGTTTGGATTAAAAAACGCACCATCAACGTTTCAGAGATTAATGAATAATGTTTTAGTGGGTTTACAAGGAATAAAATGTTTTGTTTATCTTGATGATATCGTTATATATGGAAATTCACTACAGGATCATAATATAAAACTAAAAGAAGTATTTGATAGATTATCACAACATAATTTGAAACTTCAGCCAGATAAGTGTGAATTTTTGAAAACTGAAGTAATGTATTTAGGCCATTTAATAACTCAAGATGGAGTTAAACCAGATCCGAAGAATATTGAATCCGTTAAAAACTTCCCTGTCCCAAAGAATCCGAAAGATATTAAAAGCTTTCTAGGACTTGCAGGTTATTATCGGAGATTTATTCCTGATTTTAGTAAATTTAGTCAACCTTTGACCAAGTTATTAAAAAAAGATGAACCTTTTATTTGGAGTAGCTTACAACAAAGTTGTTTTGAATCATTAAAATCAAAATTATGTGAACAACCAATTTTACAATATCCTAATTTTTCAGAAACGTTTAATTTAACAACAGATGCCAGTAACTATGCGATAGGTAGTGTTTTGTCACAAAACTCCAGCTTAGGAGATCTTCCGATCGCGTATGCAAGTAGAGTACTGAACAAAAGTGAAATAAATTATTCTACAACCGAGAAAGAATTATTAGCAATTGTATGGTCTGTAAAACATTTTAGACCTTATTTATATGGGAGAAAGTTTAGAATTATAACAGATCACAAACCATTAACTTGGTTGATGAATGTGAAAGATCCTGGATCTAGATTGGTAAGATGGAGATTATTGTTAGAAGAGTATGACTATGAAATAGTTTATAAACAAGGAAAATTAAATCAGAACGCAGATGCGTTAAGTAGAATTAAACTCGAAAATATAGTAAATGAAGATGTAAAAAAAATTAATAGTATATCAAGAAATAGAGAAAGTTATTCGTCATTTTTACAAGAGATGGAAAGAAAGCCTATTTTGTATAACAAAATTGAAGAAAATAACGAGAAACTTCCAAATAAAGGAAATAAAGTAATATTTACGTCATTAGATTTAGATATAGAGAATGATAAATTATTATTAGAATACGAAGCGTTTATTAATGAATTGAAATCTAAGAAACCGAAACAATACGATGTAATTAGTGTATTAGATAATGATAAGAAAATTTATTTTGCCTTTCTAAGAATAAATTATTGGGATAAAGTTACATACGAAGATGCATTTGAATGCATTAAAAGTTTGAAGTATATATTATTGAAAGAAAGAATAACAGAGATCAATTCTCCTAGTTTTTGTAATTTTCATCTTAAATGGCATAAAGTTAGGACTATGTTTAGATATGTATTTAGGGATACGGATATATCAATAAAGATTTTTCACGGTATGATTCAAACGCCAAAGAAAGAAGATATATCAACTATTTTGAAAGAAAATCATTCGAATGCAATTTCAGGTCATATAGGGTTTCATAAGACTTATAAGAAAATTAAAACAAATTTTTATTGGGATTCAATGAAGAAGGACATTAAAGAGTTTATAAGAAACTGTGACTCATGTCAAAAAAATAAAATTAATAGAAAGAAAAATATAAAACCTATGGAAATAACTTCAACCTCAACAGAAGCTTTTCAAAAAATTGCCTTGGATATTGTAGGACCTTTACCTTTAACAGAAAGTGGTAATAAGTATATTTTGACTTTGCAAGATGATCTAACAAAATATTCTCAAGCTTATCCTTTACAAAAACACGATGCCGAAACAATTGCAGATTGTTTTGTTCGCAATTTTGTATGTAAATTTGGCATACCACAAGTGTTATTAACCGATCAAGGAGCCGATTTTACTTCAAATTTAATTAAAGAAATGTCCAAATTATTTCAAATTAAAAAGATAAATACGAGCACTTATCACCCGCAGTCTAATGGAGCTTTAGAAAGAAGCCATTCGACACTCGCAGATTATCTCAAACATTACATTAATGAAGATCAAACAAATTGGGACAAATGGATTGATTTCGCTATGTTTTCGTATAATACAAGCACACATACTTCAACTCAGTTTACACCATTCGAATTAATATTTGGTATTAAAGCTAATTTACCGAGTTCTATAATTAAGAAACCCGAATTTAAATATTTTTACGATACGTATCTAGATGAACTTGTTTTGAAATTAAGAAAATCACGAGAGATAGCTAGGAGTAGATTAATAAATTCAAAAGAATATAATAAACAAATTTATGATAAGAAGTCTAAAGACATAGAATTTAAAATAGGTGATTTAGTATATTTAAGTAACGAAGCAACTAAAGTAGGTAAATCACGCAAGTTGTCACCTTATTGGTTAGGACCTTATAAAATAATTAAAGTGAATTCTTCAACGAATGTTACAATTAAGATTAAAAATAAGAAAGTTAAAGTACATACTAATAGACTGAAACATGCGTCTGTTTCAGAATGAACTATGTAATGATAAGTCATATAATGTAAGTTTTATAGACAAAGGAGGTATTTACTTTGAGAATTTATTAAAGGTACAATCGAATGTAGTCAAATCAACAATCACAAATTTTAATAATACAATTACTGATTTGTCGCAATGAGAAAGTATTTAATGAAAATTTGAATTTATTGTCGTTAGACAATATCTTTCGTATAGTTATATACGAAAGATATTGGAGAAAGAATATTTGATATTAAGATGAAACAAGATATCGAGGAGCACATGTCCTTATTAACTTTGATTACGACTGAAGTTAATAATGAGATTTCAACAATCGTTAACGCCATTTTATTTGCAAAGAATAATGCTATTCATCCAATCATTATTACTCCGGACCAATATGGAATCGAATTGAGAAAAATAATGCCATACCTACCTCCACAAACTTCATTTCCTTTAGATGTGAATGAAAGGAATATCCCAGAACTAATGTCATTAGTAAACTTAGTATGTTACATTTCGAATGATAAACTTGTATTTGTAATAAAAACTCCTTTGATTACTCAAGTAAGTTATGATTTATATTATGTTTTACCAATTCCAATTAGAAATAGGAATAACACTTTTATATTTGTTTTACCAAATTTTAAATACTTTTTGATGTCAAGTAATAAAATTCATTATACCAATTTAGAAAACCTAGAAAATTGTAAGAAACTCCAAAGTAATGATAAATATATTTGTAAATTAGAAACACCTTTGTATTCTGTGCATACAAGTAAAACATGTGAAACTGAATTAATGTATAGTAAAACGAAATTACCTGTCGAATGTGACACTAGAATAGCATATATACCTACTGAACAATGGTATAAGCTACATAATGATAACCATTGGATATTTGTAGCTCCAAGGAAAATAATTGCAACGTTGAATTGTAAAAATAAAGAACCTGTAGATATTGAAATAATAAATAGTGGCATACTCAAAATATCAGATAGTTGTAAATTATATACTACTAATATTATATTGCAAGCTCTTAGTGTGAATATAGAAAGTAATTTTAACTCAGTGTTACCGTCAATAAATATTGTTGAAGATGATTGTTGCAAGAAACTAAAAACTAAGAATATAACTAATATTGATTTCATACCTATTAAAATACACGATAAGTTAGATTTAGAAAGTTTAAATATAGCTAGTCATAAGATTGATAGAATTAATGAGATAATTGATAATATGGAAAATGAAAGTGTCTTTGATAAAGTTATTAATAATGTGTATTTCGCTTACGTATTTGTTTCTATTTTGAAAATGATTTTTGTTTATATTTTATATAGAATTGCTAAATATGCGTGGAAAAGGAACTTCTTCTGTAATAGAAATAGCAGATTGTTGGCTATAGAAGATACTAGATCTTGTTGTTCTAGAATTACGAACTGTATTACCTTGAAAGTAAATAATACTGAAAATGTAGACGTAGAGTTACAAGAAATTCCCTCCACATCAGATACTTCAGAAACACCTTTAAGACGAAGTGCTAGAATCGCACAGTTAAAAGTGCAATGAATAATATTTTATGTTTTGTTTTATATGTAATTTTAAACTTTGAATAAAAAATAAACCCTGTTTATTTTCTTAAAAGGGGAGGATTGTAATATTTGAATATTTAGTATCATTGGAATATTTTATTTAGAAGAACTGATTAGTTAGAATTCTCATATTTGTAAGAACTGTTTGTGTTGACAATGGTAATTAGTAATGAATGTTATTGTTTAGTGTAAAGTCCAAGCATATCCGTAACGATTCATAATCTAACGATGTTATTAGACAATGTGTACTTTTCTCAGAATATTAACTAATTATCAAATATTGTTATTATTTGGGTATATAAGCCGGACTGCCCGCAACAGGAGTTTAGTTCCGAGAGTTCCACAAGAAGCGTTAGTCTAAGTTCTGATCACAGTATAATCAATAATTAATAAATATTACATATATTGTGAGTTCTGTCATCATTCCAAGGCCCCTTCTGACCCGAACATTACATAGGAATAAATGCAATACCTCATCAAGGACATCAAAGTGTGTATAAAATTTTGTGATATGATTTTAGTGTGATAAATTTGCAATTCCTTATAATAATGATAATGCTATAATTTATTAAAATGTAAGAACGTGATGATAGATAGTGACATTATAATATTATAAATATTGTTACCTACCTTATTTCTAACCCGTAACTCACATGACATGTTTGCTGTGCCCTATCAGGGTCATGTTGACACTATGTACCTAATATTAACACCTGAATGTAACACATGTTTTAAGCAAATAAATAAATATGAAATATGAAATAAATAGATAGTTTTTAAACCTAATGATCAAGCGAGCTGCTTGATTTGGTAAATATATTTACTTAGGTGCGGTTAAATAAAACATAAAACATTTTATTTTATTAATCCGAGTGCTTATCATTTGCGAAAACGATTTGTGAGTTTATTTTTAGAATACCTAACTGTGTTGTCTAGAGTTTAATTTCTCGACTTTCAGCTATCACATTTTTGTAAGTATCCCTAAGTGTCTCCAAACCACTCTTGTTTCCACACATACATACGTCAGGTTCCACAAGTGGTTGTTCACGTCTCAAGTCTCACGTCTGTTCAGAGCTTTCTTTCGCTCACTTATCTCGTAACACGCTCGGCGATCATACCAACCGGTACTGATATATTGTTTTATCTTTTGAAATAGATATAACAATATATCAGTATTGAAATATATATTGTTTTATCTATTGAAATTTTTATTGGACATCGTACTAAGTATTTGTTTTTAGCGGACTAATAAAATGTGCGTTTTTAGTTGTTTTGGCTCGTTTTACTATCTATTTGGGGAAGCCGTCTCTTGAAGATTGACAATCACTGGGCAGGATATCAATACCTACCTATAAATAATTATTGAGAATATGAATTTCATATGGTTGCTGCATTAAATTTTATGTAGTGTCGTTAGTTATAAATAAATTTTATAACGATACACACTCATAGGGCCACGCTAGGATTGCCTGTATCATAGTTGCCATTGACAACACACAAGACAAGGCCACAAACCCAGACCGAGAACGGAAATTCAAACTCACCCTTAAAATAAGTTACGTAACACTAAAATAACTTAACACTCAAATATGCTATCAGCATAATTTCTAGATGACCATAACTGAGAGGAAGGACTAAAATAGTCTAGTGTTGATATTGACTATGTATTTATTTACAAACAATAAGTAGGTGACGCCAATCTTTGAGCGCATGCGTGGTAGCCCGCGCCCTTTCTTACTGCTCGACGCTTGGTGCTCGCCAACAAAGCTCATCCCTGCTCATAGACCTCGTCTGACCAAACAATGGTGTAAATTCACAAAAAAGCAAAGCTATAATCCAAAATGGGGAATCAGTTCAAGAACGTGGCAGTAATAGCCTGCCTCAAGACACTGCTATTCGTGTTCAACATCGTTTTTTGGGTGAGTTGTGTAGTTATAGAACATATTTATGCACGATACGTGTCTATTAAGCTTTCGCTTTAGCTTCCGTGTCGAGGTCGTTTATCATTACGAATCGTTATTTTAATTTAGGTACCACAAGAAAAAAAATGAGTAACTTTATTCTTAAGTTAAGTAATAAATAAATTACCATTTCATTATATTTTCTCAATCTTTACTTTATGTAAGTTAGAAATTATTTATGTGCTAGGTACTAATTATGATCTATATAATTTCATAACGTAAAAGTCGATATTAATATGCATTGTTTATTTATAACCTAACCTTATATAATTTGTTGCTAGTGCTGCCATCCGAGTTTTGCTGTTTTAATTAATCACCTAAAAGTAAACTTTTCGACCACTACATAATATCAGGATACAAATAGCGAGCTTAATGCTTAACTGTAATACCCTCAAATATCTCTCTCACACACACACACACTCTACATTTCTTTAAAGTATGTAAGTACGTTAATAAAAATTAAATTTAAATGTTCATAAATTTACTATACCTAATGGTAGAGCAAACGCTTGCAGATCTGTCTACCGAATAAAATTAAGTTCTTGACGTTTTTTTTATTTACTTAATACCACGTAGGACAAGTAATCAATATGTACTTATATATACCTACCCAAAGTAAGTATACCGTAAGATACCTACGCAGTCCTTCTCATTAGCAGTATTTATTAATCAGTTATTTAGACTCTAAGGCAGCTTTGAAGAAAATTTTAAAGCTGCAAACAAACTAAATTTTTTAGAAGTAAAGTCCCTATTAGTCAGAGGGTAGAGCAACATCTGTTAGACTACTCGTTGAAATGACGATATACATGATGACGATAATTTTTAAAATATTCGTAAGCCTCATGCATGTATGTAGTTAATGCATAGTGTATTTTTATTTCTTTTAGTATTTCCACTATTTTTGTTATTTTCTCTTCAAGAATCTCCGGAAATCAGAACAATGACATAAACTATATTTTGTACACATTTTCAATACAAAGTTTATAGGAACGGTATAAAAATGAATTATATAAAAGTTCAAGTTAAAACCGCTTTTATTAGAATGGTTGGCAACCCTATTACGAGAGTAATTCAGTGGCGTCTCGAGTTCGAATCCGGCATGCACTTAATTGCATAATAGTCGGGTCAAGGAAAATATTGTATCAAAAATTACTCTTAAGAACTCTCCATAATGTTCTATAACGTGTGTGTGAAGTCTACTTTAAACACCGCAAAGGTTTAATTTTATGGTTTTTATGGTAATTTTACTGTCTGTGGTCGTAACCTTTCATTATCAGCGGAGGTCCAATTCTTATTACAACTTGAGATAAGGACATAAGGTACCTCAGTGGCGAATTATTTCTAAGGCAAAGTACGCGTAGAGAGGAGCCCTAGGGGGGCAAGGTTCTAGGATTCTAAGACACCCACCAAAAAAAATATGCCATGGGCAATGCAAATCACACCCAGACCGAGAACGAAAAAAAGTCGTCAACGGCTTTTTGCCTCTGCACTCTTGCCGCCGCTATCCTTCTCTTAGGTACTTACATAGACTTAGGTATGGTACGATCAATAGGTATGGTATGATATTAGCCGCGTACTGACTGGCCGAGCCGCCTCGCGCGGCAGCCTCAGACGTTTGCCGCGGGACGTTTGCCTCGCGAGGCAGCCTCGATGCTTATATTTTTTGGATCGAGCCAGCCGCGCGCGGCAACGCCGAGCCAGTTTTGCTCAAGATCGCCATGAGGCCGCACGTTCGGAAAGCTATTGCCGCCACTGCCTTTCTAATAATTCTACGGCTTGTAAAGAAAAGAAAACGGCAACCTAAACGTCGCATGAAACTATTATACCAAAACAGATTACAAGCTGGGAACAGATTGTTTGAAGAATTGTGCTTCAATGACGCAGAAAAAAAATTTACTAGACTGAGTAAACTTGAATTTGAAAATCTGTACTCTCTTATAAATACCAAAATAAGCAAGAAGAACACAAATTGTCTATATTCTCCGTATAGTTGTATTAATTTAAGACACTGTTCTTTATCCATGACGTTAACGTGCGACGAACAAGCGAGGCGAAACACAACCGTCCTGAGTGAGCGCGGCAAACGTACTGAGGCGTCTTTGAGCATGGACAAAAACCGACAACGCTCGGCTCCGCCCGCGGCACGCTCGGGCGAGGCGACGCGTGCGTTTGCCTCGGCCGAGGCACGTCCCGACAGGCCGAGCATTTGCTTCGCGCGGCAGGCCTCGCGAGGCTGCTCAGCCAGTCAGTACGCGGCTATTTAGTAACTGCCGAAAGGGGTATCACAGGCTCTTTAACTTATTTCGTTTACCGTTCACTTTGAAACCAAATAACAAAAAAAAATACACTGAGTACTGAGTTCCTTATCTCCCTCCCTCCTTCCTTCCTGCCTTACCTTCAGGGCCCACAGGAGGACTTTATCGCCCCCTTAGGGAAAGACTGTTCTATATTATCAAAGAGCATGGCACCAATTCCCTCTTGTTAAAGTTCATCAAATTTTTTATCCTTATATAAATGGTAGTATTAAACACTAAATATTGTACTTGTTATAATGGCTTTATTTTATACAACTTTACAATCTTTTCATTGACAACAGCGCGGGAAGTCTAGCCGTCGCGTTTACTAGTGATGTCCACCATCTCGGTATATCCATAGTGTTGCGCATTATCGGCTATTACGATATTCCATCTAACAGTTCGGCCATCCTGGCAATCCTTCGGCCTCGAAGGATACTCTCATTGATGTAAGCAACAACATTGTAGAATCTTATTATGCTTCATGACCGCAACTTCAATTTAGTAACTTCGGCTTCTTGCAATAACCATTCAATTTGCATTATATCATAATTATGTTACTTCATCATCATCATCTCAACCCATCATGGCCCACTATTGAGCACGAATCTCTTGTCAGAATGAGAAGGCTATAATTACCATAGCGTAGATATAATTCACATATAGCATAATATGTGTTACTTAGCTCCACGTGGCTTCATTGTACACATACTCCATGCGATAGTTAATTAGAACCCTTTTCACGGCCAATTGTAGTTACTCTCTTTTTTTTTGTTTGTGTCTTTGTTTCTTCCTTTTATTAGTTGTAGGCATTCAAGCCATAGCTTTTTGCAGTTACTGTAAGCATGAGCCCCTTCACAGCATTTCTGCGCATCCTCTCTTAATGGCACTGTAATGAAGAGGTTCTCCTGAACAATATAATGTGCATCTGTAATGGCATTTAATGTCCCATCTCTGTCTGACGTATAAACATGCGTCTCTATCAGCATTTGATACCAAAGTGCCTCTCTAGGCTATTTCAGTGTGTATCCTTAACAATATTTGAAGCCTTGTTCCTCTCTCGGCAACATAATCGTACACTCAAATCAGCAATTGAAACAAAACCATCTATCGGCTGTATAAGTAATGCGCCCCAACCGGCCTTTCAAATCTGATGCCCCTCTCGGCATTTCGGACCAGCAATATCTAGAGCATGGTTCCTCCAATGGCAATATCAGCTATTTGATTCTCATGACATTTGGAATATGGCGACCTTAACGGCATTCCGGATATTCATCCTTAACGGTTACTGAAATAACAATTCAGGTATTCGCCCCTCACGGCTTTTCGTATATTCATCTTTAGTGGTTGATGAAATATCAATTCAGATATTCAGCCTTCAAGGCATTTCAGACAATCGTCCTTGACGGTAACTAAAATACTACTTCAGGTATTCGCCCCTTACGGCATTTCGGATATTCGTCTTTAGCGGTTGATGAAATATCAATTCAGATATTCGGCCTTCAAGGCATTTCGGACAATCGTCCTTAACGGTAACTAAAATATTACTTCAGGTATTCGCCCCTTACGGCATTTCAGATATTCGTCTTTAGCGGTTGATGAAATATCAATTCAGATATTCGCCTATCATGGCATTTCAGATATCCATCCTTAATGGTTAATAAAATACGGTGCCCTCTCGGCATTTCAGACTTACGCCCCTAACGGCAATTCAGATATCTCGCCCCTCACGGCATCTGAAATATGGTGCCCCTCAATGCATTTTCAGACATTCGCCCCTTACGGCATCTGAAATACGCAGCCCCTCACGGCAGTTCAGATATCTCGCCCCTCACGGCATCTGACATATGGTGCCCCTCACGGCAGTTCAGATATCTCGCCCCTCACGGCATCTGACATATGGTGCCCCTCAATGCATTTCAGACATTCGCCCCTCACGGCATCTGAAATACACAGCCCCTCACGGCAATTTTCAGACTTTCTGTGTCAATTTTCTTATAATGCAGTTAGTTCCTTCACAAGACTTTCCGATGCTTTCGAACAGTTTTCTATAATTGTTTTCCTTATTTGATTCTTTTCCAATCCTTGGACTCTAGTTGTAGATAAATTCAATCAACATAATTGTTGCAAGAATCTTCTTTCCTCAGATTCATTTACATTAACTCAATAGTGTAACATTACTAGAACCCATGAAAGTAAGTGGTCTCAGTGTTTCTTTTCACCATTAATATAATATATATTATGCACTCTCAACTCATTATTTAAAAAGTCCTTTTAACATGCATTTTGCATCACACCAATTCACAACAAAAAACACGTCACAACTTGACTTATGCATCTAGGGTCTAGATATCACAAGTAGTACTTATAGGTAATACTCCATCCAAAGTAACATGTTAGTTACACAAGCACTGAATAATGTTAATATGAGCATATTTAAGCACTCTTAACTTATCTTTTAAACTTTAAGGCCAGTCATTATGCACTTTGTAACTTTTCAAGCGTCTTTTTCCTCAGTTGAATTTAGGTTATCAACACAAGTCACGAATTTTATATTATACATCTCGCCAAGCTTTACAATACATATAGGCACGTAAGTTCTATGTCACTTCTGAATTATTAAACACTAAATATTGTACTTGTTATAATGGCTTTATTTTATACAACTTTACAATCTTTTCATTGACAACAGCGCGGGAAGTCTAGCCGTCGCGTTTACTAGTGATGTCCACCATCTCGGTATATCCATAGTGTTGCGCATTATTGGCTATTACGATATTCCATCTAACAGTAGGTACAACATACTCAGTAAATGTGTAGGATGGCGTACCTACCATAGGATACGTATTTATGCAACTAGAAAACTTCCTCGCTTCACTTGGGGAATCTTGTTGCTCCGCTCCGCTTATTGGTGGCAGCCTATAGGCTTTCTCAATAAATGGACTATTCAACACCAGAAGTTCCTGAGATTAGCGCGTTCAAACACACAAACAATCAAATAAATTCAGCTTTATGTTATTAGTATAGGTTAACCTTTGTTCCCCAGCTGACGGGTCTACTCATCCTGATAGTCGGACTATGGGCGCAGTTCGACCTGTACAAGTACATGGAGCTGTCCCCGGAGTTCTCGGGCACCGCGCCGCACGTCATGATCGGCATCGCCGGCCTCATCATCCTCATCAGCTCCGTCGCCTTCTCCTGCATCATCAAGGGTCAACCCGTTCTTCTTTATATTGTACGTATCCATTTGTATATAGCGTAAACCTTATTTTAAAACTAATTAGTGTTTATTACGTGGTAGAGTCGATGGGTAGAGCCTACAATTTGCCCGTGGTAGTACCAACACCCGACATGGTACTTTTACTTATTAATATTTCTACCGTGTAAAAAAATGAGTTTCGTTAGAAAGGTGTGGAACCGGTTACAACACTTATTAGACTTCTTCTGTTATCAAATTATAAAAAGTCTCTAATAATTAAGTTTTAGGAACTAATTAGACTATCACTAACAGTCCCTGCCCCAGTCCTCGTACTTACTAACTAGCTAATGTTCTAGCACTGTCTGCAAACCAGACCAACCATCTTAAGTCCCCATTAAAGTCTTAAAAATAATATAAACATGACAGTACAGTAGGCTCCTACTTAACAATCTAGTACCTGGTTGACCGAGCTTTGCTCGGTTGAAAATTATATTTAGTATGAATCGCAAGAAATACGAGGAATTCCGCCATCTATTCAGGAGTCAAATCATACAACTGTTCACTGAGCACAAAATTCATTTTACTTATGTTACGGCCAAAGGATCTCAACAGCGTGTTTCACAAAGTTGTACAGCGCCATCTAGTTTCATACTACTGAAATTTCAACACGTTACAAACAGTACCTCATAGAAGTTAACTGTGTGAGCGAATTAATTGCATTTTAAATAGGTACATACTTAATTAGATAAATTCATTGAACTTTCCTTCGTACTTTTCGCAGGCTTAGGCAGTCCCCGACTGAAATTTTTATTTGCGATAAAATGTATTGAATGTTTATGATAATTAAACAACATAAATAAATATACTTTTAGTTTAATGAGCAAGTTGTTAGGCGTACTTAAAATTTTATTGATTCTATTTACAACAATAGTAATTTCATCGATCTGACCATTATTTATTTAAAACTTTATTAAAATATATTATTAAATCGATAATAACAAAACTAACATTTATTTACAAATATTCTCGTAAATATCACAAACGCACGTTAAACTATCACTACGCGTCCTGCGAGGTCAAGCGAGATAATCGCACTGATTTTTAATTTTATTCAAACAGAAAATAGGTAGGTATAACGCAAAAATAGCGCTTCAACGTAAGAATGAATATTAATATTAGTATTCGAGCGCCATCTAGTTTCATACGACTGAAACAAACAAACCGTGTCTCATAGAAGTTATCCTAATGTTTCATAGATGGCGTCAGTTCAACACGTTACAAACAGTACCTCATAGAAGTTATCCTAATGTTTCATAGATGACGTCAGTATGATGTTTTTAAAATCTCTTTATCTCGGGAACCGAGCTTTTCTCGAACCTGGGACCTTGATAAATCGATTCCTTGAGCCGAAAATCCCCTAATCTGTAACTTTCATGAAAATCTTTGCAGCCGTTTCCGAGATCGTGATTATATATATATAAATAAATAAATATACAAGAATTGCTCGTTTAAAGATATTAGATTATTTTATTGAAATGTAATAATTACGTAAGTAATTTATTGTAATTACACAGTATGGCGGTTTCTTGGCTTGCATCTTCATGATGGACGCAGGAGTGGGAGCGTCGGTGGCGTGCTACAGAGACACCTTCGCCAAGGGACTCCAGGATGGCCTGACCCAAACCATCATTAATTACAACCCGAAAAAGGCTAACTTTGATTTTGCTCAATCTACGGTAAGTTTAAATCGTATTTACATAATCCTTCTAAAAAATGTTATGTCCATCATGAAAAAACACTTAAAGAGCGCCACGATCACGACACGCTTTGATTTGACGACCTGTTTGTTGCAATGATTACCATACCGAACCCACTGTTCGAAGGGTCCTGGGTTTATTTCCCAGTGAGTCGAAAAATCTTCTCGGTCTGTCTATAATATTACCGTGGTCTGGATGTAGGCGTGTAGGTCTTTGCGTGTTGTAGGTACCTACCTACATTGGCTCCCATGACACAGGGAATCTCTAATGTGGGGCTGTGGGTGTGTAGGTAACATTATTCATTTTGTTTATTTATCCCTTTCAAAACTTTCTGTCTAATTAAACTAGTTTTGACATTCATAGCCACGAAATATTATTACTTATTCTGTTAAAGAAATTCTAGATAAACGAGCAATTTCTCTTAAGCCCCTAAAACTTTTAAATTATTTGTTTATAGAATACAACAATAGAAATTATACCTTCCTGTCTTTAAAATTATGTTCATATTGATTCAAAATAGTTTTGAACTCTTAAAATGTAGATTTTATACTTTCTATAAATATCTTCCGCTTTGTTTGCTGACATCCAAATGATTTTGTTTATTTATGCAAAACATTCTTCTTTCTTGTAAGCCACTGATCTATAAAATATTTTAATGTTTTTTTTCCTTGAGCTCGACCTTACTTAAATAGGTAGTTAGCTTTATAAAGATTATTTTAAAGAATCTATCACCGGCCTAACCTAGTTTAGTTTTAAAAAAGATACTAATCTAGTAACAGTAGGTATCCGAAGGAAAGAAAAATAAATTGTGCGTGCACCTTCATTATGTGCATGCGTATCTCCTTGCAATACGGCAATAGGTAAGTACAATAACATTCCCTGTGTCGCGAGTGGCATGAAGCGGGCCTGCCGCTAGCTGTGTTAGCAACACCCATGCAATACCTTTTTCATCCCACCTATTCGAAAAAGACGACTTGGTTCGCCTTTAAGTGCGCCCAAAGTTGAAGTTTTCTTTAAGAAATTTTTAGCGAGCAGTAAGTATATTTTTGGCTCGGGCGACGTACTTTGAATCTCTCGCTACGTTCTGGATTCTACTAAAGAATCCTACACTTCGCCCTGGATTCAGAAAAGTGCCCTCGCCGTAAAAAGATTACTTTACTCCCTTGCTAGACAATCTACTATTCCCACCTCCTTCCCCTAGTCGTCGTTGCAAACCAAGCTGACATTGGTTAACTTTTATTGAAATAATGTGTATCTCCGTGATCGGCCTGCGTGCCGCCCGCGAGTGGTGCACGCCTTGCACGAACGCTTGCAGCATTCTTGGCACGAAAAACACTAAAAATGGTTCATTAACACCCATGACCGAAGAAAAAACATTTTGTCACATAAATATCTGCCTCGGGCAGGGAATCAAACTTGGATGGAACCCCTCGCTTCGCAGGCAAGGTTGGCACAAGTTCCTACAAATGTTTATGACGGATAAGGTTTTATCTCGTTTCTCGTTCTAATAAATAAAATGCTGGTCTTGCGAAAATGATTATGAATATTATGGTTAAGAAAGAAAATGCCGAAAAGGAAAGACAAAAGGAATTTATTTATTATTAGGAATTATGTTTCCTTGCTTGAACTACCTCCGTACCGTGGCGGTCCCAGAATGTACCTATAATTTAGATTATAAAAATCTAACGGCTTGATTTCTTAACTATCTACAGTTAGGCTGTTGTGGAGTAGGCAACTATACGGACTGGATACGCCTGTCGCCTCAGAAGGTTATTCCCACCTCGTGCTGCATCAATCCAAACCATTGCGTCACGGCCAACTACAGCGACGTGTATCAAAAGGTAACAATAACAAATTCTAAATTACCTAATTAGCTTTATTTTTAAATTTTCCAGATGAAGGGGGATTATCCATACCCGAGTCCAAGGTAACAATTCCTTACATCAGGATGTACCCAAACATAGAATCATCTGTCACAAACCTGCACAAATAGGGAAGAGAATAGAAGTAGGATTGCAACTGTACTGCAGCGTCATTTGTTCTCTACTACAACTACCCTCGCTTCGCAAAGGGAAACATAATATTCGTTAACACTCACACTGAAAATATTATTTCTTCATTGAATACCTTACAACACTTAGGACCAGGGGCGCTGTAACCGGGCGCGCAGTGCGTGCGCCGCACGCGGGCGGCACGCTTGGGGAGGCGGCAAATGGACCCCGGGGGGGGCGGCATAAAATAAATCTGTATGAGATTTGTATTGAACGACGAGGGGAGGGGGGGAAATCGGTTTTGCACACAGGCGCCAACACGGGTTACGGCGCCCCTGCTAAGGACAGCATTCAAATCTGATAAGAAGTTTCTGATCTTCATCATCGCAAGTATTACAACCTTTAACTATCCCTCAGGTAGGCATACGGCATGGGTATCTTCTCAAATGCGAAGGTTAAGGCCGTTCACCACGCTGCTGGTCAAATGCGAATTGGCAAACTTCACCCACCTTTGAATAGGGATGTTGACTGTATGTATTATAATTTATACGTCGATTTAAACGCTTTCCAAAATTAGTCAACATCCCTATTGTGCGAACTTCCTCACGATTAATCAAAACGCACATAACTCCGAAAGTTAGAGGTGCGTTCTATGAATCGAACCCGGACCCGAGTAGATATCACGGCTCCGTTTCTGATATTAGAGGGATCTATTTTCCGTTAATAAATACGCCCAATTATGTATTATTTCAGGGCTGCTTCGGAGTAATCGCTGAATATCTCGAAAGCAACATGAACATCCTGATCGGAATAGCGGTAGGCACAGCCCTACTACCCTTGCTGGGCGCCATTCTGTCCTGCTCACTCGCGCACTACTTGGAAAAGTCCAAGTACGACGTAATGAACTGAAAACGACTACTTTGCCAATGGATAACAATTATATTGAGTCTCAATTTGAAAATGTGATTACGTAGAATTATTCAAAAATATATTTACAATCTTATAAAATTAAATGTAGCATAGATGTTTTAAATGTTATCTCATAAGGATTTATCGTGCATGTTGCATTTAATCAATGTTTACTGATATCTTTCCCTTATGATATTGATGTTTATAAAAAAAACTATCTTTACTTTGAAATTAAAATATGTATATGCATTGCATCTGTAGGATTTCATTTGAAGAATAAAAGAAAATATTCATATTAACAACAAGTTTATTCAGAATACTTTGGAATCTCATGACTTATGCCAACAACATAACATGGTATAAATAAACTTAGTTAACATTTTTATTGTATGAACCACAAAATAAAATTAATTGCCTATTTTCATAGCAGTTGTCAATTTAATATTGCGGTTTGATAATTATGAAACATTTTTAAATGGAAGATTTATAGCAGTCGCTAAAATTACATTATTATTTTGCAAAAATATCACTTTTACTACACAAAATTAGCTATCAGTCATGTCATAGTGGAACCTTGAGATATGATAACTTTTTCTTTTTAACGTTCTACAGAAAAGTATAATTTATATTGTTGTTTCATGGTCAAAGTTGTCCAATAATACAGCCTTATTTGTTATATTTGTACACAATTTCAGAGCATTGTTACACTCTAATCGCACTTAAACATAACATAACAAGATATCCTATTTATAATCACCCTTATTTTCCTTAGGTTAGACAATAATTTTAAAATGGCATTTAATTATACTTCCCCCGTTTTGATTTTGAACTATATATTCAACACTGACTTTAGTCACTGTCAGAACTGTTTTTTTCTTCTTTACTTTCTACAGGAGCTTCTTGTTTGTAATGCCGGTACTCAGGCTTTAATTCCCACATGTTTTTATGAGGATTTCTAAGGTTATATGTACACACTTCCTTAAGTATTTCCTTCAAATATACTATAGGTTGTTTAGTTATCTGAAATAAAGAGAGAAAAAACTTAGATCATAATAACACATTTAGTATGAAATGCATTGAAATCAATATTTTGTAATGTAAATAATTAAACCCCATAAGCCCGTAACTATCTTAGCCTATGGTATTATTATTATTTGGTGATATAGGTGGTAGAGCCTAGAGTTCGCCCGGGGTAGGACCACCGCCCGCCAAGGTACTCAGTACCATTCCTACCGTCATAATAATTGTTTTTAAGAGCAATTGTGTTCCGGATAGGAAGGTTTGTGGAGCCGGTTTCACTTTTTTAGAGGCGACCATCTCAGACCTCAGGGGTAGCAACGCATCTGTGACCGAATTGGAACAAGACTCATACTAACAATAACTAATTGGACTATTACTAACATTAACTAACAGGACTAATTATCACTAACATACCATGTCCTCGCACTTATTAACAAACTAACCAACTAATATTCTAACACCATCTACTAACTGGACTAACCATCCTAGTCCCTTTGAGTCTAGTTCTAGGTCGGTCACAGTTGTTATGGGCGGCAGGGGAAGGGTGGTACTGCATGCTCGTTTGCTATCTTAATTCCATAAAAAAAAAAAAAAAAAAAAATATAGGGCACGGGGAACAAGTATCCCCGTGAGGCCACTGCGACCATTTCTGATCTATTGTGGCCATATGGCCTATGGTAAGCCTCCTCTTGAAATATCCACCATGCTTGATAGTGCAAATAAGCAGACTCCACACACCATTGGGAATGTTGTGGAGAATTCTCCAATGTGCAAATTTCCTCCTGTTTTCGTTTACAAATATAAGTTAATCTTTGGAATGCATGTGACTGAGAAAATTAAAAGTTGATAGGCTAACTTGAGAATATAAGCAAGAACTCTGTCAGGCTAACATTCAAAGGAATAACCAAACATACCATAAATTTTTCAAAAAGTTAAAAAATAGTATTACCATTTGTAGATCTTTGATATTGTAATATTGATGTTTCTCAAATGCAGCAAACAGCACATTGAGGACAGCATCCTTATCATCACGCGCCTTCTTACCCTCTGCTTTCTTTCTTTCTTGATACTCTTTCTGTAAAGAAATAACATTTAAAATATAAAGTGAGTTAACATAAAAACACCAAAATGTGTAATTTCATAGATGTTAAAAAACAAATGAAAGTAGAATAAATGTTCAGCTTACATTATATTTATGATCAGAAATAGGTTTAAAGTTCTGCACAATCTTGTCTAAATGTTGAACTTGTCTCTGCGGTTTTAAAGCTTTCCGTATTGATTCAGTCTTTAACTTATAATATGTAGAATTCTCATAAGGTTTGCATTCCAATTTTTGAACTATTCTACCTTCCATATAAAGTTTCTCTGACTCTGGAACTACTGAATCTGTATTTGAAGCTGTAACAAAATGACATTGCACAATTTTTATAATTTTTCAACAACAACAGTAAATTAATAAATCAAAGGTTACAGGTATATAGATCAAGTCAATAACTTATTTTATAAGGAGAATATAAACGCGGAGAGGAAAACAGGAAGACAATTTATTACTAAAATATGGTAACAAAAAGGTACAGAACAATAATAACTCCATTTAACTGAAGAAACAATATAATAAATAATTGTGATTCAGCATTTTACTCACGCACACAATGTGAGAACACCCCTAAAGACATTCTCGTAACATTTGACACGTCAAGTCTATGCTCCTTGGGTATGCTCTGTTCGCCAGGATCGTTGAGACACAGCACTGCCTCCGACAAGGACAGCTGTACCTGGGCCTTCTGTCCAGGTGTTCGAGATATCTTTAACTTGCCTACTTCAATATTACTTGGAGCTTTCTTCCATACATTCGCTATATACTTCGGTACCTTTACAAGCCAGACACCACGTCCAGTATTGGATAAATCCAACTCGCGATCAACATGAGGAGCTGTTGTTGTGGTACTCATGATCAATAGATATTATAACATTAGTGTTAAATGTTCCTATAAGATAAATTATTAAAATTCTACAATACTTTCTTTTCCTTTTAGGCTAGACTTGGATTGATTTGATTCAAGTTTCTCGACTCAATAATCTCTCAATTTCTATAATGAAATGAATGCCATCAATGTCACTGTCAGAATTTTTGACATTTTGACAATAATTGATGTATTGCCTGAATTAAAAAAATAGTGAAATCATGTATATGGTTATAGTTAAATCCGGTTAAATTAGAGATGGGTCGAGTACTCGGTTGATACTCGTACTCGGCCGAATAACTCGGTTTAAATGCCGAGTATACTTCGTTTAAGAAAATCAATATATTTAGATAGCTATAATTAAAACAACAGTGTTCATCAAAAAATTTTGACAATTTCAAATAATAAAATCAAAATTATGCTCATGAATGAGTAGTTAGTGAGACAAAATTAAGAGAACATGAATAAAAATAATCAATATTTAAAATTTAATAAAGTTAAGTTATGATGCAGGAACACAGGGTCTCTGCACGTTCTGGTAACAGCCGGCCGGCGGTCTCTCGACCAGCGCGAACCTGTTTGTATAACTTGCTTCCGCGCGCGAAATGGAAATTTCATAGAACCGAGTTAGTCGGCCGAGTACTCGGTTGAAAAAAAATTAAGCCGAGTAAAACTCGGTACTCGTTACTCGGCAAAAGTGTTACTCGGCGCATCTCTAGGTTAAATCATTGAAACCAAAGACTTAAACAACCAGACCAAACCAAACATAATTTTCACACGACTAAAGGGGGCTTTACCACGCTTTACATTATACAATTTGCAGAGCGCTAACTCAGTGCACTAACTAGTGTTTTCATAATTACTGCTGTCTAACTGCCTTTACACTATGCGATTTTAGCACGCTAGCTCAGTTAGCGCTCTGCAAATTGTAAATTGTAAAGCCCCCATAAGACGTACGTATGTAAGCAATAGTTTCATCCCTTTCTCTCCCATATCACGTACAAAGTCTATCTCGTTTTATTTTTGTTCTTGCTACACTCACGCACACATAGACAAAAAAAAAAGCCTTTATTCTACTGCTAAAATTTAAACCTAATATAACACTTAGTATTTTTCATAAGACCTAAATACATGCTTATAATTCTAATTTTATTATATAAATATTTAACTTTATTTATTTAAGACTATGTGTATTACTTTAACACATATAAATCTGTGCTGTTTATTTATTACAACTATAGTCGGCACAATCATAAGATTCCGATATGAAGGCTGTCATCACAGTGACAATAGTGAAGTACAACAAAAATCGATGCATTAAATAAACCGATTTATAAAGGAGACCCGCCACTTTACTATGGGAATTGGTACCAAATTGTACAATAACAAAACTTTGTCAGATTTTTATCTAATTTATAAGTTCTAAGATGATATTTATTTCATTTCGCTAGCACACGGGGTTTATAAGATATACTAGTTTAAAGATTTTTTGACCTGGCAACACCGCAGGTCAAGCCACCAGGTCAAGAAACTGACAGAAGAGAGCTTACGTTGTTTTCATTTTAGTTCGATATTGAAATGTAGAAATCGACACTTGATATTTTTTTTTAATAAGTTTTCTAATAGGTGGTGTCCGGCTATGACATGTTGATCAGCCGTGGATTGAAACAGAGAATTATTCTATAAAACAATATAATTATTATGACAGGTACTAAGCGTGTACCGACATGTTTGTATTGTTATGTACTCTCGACATAAAACACTGCTTCTATACTGTAAAACTTCAGTTTTATCCATACTATAAGGGCTACAATAAAGACGTCCGATTTTTCTCTCCGATAGTCGGTTCCGATAGTCTGATCAGACAATCGGAAGGCACTCGTGCCATACATTTTGTACATACACAATACACGTTCGATTCGATAGTTGACCGATTCTGTTGTCTGAATTTGTCTGATCTGACCATCGAAACCTACTACCCTACTATCCTACTATACTACCCTAAGATCACACATTTATTATTGCCTTATCTGTAGGACACGTTCAGTCCGGTTCCTCTCTCGCTCATACATTATTAGAGGTAACGGCGTTGTAGAATCTATACTTTTACATCTGTGTAACAAACGCGATTAAATAAAATCGAAAAAATAACCACATGTCAAAATATCGATATTTTTTCGATATAATTATATCAAACTCTGATATTGATATTTTTAAAATATCGATATATCCATTTTTTTGCATATAGTCCTACAACGATCTTTTGGCACATGACTGATGTGAGGGTGACAGAGACAGCGCCTTATAGGGAAGGTAAACCATATTATATTCCTATCTCTATGAGGTAAACTGTGAGGCGCTGTCTCTGTCTCCCTCACGTCAGTCATGTGCCAAAAGATCCTTCGATCCTTGTATAGTAAACCCATAGAGATAGGAATATACTTAGATAGAGACGCCCTAATCCTAAACGTCATATAAAATTAGCTGGCAAAAGTGTGGCAGGCCGGCCATTTTCTCCACCGCTCAAATACATGACATCACGTGTCAAACATTGCAGTAGTGACGTGAAATATGTTTATTTAGTATCGATAAAAATATGGTCAAGTGCGAATCTTATGAATACCTTTTTGTAGTCATGATAAGTAAGAACGAATTAAAAGTTTGTATATCATTAATATACAATGTGTCTGGTCACCGGTGTCAGAGACTTAAGGGTGATAAAATATGGTATTTTTTATTGACAAATCACTATCCAAATTTTCTCTTATCCCCTCCATGATAAAATGGCAGCCATTTTGTTTAGAGAGATTATTACACAGCAGAAGTTATTGTGTTTGTAACAATTTAATTTTTAATTCTTCCTAAAGACATTCCTACAAAACCCAAATTGTTACATCCAAAATTCAGTCAGTTTTTTAAGAAATTAAAAAAAAGACGAACGACATGTATTTTTGCTGTTGTAACGTAAGTCATTAAACTAAATATCGATACTGTTTCCGTACACGTAGTGCGCACAACACTAGTAGAAGCAGCCATGTTTTCTTTCACTAAAATTTTGACAGGCATTGTCAGGCTCGCTATTTTTGCTTTAGTGTCTAATCCATAGTCCTTATAGATCAATGAGTAAACCCAACTTAAGACTGAAACGAAAGAGGCGCTGTCGGACGCATTTGACATTCATTTGACCAATCATTGCACACTAGTAACTGACAGATGAATGACCACGACGTACTTATGAATGACTTTTCGTTAGTTCCAATTTTTGCCATTTCAGAGTTAAGTTGGGCGCACTGTATGTATAGTAAACCCAACTTAAGACTAAGTTGGGCGGACTGTAGGACTCATTTCATGTCGGGCACGTTCCTTTTCACGCAAACTATTACAGCGAAGATTTAAGGAAAGTAAATTGTAAAATAAAATAAAAAATACTTTCCGATGTGCTACAACTCTTATTTACGTATCATAATAAAGCAAATAAGATGACTAATAAACTCATATAAAATTTATTACATTCTGGTACCACTTTGGCGGATCTCCTTTAACCGATTATAAGTAACAAGACTTTCTAATCGTTTCGTTAATTAAGTTCGGAACGATAATTTATAAACCGACCTCTGATTGTTTTCTTAAAATCAGGTAAAAACAGATGTAGCGTTGAGATTAACACCGAAAGGGATAATAAGACAATTTGACTAGTAAGTTAAGGTGAGGAAATTATATTGGTTATTAAAATGGAAATTTCATTAATCTAGTGAAAACGAAGAAACTATTAAACGGTTAATAATTATCCGATTTGAGTGGAAAAGGCTTAAAAACGTATGTATCGGGAATTTATAATAGCTACGAAAAATCGCAATGCTTTAGACATATTAAAGAATCTATAACTATTTGTATTTTGGGTGTGACATGGTAGCACATACTTTCGATTATAGTAATGTATCGATTATGGTCGATTCATAAATTGTTTCAAGAGGTCACATAACTATAAATCCAGCCTCCTTATAAAACATTGTAGTGACGTCTTAAATATTTGTTCAATTTTACACAATTTATGATGTAAACTGATTAAAATAAAATAAAATTATTTAAACAATTTATAAATAACACAAATAAAAAACAAGCAGGAATGGTTTACATATTTCGCCAGAATTTCTAGTATTTACCTATGTAAGTACGTATAAGTAAGTAAGTACCTATCTAAATACTCATAGTAAGTAAACAATATTACTCCAATTCGTTTAACCCGCTAGTTACTTGCGTTTAATATTACGGACTAATACCTAATTAAAATATTTAACAAACTGTGGGCAATTTTATAACATCATGCTACGAGCAATAGAAGCGATATACCAATAAAATATGTTGCAAAAATGGGAAGAAGTGTTTATTATCTGTAAACATAAAAACAATTTTCCAAAGCGAAGAGGAGGTGGATTCACAAGTACATTATGTAAGTACCTACTTATAAAGCTGCATTGATAATAAATATAAACTGTGTACTGTATATGCACAGTAAATAGTGCATTGCATAATTTAACCAAAGTGACCTATCATTCACTACGAAATATCTTCACTTCATAGTATCATTACCAGCGGTTCAAATTAAAAAAATATATTTCCGTAATAAGTAAATTGAAGACGTCCATACAAGGTTAGTTTGTGTTCATACATGACAGACGTCATATCGGAATCTTATGATTGTGCCGACTATAATAACTAATATAAATTTATAATAACTTTTTTTTTTACTACATATATATTTTTATTTATTTAACAGTAGTCGCCTCTGCGGCGTAGGCCTTCCCTAAACCTTTCCACTCTACTCTATTTCTTGCTCTTTGCATCCAATCTGGTCCGCATCTTTGGTTAAAAATATCACGCCATCTTTTCTTTTGTCTACCACGTTTTCTGTGTCCTTCACATGGTATCCATTCCGTAGCTATTTTAGTCCACCTTGCATCGTTTAATCTGCAGACATGACCTGCCCAATCCCATTTTAGCTTTCTTATTCTAGTCTTGGCGTCTATCAATTTGGTTTTTTTCCTTATCTTTTCATTACTTATTCTGTCAGAAATTCTCAATCCTAGCATGCTCCTTTCCATTTTCCTTTGTGAAACAGCTATTTTCTCCTCATCCTCTTGTCTTAACGCCCATGTTTGACAGCCGTACGAAGCACGGTAAGATAGCTACTTCATAGACTTTTTTCTTTATATTTAGTGCAATTTCTTTATTTTTCATTATTTCTTTATAACTCCAGTATTTTTTCCAAGATAGAGCGATCCTTCTCTCTACTTCTCTACTTGTGCAATTTTCAAATGAAACCATTTGACCTAGATAGATATATTCTCTAACATACTCATTGAGATATTATGTACTAAAGTACTAGAGAAGACACCGCAAAGGAATTTTATTCGCCAGTCAGTTGCGGTGAATGCACCTCAACTCTCTCATTCGCTTGCCAGCTCGCATGCGCGTAAAACGTCTGAGACCTGTCAGTGAATCTTTAAAACTAGCGTGAACAATGCCCAATTGTGTATTACGTAATTGCCGCAATAACTCCAGGAACTCAAATAAATGCACAGGAGTAACTTTTCATCAGTTAGTAACCATATTTCACTATTTTCAAATAAATACGAAAAATTATTTAACGTCTGCCATATTGTGTCCTTCTCATAGACTAACAACGTCCAGTAGTGATAGTAGGTACAATTTGTTGACATCACATTAAACACAATATTATCAGTTTTACACGCTGACATTCATGTTTCTGTAATGTTTTAATTCTTAAAAGACTAAACTTTGTCCGCGGTTCCGTCTGCCTAGCATAATCATAATCTATATTGCGTCATGCTTTATATAAGGTGTTACAAATATAAAATTTAAAGCAGCATGAGCAACATTACAAAACAAATAATTAATTATTATTATTATACATATTTGGATTAAAGATATATTTTGTTTTATTTATATTAATATGATAATGTAATTGTTATTTTTGGAAAAAACATTTGTTTTTGTTTATTTATTAAAAATTTATAAAAATATATTTTGTTTTAATTAATTCTTGTATCCTCTCTTGTAAGTGAGCCCTTTTTCAATTCGTTATTATTATTATTGGTTATTATTGTGTATCTCAAAAATTAGTTTGACGGGTCCTAAATAATTATTGTTATTGCAAAAAATGATTTTTTTTTGTATACGAATAGACGGTCTATACTAATGTTTATCCATGCATTTAGTAAAAAGTGGTTATTTCAATGTTACAAACAGACACCCCAAATTTTAATTAGTTACTTATTTAGACTTTTTGTAAAATAAAGAAATTTATTGATGTTTGTACTTAATAAATGTAGAACGTGTACACTTTACAGTAGAACTGAGTTTTGGGGGATAAAATATTCACAATAATAATTTTAATTTTTTGTTTCATTCAACCTGATGAACCAGATAGGTAAAAAACGGGTGTTTACCCGTGGTCCCGTTGGTTTGTCCCGGTGACGGGACCACGGGTAATTTTAATTCCCCGTAGTCCCGTTGCACTAGGGGTTACACTTTTATCGACCTTTTCAACTTCTGATATCGATATAATGTTTGAACCTCCTTAGAATAAAATAAAAATCCATGATAACGGCATATTGGAAACGTCAAAAGAGCATTCTTTTGACTATACTAGATAGAAAAAAAAACAGTTATTTACAGTATATTTTATTCAATCTTAAGCAAATGAAATTAAAATTATTTTATATGATTTTGGTGATTAAAAACATTTTTCGACAGTCAAACTACGCCATCACTTCAACAAAGCTCTACGGTAAGTGATGTTGGAAGAAGGAGGGGTAATAAACTCCCAAGGATTTTTTTACTCTACACACAGTTACATACTACACTTATTCCTACTTAAGGCTATAATAATAACAAAGCCATGTCCAAGGTGTTGCAGACTGTTTCGCTCACATAGCCTCATCATTTTCCTTCCTTACTAACTATTCTCTAACACTTATGCTTCCTTTATATGATAGCTGAAAAACTGGATGTTTTAAAACATATCTACACAATAACTGCCATACATAGGTATTACATATATGGATATTCCTTAAAGAAGGTACATAGATTATTTTAATTACCATATTTTACCGTCAATCAGATTCTGACCTATTTTGTTTAATTACATTAGAATTTGGACATCACTATTATAAGATCAACCTACTTAACCGCTAAAATAAAGCCGGTAAAATCTTCAAAAAACTGAACAAGTTTTGAAAGTTAAGAGAAAAAAATAAACCTAAAATTAAAGAAAATACACTTAAATTCCATGTTCGGAAAAAAATACAGAAGAAACAAAACTGAAAATGTTGAATTCATAACCCATGTACACATACATAACATTAATGGCTCATTAAGATTTACTAGTTACTGCCTGCAACTTTGTCCACGTGAGAGAGAAACAACGTCTGAATAACCGTAGGGAATGCAGGGAAAATTAAGCTCTCCATTGTGAGAAAAGATCGAAAGGTTCAGTGACGCTGCTGGCCACCAACCTTTTTTATTTTAATTAAAAAAAAGGATAGATCAGGGTATCAACATTTCAAGAAAATTTTATAATATATTTATGGGATAATTTAATCGATAAAAAGTATCCTTTGTCCTTTTTCCACGTCTACTCTATATCTGTCCCTCATTAAAATTCATCTGTATTTCATTAAAATTTCCTCGTGCAAAGTTAATATGTCCTAGAAGTGGGACCACGAGGAAGCAAGGTATGCAATCATACATCTCCACTTTGGTCGCGTTCCTGTTTGCGCGTGCATGTATGTGCGTTTGCGATTAACAGACATCTTAATCAGATGTGGTCATGCTTAAATTTATACACACGCGCGGGCACTCACTCACACACACACACACGCACATAGACACGCACGTAGATATGTTTTAAAACATCCAGTTTTTCAGCTATCATATAAAGGAAGTATAAGTGTTAGAGAATAGTTAGTGAGGAAGGAAAATGATGAGGCTATGTGAGCGAAACAGTCTGCAACACCTTGGACATGGCTTTATTATATTATAGCCTTAAGTAGGAATAAGTGTAGTATGTAACTGTGTGTAGAGTAAAAAAATCCTTGGGAGTTTATTACCCCTCCTTCTTCCAACATCACTTACCGTAGAGCTTTGTTGAAGCGATGGCGTAGTTTGACTGTCGAAAAATGTTTTTAATCACCAAAATCATATAAAATAATTTTAATTTCATTTGCTTAAGATTGAATAAAATATACTGTAAATAACTGTTTTTTTTCTATCTAGTATAGTCAAAAGAATGCTCTTTTGACGTTTCCAATATGACGTTATCATGGATTTTTATTTTATTCTAAGGAGGTTCAAACATTATATCGATATCAGAAGTTGAAAAAGTCGATAAAAGTGTAACCCCTAGTGCAACGGGACTACGGGGAATTAAAATTACCCGTGGTCCCGTCAACGGGACAAACCAACGGGACCACGGGTAAACACCCTAAAAAACATATAAAAACCCCACACTGACCGTTCTGTGTCATAAATGTCATAATCTATATTCCGTCGTCATAGTGACCGAGTAATGAATGAAACGACCTACAGTCCTACAAGCATCTTTTGGCGCGTGCGTGACAGAGACAGCGTCATACAGGTAAGGTAAACTGTAAGGCGCTGTCTTTGTCACCCACGCGCCAAAAGATGCTTGTAGGACTATTATGTATCTTATTAAGCGTATTAAGCGCTGCGGTTTAAAATGATAGATTAGACAGAATGTTTTTTTGTAGCGCTGCAGCGACGGATAGCTTTAAACCGAGAAAAGGAACATGACTTTTGTTTGACGTAGCTTCTCTAGTTTACATAGTAACTCAATGAACATACTCCAATTTTTGTCCATCTACTGTAATATCTATGATCTCTCCATTTGACAGAATTTTTGTCTTGGATGTGTTTAGTGATAGTCCAACCATACTGCTCTCCTTTGTAAGTTCGTTGATCATTATTTCGATTTGATATGCGTCTTCAGCGAATATTACCACATCGTCTGCGAATCTTAAATGACTCATGTACTCTCCATTTATTTTTATTCCTTTCTTTTCCCAATCTAAACGCCTAAAAACTGATTCGAGTACCGCTGTGAATATCTTAGGAGAGAGTGGATCTCCTTGTCTGACTCCTTTTAGTATTGGAAACTCGTTCCCTTCTCTTTCCAGCCTTATTTTTGCTCGACACCTGGAGTATATGTTTTGCATTATCTTTACATACTTTATATCTACGCCTTGCTCTTGCAGCGTTGCCCAAATTGCTTCATGAAACAAAGAATCAAAGGTTTTTTTGTAGTCTATAAAGCACATATACAAAGTCATGCCATACTCGTTATACTTTTCAATTAATTGCGTAACGACTTGGATATGATCTAGAGTTGAGAAATTTTTTCTGAAACCTGCTTGCTCTCGCGGCTGATGACTGTCTAGCGTCCTTGTTATAGTCTAAGATCCGAATCTAAGTCGACATTCACCGGGTTGATAATAGAATCAAACTTATTTTATAATAAATTTCGTATCTTAGAAAATATATTAAAAATGGGTTGACAACAAAAATCCTGGACAGAATATTTTTTATTATTTTTTTTTAATAATTTTTCAAAAATATTGCATGATGAAGATAATAATAAAATTTTATACTGGACTTAAAGTATAGAACATATAGAATGTGCAGATTATTAGCAAATCGAGTGAAAAGTAACTAGTATTGACATACCTGTTTATACCTGTCTACCCAGTAGTTCGTCCAGGTAAATAATAGTCTACCCTACGTCTGCACATTCTATATGTTCTATACTTTAAGTCCAGTATAAAATTTTATTATTATCTTCATCATAAGTACAACATTTTATGAAAATCATTTTTTAAAAAATAATAAAAAATATTCTGTCCAGGATTTTTGTTGTCAACGCATTTTTACTATATTTTCTAATATACGAAATTTATTATAAAATAAGTTTGATTCTATTATCAACCCGGTGAATGTCGATATAGATTCGGATCTTCTACTATTATTCTATTTAAAATAATTTTTGAAAACACTTTGTACATATTAGTCATAATGCTTATTGGTCTATAATTTTCAACACACACATAACACACATAGACAATATGGGGTTGAACCTCTCCCGCCATTTTCTTAAGCTACAAGAAGCTCACTTTTTGTATGGAGACCATAGACAATATATGTAGACCACGAATGTTTTGTATGGGGAATTTCAATGTGTGCAGCATGTCTATCTATGTAGTTGTAAGTGGCACGCATTTTTCAGATTTTTCTCCAATATGTTAAGTCTGTTTATTTATTTTTTAAGTGTGTGATTGAAACGAAGCGAAATGGCCAATAACGAAAGATCCCAATTATATAAGTTAAAATAGCATAAACATTATGCATTTCAAGTTATTTCATATGAGAAAATTTAGAGTTTCCTTTGATTTAGCACTTGTTTTTAATGTGCTCACTCACATGCGCGCGATCCTTCATACAGTACACGAATTGACACAGTTTTAACAGCTTGGAATACCACGAAATTGACAAACACTTCGCATGATGTGATGTGTGTGTGATGTGGGTGAGCGCCTTAATTAGAAGATCACATCTATCCATATTTTGTGATCACATGTACACAGAGGGTCTGTGCTTAAAATTAAAACAAAACGTATTTTTTTTTCTTTAAATAGTCTGTACAAAAAACGTCAAAAATAAAAATTATAGAACTGTCAACTTGACAGCACTGTGAAAGAAGTCAAAGAAGAACTGAAGACATTTTTTTATTAGATTGTGGTAAAAAACACCGTACCGATCCGATACTAAGTCAACTATTCAAGTAAATCAATTCTGAAGGGATTTATTATTACTCCGTTAAAATGATTATATTGTATCAATTCCCATGGGATACATTATAAGTATCAATGAGTAGCGTGTAGTATACCAGTATAAACAAATTTCATATGTTTTTATGAAATGCAGTCATGTTTGGCTATAGCAAGGAAGCTGTTAGAGTGAAAGTCAAGGTTTGTATTGTGTTTTTAAGCATTTTTATTGCCAACTTTACATCTTATCTTTTTTACTAGCTCGTCATGGCCCTGACCAAAATAAGTAGTAGTGCTTCAATGAAAATATACTTTACACTGCTACTTATATTGATCAATACTGGGATTTCCACTTTTGCTTCTTAATTGATAATGCAGTGGTAGTAGGTACTGATTTCTTTTCTTTATTTACAGAAATGTGAAGGTAAACTTCAGCCTGAACTTAGAAAATTTTCAGTTGATCCCCAAATTACTTCATTAGAAGTTTTACAAAGTATTCTGGTTAAAGCATTTGATATAAAATCGGATTTTACGCTCTCCTATCGAACTTTCGATGACACCGGACAAGAAGTGTATCTGCCACTCCTTTCAGACTGGGATTTGGATGCTGCTTTTCTCAAGTATGTATATTCTGAAGAAAGAATAACAAATGCAAAAAAACTTGGAAAATCTATTATTAACACAAACACTATGACTATACAGCTATGCCACTTCTTTGCCAATATGTTACAAAGTATGGTACTAAGTTGTATCACCATATTTTGTAAGACAGAAGTAATTCCTTAAAAAAACTTTTCTTTTCACCAAGTCTACTGCTATTAAGTATACCAACATCTTGTGTATACTTAATAGCAGTATACAGGTGTTGATAATTTAACTATTTTCAGTGAAGCTTTTTTTCAATTAATATTTGTAACTTATATTTATTGTAATAAAAACATTTTTTGTTCCAGGGCTCATAATATAGCTGTATCTCAGCACTCCGAGCCATGTGTCCAACTCAAGGTGGACATGAAACCCTTCGCAGAGGCCTCAGAGGACTGGGAGCCTCCTACAATGGCTCCCATGCCCTCCATGCCAGTAGCTAACCAAAACCCAAAGGAGCAGCCTACAGTGTATGTGGCACAACAGGCTGAAAAATCTGAAACACAAACTGGCTTCCAGGAATTAATTATGAATCAGGTATTATGTCTCTTAGATTTTTTAATTAGTGTTGTGTGTAACTTTACCATTTGTATCCAGTATAGAGAAATAACTCATGAAGTGTTATTCTTGTTTAATGCTTTAGATTTTGACCAGAGCAACTGTTACCTGTATGGGTGCCTGTGTGCAAAATTGTTTTGACCCATGTTTGTTTCATTATTATGTTAGTTTTAGTTTTTATGAAAATTTGGTGGGTGGTATGAATCTAGAGTTCACCTGGTGAAGTTAACCACCTCCCACAGCAGTACCATTTCTGCCATTATCATAATTGCTTTAACAGCAATTGTGTTCCTGATAGAAAAGATGTTGCACTTTTTTAAAAGCTACCATCTAAGTTCTAAAGGGTAGCACACATCTGTGACCCAATTAGAATGAGACTCTTACTAATTGAGTTGTATTCTAGTTTGGTCATGGTTGTCATGGGCTACTGTAGAAGGCTGGTGCTGCTTGCTTTTTACTTAAAGAAAGTTAAATTAACGTAAAAAAACATTTCCTTCAAGAATCCATACTTTTACAGGTTGAAAAAACATTTAACATGGTGTCAAAAGCCCTGAACTTGTATGATGACCCCAACACACCACCACGCCCACCCCTCAATGACATTGAGTTCAGAGCATTCTTGGACGCAGTTGGACAAATAACAAACACAGCAAGATTAAGAGAAGTTATATACTGTGGTGGTATTGAACCTAGTTTAAGGTAAAGATGATGATTGAAGATTTATATGCAATAGTAGCTAAGTACTAAGAGAAGTACACAGTACCAGTTGCAATCTAATCTATGGTAAGATTAGGGTGATAAAGCATACTTATAGGCTTAATAAAAGACATGCTGGGTCGTCCATGGCTTGCTGCTTGATGTCATTTTTCGATTTATTTAAGATTCTTTAATAGTGTCTACTGTGTTACCATATTTTGTGACATATGGCAATTAATTTATATTTTAATTAACATAACAAAATTCAAAGAATAGCAAACATTTTGTATAATTAAATGTCTGTCATTAAAATAAATACATGAATACCATTAAAAAAATTCTTCAATTAGCATAAAACAAGTCAGTTAGATAAATTATATTTTAGATTTTTTCTTTCAGAAAAGTCGTCTGGAAACATATTTTGAATGTCTACCCAGATGGTATGACTGGGAAAGAGAGAATGGATTACATCAAGAAGAAAGCTAATGAGTATTATACTTTGAGAGCTTGCTGGAAAGAGTGCATACAAAAAGGCAAAGTATGAATTTTTTTATAACTAAACAAATATAAGTGTGCAACTGAACACATTTTTAGGACAACTTTAAATTTCTAGGTCAATGCTGATTTGGCTTATGTTACTAGCATGGTCAGAAAAGATGTGCTTCGAACTGACAGGCATCACACCTTCTATGCTGGTAGCGATGACAATCAGAATATAGCATCTCTATTCAATATCCTGACAACGTAAGTATTAAAGTTCCTAAGAATAACAATTATTATTGATTTTATAAATGACCTTATAGTTCTTAACAATGCCAAATATTATTGACTTTATGAGTGGCGTTATAAACAGCTTTATGAGTGACAAATAAATTTTTTTGATTACAGGTATGCACTATATCATCCAACAGTGAGCTATTGTCAAGGTATGTCTGATCTGGCATCTCCCCTTTTGGTGACAATGGGTGACGAAGCCCATGCTTATATTTGCCTCTGCGCGCTCATGACACGACTATACCCAAATTTCTTGCTAGACGGCGAAGCGATGACGCTAAAATTTTCGCATTTAACCGAGTCACTACAAGTTTACGATCCAGAATTTTATAATTATTTAAAATCTCAGCAAGCTGATGATCTTTTATTTTGCTATAGATGGTTACTTTTAGAAATGAAAAGGGAGTTTGCTTTCGATGATGCCCTTAGAATGCTAGAAGTACTATGGGCTTCACTACCACAGAAAAGCCCTAACATGGAGTTGTCATTGAAAGAAAAAGAATTTGATCCTTCAGTAGAAGTTGTAGTGGATCCTCCGCCACTAAGTCCATTGATCAAAACGCCACGAGAAAATGCTTACACAAAGGTGTGTGCGATCAGGAGACAGAGTTCAAGTTTTAGCTTGGCAAATATAAAAGCTCCAAAACTAGCCACAACCAAACAAACTAATCATAGTTTAGATGAAAATGCTGCTCGTCAAGCTCTGAACAGTACCTCCCTCAAACATGTAGAAAAATTTCAGAGCCTAGATGACGCTATGTTGCAGTTGAAGAATTGTAAAGATAATATCGGTGACACAAACAAAGATAGTGTCCCGGGAGATACAGAATTAAAAAATTGTATAAAAAGTAGTATGAAAAGTGTCCCTGAACATGAAAAACTTCCGCAAAGTGAAGAAACTGGGCCGTGGTCAAGTACAGGGAATCTAGTTAATGGTACTTCACAGACCGATATCAAAGACAGACCATTGGGAAGTCAGATAAGAATGCTAAGAGATAAAATATCTATACATAATAATAGATTCTTTTCCTCCCTGGATAAACTTAATGACTCTAGCGTCTCTAGCGAGGCAGACAACGCAAATAAGCCAAAAGTGAAAATGATAAAAAATTTAAATGAATTTCTTAACTTCGCAACGGGCAGTAAACCCAGTCATATAAAACAAGAAAAGCTGCAACGAACTCATTCTGCTATCGAGCGCACTCGATCGAAAGAGTGCCCAAAAATAACGTTAACAAAAACATCATTTGAAGAACATGATTTATCGTCTCAAAATTTGAGTAATAAGAGAAGTTTCAAACTAAAATCCGCCTCTGATACGAACGACGGCAGCAGTCCAGATGATTCCCAGGAGTACTATCCAATGACTACGTCAATGACACGAGAATTGAGACTTGAATTGGAACACTTAGATCGTCAGGTGTTTGGCCCATCGTACATTAACAGATGCAGCATGATCTACGACTCTCCTTCAGAATCTACAAGCACCGAAGACAAACCGACAAACATAAGTGCTGATGTCAAGCAAGACGGTGAAACTTTGGAAGTACAACCAGAAGTAACAGCTACTGAGACTGTGAAAAAATCTCCATTATTTGAAACCATAAAGTCAAATGCGAGAAGTGCGGAAGATATTTATCTTTGGGAGAATCCGTTGCACAGAAATACTCCAACTACTCGAACGACGGCTAGTTGTCCCCAAACCCCCGATGAACAAGCGGAGCTTGATTTCGATGGCGACACAGGAGAGATATTTGAAGAACACTCTGGGAAGAAATCTATTACGCCAATAAGATTACTAAGAAAAAATAACTCCTTAGAACCCCGAGATTTGTGTAGAGTTAATAAACATTCCAGTGAACATTCCAATGCGCATTCCAGTGAATCAGACTCTTCTGAGAGGGAGCCCGTAGATTCTGTGAACACTGCTACAGTGAAAACCAAGATTGACAATACAAATAATACAAAGTCCCACAAGTTTTTCTCCAACATGTCTCAGGAATTAGAGAATGCAAAGAAAAACTGCGAATCGTTATTGAACGTTAAACAGACAAATTTACACAGCGTGGCGTCTACTATCAACAATTTTCAAAAGAAATATGAAGTTCTTAAGCCACCTGCACAGAAGAATACAAGCGTTATTTCAGCTGGTGGAGATAGCGCGACGACGCGCAATAGCATTGGAAGTCTTCCTTCGCCAAGCTTGTTTGGTGGGGGAAATCCTTTCCTCATGTATTTATGTCTAACCGTATTATTGCAACACCGAGATTACGTAATGAGAAATCGTATGGATTATAATGAATTAGCAATGCATTTCGATAAGATGGTTCGGAAACACAACGTGAACAGGGTATTAAACCAGGCGCGACAAATGTACGCCATTTATTTAAAACAACAAGCACACAAGACTGGAGATGTAACTACTTGAATAACGTAGAATAATGTTGTAGTTTTTAATTCCCCTTAATATTATTATTATTAAGAACGGAAAACATGTTAGCATTTAAAGGTATATTTTAGTTATTATAGTTTTTCTTATTTTAAAATTGTGTATGTAGCGTTGAGTGTTTATTTTATACTAATTTTAATTGTGTAATCCAAAGACTTCGTATTGTAAGTACTGATTTAATGTGATATTATTTTATTATAGAATTTATTGTGGTCGTAAAATTGAGTTGAACGCGGGATTGTGGAATGACAGAAAATGATAATATTTCTCCAATTTGAAACTGATAATGCGTTTAGATAATATTGCAATTAGATTTTTTATTCGTAGCATTTAGTTAGCGAAATATTTTTATATTATTGCATTAACATTGTATCTGAAAGCTCGTAAACCCGTTGCCGTAGTGGGTGGCAAGTTACAATTGAAATCCAAGACCGTTTTACACATACACACAAATGCCATACTTTTTGGAGGGTTTCTGTAATTTAAATCTTCTTAAAATAAAATGTATTAAGCAAACACGAAAATAATAGAATAGATAAGAAGCATAATGTAATGCCACACTGTGTAGTGGTATGTAAGATTATGTACCTACTGTTGAACTAAACAGGTAAATTTTAGCATGTATGTTGCACATGTGCATTGTGCATGTCTTCGCCACATAAATATACTCCATTCATGTTCGAAATGGAATTCATGTTATTATATACACACATCAAAAGTGTCTAGGGATCAAGCATTTTTATGCGGATTTCTTGAGATTGAGATGTGGCTTTGTAATAAATTTATGATTTTATAAATTTATATGGATCCTTTTTGGTGCATTTCATAATTTGAATCAGGAACTGTCAATCAAATTCGAATAAAAGATGAAAATCAGCTGTCAATATTTTCCCTATAAAAACATACAACGCATTGAAGACATTATTAGTGCTACTGTTTCCCTACTACTGATTAAAACCAACGTTATTATGGAGCGGCGACGTCATTTAAGCAGGGAAGAAATGCTCAGAGCCGTGGGAATGATATAAGCTGGTTCCCGGCAACGTACTGTGGCTTTAGCTCTGAATACAAGTCAGAGTGTTATCAGTCGACTTTGGACACGTTACCGAAGCACTGATGGTACCGTGGCTGAGCGCCATGGAGGACGGTATCGCTGCACCACACGGAGACAAGACCGATACATTCAAATCTTAACTCGAAGAGCTCCAACAATAACCGCCATGATGTTAGCCGTGAGGCTTCATCACTCTTCAGGGAACTTAATTAGCGACCAAACAGTCAGAAACCGCTTGCATGAAGTGAACCTTCATTCCCGAAGACCGCTACGGGTACCACCTATAGCAATGCACAATCGTAGGATTCGATATCAATGGGCTCTTGAACACAGAAATTGGGCAGAAGAACAATGGCGTTTCGTGTGCTTTTCTGATGAGTCTCGTTTTGGTATGAGACCGGATACAAGACGTATACGACACTGGAGAACCCCTGGACGCCAACAGCGATTAAAATCCTGCCAGGAAGTCCATCCTTATAGTGGTGGAACCATCATGGTATGGGCGGGTATTTGGATCGGCGGAAGAACTGAGTTGATTTGGATCAGAGGCAACCTCAACGCTCAAATTTATGCTGAGACGATTGTATCAGACGTCATCGTTCCTCTACAAGTGCAAATCGGTCCCTTATTTCAGTTAATGCATGATAATGCACGACCGCACACCGCAAGAGTTGTAAGACAGACTCTCGCCGCAGCTAACATCAATGTCCTGCCCTGGCCTGCTCAGTCGCCAGACTTGAACCCGATTGAGCATGCATGGGATATGCTACAGAGAAGAGCTCTACCGAATATGGAGGGTATCCAGTGGCAAGAAGACCTTTTTTTGTTGTTGCAACGAACATGGGCGGCCATTCCACAGCGTGATTTGGATGAACTCATTTTGAGTATGCCAAACCGATGTTCTTGTGTTGTTAGTGTTCGCGGTAGAAACACGGATTATTAATTGTTTAAGTTACCCAATAAAATTTTAAAGAAAACTGTTATTTCAGTCTTTTTTTCGAACTTTAATGTTAGTGGTTCAAATGTCAAAAATCCCTTTATTAGGAAAATGGCAAATTTCTTTATTAATGCAAAGGTGACTTGGTTTATCGTTACTGTGACAAACGAAAACACTTTATTTGATGAATCCTTAAAGAAAATTTTAATTAATATCAATCAGGAGAAAAGTTATTGCAAAAATATATGTTGATCCCTAGACACTTTTGATGTGTGTATGTAGTAACCCACGCAAATGCCTGCATTCCGCTCCTGTAATTAAAGATCATTGTATATTGATTGCGAGAATTTAAAATGCCATAAGTAAATTTTGCTTACACGTGAAATTGAACTGTGACTTGGCTGTGTGGATGTGGGGTTTGTCGTAACTTGTCGCACAACTAGGGCAGTCGGCAGCAACGGTAATATTTGTTGATGTTAAAATGCAATTATAATTAATTTGTTGCTCGCTCACAGTATTATGAATTAAGAATTACTGATGGATTCCTCACAAAGTAGTCCCATACCGTATGGTCACAATGAAAGTATATATGTAGGTATATAAGTGCATTGCGTTTTCATACAATTTCCAGAAATAATACATAGATTATTTACCATATATTCTTAAATGCATAAATACTCATGATTCATTTTTTATTGATTCTCGTATTCCATGACAACATGATACAATTGGCAAAGAATATTCTATACGCCCAGAAGCTACATTTATTTGTTTGTGATGAAAGAGAGACTAAGGCTAAAATTACAAAGTAAGCATTATTTTTTTCGTGAGTACATACCTATCTATTTCGAATACATACCTATCATGTTTTGTTCGGTGATCATTTCATTCGACGAATTTTGTCGTTAAAAGTTAACCATGAAGCTTCTATAACGTAGCCTGTTATATGCCTAGGGAAATAATATCAATAATATGACGCAAATGTAATAAGTAAAACTTAATTCTGAATAACAATATGTCGAATATTTAAGACTTGCTCATTCGTTACTTAATTATATTTAAAATTCAATAACATGTGCGCTTTATTCGGGAGTTGCTTACGAACCTATGAATACCATCATGTATCTGCTCTGCTGAGGTGTTTCATCGCACCTATTGCATTCATTGATTGCTACTTTAAAGTTTTAGTCTGTAAATAAAGTATCCCAATTAATTCGCTTGTATTATTTGTATTCGTAGTTTTATCCGATTATGGCTGAACACGTATTTATTTGTATGTAGCCACAAAAGTTTTAAAATACATAGTATAATTCAATAAATGAGGTTCCATTAGAAACATTTTCATAACCAAGATTTAATATTTATTTTTCATCCCACCTATTCGAAAAAGAAGACTTGGTTCGCCTTTAAGTGCGCCCAAAGTTGGTGTTTTCTATAAGAAACTTTTAGCGGGCGGGAATGAGTTTTTCGTCCTCTTTAATTAAGTGCGCGGAAAAGATCTTTTCCACGCACTTTTTGAATTAAGTGCGCCGCAATTATCTTTTCCACGCACTGTTTGAATTCAGTTCGGATTGTTAAAAATTCATGTTTTTATTTTGAAAAAATGAGTTCTTTAAGTGACTGTGAAAGTATAATTCCTGAATTTGAGGCGCCTTTTATTTTCTTATAGGGGAGGATGAAAAGTACTCACTCGGGAGCAAATATTTTTGTCTTTGGCGACGTACTTTGAATTCCTCGCTACGTTCAGGATTCTACTAAAGAATCCCTCGCAACGCTCGGGATTCTACTCTAGAATCCCTCACTTTGCTCTGGATTCAAAAAAGCGCCCTCGCCGTAAAAATATTACTTTGCTCCCTTGTTATACAATCTACTATTTCATAACCATGATTTTCATAACCAGGATTTAATATAATTTTCATCAAAATAAACAGTTACATGAACAAAATGAATAGTAAAAGGATTATAAATAAAATAACAGTGTCGTCACTTCATAATTTATTAACGCCAGACCTACCTGAATCTTACAACAAAAACCTAACCGCTAATACTTTAAAATTAATATCACATCGGAAAGCTTTCGATTTGGTGTCGAAAACATAGCACGAAAATTTCTCTAGCTATTATAGATACAGTAAGTTACGTATCTTGGGATGTTGTACGTCATAGTAATGTGATAAAGAATTATTTCTATATGACTAAGGATTTGATGAGCAGTCTACTTCCTCTTGTTGCCGCCGGCGCCGGAGAGGATCATAGCGATGCGCATGAAGATGTTCAGGACATCCAGGTATACCGAAATCGCTCTGTAAAAAACATAAATTTATTGGTCCTGTTGAATATAGGGGTGCTTCTCGGTGGTCATACTGGGTCGTCATACTGGTATGACCAGTGAGACTTGTTTGTCTCAGTGGTCATACTACATATTAACACTAGAAGACTGCCTGGCTAGATAGGTAGGGGTTCTATTATCTGTCCAGAGCCAATGTTGGTGTAATAGGTCTCATATGTGTGATTTTCATTTATCGCCTGCATTACAGGGAATTCAGCTAAACGTAAAGGAGTAGAAAACATATCCAACAATATAACATTCAATTCAAGTAAAATACGCACAATACGCAAACGATATTTATTCAAGAAAAATCAATGTATCAAGACTAAAATATATATGATTATTAGGGCGTTGAGTGATATTTTTTTACGGGATATTTCTTATGATACCTGATTATTTTAACACGTTCAACGCCACCTCAATTTTCATGAAATTCGTAGCGATGCCGCCCTACAAAAGCATGCGAACACTCCAGGTGTGTCGGCGGCATTGCATCTAGTTAAACATGGACCCGCCAGGCGTGTTCAGTGGCACTGGGACTAAGTAAAATTCTTTTTCGGCTAATTTTCGATTTTAGCGACGACTTTTAGTTAGTTTGCTGTGTGTTGCGCAAGAATCAAGGTGATTATAATACGGTAGTGAGGTTCAACCTGGAATTATGGCTGGAAATAGATTTCTAGGTAAAGTCATTATCGTAATTTTGTAAGAGATTGTCAACATTTTATGGTTATTATTGCTATTTTAGTGACCAATCTGTTTTTTTACTTGTAAACATGCCGTACGTATAAATGGCGATAAAAACTGATATACACTTTTAAAATTTCGTCGGCCTTAATTATTTTCGTGTAAAAATTTAGGTATGCTAGAAACGGGTCTACTCGTAGGTTTGATCACCAAAAATTACGCCGTCGAAAGCCATTTTACCACCTTTATAACATCGATGGGCTTCTTCGACGTTGCATATATCTTCTGCCTTGGGCTCACTATATTTTTTTAACATTATATTTTGACTTAATATTTTGCAACAAATGACATCTAAGTGCAAAGGTTGATAATCTATGACATACTTGTATAAGTGGACACGCCAGGCGTGTTCTCGACATTACTTAACCAATTTATTTTTTTAATGTAAAATTGGAGATTTTAACCGGGGGCCATTTTAAAATTCTTTAGTTTGTTACTCAAGGATTACGTACTGAGAATCCCAATAAACTATGTAGGCATTTCTTTTTAATATCGACGAAAGATTCAGAACACGCCTGGCGTGTTCAAGGCGTTGTCATAGAAATTCGCAACAACACGCTAGGCGTGTCGGTGGCATTGAACGTGTTAAATTATTATACACGGTACTTCTAAAATTAAAATCAGTAATTAATATCAATACTTACGAGTTAATCGGGTCGTAAGGTTGGACTCCATAAGCGGGGTGCATTTCAGCTCGCTTGACGATTGCTTGCGTGTCGTATAGCAGGAAGCCACCAAATACGATCAGGCCACCATACAAGCTCAAGGAATATAATCCTGAAAAAATTATTTACAATACATAGTCATTATATAAGTGATGACTGATGGTCATAAGGATGTGTAACACCCATAGCTTCAATAAAGGAAATGATTGTGGGGAAACCTGCACACCTTGGTTGTCTATAATCTCCTCAAAAGTATAATAAATAGAGTTCAACAACAATGTTTAGAGTAACATGTTAAATATAACCACCGTTCCTTTTCCACATTGTCCTGCTGACCTACAACAGCGTCTAAACACAATATCTATACTCCGCTTTTAATCTGAAATTCGTTGTAATTTCATTGCACACAAATGCCAGTTTTCAGCCTATGCAAATAAGGCATATTTTAATCTGACAATGCTCTATCTAAAAATGCTCTTAGTACATTCTGCTTACAAACTAAATTGAACAGTGAGCACAGATAATAAGTTTGGTCTTGGCCAGAAGTGGCATTTCCATAATTATGCTCTGCGACTTAAATACCACGAGTACCATGAGGCAGACCAAAGGAAGATCTATTCTTCGTGGTCCTACTGCAAAGTTAGTGTGCCCAATAGGTCACTAGGTCAATAGGTTACTAGGACCACGAAGAAGACCTATTTCTCGTAGTCCTGCTGCTCTACAGCAGAGCTCAGCAGTGGGACGGGCATGGCCAGGGTCGCCGTAACCGGGCGTGCAAGGCGTGCGGCGTACGCGGGCGGCACCCTTGGGGGGGGGGGGGCGGCAAATTTAGGCCAAATGGTCCCCGGCGGAGCGCCGACACACCTTACGACGCCCCTGGGCTTGCTATAATCTGGCGACATTACCTGCGCCGAGCGCGGAGGTGGGCGGCAGGAACATGCCGGCGAGCGAGGCGGCGAACACCGCACCGAGCCCCATGGCGAGCGGCGCGCGCATGGTGAGGAACTCGCCCGACGGCGCGCACACCGCGATCGTGCTTAACCCGCCCACCACCCCCGCCGTGTACCTACACACACGAGTAGGGAATGCAATCTCGTTCTCGCGAGATCTCGGCCCTTTTTTGCGAGATTGAATCTCGGTCGAAAAATGGGCGAGATCTCGCGAGATTGGCAGTTTTGGGTGTTTGTTTTTGCAAATAATCATTATATTTAAATAAATTTGGAAAAAGTAATGAAAATTCAAGATATTTTGGAATATAAATTAATTTTTACGATTTTTTTCAATAAAGTTTTAGGTATTTTTTACATTTGCTAGATGTTAGACGCATCCGTCAATTTTTTCATAATCTTTATAAAATTGGAAATAACATAAACAATCCTTTTTTCTCTTCTAACTTTAAAAATATATATAAATCATTTTTTTTATAACAATACAACAATATCTCGCGAGATTGATATTTATAAACTCGCGAGATCTCGCCTGAGCCCCAATCTCGCGAGATTGCATTCCCTACACACGAGTATATTATTATTATTAACAATAAAAATATTGTTTGAAAATCTCAAAACACTTAAAAAATAATGTGAAGTCTATTATATAATAAATTATAATAAATATAATATAATAAATGCGCTCATAGCCCGGCGGCATGCGTCGATCATAAGCGATCGACAAAGTTAGCAACAGCGGGCGCGGTCGGTAGTCGGATGGGTGACCGCTAGTGGCAAATTAACTTGAGCGCTTCCGTGCTTCGGAGGGCACGTAAAGCCGTCGGTCCCGGTTGTTATCGATTGATAGCAGTCGTTAAGCCATGTCGGAGGCCGCCGGGCGACTTGAAAACTTTCGACACTGGGTTGGCCACTAACCCCTCCACCAACCCGCATTGGAGCAGCGTGGTGGAGTATGTTCTAGGCCTCCTCAGTAATGAGGAGAGACCCGTGCTCAGTAGTGGGCCATTTAGTGGGTTGTAGCTTAGCTTAGCTATTATATAAATTTCAATTTTAGTATGCTATTTGCTGTTTGTAATTGAAATTGCTTGCTTCTAAACATAAACCACGTTAAATTATTGTTATTTTATGCAAATGAACCATAATAAATGAATTAAGCAAATTATAAATAAAATAATTCGTTTTAGTCACTGCGCTGTTAAACGTTGGCTGAGGAGTTCCCTAGTCTGGGACTAATTCTGAGTATATGTAGTATCTGTTTGCTTTAGCTAGATCATCTATCCTATGAATAAAACAATTCTTTCTTTTTTCTTTATTTCATTCAAAAGCCAGCTGATTGTAAGTGTTCAACACCACCCATAATCAATTGCGTACATTATTTTTATAAGTCATCTCGTTTTTTTTTTCAGGTTTAAGAAGTAAAACTTGTATTCAACAGCCTTTAATAAACAGACTATAAATAGTTATGATACCTCTTTTGGCTGTTGACAAGGAAGATGTTTTGTACATATCAAGGTCACTTTGGCGTAAACATAGGCAAGGATGCCTAAATTAGACTTTGTGTGTTAATAATAAAATTTCCAAGTAATGTCGTAATTTTAGACTGACTACAGCTATACAGGGTAGTATATATTTTTTGTTAAACTAAGACTAACACTAGCTTATGGCTTGACATTAAATTATATTTAGTTTTCCCAGTAAAATAATTAAACCCAAATCAATGATCCCAGAAATAGGTTATTCTAGAACAAATAAATAAAGGCAAATGATACTTACCATGCAGCGCGAATCAAGATAGGACCTCCGAGGAAGCAAATCGGAGCGATAACTGCCCCCATGATGCCAGTGTGCACCATCCACGCGAGCTGCTTCGCCCCGAAGCCTGGCTTATACTCCATGCCGCGCACCACCATTCCCGACCCAATCATTAGTCCCATTGTCATTATTATTGACTGGAAAATAAAGAAAATTGATTATATTTAACATTAACTGATAAATGATTCTGCATGCATTAATATATCACTATACTAAAGCACACATTTTCACAAAATTAAGTGATCAACATAAATTAATAGAAAATAACAACATGATGTTTGTAATAAAGGGTATCTCAGTAAGATAGCACTTTTTCATTTTAAAATAAAAATACATATTTTATGAGAGAGTGGTGATTTTATTATTGTATTGTTACGTGTCAGGAGTATGGGGTTCGAGAAAATGCCAAAATGTACCACAAAGACTTTATTGTACTCGTAGATACACAATTACACACTGTACACAGTACACACCACAACACTATGCACGTAGGTACTCGTAAACACACTCGTCGAACACTATATCGCTCGTAGAAATCACTTCACTTCTCACTGGTATCGCTCGTAGGTATCGCTGGTATCTTCCTGGTTTCGCTTCCGAAACTAGAATGTCCGCCGTTTACCGAGTGCCCCTTTTTATACCACTCACGCACCATTCATGGCAATCGAGAATATTCCCGCTAAGTCCGGACCCGCGTCGAACAAAGTTCGAGTATGTTCCTTGCAACCGACTTTCGCCCGTATGACTATTGCCGTGAGGTCAAAGCGTCGTGCGTACTTTCGAGATGGGCATGCGCGCTATTGTTCCTATTGTTGGCGCGACATGTTTATGGCCCCTATTGTTTATTGTTTTAGCGAGGTAATACGCCAGGGCTGTCACAGTATTGTAAAGAAACATGTTCCAATTAAGTATTTTCATGAAATTTTCCGTGACTTTACACAGAGATCTGGCTGTATCACACCAATGCCGCGTTGGATCTCTGATTTGAGCTCAGGAATTTATCGCTGTGAGATTTTTGGGTTTATTCAAATAAACTAGAAACGATTCCCGAGCTCAAATCAGAGATCCAAAGCTTCATTGATGAAATACAGCCAGATCTCTGTGTAAAGTCATGGAAACTTTCATGAAAAGAGTAATGGCCTATCATCAGAGCCGTGGGGATCATTTGCCGAATATTTTATTCCATACTTAATCAGAACATGTTGTCTTTATAATACAATAATAATATCGGAACTATCTCATAAAATACGTGTTTTTATTTTAAAATGAAAAAGTGCACTCTTACTGAAACACCCATTACATAATTTTATCCTGGTATGATTTAATTTTAAAAAGCCTACACATGTTCCAATAACTACAATAAAACAGCTGACTGGTAAGAGAACTAGACTTTGCCAAGTTAATAACCTGATTTTCATTCTTAGTAAAGTTAATTCTCATTCTATATAGTTGTGAGCTAATTATTGTATTACAGAAGTATTCCACGCATGATGCATATGTAATAATGCTTACCATCCATCCGTTTCGTGCCACTAGGTTCAGCAAGGCTGGTGTCCTGAATACAGTCATAGCACTACCCGCTGTCAATAACAGGGATCCAGCAATATATCCATAAGTGGCTTTGATGCGATCCTTTACATATTGTGGCCACAAACTGGAAAAGATAATTTACTTGTAATTATATTAATAATAAATTGACTGAATAAGTCAACTAATAAAACCTTTTGAAGACAGAAGTATTATATAAGTCTTCAATAAAAACTCAGATTGTTAATTAAATAATTTGACCTTGCATAATTTTCAACAACAAACTTTTTAGCCTACTGATTTCTGAGCAATTACTATTTGCCAATGTCTAAACACGTTTCTGAGCTAAAATGTTAATCTACATAATTATTATGAAGTTTTGATTTACTTCATTGCATAATCAGCAAATGTTCTGTACAGTAATAATTTAGCTCATCATTCACCAAAATCTTATCAATTACATAACCAACCAACTGCATAGTAAACAGAAGATAATACCTCAAAAAATTGAGAATTTAAAAAACAACTTGCTTGATAATTTAAAAAATAACTTACTGTGCCTCTTGTACAGTGCCAGGTTTGACGCCAGACCCATAATAGCAGAGTGCCACTAATCCCACAGCCGAAGCACCCGCAAGAGCACCCTTCCCCAAGCTGTAAGCTGTTATAAAATTATACATTACAACCTTTAAAATTTCAAAGTTAAAGAGTCACCACCACACACTTGATATGACACTCAACATTAGAGAACGAAAGCCTTAGCCTATATAACATCACACTCCAACTGATTTATAGAAGCAGAGCTATAATGAAACATGTTGCAAAAACAGGAAAACTGTTACTGTTAAACCTGGTTAATTAGTGATAAAATAAAAACAACCGGTGTCGCATTTTGAGCCGAGCCAAGAATGGTCATGTTAGTACTTATGCACTATTTAAAAGGTATAGGTACAATAATATACATTACCATTTGGACCAGCCGGGGCCATTAGCTTCTCCCAAACTGTGGGCTGGGTCCTGGTGGCCATTCGGGGACGAGGCTCGCGGGCATAATTTCTGACCACATAGTTTCTGGGCACGAACCGCTGAGGCACCGGCGATCTCAAAGTTTGTGAGACGCTGAACGCCGAACGGGCAACGCACATACGCGACAGCATGATGCAATCTAAAAACAACAGTTTGATAATGGATATGTAAATAAAAACTACTTAGCACAATTTCTACTCTGTTATTCTACTACAAAATGTTGTGCAACACCAAATTTACAATCTGAATATACATAATAATATATTTTTGAGAGTGAATAAAACTGCACTATAAATAAACTTACCGTTACTGCAATACAATGTTTTAATTAATGTTCGTGGTTTTCTGTTTGTAAATACACTGATTTAGGTTACTTTAACAATACGTAATAGAGATTTCAGAGTTCTTCGCAGTTCAATTTCTAGAAAATTGCAGATGCAGAGAGCACTACCTATAGAGAGTTTGTAGTGAATTGTCAATTGTCAATGTCAAACGGAATGCGGCCGGACGGGGAGGGGGTTGATTTACTTTTATCGAATGTCGACTCGACGACTCGACTTGAGTCTTGAATTGACATTGTTATGACAATGACGTGAGAATGACAAATGACAACAATGATGTTTAAAGGTAAGTATACACATAACTCCCAAATCATTCGGTATCGGAAAATATCTTATGAACTGTTATTATTAACAATTCATATTCATACTTATAAACTATTTTAATGGCATAACCCCGTCTAGAATCAAAACAAACTCATGGCTCACATTTAAAGGATAAGTACACGGGCTATTCGGGCAATAACCGAACCCTGAGCTCGTCCTATAAATAAGTTTTATAACTTGCGTTATAAATGTGGTTTAAATATTGACAAAATTATACGTTTGTCAGGTAATAGGTGTGCGCCAAGCCTGAATTACAGATAATAATTTAATTTTACTATTATACCGACCTCGTCTGTGGATTTAACGTCAACGTCAAAACACACAACTGACATTGACAAGGTAACATAACCTAAAGTAAAGCAATTCATGACTTCATGTGTATAGCGTGCGATTTTGCGTACCTACTGTTTTTGAACTTTGTATAAATATAAAACTTTTTCTTTCCTTAATTAACTTTGTGCTAAAGATATTAATATAAAAACGCTTTAGTTTCTGAATTGATTACTTAATCACATTTTGTCTAGTTTTGTTAAATCCTAAGTCACAATGAAGAAAAATAAAGTTCTCAAGGAGGAAAGTACAGCAAATTCAGGTTAGATTTCTCTATAATCTTAAATTGAAAAGTCAATTTAAATAAAAATAAATATTGCCAATTTCCCGTAGTCTATACATTTATACAAATAATTTTCAGATTCTGAAGAAGAGCTTACTCCCGAAGCACACAAAAAATCTTTGGAAAAGTTGAAGAAAATAGATCCAGACTTCTATAACTTTCTGGAAGAAAACGACGAGAATTTATTGAATTTTGAAGAGGATTCGGACGAGGAAGATTCAGAAAAAGAAGATGAGGATGCAGATAAATTGCATGTTCCTGGTCCATTGCAAGCAGACAGCGATGAAAGTGACTTTGAGGTGGGTTCGCTTAGGAGCAACATTGTTATCATTTTAATTCGGAAAACGATTATGAAGGGCAAATAATATGTTCATCCTATGTCTTCCAAACTATTTCATTCAATGATGAAATTAAACCCTCTACCTTTTCTTTTAATCTCCTGTGTATTCTTGAAGATGATCAGGCTCGCTAGCCAGTAACATTTTGTTTTTTTTTTCACAATGCACTGCAGTTATTTGTCATTGTTTAAAAAAAGCAAACTTTATAACATAATTTTATATATATTTTTCTACCTAGAGTTATATAAAGTGTCATTAACAGTTATACTTCATTTTGTAGGATGAGGAGGGTAAAAAGGTGCATGGCAAAATCACCCTCAAACAGGTGGCTCAGTGGCAAACAGAACTTCAAAATGACAAGATAAAGCTGACAACATTGGCAACCGTTATCAAGGCTTTCAATGCTGCTATGGTGCGGGCCACAAGCGATGATGGCTCATCTCAAGGGGAGCTCAAAGTAGAAGGTAAAAAACACAGCTCTCACTAACAGTACTAATTCAAAATTCCATTGGCAGACTAAACCAAATGTTTACAAATAACATCCAGAATAAAAACACCATCCAAAATAAAAGGACAAGTGGGAATAAACGTAAATAACAACTGGTAGTTTTATCAGATTTCTCAATCTAAATTGAATTTTCTTCTATTATCTTGTAATTATTCTTTCTAGGTTCTTCTGTTTTTAATGCAGTCATACAAATGTGTGTCTTATATTTACCTAATGCTATCAAGAAGTATTTAGGCATGGAACAGACAGGAAAAGATCCACAGAAATGCAAGCATTTCATCAAAATCAAAGGCCCCCTAGTATCCTATCTGAAAGATTTGTTGAAACTCCTTAGTGGAGTGTCATCTGAAAATATTCTGACTGTGCTGCTGAAACATTTGCATCAGATGTGTATTTATGTGGCGTGCTTTCAGAGATTGTCCAAACTTGCACTAAAAAGGTTAATTACACTGTGGAGTACTGGTGAAGAAACAGTAAGAGTTTTGGCTTTCCTTTGCATCCTCAGGATAACAAGGAACCAACAGGCAGCTTTGCTTGATCTTGTATTGAAGGCTATGTACATGACATATGTGAAGAACTGCAAGTTTGTGAGCCCCACTACATGGCCCGGCATCAACTTTATGAGACGGTCTTTAGTTGAGATGTTTAGTTTGGATCTAAATGCATCTTATCACCATGTTTTCTTGTACATAAGGCAGCTGGCCATACTTTTAAGAAATGCGATTGTTGTACAAAAAGTAGAAAACAGACAAGCTGTGTACAACTGGCAATGTGTGAACTCATTACATTTGTGGGCTGATCTTATATCTGCTACATGTAACAAGCCACAGCTCCAGCCATTACTTTATCCTTTGACAATGGTGATAACAAATACTATAAAACTGGTGCCAACTCACCAATATTATCCTCTGAGATTCCATTGTGTTGAAATCTTAATCAATTTGTCAAAAGAAACAAATACATTTATACCAGTTTTGCCATTTCTTGTAGAGGTAAGCGATTTCTTTAGTATAATATAAAATAAATAATTTCACAAAAATTCTATCCATAGTATAGTTACATAGATATATAAGCATTCCCATACTTAATATTCTAATATAATGTAACAATGTCTAAATTCCAGGTATTAACAACATACGACTTTAACAAGAAACATAAAAAGGTTTCAATGAAGCCACTTGACTTTTCCTGCATTTTGAGATTGGCGAAGTCACAATTGATGGAAAATGGATTTAAAGATGCTGTCATTGAAAAAGTGTATGCTCTATTACTGGAATATATGGCAAAGGAATCACATTCCATTGCTTTCCCTGATACATCACTTCTAGCAGTTATTCAGGTTTGATATTTTTCCTATATGTAGACATAATAATAAATTAACTTTGTTAAATTGGCTTAAAAAACATTGCATTCCATCAAGCAGGCCTCTTATGAGTTTATTTAGCAGAAACCTTAACTATTTTTGGAGTATCCTGTCCCATCTCAATGCCTTATTCAACATCGACAAGTAGTGATAACTTAAAAAGTACCTTCAGTATGCCATTGGAATGATGGAATAAATATATTTATATCTGCGTTTTAATAGCAATTACATATACCATAAATTATGCATAATTTTAATATTGTGTAATTTATTATTCCAGATCAAACAATTTTTGAAATCATGCTGTGTCTCTAATTACACGAAAAAAATACGTCAGCTGTTAGACAAGATTGAAGAAAATGCGAAATTTATTGAGAATGAAAGGGCTAAGATCAGTTTCTCTCTCCAAGACGGTAAAATGATTACAGCGTGGGAATCAAGTATCAAGACTAAAGGTACTCCACTGCTTACATTCTTTGATAATTGGAACAAAATAAATAGAATTCAGAAGCGCAAGAAGATTTCTAAGAATGATGAAATTGCTGGGGAATTACCTATGATTAAGAGACCCAAGATTAGTGAAGAGAAAGTGAATGAAATGCCCAAAAAGAAGGGTCCATTGGTGTTATTCCCATCAGATAGTGAGGATGAAAATGACAATTTTAAAGTTGAAGAAGATGAACAAGTTAAAGAGAAAGTAAAGAAACCTAAAAAGAAAGTCAAGAAACAAAAAGTGAAAAAGGCTACTGTGTCTGAAGAGGACAATGTTCCTGATAAAGGAGATGTTGTTCAAGATTTTAGCGTCAGTGATTGGTAAATAAATGATTCATCAAAATAACGTAATAGTTTTATTTAAATATAATCAATAATAATTAATACATAGATTGATACCTAAATCATTTTGGTAATCAAGGAATGGCTTGCAGGAAATAGGTCCAGACCACCTTGGGCTCCGGTGGTTCGTAAGTCTCTATAGTAAGGCTTCCGGTTGGCATATCGACCCAACCACGCACCGGAACTTCACTCAGGTACACCATTATTTTTAAATCCTGAAAGCCAATTATAAAAAGTAGCAATTGAACACTAGTCTATGCTGTCTATGTAGGTTGTAGTTCTTTTCTGTTATGCTTACCTTCTTTGATTTTATTGGTTCATATGTGGTTTTGATAAAGAATTCCTCCCTATCAACTTGAATTTTAAACATGCGCGCATCTTCAAACACATTTTTAAATTTGATCGTAGTAAAACCTCCGGGCTTTATTTCGTAGGGACCCTGAGGTTTTGGCTGAGTGGCTGTTCCTTTGATGTTAAATCTAAAACATTCAGACCCTTCAAATCGCATCACATCCAAAGTCCTTATATTATGAAACAAAATATAATTTAGTTTGTGATGACGCTAATAATGTTAACTTTAGACAAAATGATCTTACATAAATTCACCGGCGATCGGAGATTCGAAAGAAACCTTACAATTCTGTACTCCAAGCTCTGTAGGTTCAAACCAAGCTTGGAACTTTCCTTTTTCAAAAGGACCTAAGGTGTAATCTCTTTCGACGAGTATTGACGGATGGGATACCTAGAAAAGTTTAAAACGATACAGTTAGACTAATCACTTCCTCTTTATATTTTCTTGACCGGAAAAGTATCCTTTTGGTATTGTACAATATGTCCATGTGCGTCCAATTTAGGTGTATTTTTATTATTTGCGGCAATGGTTATCAATAATTCCATACATCGAATTCGGCTCGAAGGACCACGTGTAGGACCGCACTTGTCGTAGGTAGGAAATGTAGGTAGGGTGATGCAGGTAGTAGGGTTTCAATGATCAAAATTATAGTTAAATCATAAATAAACATCGATTATGTTGCCATAAAGAAAATTGCATCACATAGATTCACTTTTAGGTACATAGGTATCTATTATTAGTAGATAAACTGATAAACAATAGTTACCGTGGCATGGAATTCTGTCTTTACATCTGTTTTATTCTGTACTCTCAGTCGTAGGGGTAAGGAGGAGCCCAGGGGTGTAGTGAATTCTAAATTCTTTTCCTTAGCTGGAAGGCACCTTAGCACTACTTTATACAAGTAACAGCCAACTAATTGGTTTGTTACTTCCAAAAATTCAACTGTCTCACCAACGACTAGTGGTGAATATGTCATGACCAGGGTAGCCTGAAATAAATATTGAAAGCATAAAAACAGTACACGTACAAAATTAGATTTCTGAGGAGTCCCTAATACTTATGCTATAGCATTTCAAAGAACATTCTAGTAGTACGACTATTAGTACGGCATAGACTAGTAGTACGAATTAAGAAAAGAAATGATGTACCAACTAATTCCAAGAATCCCCACTAATACGGATTTTTAATTTTTCCAAAAATCCCCACAATGCAGTTGATTAAATAGACTCAAGTTACATTTTTGTCGACTCATGTGTATATACATATGCTAGATACAAACTATTGATCTCTCTTGTTACTTCTTAATTAAGGGTAACGTACCTCTGAATTCCTAGATATCTTGAGTACGTCAGGACACTGCAGCTTATCGCAGCGAACGCTGAACTCGGCCTCCGTTGACAACGGGTTGTTGATAACCAGTTCCTTCTGCACGGTCTCCCGCGCCCGCGACACGAACGTCAGTGTGTCCACTATCTTGCTCGGCGTGATCGTTGCCACAATGTCGTAGTATTGGTACTCTCTCGATACCTCGTTTATGAACATCACCTGTAGTTATTTGAAAATGCTGTTAGTTATTTGCCAAACTTTGATTATTCAACTAAGTTTACTTATTTCTAACGATGATTTTTTTGAATGAAATATAAGTTACAAAAGATAACATAATTATCTTTTGACTACGTTATTAAAATGTTCGCAACAATGTAACTGATTTTTAACAAAAAATTGCTTATACCTACAAAATGTATAAGTTGAGATAACCCTAAAAGTAGGTACCCTTCAGGTATCACTGTATGGTCAGACGACAAGCACTAGCATTCGAATATCAAAATTTCGAATATTTTTTTATCATAATGCTACTGAAACTGACACTAAAAGACCACATCATCAAACACTAACTTTAGTTGTTATCTCGCATTCCTCGTAGCAGACGAAGGTCCAGCGGCAGGTGGCAGCCGCCTCGCCCCATACCTTCACCGAGTCCGGGTACGAGATCTCGTAGTACCCCTCGAACTTATCCGGGACGATTCTTACTATCTCCGTCGATACTACATACGATTCTGGTGACTAGACACATTTTTTTATGAGATTCTATTTTAGCTTTCAATAATTAACTAAAAAAATATCTACTTAGTTTAAACAAACGTTACGGTACAATTAGATTAGCTGGCTTCTACGCTACCAAACTCATCTAATACAAGAGTAGGTACCATTATAACATACCCTACAGTGGCTGCAACCTTTTGAAAGCCTACTACTGAGCAGGGTTTTCCCATCATAATTGAGGCCTAGAGTATGCTCCATCACCCTGTTTCAGTACTGATTAATGGAGGAGTTAGTGGCCAAATGGTCATTCCAAGTAGGTATCGGAAGTCTTAATGCCGCCTGAACGCCTCCGATATGGCTTAACGACCGCTATATATAACGATATACAACCGGGACGGACACGGACGGCTTTTACATGCCTTCCGAAGCACAAAAACGCTAAAGATATTTTTCCACTAGCGGTCATCCATCCAACTATCGAACGCGCCCATCCATCCATCTGTCCACATAGCTTTATCGATCACTTAAAATCTATCGCTTAAAACACGTAGTATTTAAGAAGGTTAGCCGTCGCCACCATCTGTAGATACTATAATATAAATGTAAAACAAACAATATTTTTATTAAAAATACTATAATCATGTACGAATTTACCTCTGTAATATTATACACTAGTAATTCTTTAGTATACGGTTCCTTGGCTGGCACAGAGAAAGCGATGACCCCATTAGGGTTGGGGTGTGTGGCAACTCCTACCACTGAAATGAACAACGCAGCCTCTCCCAGCGGGGAGTACAACACTTGACTCTGTTTTATTAAATAAATAAAATTATATTATTATCTGCTAAACTATTTATTCATGCTGTCTCAATCAAATATTTACCTCATGCTTTCCAATAGTCTTTGGTTTAAAATGGACGGGGATGTCGAAGGTGGAGTTGGGTTCCACGTTAAACTCCTTCAGAGTTTCAAACGGTCCTCCCGACACTTCTGACAATATTAACCACATGTCATCTGTTCTGTAAACGGAAAGTTAGAATCTTTATATTAAAATGAAAACCTTTTAAATAAGTAGGGTACTTTCACTACTTTCGGTAGTGAAAAATAAACTTGATTTTCCTAATAAAAAGCAACAAAAAATATATTTCGGCAAAATAAACACGCTTTCTCGCCTTAAAATAAAAATTCTTTTTTTATTTCCGGAAAAACGCTGTCAGAACTTGTCAGCCATTTTGATGACGTAATAATGGCAAATTGTACAGTGCCACAAACTTATCTGACCTGATGGCCAAAATTGGAACTAATGCAAATATTATACTGTTGTCAGAAAAATACCAAGACAGTAGCGCCACCCTTAACTGGTCAAATAAGTTTGTGGCACTGTATGTAAGACCGGCATTCATTCAAGTTGATACGCACGACGAAACTGAACTGACAGTTTGGTTCTTGGAGGAATAGGTTTGCCCATTTGCCATCATGACGTCACACCAATATGCCTCTCGTGTTTTAGGTCACGTGACATACCGATTAAAAATTTCGAATTTTAATATTGTTTTTTAAAATAATTATGTGCTTTTATAACTCAAAATCAGAATATTACAGTATATTTCGGCATAAATTTTTATTTTTATCAAATTTCATAGTTTATTTTTCATTACGGAAAGTACCCTATTGTCATTTCATACTTTGATATTAACCCCATAAAATATTAATATGACTACTTTCACTAACTATGTACATTATTGGTGAAAACTGCGTAAACTTGCATGCAGCTCTAGAGATTTTCGCGTTCAAAAAATCTGATCTATAGGTACTATGTAACGATTTAAAGCATTTTCTCGTACAAGTTCAACATAACTAGGTAGGTACATAATTATCATTTGGCCATACTTACGGATTTGTCACTATGACATAGTCAGTACGAATCTCTCTAACTGGACATTCCATGTACAAAGTTTTGTTTTGTACATTCCCAATGTCTACACATGTCGCGTAAAGAGCTAATTCCAATGGTGGATAATTGTCCAAATTGCAGCTCGCCTGTCAATAGAAATAATAAAATCAGAAATCGTAGGATATTACCTACATATCAATTACATTTTTCACCTCCTTTGTTTGTTATTGGCGTAAGACATTGAATAAATTAATTTCTTGACAAATAAAAGACTTAAGTAGTTGCCGTTGACGCTATTTTATACAAAGTTTTGACACGGTTGGGTGGTAGAAGATTTTTGACTTGGTTATTATTACTAATCAAAGACGAATTATAAGATTACTTACCCAGACTTTTATAAATGGGTTGTGATTGACCGGTCTGAATGTGATGGTAAAAGTAACATTGGTGTGAGCCGCTATATTTCCTTGCATTGGAGATATTGTAAATTCATTCGATACCAGCGGTTGCCAACAAAACCTGCAGTTATTTAAAGGAAATTCAGGGCTTAGTCGTATTTGGACCTATTCGCAAAACGCCCTACTTGAAAAAAAGGCCCTATTTGCGAAATGACCTATTCTTAAAACGACCTATTCGCAAAATGCCCTATTCGTAAAAGGACCCATTCGCAAAATGCCCTACTTTTTCGGCTTCCGTAGCCAAATGCCAAGAAACGGAACCCTTAAAGATTCGTCATGTCTGTTTGTCTGTCTGTCTGTCTGTCTGTCCGCCAGTATGTCACAGCCACTTTACGAAGTCGTTTAAGAATCCTCACACAAGAACCACGAATCTATTATTGAAAACCGCATCCAAAACGGACTAGTAGTTTTCGTTATGCATAAACATTTGTTTACTGCAGCGCCTTTGGTGTATTTTAACCGTAAAACCTATCTTACAACATAACCAATCAATATTACACACCCTACACTGAAAACTGCATCAAAATCAGACTAGCAGTTTTGTGGATAAGTGGATACATTGGTTTGTGCAAGCAAATGTTAACTGCAGCGCCCCCCTGTGAGACTTATACACATACATATAAGCGTGTTAAAAATGAGTCCATTTGCGAATAGGTCCTTTTACGAATAGGGCATTTTGCGAATAGTTCGTTTTAAGAATAGGGCCTTTTGCGAATGAGTCCTTTTACGACTACAGGTCGTTTTGCGAATAGGTCCAAATGCGACTAAGCCAAATTCAGAAATTCTAATATTTGATTTTTAATAGAAAGCTAAACTTTTGTTTATTTATTTATTTTATAACACCTTACATACAAGGGCAAAACTTAATGCCTAAGGGCATTCTCTGCCAGTCAGCCCTGGCAGAGAATGCCCTTTTATGTAGGTTTTATTTTTATTGTCAGCTTGTTTATGCCTAATGCTTGAACATAGGAGGCGCGGTAAATTCTCAAATCAATACAAAACTGTACATAATCCTTAATTGTGATGCGATTTAAATGAACAACATAATAAAATACCAAACATTTTGTATATCAGTGTTTTCATACCTAGTACCGAAGTCACCCTTATTCTGTAGCATAACCTTCAATATCTTGCAGCCGCGCTTGCGAACTCTACCGAACTGCAGGGAGTTCTGGCTGAAGCACAAGCTCATGCCAGTGGCGCTTCCGCTCAGACGCACCAGCGGCCGTTCGAAGTCGAACACTTTCATATTTAGCTGAAAATATAAAACTCATTTTTTCCACTTTTTACAAAAGTTGTTTGTTAGCCGAATAGATTTTTTTATGATAACTTAAACATGTATCCTGAAATAGGATACTTTGTATAGCACTTATATTTTAACTATCATTTGCACTAGCTAGAGCAATGGCCGGTCCCTCCTTGCAGAATCGCGGAACTGTGTACAGTGTACCTACCATAGGTATCGTTTAATCGCAAAGGTACTTAGAAACTAGCTGGCTAGCTACCTCTTTTGAGCTTGAATCAGCCGCCAAAAGCCTAGAGTTCCGGTCTTTTCTCTTTCTTTTCTTAGCTGACAACGCAACGTTGATACATTTGGTGTTGCTAATGGGCGACGGTGACCGATTACCTACCATCAGATGGCTCGTCTGCCCCATTATCGTATACCCTACCTACGTTTTAAAATTTGTTACTGGAACTATTACCTGAACATTGAGCTTGCTTATCATGCCGATCGGTTTGAACTGTATCTTCAGGGGAACTTTCCGGTACGGTTTTATAAAGCACTTGTTAGGAATGACTTTTAATGACGACAATGCATTTTCAATATCCATTGCGATTTGTTCCTGAATTTTATCATCTTTGTATTGTTGTAGCATATGGCCTCTGAAACCGTAGTTTTGTCTGAAAGATCTAATGTATTATATCGGATATAGGTTCCTACACTATTAAGAACTTTCGACAAGGTTTCGGGTATTTTGTATGAAAATGCAATTTGTTCCTGGAAACAAAATTTTGCCGTTCATCCAGAACGCTACGTACTACAACTTGATTTTGAAGTGTAAGGAGCCTTTAAACCAAGCCCATCGCACCTCCCTTACTGGTTTTGCATCCTGCTGAATGGCGGCAGCGAATGGCTACCAAAGTCCTAAAGTCGAGCGTGAACCAATTTTTCCGTAACGTTCACGTTTTTTAAATTTTTCGTTAACATTAAATGCTACCTTGCTTGTCCGGGATGTCCACCCTGCACAGTTGTCATACTAGGGCTTAGACAAGCGCTAGTCCCCTCTGATTTGGTAGTATCCTCTACAACATGATACATGTCTCGGAATATAAAAGTTGCATCAATCGGGACCTTGCTATGATTCATAACGTCTATCTGTCTAACAATCTTTTCGCCGACTTTCACCGGCCCCAAGTCAAAGCTTTTTTGACAGCCTTCGTAAAGATCATATAGCAGAGGCACCCCTGAAAATTAAAAAATCGTATCGGCTTCAGGGTGTTCTCAGGTCATCTCAAGAAGTTTTATTTTTAAAAGTACCTACAGTGTCTATAAGTGAAGTTTATCGTAAAGACGAGTATTTATACGATTGGCCTGGGACGCTCCCATTGCACCAGCTCCACTTTTGCCGCTTAAAATTGCTTTGGTCTATTTTTAAACTCTTCGTCTTCAGCATCACATTGTCAAAACAAATTACACACTTTTACTAAACAGTACCTAATTTTATCTTCCGACAGAAACATCGACAAATGAAAATCAAAATATCTCTAAAGAAACCCTGATATAGGGTATGGCCAGCCCTATTTGGAACTTTAGTATTTATTTGCGCAACATCGTAATATTAAGAATAGGAACAATTTTAACCAGAACTACAGTCTGTAAAGTGCAAGCTAGCTTGCTATTTTCATATAAAAAAATGTAGAGATAAGCAAGTCAAAAAAAGGTTTCCAAATTGAAAATTACGTTATGCATAAAACATTACAATACTCAATAAGATATAGATTTTACAATTTTCATACCTTCTCCTCTAATAGTTATTATTTCTTCGCAAAGAGAATTAACCCAAAACTGTAATTTGAACTCGTACTCCTTCACCTGCTTCGGACGGAAGTAAATTGATATTTTCAGCCGCTTCTTAGGCTGTATAGAGCTTTCTCTATTGTACTGAACAAACAGCTCGGGTAAATTTGCGAAATTTAGATCGACGCTGTAATATAAATTGGAAAGTTTTAATGAGATATATAAGGTAATTATAAACTATTTTGCAATATATTATTGAAATTATAGAAAAATGTTAAAGTAAACAATACATTAAAGGAACTTTGTCATCATTATCAAATGCGATGTTCTTCTTATAAGTAGAATCGGGCGCGTTGACAATACATTTCCCAAAATCATACTCCATGCATGAGAAATTATAAAGCGGCTTCTCTATCTCCGCATGCAAAAATATGCTGTATTCTGGGCCATCTGATATCTGGGGAACAAAAAAATAACATTACGACTCGTAGATTTTGGGAAAACTAACAATGAGCTGTTGCCTTAATATGGTGTCCTCTGGGAAGAGATCATGGGCCGACCCTAGTGACCAAATACGAAATTGTAGACTTCAAACACTTTTAGAATGTTGCGTAGAACCCTCCTTTGTAAGTAGATTTCTTCCTTAATTTTCATATATCAAAATCAAACGTGTGCAAGATTTGAGCAGGACTGAATTATCCATGCGGGATACTACGTTCAAACTGGCGATTTCATTTACTTATAACAAAGTTTGAAGCCACTTTAGATGAAACGTAAACAGAGTACTTGGAAGTAGGACGTAGGTACGTAAGCCTACTCACCGATAATGTGACAGGGAATGCTTGTACTGGAACCTGTCTGAGCGTGAAGTACAAAGTGCAGTCCACTTCCTCGGCAGGCGTCACGTGTCCGCTGATTGGCTCCACTCTCACTTGCAGATATTTCTTGACAGCGCTTGTGCTATAATGCCAGTCGAAGAAAAACGTTGCCGACCCGTCATTCTTTATTGTAAACGGTATCGTCCTCTCGTACGTAGAGGCAGTCTGTTCAATTACAGATAATATTAATGAGAATAGTGAAGCTGTAATGCAATAAGTATGTTATAAGATGACTGTGAACAATTGTATCAGATATAAGTATTTGTAACAAAATGACTGTGATCAATTGTATCAGATATATTTAATTGCTTGTAGAGTAAAAGAGCTTCAATAAAAATAAAATTTAGTTAGAATAAACGATTTATAAGGTAAATGAATCTTTGACATCCAAGGTGATAAGTATTTATCGCTGGGCAGGCTAGGAATAATGAACCAAAACAGTATAACATACGTTCGTTATAAATTAAAGTAGGTGGTTATGAAAAACTGCTGATCTAACCTGATCCAAGTGGATGTTGGTAACAGCTTCACTGTTCAAAATGTGCTCATTTCCAATTAAATAGTACGTCACTTTCGGCTTTATCGAATGGCTCAAAGCGTTCACACATAAGGTCAGATACTTGGTCAAATATGTGATGCTACAAAATATCTTGAAAGAAAGTGGTCCGTCTACAATTGGTGTGTAAATTATTCTGTAAACAATAGTATTGCTTTAGCTATAGAATCCTATGGCTTAAATACGTGCATGAAAAAGTAATACTTTTCCAATCACCTGATTTTCGTCTCAGAACGAGGTTTCAACATTCCTTGTTCTGGGTCTATAATAACCGGAGTTTTCCCCGATTCATTGCACAACGAATTCCCTTTAAACTCAAAATTAAGCTCTTCATTTTCATTATTCTTCAACACGACGATGTGATTACTAGTAAAACCAACTAACGAGTTTCTTATTATTAGAATTGTCGGAACGAACATGACCTCCGGTTCCCTCACTAGACCAACGACCATCAAGTTCATCACTAACGAGTAGACAGGTATTATGAATTTCCATTGAGACTCGTATACCTAAAACAATAACAATCACATAAGTAGGTACACAATTCCATCACTCCAATGAAACTCGCTCATCATAATTGTAAATAATTTTGGGTTAGAATTTGCCTTTACGTTGGACAATACTATCATTGTATTAATAATATTGTCATAATATAAAAACAGTTCTAACCTTTTGAAAGATTTTTAACCCCCGACGCAAAAAGAGGGGTGTTATAAGTTTGACGTGTCTGTGTGTGTGTCTGTCTGTCGGTCTGTGGCATCGTAGCTCCCGAACGGATGAAGCGATTTCAATTTAGTTTTTTTGTATTAAAGGGGCCTTACGGGCGCGTGTTTTTAGATATGTTGGATGAAAATCGGTTGAGCCGTTTAAAAGTCGTTGGGGTTGAAAGTGGGGAAGAATTTTCACTCTGTCTCTTTGTGGCATCATAGCTCCCGAACGGATGAAGCGATTTCAATTTAGTTTGTTTTGTATTAAAGGGAACTTACGGGCGCATGTTTTAAAATATGTTTGATGAAAATTGGTTGAGCCGTTTAAAAGTTGTGGGGGGTGAAAGCGGGGACGAATAGCCGTATGTATGCAAATATACTCGTGTGGGGTCTCAAATGAAAGCGCAGAGTAAGAGAATATTTATGACTTAATCGAAAATCTTCTTACCTATAAAAAGTATAAAATAAATATAAAATAATATAAAATAATAAGAGATATTATTTTTTACTTTTTAAATGCTTGTGTCGGTTTTTTTTTTAATTTTGAATTTAATTTTTTACTTCTTAAATCTTTCTTGGTGTAATAAAAATATATACCTACTCAAGCCAAATTCCAGCTTTCCATAGCACCAAGAGTTTGAGTAAACCACTGACATATGGATGAAAGTTTATAATATTATGAGGTTTTTGCTAACTAGAAAACTCTAATTCTAACAAATCGCAACTTACACCAGGGGCCGTAGGTGAAAAAGTAAAAACTACGTCTGTAGACGCGCCGCCTTCAACGAAACCTTTGAGCTTATTGCAGTGAACAGGAATAAGTTCGGGCTTGTCCGATAAGACCATCTCGAATATAAATTCATACGCTTCGCTTGTTGGATTTATTACACTAAATGTCCTAAAAAGACAAATCTGTGTAACATTATGATCTTAGTCCTTAAGGGTAAAAACACTTCTTCGACCTAATTAAAACGAGAATATTTCTCAAAATGACCAACGTTCTAACGTTCTTACAAGTAATGTTCTAAAAACTTAGCTGAGTAGATAAATCGTCGTAGACCCCATTTAAGCCTTGTCCTGCAGGTCGTAGGATGTTGCATGCTCATTTGCAATCTCAATTTATTTAAAAAATTGTATATCTTACTTTTTGTAACATCCTGACCCCAAAACATTGAATTCTAGAACGGTTACGTGGCGAGGTAGAGCTACTCCAGTCACTTTTCTTCGACCAGATGTCAAGTAATCACTTTCTTCTATATCCAGATGAACATATGGTATTAATGACTTGGCCATTATCTTGCAGGATGTATTCTGGTCATAAGGGTCCAAATTATCTAGAACCCAAAATTTATTCATGTTTATTTTATTTTGTGGTCTTCATATCATCATACATTTTCATATGTATGTATTTATTAAAAGATCTTACCTATAATACTCCTCAGTTTAACTTTGAAATCAAATGCATCAAGCGGAGCGAAGGTAACTTTAAATGTTCTGCTTTCATTTGGTTTTAGACATTCTTTCATTGGTGTAATTGTAAACGGAAGATCCACTTCAAACCATGTATCTACGCTGTCCCGGGTAGAACTTTGGCTAAACAGAGTGACCTTGCTAGGTTCTGTTAAAACCATTTATTAAATATAATTAAAATTAAAGTCGATTTGTTTTGATTGGTGATCATGTCATATCATAACATATCGCACTGATAATAATGATCCAACCAAACTACACTTTTCTCCTAATAATATCATTGCATCATTATATACAAAACTTTTACCATTTTCTTTGTTGGTTGTTTGAAGTGCCTGTTCTTGGGGTGCATCACTTTTGTTAACTGCTGGAAGCGCTGAGACCTAAATTATTATATGGGAATCATAATTATTCTGAGTTTAAATGTTCTAGAATTTAATCAAATTACAATGAACAAGTCTTCAGGCATTACAATTTAATAATCTTACTAACTCTCTTATTCCCCACTTTGTCTATACGAGCCGGGAATTCCTCATCGATTACAAAGCTCCATGCTATTTTCATCGCTACTTTGCCAATATTTTCAACTTTAAATTGAAATTCTCGGGTCTAGAAAAACAAATTCCAATAAATTTTTATACAGTGAAATCACTTATACTTACGATATTATTTTTCGAAATGATAAAAATGTTGGAACCTGATAAATAAACGTATCCTTCAAGCGCATTTCTTCCTTCAATGTGCATGAATATTTGGTGTAATCTGTCATAGCGGAGTACACAATCACCATGTTAATTGTCTCTATTGGAACCTCTAGCAGTGCACCTCCTTGTTCGTCTATAGTAGTTTCAAATCTTTCGTTTAAACTAACATCTCTAAAACAATTTGAATAATGACTTCAATACTACAAAATATTTCATTTAAAATGTCTTCAAAATATCTTTCCATAATATAACTGACCTGTCATGATCGAATACAGTAATCGTCTGACGATTATCCCAAGTGTTACCTTTGAGGTTTAATGTTAAGGAATCATTATCCATAGCAGTTAATTCCACGTTAAGAAATTCCTAGAAACATATTTTAATCAACTCGAAATGTATTATTAAGAAAAAATCACGTTTAGCTAGATGAAAGGATTTTACTGACAAATAAAAATTGTAAAAAGTGCTGCAGGAAATCGAAAATATTGTACTCATGGATTACTAATTTACAGATAAATAAAGTAAAACTGTATTTTTGTTTTGCAACTACTTTAAAATTCTACTTGCAAGCATCAATCTGTCGCCATCAGAAATATGTGTTTCACCTTTTTAACGTTTATAGGTTGTGCGGCAAAAAATATAATCTCCAAATCTTTTTCTTCACCAGGGGAAATGTAGCCCACTGACGGTTTAACTACAATAAATTCAGCTTCATTCCATTTAAACTTGTAAACTTTCTCAGAATTGTTTACCATAATTACAGATCTTTTCTCCATGACACAAAGTTCACACCCACCTGCACATCATTGTGTATTTTTTTACGTTTTGAATTCATTCTGAATTTAATTTAATTTTAAAACAATATGATTTATAATACTATTTCTAATTTACCGAAATCAAGGACATATTTAAGCACAGAATGTTCTGCGCTAGTGGTATCGCTATGTTTCATGGACGCTTGTGACCCTTTTTTGCTTTTCTTAGCTTCCAGTGGTTTTGATTTCTTTTTGTCCAGTGGAGCACTCTTACTTTTCTTTCTGCTATCGACTGTGGATACCGTCGATACAGTTCTAAACGTAAGAAACTGGATTTTAGATAAATCCTATGCTAAAAATTTAATTAATTATGACAAAAAATAAAGAAAAATGCGTAATATTATGCTCAGCTACGAGGTTCGATTAACCCGCTGAAAAAAAATCCATGATATAGATAGATAGATAAACTCACAATCAACAATCACTTTAAACACACAATGAGTATAAATTGAAATTTCTAAAGTAATTCTTTATCTGATTACACTATTATTATCTGAAATAACTTTGCAAAGAATACATGAAATATGTACTACATTTATTACCCTTCCATGGACGCTTTGTAAGCATCTAAGTCAATATCCATTGATAACATTTCAAGGCCCACAAGTATTACATCTTCCATGAAGGCCTCTGCTTCACATAGCACCTAATAAATAGATTTATAGCTATTAACTAACTTGGTTTTTGAAAATGTTTCTTCGCGCATTGTAAAGCTAAACATTAGAGTTATCTTACCGAAAAATACTCGTACGGATTATCACATATTGCGAATTTAATCTCACAATTGGTTCTGCCTCTTCTAAGTGGATTGTAAATAACATAAATCGATGCAACTTCTTTGGGTATAACAGTAACATGAAGCGTTGAAGATTGATCTTAAAAAAGGTTTATTATGAATATGGTCATAAAAGGTCTTAGGCATATAATTGATATAAAATTTACATAACATTTACCATAATTACTCGTTTCCATAAAATTGCTTTCATTGGTTAAAGATAATACAAACACACATCGTTCTTCGTGTGGTGCATACAAAATTTCTATTTTTACAATAGCTTTAACGGCACTGACATTCTTAAAACGTATAACTTTGCTACTTATGGAACCAAGACATGTGACGGGAAAATGAAGTAATGCAATTCTTTGATGCTTCAGAGGCGGCTGAACTAGACGTATTCTAGGTATTACACCTTCGCCTATCAGACATATTTTGAACGATTGCTCTTGGTTATCCAGTTGCTTCAATTTAATTTCCAGGACTGCCCTGTAATCCTGTAATCATAATACAATGTCAAATATTTGAGAAAACAAATGAAATATCCTGCAACCACGAAACATAATGTTATCATCTTTACCTCGAGTGCTTTTGGGCTAAATATGATTCCTAAATTTTTATGTAACAAAGGTTCTATATGCGTTTGATATTTATCCAATGAAAATATCTCTTGATTAGAGTTCGGCTGATAATGTAACTTCATAGTTAGTGCACATGCTACTAATCCATTGTTGTATAAATCGATAACTGCTGTATGGCTCGTATTTATTGTAACACTAAAGAAATGTAACGTTACGGTGTCTTCGACAAATACACAATGAGGCGATGACTGAAAGAAAACGGTTCAATAATGATTAAAAACAGGTATTTTAATCATAATGAATTAACTTCAAACAAAATAGAAATGAAATGCTGACGTACTTCAGGTACTTTGTACTCAGACATATTTTTCACAATAAGATGTTCTCTAAAAGTTGTTTCTAAATTCCAGAAATCTAATGTTGGTATTGCTCCAGTTCCAACTAATTTGAGCGGAACTCCTTGCGCTTCAGCAGGACAAGTGTCACTTATAACAAAGTTGATGATCTCTTCGAAGGTCCTTGCAGCTGTTGCAAAGAACTGTATTTGAAGAGTCCGACTAGTACCCGGTGCAAGCAAGTTGTCTTCATTTAGTATAACAAAGTTGCCACATTTGATAGGAGGGTTCTTAATTCTACAAAACACATTTGATATTAGAATAATGTTTCAAAACGAAATTGTTATAAGTATAAGAAATACTTGAAATTTTACTGTTAACTTACTTATTGTCTTTTAATTTTACCGGCAAAGAAGGAGTCGAATCCGGCCGATACTCAGGTGGTAATACTATTTCATAGGTGACCGGACATTTACTTGTATTATTTAATATAACGTCTCGCATTACCCCACTACCAACTGGTATTATATGGAAATTAAGTTCACCCAGGGGGAAAAGAGTAAAACTGAAAATTAATATTTTAACAATCAAAGGCCTTTATAGACATAGGACGGGTACGTATAGATGTATTATGTAGTCAATTGTTTATTCACAATTTACTCGTACTTGTGGAAGTATCTCCGGTATTGCCAATTAAAATTACTGTGAGCATGGTGGTGTCATTCAAAAATATCAAAGAAATCACACAAATAATATAAGGGTGTACAAAAATATTATTATGACTTACGTATTATAAAACGAAGCAATAGTAACACAAACAGGAAATTTGGCAACGACCACTTGATGTCTACTACCGTCCAGCAACGTGCAAATATATGCAGGCACATTAACTAGGTTCATTGAAGTCGTCGGTGTGCATTCAAATTCAATCGTTGTCAACTTTATTGTGGGTGGTATAACGCCACATTCCGGGATAGCTTCAAAAGACTTCAAAAGTGATGGTTCCGGAAAGTTCTTTACTTTCTTCAACCTTAAAACATTCAAACAGGTTATTTATAAGTCATTAAATTCTTTTTTAAGTAGATAATATTTACAAAATATAGTCAATTTACTTGTAATAGATATTGTATCGCCCTCGGTTTAATAAATACATTTCTCGTAAAACAGTAGAATTAACTTTGACATTTCCGTAGTTTAGGAAATTTTCGCTAGGATTATCGTAAACACATTCTACCATCACATCATAGCATTCAGCAGACAAAAACAATGTATCTGTTATCATTGGGTCTCCCCGTCCTTCTGCATCGTATATCTACAAAGAAACAATTGCTTATTACAATTTACTAAAGTATAAGGTATATTTCATTAAAGCGATATTATTTTTATTTACTTACATCAATGATAAGCGGCTTATGAGAAATTACTCCTACTCTACATGCTATGTACGTTATAGGAACAACTTGATTATCATGTCTCGGAACGATTCCTGAAGTTTTGGCTATTATAAAATCTTGTGCAAATTCCTGTGCATTACGTAATTTCCACATAATTGGTAATATGGAATCATTTTTCACAATTAATCGGTCATCTTCTCTTCGGTACAATAAGAGCTTTCCATAATCTGTTAAAATGTCATATATTAGGGTATCATAAATAAATATCATAATAATAAATAATCCCGTATCATAAATAATAAGTAATCTCGTTAATTTGTGTTTCTTACCAATCTGTTTGGTTAAAGGTAATATTTCAACAACAGGCACAACGCCACTACAAGCAATGTTGACTGTTATAATCTCTGGGTTATCCTTTATACAAAATAGAAGTACAATATTGTGAATCCCAATTTCTGCAGGTGCTGCTGATATTTTTAACTTTTCTCGACAACCAGGCTAAAAATATTTTCAAGGGTTTATTATTTTTGCTGATATTCACAAAATTACCTAAGATTAGTTTCCCGTAGTATTTTACCTCCAATCGTATAAAGGTTTTGTCAATTTGAAATACAACTGTATCCTCAAAAAATTCTATATCAACATCAGTTGTTATCAACGAAGAATTTTTTAAATCGATTGTGTAGTCTTCTTCATAAATTCTGCAATGTTTTCCATTTAATTTAAGTTTTGAAAAAAAGATTAACTAAACCTAGAAAAGAAGCTTATCCGTCTGGCTTACCTGTTGCTTCCGATAAAAATTGGCCCGAATTCAAACAACTTACGATCATCTAAATACGTTACTTTGTATACATTGTTCTCCAAGGTTCGTCGTGTGAAATTCTCAAACATTTTTTTCGGTCTGTTATCCAACCTAATGATTTAAATGTAAATGTATATATGACGTATTGTCATACTTTTAGCATCCGTTGAAACAATATAATACTTTATACCTCTGTTCCTTTCCTTAAAAGAATAATCATTTTTCGGAAAGCTACTTAACTGTTCATTTACTTCGTTTTGTAAATCAACGTACCTTGGAAGGTCGCAAATTCCAGACACAGTTATATCAACTCTTGATTCCGGCCAACCGCTTACTTCAACGAAACGTTTAACGCTGAAATTGCCTTCTATTTGTGGGCTAAAGGAATATTTACACCTGACCAGGTCGCCGGGTTGCAATACAATTCGACTATCATGATCTAATGAACGAAAACATAACATTATACCAATATTATTTAAAGTGTAGCATGTAACCTCTGTAATATAGTTTCATTCACCTATTGTTGTTTTTATATTAGAAAGCGGTAATGGATACATATCATACGAGTCACTTTCCTCAGAAATAACTTTCTCGATGGATGTTGATGGAATCTCACTTGTTGAAGTTTGTGACGACGTCACCTAAAAGATTTATATAAAAAACTGTAAATTTTCCATTCCTACGTGATACTTGAGACTTTCAACAATTTCATTTTAATTTACTTTACCTTTTTACCGCAGATACAATGCCATTTCGAAAGAATGTTCATGACATTATCTTGACTTAAATCATCAAGTAGATTTAGATCAGTCAGTTGATTGCATTCACATTTCCTTAACTGTAATTAAGTTGATAATATTAATTATTACATATATTTTCCCTTAGAAACTTAATTTAGTCATAGTCTTCATAACACCATACCGGCTGCTCATCCAAATAAAGCCATTGTAAAGATTTTTCTTGTTGCAATATTGGAAAACTCTTGGGTAGTAATACAGTATATTCTTTCTTGGCTATAGGACTCTTGAGTATGTCAAATTGCTCCTCTTCCTTCAAAGCTTGTTGGACTAATTCAGATTTCAGAAACATGTCAATCAATGCTTGCTTGTAACGTAGACATGGACACATTATTAATGTTAGTGGGAATCCCCGTTCCGACATACTGATCGTAGACATCTAGAATAATTATAAAAATTGTACACAAATATACGTGAAGTTTAACAAGAAAATATGGAATAAAGTTTATTCGAATATTGTTAGGTTTTACCTGTAGTTGAACATCGGATTTCTTCTTCACTTTTTTGTGGGCTGAACCGACTAATTGTCCATTGAAACCAACCAAAGGGTAATAAACATCACACTCCTCTATATTCCAATTATTGGCAATATTCACCAAATTGTCGTAGGTATTTTTGTTGTAATCGTTATATTTTGTGTTCATCGTCATAAACTCACTGGTCGGCTTTGCTGAAGGGAAAAAGTGTCATACATTATTTAATATCACTTTATATTAATTTTCATTATTATCATATTACAAGATATTTTCAGTCACATTAGTTTTACCTTTTGTATCTTCCTTTTTCATTTTCTTTTTTGATTCGGAGTTGTCTAGTTGGAGTATAGATTTACTGCGATCTGCATAAAATTTAAAATTAATCAAACAACTGAATATCGAAAAGCGACATAATAAATATTTGTTTTTCTTGTTAATAAAACATTACCTCTAGTGTTTCTTTCTGATTTTACTGTATCGCAAGTATAGCTGCAAATAAAGTGATAATTTGTATGATTTATAAGATAAGAAAACAATATATTATTTTATATTAATTCGTCTGATTTGTACCCAGCTTTTTCGAAATATTTCTTGCGCCGACTTTCTAAGCCGTACGCAATATAAATGGATTTCAATTCCGGGCTTGCTTTAGCGTATTCTTCTTCTGTCATTTCTTCAAAATCATTTACTATTTGTTCTATTTCGGTTTCATCGTACACTTTAGATGTATACCTGTATTTAGTTTTTATTTTAGTTACATTGTTACCGATCACCAAATGTTGTTTTCTTATGCACTCTGCTTACTATTACCAAGTACTCTAAAATAAAATAGACCTTACTCATCCAATAAATCATTTTCATGCTGCAATTCCTCTTGGGCTTGAGCCCATTTATAGAAATCTGAGTGACATAAAACGAGATGTATGTTTCTTATTGACTGTTTACATCTAATAATCGTGGTTATAGCAAGAGAAGGATTTTTCATTACAATGCTCGACAAGGTGTCTACTACAAATCCGCGGTTGAATTTGGCTTGGCTGAAGTATTCAATGAGAAGTTCTTGAATTAGTTCCTGAAAATATTATAAATACTGAATACTTAACATTTCTTTAATATGACCTTTGGCATAAAATAAATTTTGAGTGTCTACATACAAAGAAAACATTTTCATAAAAAGTACATGAATTATACATATATTTTTAATTTAAAAGTTTATTTTAGACGTAACTAATTGTATTTTTTTAATACAAAGATTGCCTTCAGTAAATGTCTACCATATGGAACATGGTTGATGATCCCATAGCCCCCATCGCAGTATGTGACCCCACAGATGAGGTGGGTGATCTTTTCTTCTTTTTATCACTAGCTTTAGACCGCGGCGTCCCAACATTTTTATTGCTTGCCAGAAATTCTATCTTTTTCAAAATTGTTTCGAATTCATCATCATCATCGTCTAAAAAATCTGTAATTAATTTGAGTTACAGCTTTATAAAATTTGGCATTGAATATTTATTTAATATTCTACACAAGTATGTCGTTCTTAAGGTAAAACTAAATTCTATATGTATTCTTTATGCAAATATTTCACTAAATGTACCTTCAGTGTCTTCTTCAATACCGTCGGAATCACCTTTACTAACGGGTGCGCGTGACATGAAATACATTTCGTGGATGGCATTCGTTAAAATTATTTTTGCAGGACAACTACATACGCATAAAGCTTCGACTATGCATAAGTCAATATTTACAGTTGGCAAGCCTAATTTTTGTCCGACAGCATAAGATATTTCTTGGCCTTGCAATTCTAGATAAAAATAAAGTATTTCTTTATTAGTATTCATTAGAAATCGTTACAGTTTACACTGATTCAAAATAAATCGTACAAATTTTTAAAAATATGTCAGGTAAATACTTATGGGACCGTCATATATATCATGCTATCTAAGATAAATTACATGTTTATGTTACATGATTCGCTATTTTACCTTCACAAGGTGATCCATGGAAGAACAAAATCAACCCTTTGGTTTGTTTGTCAGTAACTGTTTCCGCCGAAACACGGTCAAAGACGTGCAAACATTCCTTTAGAGGATCAATGTTACTTTCTTTCATTGCCTTCATTTCATCTGTAATATATTCTTTGCTTAAGATGTTAATATTATGTACCTAATATATAACGAGGTTGTAACAAAAATACTTTAATACAAATAAATAAGTACTGGATAAGTAAATAAGATTACCCGCTATAATTTCAGCTTCGGTTCTAAATTTCTTTGGGGATGCTGCTTCTTTAGCTGGTGCAGCCTTGGTTGTGGCTGGAGTCTTGGGACTTTTTGTCTTCCTATAATAATTGGTTTTATGAAATACGTGCGATGGAATTTTATAATATAAAATCATTCTATATAAGTTTTAATTTACTTTGCTGGGGCTGCTCCTTTTCCCACAAACAATTTCATTGCTGCAGCTTCATCTTCCATACATCTGAATAAATAGTTTTATTTCAGTAAATTTTATAATATCAAAATGGAGATAAAAGTGACTATAACATAAAAAAGCACACACTTCTGAACACGTTCCTTAAACTTTTGATTGAAACTGATTATTTCCCACGGGAGGCCGGACCCTGGTTTAATAGCTGGAACTAACATTTCTTCTGGTTTGCTATAATATTTATATAGTAACTGATACATCTCCTCTTCTTCTCTCCATTTACTAAAAGCATTACAAAGACACAGTTTTTTTCTTGTTCCACATGGTATTTTAAAGAAGCCCATAAAATATATTGTATTCATTGTACTTACACGTCGCTATGTGCAATGATTAATTCGATTGGAAATGGACAAGGATTTGTTAATCCGAAGTACATATCAATAGTTTTTGCCCAAGGAAGTGTCGGTGGAAAGGCTATCTTTGGGCCTATTATGTGTACGTGAGGCAATATACCCTGCCCTGTCACCGGTATCGTCAGCCTAATTGGATTCATATGGAACCTAAATGAAAGGAGCCCTTCATACGCCATCTGATAAAAGTGTAAGCAACAAAATGTCGTTAGTCGAATAATCAAAATCACCATATTATGTTATATGAGTTTTTTCTAATTGAAACGACAAAGTTAAGTTTAAAGCTGGTACCTCTAGAGTAGGTTTGAAAGCAATACTTAGCCAACCACCTTCCCCGGGCTCGTATTTACCCGAGGTATCCAGTACAACCATGGGATTAGGGCCTGGAGTTTTTAACCTCAAAGTGACATACCAAATGCAGGTTGGTTTCCCACTGTAATAATTTTTTTAAATGTGTTTGTTTAAATTTTTAAATGTGAAAATATTTTAACAAGAAAAACAAACTAAAACCTCGTAGTCTAGTTGGTGAACCTGACTGTAAAGCGAGAGGTCCTACGTTCGATTTCCGACCAGGGCATATGTTTATTTGACAGTTAAATGTTTAAATGTTTGTTAAATGTCGAGAACATTTATCAGGGGTGTTAGTGTTCTCGTGTGATGATTTGTGTTGTCCATACCACCCACCATACAAATAATCCTAGTGCGACATTAAAAGTGTATAAATTAAAAGAATAAGTCCAGACACTTACACATTCTTCAATGGGATAGAACAAATCACTTTATTACCACATCTTACTGAGCCGAAGTCAATATTAGCAGCATTAGACACCAAATATGGTACCGCGCACAGAGCTTTGATTTGTACTGGAATCGTGACTCCGTAAGGTACCTGCAAACAGACGACTTCACATTACAATTAATATCGCAGACTCATAAATTGCCCTGCGAGCGCTTAAGATTATACACATAAGAGCCTTCTTGGCGGGGGCATTTCTATGCGTCCTGGTGTATTAGTTATCCGTAATTTTGGGCAAAATGCACCAGATAAGATTGTAATCTGTAATCATAATTTTGTATTTTGACGACCCGGATGGCGTAATAGTTCATACGCCGGATCGCTGTTCCGAGGGTCCTGGGTTCGATTCCCAGCAAGTCGGAAATTTGAATGATGAGTTTAAATTTCCGTTCTTGGTCTGGGTGTATATCCTTGTCTTGTGTATTGTCCATGGCACCCACGATACAGGGAATCCTAGTGTGTTGCTATGAGTGTGTAGCGTTATTCATTTATTTATTTATAATCACATTTTGTAGATTACACAGATATATTTGCAACCATACACATGGCTTAGAATTTTTGTTACCTCCAAATTAAATGATGTAGCTACATCCTGCTCCAAGTCTTTGAAGTCATTGGCGGTGGGTGAAAATGTTATGTCCAATTTCCCTTTTTCACCAGGGCACAATTTTCCACATAACTTTAACCCGAGCCAAGATGGCACATTCGTTCCTTTTGCGAAATGTAATTTTGACGCAATTGGTCCATAGTTAATGATTTCCACTGTACACTGAACCTATCAAATAAGGCAAAACATTATTCAATTTATTGCATAAATACTGCTCATAAAGTCATGTCGGTGAATCTATGCCTTAAAAATAAAAAAAATACCTACATAATTGACAGTCATTTTTATTGTTGGACCAATTTAATTAAAAAAACGCTGAATGTTACACGAAGGTAATCAAATTAAATAAGCCATTTCTGAGAATAGCGGTAACAAACACAACCAGATAAACATAAAACAGGGTCCTATTACGTTAGTAAAATATATAATACTAGCGAACCGCCCTCGCTTCGCTTCGGGACCCGTAATCAACGTTATCCCGTATCAACCGCGTAGGTCCCGCTCCCGTAGGAATTTCGGGAAGATAATAAACTATCACCAAAATTAATTGAGGTTAAATTAAATTAAACTTACAAATAAAGCTTACGACAAAATAATAGCAAAGTAGCAAAGGATCACAGCAAGATTAATTCAGATTAAGGCGCTACAACCGTAATATGTAAAACCGAAATCGGCGTGCGCGCCACCAAAATAAAATCGCGGTGGCACAAAATGGAACTAAAAGTTCATTGCGCCGATTGCGCGTGGAACGGATAGGTCCTTGGAGTAGATAATGTAAGATAATTCGATTTATTTGATGTGAATTAATGGATTAACTGTTACATACATAATGTTAGAGATACATCGTTTTAACACAGGTTTTAACTTCGATGAGTATCGATATAAATAATAATAATAAATAAATAAACGCTAACACACTCATACCCCCGCAGTAGGTTACTAGGTACCTGTGTCGCGGGTGGCATGGACTACACATAATATAACACATTACAATTACACCCATGACCCGAGTACAAATATTTACCTGCCACATAAATATCTGCCCCGGCCGGGAATCAAACCCGGGAGCCCTCGCGTACCAACTAGGCTACAGGGTCGTCAAAGCATAATATAATAAGCATTTATTTAGTACATAAATTTCTTAGGTTTACATGAACACTTATAATACTTATTAACACTTATAATCAGTTGGTCGATGAATAGATATTATCGTCAATGTATTGTATCGAAAAAAAAATTCAACTCGGCTCTAAGTTGCAATGCAATGCAACTATGTTATAATTTTTTGAATTTCGCCTAGCGCGTGCGACATCAAAGGACGCCGCCGACAGCTAAGGGCTCGGCTAGTCTAAGCTCCATAATCTTAGACCCACAATACTACAGCTTTTTAATTTTGTCGAAGAATCTTTTCAAATCTGTACCTGTCTGTTACTTTGGTTCGATTTAAAATATCTCAATAAATAAGTATGTGATCTTATTTACGTTAACGAGAATCGCAAATAACTAATACATCGAATTAGATTATTGATTTCTTATGTCAACAATTAAGCAATTTAGATAGGAAATAAGGTTTAATCAATTTTAATTAATTAACGGTTGCAGTTCCAAAGTATTTGAAGGTAATAAGTTTATTGATGTCCAATACATCGTAGTATGAAGTACCTACTTACTGCAAATTTACGGCGGCTAACGTACATAAATAGGCCAAATCGTTTCAATTCTAAGTGACTATTAATCTGTGTCGAATAATAAATACCTAATAAGCAACCACTACCTACTGAATTTGATACTTTGTTACGAGTATTTTATGTCATAGTTACATTGTTCGTACCTTCATCTCAATGATGTTATAAATAGGTAGATTGAGCGTCGCCCTACTACAATGAAAACAAAAAAAACAAGGCAACAATATCAAGCATGTGTGCGTGCAGTGTTTTTCGCGTTCATTTATTGTCTATGTTTCTGTGCGTAATCTGTGCGTAATGATATAAAAGTCGCGGCCAACAGTTGGCTTCGCTTTTTTGACACGTTTTCGCGGATTCGATTATCCATCTAGATATTTATACATCATTGCTTCATCCGCTATTTATCCAGTGATTTATCGATCACATTATAAAAAAATAAATATCTATTTTTCAATCACAACAAATGCACGGGAACCAATAAACGCAGCCTTATGGGCCGGGCGAATATGGCGTCTAAGATGGCGGCTAGAGCAGTGCAGCTTAAACGCGACCAAACAATTTTGATACTATTGTAGACAATGTAAAATTACCTATTTCAATATTATTTTTTTAGGAGTGCAGTCATGCACGTGTTTTCTTTTATTTCTAATACTCAAGATTATTATGGACAAATCCTTAATTCAGTATTTACTTTATGTGACGTTGGCGTAGGTATGATAATTAAATATTGGTAGGGATATTCTTTTTAATACATTAGTCGATCTTGTTTGTCTGTACAAAACTTATACATTTGCTGTCAGCTGACTATGAGTTGAGCAGCGTTTCATTTTATGTCTTCTGTGGTCCCAGTATGTTACATATTGTGGCAAATAATAAAATTACCATTAGCAAATTCTATCAGAACTTCCGTCTAGTAGTTTTAGGTCATAGGTTTTACATCGATTTTACTTTTGTAAACATTACGTATACAAAGATAAATTAGGTAGGTACGTTACCATTGCAGAATTCGATTTTAAATCAAGGACCAAGACTGTGTAGACCTTGAGGTAGTTGTATAAATGAAATCGTTATCGTATTTTGTTTACGAGAATTTTATAGTTAGTTATGAATGAAACGAATTGGTGTTTATCTTTGATCAAAGGAGATGTTTCAAATCCGGCCCACAATATGTACAGTACCTCGAAAAATCGAGAAAAATCCATGGAATTCGGGAAAAATAAAGATAAATTACCTAAATGCATACTTTTCTGGTACAAAAATTGTATCTATCATTTAATTTTATCAAGTTTCAACATGGCGTCTTACCAATTTGTCATTGATCACAGATCACGAACTGTCTACTGTCACTTTAATATGACAGAAATGTACGTACATATGTCAAACTTCAATCAAATCAACCAACGTGACATGTGATGACAGCTTACCGCCATGACGGTTTTTGTTTTTGTGTTGCAATTTCAATTGTATATTTTTGTGTTGTACCAAAAAACTAAACCAATTTGAAGTGATTGGATAGTTAATAGTAGATTGTATGACAAGGGTGCAAAGTAATATTTTTTCGGCGAGGGCGTTTTTTGAATCCAGAGCGAAGTGAGGGATTCTAGAGTAGAATCCCGAGCGTAGCGAGGGATTCTTTAGTAGAATCCCGAACGTATCGAGGGATTCAAAGTACGTCGCCCGAGCCAAAAATATACTTGCACCCGAGTGATACACTCTACTTTTCATCACCCACTATGAGAAAATAATATATATATGACGGGGGCACTTGTCAGGATGTCAAATAAAACAAGAGTTCAGAGCCACGCAACAACACACAACCAGCTACTTTATTCAATGCTCATGTATGGCTCATTATGAATATTCGGTTTGGGTTTACTTTGGTATTGATTGGATTTGCTTTGCGATATTACGATATTGATTTATTGATCGAACCACTCGCACTCGCGGATACACTTTATTTATTATTATTAGAGATTCACGGCATTAAAATTAATAAGGACTTTTTACAAGAACAATATTCCGATCGCACGCGACATTAATTTCTTTTCATATTTCTCCATTAATGACAATTAATGCTCCCGCGCGCCACAGAGTATCAATTCATCATCGACCACCTCGTCTACCACAGATAAAATAGCATCAAACAAGTATCCTATCTCCGACATATATATAATAGAAAATAATAGAAAATAATACGTAAAAATGCACGAAAACTTAATTTTAATTTGAAAACGAAATCTTAATTTGATTTCTTTTTTTATTATTCAGCTGGCGGGGCCCTCGCGTCGTACCAGACATTCTTTATTCAAACAATATTTGAGTTCGACTTCTTTAGCGCAAAATACTAAAATGTTCTAAATTCAAAATAGGACGGAAAAGATCTAGCCGGACGGAAAAGTTGTATGAAAATTCATTCCGGCCCGCTGAATAGAAAACAGCAACTTTGGAACCCCGTAAGTCCGAACCAAGTTGTCTTTTTCGAATATGTGTGATGAAAAAACTGTTTGAATTGCGATTCTCCATATTTTAGTATGGTGTACAAAGTGGTGGCCGGGGCTCCATACATTTTGAAACAACTCCTTTGCTGTTTTTGGGGGATAATTTTACGTCTTTCGTTTTAATTTTTTTTCACGTAGACTTGTTGAGTGTCACCAGTAGATAATTAAAGTGGAATTTTTTTTTCGGTAATTACAAACTAGTAGTGTATATAGTAGGTATAGATAAAGTCACAGTTGTCATGGGCGGCAGCGAAAATTGGCTAGTCTGCTCGTTAGCTACCTACCAGAAATCAATAAAAAAGCAAATAGAACCTTTTATTACGAATTATTACGAACTTATTACGTGTGCTTGCAGTTTATATTCGAGTCGCCGAGCATATATGGAATTGCCACTCCCCGCTAAAACCACACTGATTACCTGTGTTTAGAGTTTAATTTAGCTTGTGAGCAAAATTTACTAAGCGCATTTTTCGATTCCTCCGTCAATCTTAAATGTATCTTAATCGCATGAGTGGAAGGCTGACATTCGTGTGTCATGCAATTATAACGAATTTCAGATCGAACGCGATAGGAGTAAGGTACCTATAGCTCGCACTGAACTGAGGGCATTTTAAAATGTCATCGTCAATCTACAATTAACCATAATCACAGGGGCAAAAAGCTTGCATTTGTGTGGGTTGCCATTTAAACGAATTCCGTATTCTTCGCAAAAGGACTATAGATACAAAATATGTTTATTTATACCTACATTTTTATTAGATGAATAATTATGCATTAGACTATATATTATTATACTTTAATAATTAGATATATATTAATAAATGATATAATAACTACACACATATGGTTGCTTGTGTGCCTGGCTGCTATGAACAACACACTAGACAAGAATACAAACACCCAGACTGAGAACAGAAATCTAAAATCATCATTTTATGTGCTGCTTCGCTGGGAATCCAACCCAGGACCCTTAGAACGGCGATCCAGCGTGTTAAAAATTGCACTATTCGGATCTTCATAAAATGTATTGTATTATTTTTATAATATTAGTATTATAAGTATATAATATAAATATTTATTATTTACGAGTTTATTATAATATTTATTTTATATTATTAATATTATAATTTAATGAGTTAGTTTTACGCAGACAGGCTTTTAGGTATTTATAGACCAGGTGAGCATTCCATGTTTTGCCGAGTCTTTCTATGTTACGTTGGCCGCGAAATTCAAACTTGATTCAATAGTGGCACAAAATTTACGAATTAACTGTTTTAAATGGTCGTATTTACAATATTGATGTTATTTAAATATATTTAATTGAATACAGTAGTAAAACAGTAACATTAGACCCCATAATATAATTTTTATACATACGAGAGAAACAATTCGATTACGAAAATTTACCACATTAATTTTTAACAAAACGAGCGTGCGTTCACGTTGAGTCTACCCAGAGGAGTGAAGGGAGCGTTCTAAGCGCGCTAAATGTCATTGACGTAAGTGCCAATTGCATATTATTTTTTTCTTTCAAAACTGTTTCGGTTTTTGAGATTTCCATTCTTATGAAAACTTAGCTTTCATTGTTTACTATGTTTTAAAAATATTATCATCAAGTAATTGTTAAAACTTTCGTAGTAAACTTGAAAACCAAAACTATTTGGACCTAACTTTACGATTTTTTTCTATCGAGAAAACTTCACATTTTACTGTTTTTGTTCTTATGAGATTCTTTATTATATAGTGAAGATACATATATCTAAATATCGGAGACATAGACAGTAAGCTTTAAAAATAATTTTAGATCTAAAACTATCATATTTCGGTTGTAGCGCCTTAAACTTGGAAACGCGGCAAGTTTGGTATGGCAGTAGGTTCGACCAAATTTGATTACCATAAAAACGGTTCTAGTGTGTTAATCTTAAAAGATAGACATATACTGTCGTGGACATTTTTTTAGATAATTTCAAGAGGAATAATTCTTTCATACATATATTTTTGGTATCTTGAATCGTTTTCGCAACGCATGCAACGAAAGCCCTCGAGAATGAATAATTTTCCCCGTTTTTTCCACATTTTCCATTATTTCTTCGCTCCTAATTGTTGCAGCGTGATGTTATATAGCCTATAGCCTTCCTCGATAAAAGGTCTATTCAACACAAAAAAAAAAAATTCAATTCGAACCAGTAGTTCCTGAGATTAGCGCGTTCAACCAAACAAACAAACAAACAAACAAACTCTTCAGCTTTATAATATTAGTATAGATGTTCCATGAACAAATTAATTAGAAATGTATTAAGTGTATGATAACGATTTTAGAATATTATTATGTACTAGCTTTTGCACGCGGCTTCGCCCGCGTGGAATTCGTTTATATCGCGAACCGAGGAAGTGGGGAAGAAGGTACGTCATCAACTATCTTCCTGGGAAAATTCATCGAAATCGGTCAGGCGGTTTAGATTTTTCATACAAACTTTCATCCCTTATTACAAGCCTTTAGGGGTTGATTTTTGAAAAAAAAGTAGCCTATATGTGACTCTGGGTCTTCAACTATTTTCATTCCGAATTCCATCCAAATCGCACCGGTGGTTTAGCCGTGAAAACGTCACAGACAGACAGACTTTCGCATTTATAATATTAGTATGGATATCAGAATAAACATAATGGGCCGTCAATGCTGAACGTCACACGATTGGATCCTAGCACCCTCGTCTCGTCTAAACAAATTATTTCTGTTGAATGAATATGACCTTACTCACTTCGGCAACGGCTGTTATAAATCTGTTTATAGCACAGCGTGACTTAAACCCGCATTTAAGTCACAGTTTTCAGTAGCGTAAGTAGTTCATTTTTACATGGCAAATGACGCCAACTTCACGCCGTTCAAAAATAAATTATTGACAATTGCGAAGGTAGAAATTAAAAAATATATAACATGAGGGTACTTTATGACATTGAGTGACGCAAACGCGAAGGTAGAAATTAAAAAATATATAACATGAGGGTACTTTATGACATTGAGTGACGCAAACCCGCGTCAAATCCGCACCACAGGTTAGCAAATAGTCACCAAATTGTAAGCCTGCACTTATAATTATCCATACTGTGCTTTAGTCATATTTATCTTTACTGCTTTTTAAACTTATTCAGTTGAAGTATGTTTTGTGTATTGTAGGTAGGAACCTATGTGTGAAATTGTTGGTGAAAACTGTTACTTTATCATATTTTAATGGGAAATATTATTGAGTAAACAAATAACCTACTTAGGGTAAGTACACATAAAGGGTAAAGGACACTGTTTGGTGAAATCAGCGAAAAAATATTTCATAATTAGTTATCTTATCTTCTCAAATTGTTGGTTCAGTATACTAAACTAGTGCTTAATACGGGTTATGCAAGAATTTACATAGGTTAGAGATTCTCCTAAATACAGTTTTATGTTGTACAAAACTTGAATATAAACATTAACAACTTCGTAATAATTCCTTTCAGGAGACTTTGTCGTTATTTTTTTATCTGTCTCTTCATGTTTCGAACACTTTGTAATTCTATTTCGCACAATAAAATTACATTATCATCATCGCAACTCAAAAATCTTTATGAAATTAAAGCATCAAATTATAACTTTTATTTATTATAACTACAATAAAGCGGGTTTATGTCACTCGTGCTATAAAATAATATACGATACTCGTTCGTAAAGTTGCATTTTTGAACGGCGTATATATATCGCACTCGCTTCGCTCGTGCGCTAACTTCACGCCGTTCAAAAATGGGCAACTTTACGCACCGTATCGTAATGTACTATTATAGATTTTTCTCACCGTACTTCCTGTAATTATTACACCGTAATCAATGACGTATGGTGTAGTAACAAATCCTGAGATGGGCCCCATCTTCGTAGTTGTGGAATATATGTTAAGAATTTCAGGGTGTTTCTTGACGTGATTTATCAACAACATTCTTTCTATTGCCAATTCAATATCCATAGTTGATGGATAACCATCCTTAAAACATAGTATGCCCATAATTGATAATAATATTAGGTATGTTGTCAACATAATGTCGATAATAATATGGTGTCTAAGGTTTAGCACAGTTAAAATTTAAATTAAGTTAAATTGCAAAATGCAAAATTTTTGTCAGTTTATTATTAGACGTCTTTCCTTGATTTATACTTTACATTGTCCTCATGTATGAGTCATTTTCTTAAATAGTAAATAATTTACCCTTAAAAACAATCAACTTTTGATATCTTTCTATAGTGTTTTTACTTTTTAGGGTTCCGTACCCAAAGGGTAAAACGGGACCCTATTACTGAGACTTCGCTGTCCGTCCGTCCGTCCGTCCGTCCGTCCGTCTGTCACCAGGCTGTATCTCATGAACCGTAATAGTTACAGAGTTGAAATTTTCACAGATGATGTATTTCTGTTGCCGCTACAACAACAAATACTAAAAAACAGAATAAAATAAATATTTAAGTGGGTGCCCATACATTCGACGTAAGTTTAGTTACCATTCGGTCCAAGAGATGGCGTTGGGCGTAATATGTGGCTACAATAAAACAATTAAATATTTAAGTGAGGCTTTTATAAATCAGACCAGATTTTTTTTGGCGTTTTTATACATAATGGTACGGAACCCTTCGTACGCGAGTCCGACTCGCATTTGGCCGGTTTTTTAGTAATAAATAAAGGTTTATGGTGTACGAAATTTAAAATTATTATTTGTTAAATATTACCCAAGGTGAACATATATGCCAGTTCTGGTTAAAACAAGGATCTTCAAAACATTTTTCCGTCAGCGGTGAATTTAAGTGCTCTGTAACATCCTTCATCAAGAATTCATTCACGGCTTCTAAATATTCCGATGTTAATGCAGGAATTGCCATGTAACCCAATTCCGGAGGAAGCTTTAAGAAACAAAAATATTACATCAATGTTGTTGGCTGTTGCTAATATGGGTTAAATTTTAAATTTACCATTGGATCGTCTTACGTCGACATTTACTTACATCGCCAATTTCAGGCCTTGGGAGAGACAAATAAACTTGAGGAATGACACCCCAACCAAATATTTGTATCGGTATAAAAGGAAGGTGTCCTATTTCTAGAGTAAACACCCTGTTAAAATATCCTGTAATTCCCGGATTTACTTCGATTTTAATTTCTAATTCTTCTTCTGGTTCTAGGGCCTTGTCTTCGGGAAGTATACTAAGGATGCATCCGTCGAGACCATTTTCAAAATGAGGCTCATTCAGGTATGTTTTGTATTCAAAAGGTAATTGTGCCGTGTTTGTTATAATCAGATTTTCTACAGCATTCTCGTGAAATGACCTTATTTTAAAATTTACTTTCTCAGCATTAATTTTATACATTAAGTCGGAACTTTGACCAGTAACTATTATCGATTCGGGCGGACCCCCTAATACTTCACATTCCAAGATGGCTCGAACATTTATATTCAGCTTTGGCCTAAATATGATTTGGATATACTGAATTTCATTTGATTTTAATAACCCACGATGGGGTGTTAGTTGTAGAATATCATTTATACACAAGTATCTTGGGGTAACCTTTGAAAATTTTGATATCCATTCAAATTGAGTATCATATTCTACATCTATCATTGGTGTAATTTTTTTCATAATTTTCCTCTTTAAACATTCAGAATCTTCTTCTTCGTCCAGTGTCAAGGAATAAGTTGGTTCCGGAATACTAGACGTCATTTCCTTTGGTAGGCACTCATATTCTAATATTTTATCAGCAGTTGATCCTGCAGGGGTTCGGCATGGCATAATTTCATGGAGATCCGCAACTGAAAAAAGTACCATGTTATTTCTAGAAATCTCGTTTTTTTGTGAATTTTAAGATCACCTTAGAACAGATAAAGTTACCACTAGGTTCAGTATCAATTGTTGAAACTTGTGCTATCTTCATAGTTGGATCCGGTTTAGGTATACTATCCTATAAAAAAAATTATCATGATTACATTACTTGTAATAATAGAATTACATACTAAATTTTAATCACCGTAACATTTTTTTAAACTCACCGTTGCAGTTATAACATACTTTTTCCAATTGAATCTATAGCATGCTAAAAGTGGGGTAACATTTTGAATTTTTATAGTTCGGCTTTCTATACTTCCATTTTGTATACATTGAAAATCGACTTTTGGTGACCAAATAAATATGTTTGGGAAATTTATTTTTCCAATCAGCTTTATTGCATCCTGAAATGACGTTAACAATATAGTTATATTACATTTTGAGAATTAAGTATTAAACAAAATAAAATATCTTCATATACTTATTTACTTTGTTTTTATGTCCTTTAAATTTGACTTTCATTAAATCACAGTAAACCCTGGATTTTAAAGATAAATGTTTCGTCGTATCGAATAAAATTTGTATTTTCATTACTTCTTGATCTTCCAGCCTCTCTTCAACTAAATGCGTTAAATTAAAAACTAATTTGATCTTATTAATATCCTGAAAGAAATGGAAAGGACTTTTTTTTGCTGGCTCAACTGGTTTCAACGTCAAATAATCTATGAATTGTTTGGAACGTTGTGGGCCAAGGTCGTTGATGATATTTGGTAAATTTAAATCATTCTCGTTGTAACAAATGCAACCACATAAATTCTGTTCGTGAGGTGGTATTTTATATGTGCTGTTTTTTTGGACTATAGCAAACGGAGGTTTCACACTTATTTCAAAGTCTAGTGGAAGCTTCGATACATTTTTGATTGTTAGAATATCTGTAAAAATATTTTAATATTTAATATTATAATATATGGAACATCGGTAATAATATTCATAAATAAACGAAACAAATGGCTGATGTATTTTAAAGTATAAAATTACCTGTAAGTTTATAGTACTCGCTATAAGGTCCAAAATCATATTGAAAGTCTAAAACACTCGTTGATACTTCTATTTTAGGATCGACAAATTCAGCAATTATTTGGCACTCTAATAACAATTCCTTTTTGTTAATGCCTTCAACGCTGCCTACCAGATACCACATTTCTTTTACAGTGGATACTTTATAAGAAAGTCCAGTTATGGTCAACTCAGCCTTTTCTCCTGCTGCCATTTTAAAAACTCGTGGATCTAAATTAAAAAATCCTCTGAAAAGTATTTTTAAATTATATGAAAAACGATCCATCTATATTTAAAAAATATGTTAACATAAATATCACATCAACTTTAATATTTTTCATACGTTGTATTCTGCTTAGTTTTTGGCGCTTTATAATGTTCGCTCCATTCTAAGGCATGCATCCTCGTACCACAATTTTCCATCATCACCTTATGATTTAACGGAATTTTAGTAAAATGCCTCCCTATATTGATTTTGTCTCTTAAATCACCTATTAAAATGCTAGTTCCTATACCAGTCGCCGAAAGTGGTACAAGCTGTAAATTTATAAAATATGATTAGAAAATATATGATTACAAAACGATTACATATTCATTAATCGCAAATAACTATTTTCTTCTTCTAATATAACTTCAGATATTTAGGAAATAAATATATTCAAAAATAAAAAAACAACAACAACAAGAAACGAACAATGTCTTTCACTTTTTCCAGCTGTATTACAGCTTTGTTTGTGTAAGAGTCAGCATCAATGAGATACAGAGTGATGAACAAATCAGTTTCGGACTCGGGTTCAATACAGCCCTCCGTGGGATTGATGTGCCATCTTCCATCACGGTTAACCTAAAAATGAATATTGTGCAAGTAATAAAACATTAGTCTGTCATTATCAATGCATGGAAATCATCTATTGCCTTACCAGTGACGCTTTAAAGTTGACTGTAACTGGTGAATCGTTGCATAAAGTTAAGGTTTTGTAAGTCCTGTTCAGTATTTTTACTTGTCCCCAATGTAGAGCAGTCGGCGTGCAGGTGACAATTGGTCGAACACCACAACCCGTAATGTGACATATTTCTACAGGATTAGTTAACCCGAACAGGAACATTCTGTGTAAATATTACAAATCACTACCTGACGCATTTTGGAAAAGAAGTCGAAATTAATTATTTTCCAAGGATCGATTAGATCGTGGGCTTCAATTTAACAAAAAGTAGAGTTCGTATTTTTTAAAGTCATTGAGAAGATATATTTCTTACAGTTACCTTATAAAATATTCTTGAACTCCAAGAACGCTGGTCTTGACACTAACAGGTAAACACAAAGTACTATTCGGTTCTATCATACCCTCTTTTATTTCTACTTCGACTTCTAAGGTTGATTCTTCCTAAAACATATTTAGATGTTTACTGTGAGGTCATGACAAAAATATCAGTTCGTTTAAACATAAATTATTAACCTCTGATTCCTTAATGGTAAAATATCCTTGGAAATTGTTACTGCTGATATAAATTTCATGTTGATAGGCAAAATCTAAGAAAGCAGCTCTCAGATTGATATCGGGTGCTGGTGTTATGTCAGGAACCATGGCATTAAAGGTAACAGGAAGTGTAATTGGGGGACTATCCGATTTCTCTAATTCCAATTCCAAAGACGTCTGGTTTGCTCTCACCAAATTTGCTGTTAATGTGACCTGTTGAAACATTGTTAAAATCAGCAAGATAAATTATTGTGATCTTCTATGGAAACCAGCAGACAACAATAAAAATATAAATGACGAGATTAGTATGCTAACTAATAATACAGTAGTAAGTGCATTGCCAAAAGCATGACAATGCGACTCAACTAAAACGAACAAATGAAATAACATAGCCAACACTTGTCCATGCGATTAATAATGTCAGATTTTTATATGATGAGCAGACATAGGAACATAGGAAAATTAAATTTATGAATAATTTATTCCCTGCTGCTCTTCTGCTGCTTACTGCTATTACCTACTATTAATATCAGCTACTTTTTACTTGACCTCCGATTTGAAATGTTATAAATTTAATATTCTATCTGGACCCTTAAAACATTCCTAAATATTTTTGTTATTAAAAAATATTAATATAATTTATTACCTTTAATGATATTCGAGATTCTGGCTCTATGTGTATTTTAGCAGGTTGTATACAAAATTCTCTTGGCCATTGGGGAACTTGAGGTTTAGGTTTCTCTGCCACTGCATAGTCTGTTAATGTGATGCTACTTATTTCTGGACCATCAGACGATATTTTCAGTGAGCCGGTTACATGTACTATTGATTCATTTAACACGTCCACCTCTAAAGTCTTGGGAACTCCTGGAATTATAAAAAAAAACATATGTTATGTCAAATTTTCATTTGTATAACCGATAACGTAACGAAAAAAACTGAAATGTTTTTACCTACGCTGACCATTCCGAAGTCTAAGCATGGTAAACTAAATGTTAACGAAGGATAAATGACGACGCCCCTGCAATTAATGAAAAATGTTTTATTCTCTACTTTACTGTGAAATTTTATTATTGCTTTACTGTGAAGTTATTTATTTCAACAGCTTACTTTAAATATAATTTTAAAACCACTTGTGTGTCTCGAATAATAAAATTAATTTCTTCAAAATATGGTCCTTGGTTGGAATTACAAAAAGAAATTACAAATATCTCCTTTTCTCCCGGACGTAAACAATGCATTAGGGGTGCGCAAGTTATAACACTTCCAAACAAAGGTGGTACATCTTTATATACTATGACTCCATTGATGTGCCCTGTAAGACTATTTATTAATAAAAAAATGGATAAACAATGAACTAACAATAAATTTTATTGATTAAATTGAACTCTAGACCTTTGTTAATAGCTACTACTTCATATTTATATGTTTTGTTGATGTAAACACAATCCATGTCTAAAGTCTCCAAATTCAAAGATATCGTGGGAGGTAGAGATGTTCCAACTAGCTTTAACGGTACACGATCTGTTATTCCATCGATATCTATATATACTGTTGTCTCAAAGTCCCCGATCTCTTTAGGTGAAAATGTTATTACTATCTCTGTTGATTTCCCAGGCCACAATGTACCTTCCTGAAAAATAATAAAAATGTACCAAACATAAAATTATCAATTTCAAGATCTAGCCTTGATATTATGGGTTTGAAGTTCGAAAGCTTCTTGGCTGATATTGGGACACGTTTTAAAATTTGTTTCATTTGAAATAAATATTTTGATGGAACCCGAACGAAATGCAAATATATGTATTTTGGTCTCTATCGTATTGATTATATTAATCATAGTACTTATGCTGTGAGAATACAGCACTTTTGCAATTAAATTGATTCTTCAAAAAATCTTTCAACTCTCCCAAATAAGGCAAAACTTAAAATTATCAAGTCACTTACAATCGGGGTAATTGAAAAATGCATATTTTGAAAATGTAAAGTTTCATCAGCTATCAAAGCCTGTATTTCATCGGAGAATATTCGTGTATATACTCTCTGATGTTCTTCACTGCTCACAACATCAAATTCCAATAGCTTCGTCGATTTCGCCGATTCAATCTCTTTTAAATTATAATAAGCCGTTGCTAGTTTTAGTTTGTCTTCGAAATCTGATGAAGTATAATTACATTGACCAGCTCATCAATGATACAGAAAAAGACTCTAACTTATTAATGGAAGGTATCGGAGGTTGATTTGGACACAACGATCGGTTTCGATACAACGTGGCGGTAAGTTTTACAGTTTTTTGTTCTTGTTGTGAGTTTATTTACAACATCCGTACATTTTAACTACTGTTAGTGAAAAGTATAACTGGTATACAATTTAATCGTGGGACTATTCCTATCTACACTTCAGTTATGTTTATTAAATAGCTTCCACCCGCGGCTTCTCCCGCATGGAATTCGTTTAAACTTCACCCCCCTATTTCACACCCTTAGGGGATGAATTTTGGAAAATCCTTTCTTAGCGGATGTCTACATCATAGTGGCTATCTGCATGGCAAATTTCATCCTGATCCGTCCAGTTTGGGCTGTGCGTTGATAGATCACTTTGTCAGTCAGTCAGTCAATCATAATTGAGTTATAAATATGTATATATTTAGATAACCAACCGTAAAAAACGCTTTCGTTCTTCATGCACATATAAGTTAAAAGATGATGAGACTTGTTAGTAATCTTAAAGGTCTGTTGCCGCACCATTGTGTTGTAAGTGTCTAAGAACCGGACCACCTGCTTTTCCAATTCAACACTCACTGTATGTGTTGAACCACGTAAATTAATCCGAAAGTTTTCTCCTGAAACGCCACGCAACATTGAATATCATTATTATTTAAGTATAATTTTAACACGATTAATTATAATATTATATACCTGTCTCAAATACTGCATACATAACTCCTTGATTATCTCCTAGATGCATTGTTTTGAAAACCACTTTCAACTCTATTTTCTCATTTGGATGAAGGTACGCCGATTTAGGCTGTACTGAGAATGGACTGAATATTTGCGTTATTAAATATTTAGGTTAGGTTACTGATATTGTGATTACAGAATTTTATAAATAGAACATTATAGGTAACAATATGCTTACCATCTGGTATTCAAAGTAAATCCAGCGGAAATCGTACCAAGATTATGGATGGTCACAAAGATATAATTTTCTATCTTTAAAGGTGTCTTCGGAATACAAATTTCATCAGGAAAATCGAATATTGGTCTTGGACCCATACCTAGATGAAATTGAAGAGTTCGATTTTGGGCTACAGAAATCAATCTAACTAATTTATTTGCACAGGTAAGTACTACTAAAACTTGCTGGTGTGATGAATGCAAACACCTCACCTTAAACATTTCTGGTAATATAATTTAAAAAGAGAAGATGAAGATAATATATTTAATTCTTACCCACGATAGGTAAATTGTACTGATCGGTGTCAGTATAAAATGTTACTTTATGAATGTAATCTTCGTATTGTACTGGTTGGAAAGTAACTGCGAAAGTAATACTAATTCCTGGAGCTAATCGGGACAATAATTGTCCAACGCAAGGTTTTATATAGAAAAACGAAGACTCTTTCCAAACCATATTTATGAATGTGGGGGCCTGGAAATAGTTAAAGAATAGATACATATCAAAAACTAATCTCAAAAGATGTCTAGAAAGTTTTGAGAGAAAGACGAGCGTGATTATCTAGCTAATGAAAGATAAGCTGTCTTAAATGCTGGAACAGCATAGTATTGTTATTCCAAGGCAGCACAGGCAACGCAGTATGAATTTTTGATTATATGCAGAGAAACATTCTTTTTTTATGACTAAAATGAATACGATCAAAATCAAAATATATTAAGGAATTAGGTACATAAAAAAGGTCGAATAACAATACATTACTATTAAATTATATGGAAAAAATGTTGCTGTTAATTAATTTATGTGTTGCCTCTGTTAACGTGTTAGTTTACCTTGCTTATGTTTTTTACGCAAAATTTAGCTACACATTTATCGTTCGGCTTATAGTTCTGGAATACCAATATCGAAGGTACGAAGGAGAGCACAATGTTACTCTGTTTTCCGTGACGGCTGATATTGTCCACGACTACGCGGTTTAGTGCCTGCAGACGCTCTGTTGTAGACATTTTCATTTCTTTGGCATATTCTGAGGGTATAATCTGTAATGATTCATATTTTTGTTAACTTTTCCAACAAAACTCTTATGCATGAGCTAAGCTTATATCTACAGTACTTGAATGATTTTGCTCGTAACCTTTCGCATAAGGAAATTGTAGTACTAGTACTAGGTACCTACTCATCTACTCTACATAATCCTAATAAGACGCACCTCTTCAGAGATATCAACCAACTTCTTTTTTGAAAGCAAATGATATAAATCTGCTGTAAAGAAACCATTTTTCTTGAAATTGTGCAATATTTCCATATTGCTAAATAAACATTAATGTTTATAACACGAAGCTCGTTCGTGTGTCAAAATTGTTTATTGATTTTTGACGGTTTCTAAGTGTGGTTGCTAAGACCATTTGATATATTTGTATTGGTTGGTATTGTTTAGGTAACTTGCCAATCTTGCGATATAGGCACTTTGCTGGCCGGTCATGTACCTTGCCATGTACTTAACCATATACCTTGGCAAAAGACATGGGTGCGTCGATATCTTTCTTTATTCAATTGTATTAATTTGAAATTATTTTGAAATAGGTGCTTGAGTAAGACAACTATGATCACTTCAATTTGGCCTTAGAAAGCGCTGGCGCGCGCTTTAATAACGCGATTTGCCCACATTTCTTGCCTGCTGAAACTACGGGATAATAATTAAGTAACAAAAAACAGATTCGCGGAGTACGTAGGTGCTTGACGCCGGCTAGAGGGCGCATAGACTTGAGTGCGGAAATAGCATCGCGTCGTAATTTTAGTAGAATCAGGGCAACGCGGCCGCGGACAGAAATAGAGGCGATGGCGGCGCACGCGGCTTTGCACTGTCAATTTCATCCGGATAGGGCGCAAGATTAGCGGACTCCGCGCCGCTGCGGGACTGAGGAATCCCCGTGCACTGAGGAGCCCGGCTCCCACTTGTACCCTCGCGAGTGCCCGTCACAAATACCCCATTGCATAATTCCGTGTGACTATCCGTTTACTCCACAACTATGTCGTGAAATATTTGCCTAGTGCTGAAAAGTGTCGTATTTTCCAGTGTTTAGAAAGTGTGAAGTGATACCGTAAGTATACCGCTCACGTTTAAAAACATTTCTTAGTTAGTCGTTTTTTTTCGTTCTTCGGAAGAAATACAACGAACGTAGATCGAGATATTTATTATGTAGGATGCACCTGATATAAATAGGTAAAATATCTTTGATATTTTGGGACATGAGAGGCAAAATAAATGGGTCGATGAAGCGTCGGCGACGCGGCACCGCCCGCTCTATCCCGGTCACAGCTGCTGTACGTTTGCTCATGATAATGCTCTATTATTACATGTAAGTGTATTCTACTCGGAAACTATAACACCTAATGCTTATTTCCCTTTGTAATAAGTACCAGAATTGCACGCACACATCACCCACAACTCCGATTCAGATCTTATGCTCCAAGTGGAGTACGTTACGTACCTACATACATATATAAATACCCGCACAATGTTTATGATTTGAATAAAGTAGAACAAAGTGAATCAATTTGAAAAAATTTCGTTGAAATGCTACTAACACGAACATGGGTACCTACCTCCATATTTTAAACTTGTTACTCGTTACAATCTCCTCACCAATATTTGAATGGGTTTATTACAGAAGGAATTGTTAACTGTGTGTTTTTATTCAAACTTTGAAGAAAGTATTTATATCACATGATGTTCTCTAATGTGTTAATGTTGCTAAGTAAGAGCTTTGACTACCTAATATAGGCTTAAATGCAACATGTAGATTCTGTATTGGGCCTAGGAACCCCCATTCATATCCTCTGCGATTGTTTAGCAATTACCCGCTGCAGAAGTTTTATACTAGGAGGGCATTTGATTAAAACCGACCAAATCTGGTGCCCAAAGACATCCAGGCCGTAAGCATAGGCGACCAGATCTAATTTCAATGGGATGGCCACAAAAGATCAGGAATGTTCGCAGTGGCCTCACGGGAGCAGGTCTGTACCTACTTGTTTTCCGTTTCCTTAAATAATAATAATAAAAGGGCTTCGACTTCAGTTGGTAGTCCCAATTAAGGAACCTACCAACATTGTTGATCTGATTCAAACCAACTGCCTTAAAAATATTGTAAGTTAAGCATCTTTTTTATACGACTGATGGTTTATCAGCAAGTACCTAGCTTTTGCTTGTTTCTTGCTGAGTATTTTTTGTGCACAACTTTTCTTTATTTAAACTAGTCTAATTTATCTATATATTAATACATGCAGCAAATACTTTGGACCCGTTTTACGAAATTTCCACGGGCCTCCGCGTAGTATGAAATGTGGCACTTTTAGTTTAGGTACTCGTTCTACATGTACGAAAAGTGCAGAACGCGAATATTTTTATTAGAGTTCATTCATTAGGAATTTCTGTAACATTTGATTTTGCAATGTTTGAAACCATTTCAAAGCAATGAGCCTAGTCTTATTTACGAGTCTCGTCTTTTTATTGGCAATGGTTTCGTTTCGGGAAACCTAGTTACATATTTGCCTTCGAGTTCGTTATCTCTATATTTTCCTATATGTTTGGAAGCCATTTGGAATTTAATGGGTTCACTAACTTCGCTAGCTACTTCAATGGATTCCTATCACAAATAACAGAATTTCCATTACTTTAGTAATACCTACTCGTAAATAAATAGATCAAATAATTATGTACCTACTCTAAAATTAAAACTTGTGACGCCGAGGATTCCCGGCGCGTCAGGAATTTTTTTACACTTGTATCTACTTCGACATAGAAAGAAGAGAAATAAAAGAATGGAATACCTACCTACATTGAAATAAATTGTTTATTTCGCTTTTTATATTGTATTGTTACGTGTCAGGAGTAATTGGTTCGAGAAAATGCCAGAATGTACCAAAAGACTTTATTTGTAATCGTCAATTCACAAAATTTACACCACCTACACACCAAAACACTATGCACGTACTCATAAACACACTCGTCGATTGCTGTATCTATCGCCCGTAGAAATAACTTCACTTCTCGCTGGTATCGCTCGTAGGTCGTAGGTATCGCTTGTTCTTCCCGGTTTCGCTTCCAAAACTAGAATGCCACGCATTCGACCGAGTGCGCCTTGTATACCACTCACCAACCTGACATGCCATACTAGAATGTTCCGGCAGTTGTTGGAATAAGGTTCTAGTACGTTCCATGCAATCGAAATGCGTCGTGGCGCATACTGTCGAGACGGCCGCGTTCCATTGTTCTATTGTTCTCTTGACTTGTTTATGGCCCTTGTTATTTATTGCTTCCGGTTTAGCGAAGGACCTACTCAGGGTTGTTACAGTATGATGTGAAGGATTATCATTTTGTGCTTGAGATGCTTAAAGTAACTAACATAATTATTATATTTAATATAATTAGTATAATTATTTATTACCCGACTGCGTCAGAAGGAGGGTTATGTTTTTCGAATGTATGTATGTATGTATGTATGTTTGTATGTATGTCCATTTATTTGGACCGCCCCACAGCCCAAACGGTTGAGCGGATTTCGACATATGAGGTATCGTTGAATTCGTCAGAACTGTGAGTGTCATAGGCTATATGAATTTTCAAAATGGCGCCCGAAAGTGGAAGAAAAAGAGGGGATAATCTTGAGTTTTTTTGTTATCTTAGCAATATGGGTATCAAATGAAAGATCGTGAAAAGACCTTTTCAAAAATATATATCATATAACGTCGTTTTAACACAAATTGTCAAAAACCATCCCAAAAAGTAGAATTTTTCGGTGAAAACACTAAAAAGTCTGAAATAAAAATATTATTATAAAAACAAAAAACCCGACTGCTTACAAAAGAACTCAAAAAAACAAGTGTCACAATATCAACATAAAATACTTCATGGTGCTACAGGCGGGGACTAGGATAGGATGAGCATTTGTTTGTAACTTCGTCACTGTCAAAGAAAACACCATAGAAACTTTATATTTAAGTCGGACATGGAATACTTTATGCCGATAAAGACATGGGTAATAAATATAAACGAAGGTTTATTATTAAAGTGATAATATTTTAAGATTTTTTTTATGGAATTAAGATAGCAAACGAACATGCAGCACCACCCTTCCGCTGCCACCCATAACAACTGTCACCGACCTAGAACTAGACTCAAAGGGACTAGGATGGTTAGTCCAGTTAGTAGATGGTGTTAGAATATTAGTTGGTTAGTTTGTTAATAAGTGTGAGGACACGGATTGTTCGTGATAATTAGTCCTGTTAGTTAACGTTAGTAATAGTCCAATTAGTTATTAATTCGATCACAGATGCGTTGCTACCCCTGAGGACTGAGATGGTCGCCTCTAAAAAAGGGTAACTGGCTCCACACCTTCCTATCCGGAACAATTATTTCCCCGGGTGAGCTCTAGGCTAGCTTCGATTCTATAGATATTGATTAGGTATAGGTACCTATATAAACAAATCAGTCACACTATGCACTAGCTCTTAACCCACGGAGAGGGGGGCATGGGTCCTGAATTCCTGATCCAGGAGGAGCAAAGCAGATATATGTGGTCCATAGATCAGATCAGATACCTCCTCCCCTGCCTGCCCCTACCTACGTATGCCCACGAAATGGTTTTTGTTCATAAAACCAGCAGTAGTAAAAAGACAATAACAATAACCCGTAATAACAATATCCCGACAATAATAATAATAAGTGCCCGTGGTCCAATCGCCGAAGACTACGACTGTACAATAATAAATAGTAATATAACTTAATGACCATTATCTATCACACTAAAAAGGTGACAGTGCTTAAATATTTGATACTAATTAGTAATTGAACAATCATGTTACGTTTGTCAGATGCTGAAGAACCGTCGCGACCCGCGCGAGGCGCCGGCGACGCCGATGGCGCTCCGAGCGCTGCCGCAGCGGCCGCCCGCCAAGCCGGAGCCCGACTACGAGGTGGTGGAGTTCCCCTCCGACCAGTACATGAACGCCAAGCTGCAGCCGCCGCCGCCCACGCCGCCGCGACCGCCTACTGGTCAGTTGCAACGCACAGTTCGTTTATTTTACAATCAATTTATTGGATTGGTAGATATCTTCTATGGCTAGCTATGAAAAAATGTGTTTTGGCTACACAAACGACTTTTTGCTTTATGACGTAAAAGCTTTGGTAGTCGCATTATATTTATTGTGTTCCATGAGGTTAAATAAATAGGCCCTTCTTTTAATTGAGTAAATATATTACCTATAGCCTATAGCATATAATTATACCTAAATAATTTATTAATATCGCAAATTTCGTAAAAAGTAATAAATCCCTAAATATTTTTGAAATAAAGAAATCTCCTACCAAATAAATAGGTGTAATACCGGTCAAGATATTTAAATTTAAAAGCATATTACACAGTACAGTAAGGTCATTTTGACTAGACTGTTAAGAACTTCGTTTTCCGAGATGTTTGCGCTGGTACAGTAACTGACCAATCAAAACACGGCGGCCATGATATTGTTTTGTGATACGCTACTTCGTATTGGCCATGGACGTATTTACGTCCATGGTATTGGCTAACTATCCTACCGCAAGCACTCCCCGCCTCCTACCACCATTTTGGCCTTTCTACGCAGCCACTTGCAACCAACTTCATATCAGTCGAGTATAAATGACCATACTGTACAATTTATAAAAACATAATTTGTATACTTAAAACTTAAAGTAAGAATAAAACAATACTATGTTACATTTCCCGCTATAGAACATATAATAATGTGATGAATGTTCGCAGGGCACCCGATGGAGGCGGGCGCGTCGTGCGGGCTGTGCGGCGGCGGCGGCGCGCGCGTGCGCTGCGCCGAGTGCGGCCGGCGCGCGCTGTGCGCCTCCTGCGACGACATGTACCACCGCCATCCCAAGCGCCGCAACCACCAGCGACAGGTGACTTGTGTTTATAGTAAACCCAACTTAAGATTGAAATGAAGAGAGGCGCTGTCGGACGCATTTGACCAATCATTGCGTAGTAACTGACAGATGAATTTACAACTTGAATGACTTTTTAACATGGCGGCGTTAGTTCCAATTTTTGCCATTTCAGAGATAAGTTGGGCTTGGGCGCACTGTAGGTACTGCTTGTCGGTGTTCAGAGTATAAACGAATGGACGAATGAAATGACATGTGGGGTGAGGTGAATGACATGTGGAATCCGAGTGAATGAAATGGAGCAACGAATGAAATGGCATAATATGCGAAATGAACCAGTACTCCCGTAGAGCACCAGGCAGTGTTAATGAATAAGATTATACCTAAAAAAAATTAATGTCCACTCACTTTGACAACCAGAGCAAGCAGGAAATTACTATACATTTAGGATCCAGAAGCTGGGATGATTAAAAAAAAAAACAACTACTACACACAAAAATATCAAGTAACAATTTATTATGTAATTTAGTAAAGTACAAGTTCCTAGAATCAAATAGTTATCCAATGAGTAACAATTTATAGAGCTAATCAGCAAAAACACAAATCACCAGCTATTTTAAACTATAAGAAAGAAAGAAATTAACTTACATTGGTTCACGACTCACACTAGCGGTTTTGACATTAATTACGCGTTAAATAAATTAATTACACGTTGAACAAATCAAGCAATAAGCAAAGCGGCAAACGCAAGTTACACCGAACACGTCTGATCCCTTCGAAGAGCAGCCAGAAAGTGAGCTCTCTCGTCTCGTGCAGCGCCTTATATAGCCTTCTGTAAGAGGACCTCCTGAATCGGCCTTCCTGGCAGCGCGTCGCCCTCGACGTGCAAGTCTCCTTCTGGGGCTACTGAGGTTCAATGGGGTTGGACGTGCTGCTATGACCAAGCTCGGCGTCGTCGACAGCTGGTTCATGTGGTGCTGACGACGGGCCTGCAGCTGGCATACATAAATTGTCATCATCTGAAATCAACACATTAAAATCTTTACTACTATTCCACAACAACAATTGGCTGGTTAAAAGTTAGAAATATTAAAAATAAAATTATAAGACTATTGTTGAGAGCTCTCATTTAATAACCCCAAAACAAACCAATAAGACCCTATGTCAGCGTTTCCAAACCATCGTTCCGGGAGCGCTATTCCTCAGTACCTGTAAGTAAATAAGGAGACCAAGCGTCTTCCTACTGACCAAACATTAATGATGACCATGCGTCTTCTAGGACCAACCATCCTACAGTGACCAAGCGTCAATGGAGACCATGCGTCTTCTGGGATCAAACATCCTATGGTGACCAAGCGTCAGTGGAGACCATACGTCTCCTAAGACCAAACGTCAAGTATTATTGCTGTATCGTAACCAACCCGTGACGGTCTAGGACTATGGGAAATATGACGGAGGTATAAAACCTACACTGATTGAGTCATGTATGTCAGTTAGCAGCAAGTCTAGCATAGGTATGAAAATGCAATGCAGGGTAATGTAATAGTGAAGGTTACCATATCAGCATAATACCAAATTAATGCTCACCCTCAAAGAAGGCCGCACAAGACTCGGGACACCACTCTCCACGCCAAGGCACCATATACTCAGCGGCTGCTTGAGTAGTTTTTCCATAGGACCCACCTAAAAGCTTCAACTGATAGCGGCCACAAGGTAATGTCTTGATAACTTTGTAGGGTCCCCTCATGCCCGAGTCTAATTTTCCTGTTGACTGAGAGTACTTAATTACGAAGACTAAATCATCTTCCTTGAAGGAGCGCGGAGGGTGTCTTTGCCTGTTGGCGTATGAGTCCTGGTTAGCCTGGTTTCGACTCAACAAATCTGATGCCCTGGCTCTGCACAGTTCTCTCCAAGCTTCACGATTTTGTGACATGTCTATGGATACATCGCGAACCAAGTTTCGAACTATAGGGATGGTAGCATCAATTCCTATTAAAAGCTTCAAGGCAGATGTTTGGGTGGTCTTCTGCTTCGTAATGTTTAAAATTAGTTGAAGCTTCCATAATTGTTCACACCAATTTGCGCCTCGTTGATTCACTTCAATACGAAGCATATTGAGTACAGTCCGGACGTATCTCTCAACCTGCCCGTTGGCATTATGCATTTCGGGCGTAATGAAGTGGATGTCACAGCCCAGCCCCGTTATAAGAGTTGTGAATTCAGTGGACTCAAACATGCGCCCACGGTCAGTGACAAGGAGTTTGGGAACGCCAAAAAGTGAAATGGCATTCGTAAATATGCGTTTCAGTTCGTTAGAGTCTTGTCTATAAATGGGATATAATAAACAAAATTTCGTGAAGGCATCAACAATTAATAAAACAAATTTATAACCACTGGATTCGGGCAAGGGACCTAAAACGTCCATGTGCAGGGTTTCGAACGGGACACTCGGCTTGTCCCAAGACTTAATAGGTTGGTGAGGAGCTCTGGGTACACGTTTCATGGATATACACACCAAGCAGTGTTTAATATATTTGGCCACAAACTGACGAAGCCCAGGAAACCAAAAATGTTTAAGAATTAAATCTAATGTTTTCTCGGCGCATATATGGTCATGTTCGTCGTGGAAGATTCTTAGTAAGCTAAGTCTGTGTCCCTTGGGGATGTAGCAAAGGAGTCTAGGTTCTTCGCCCAGAGGTGAGTATCGATAATAGAGCAGATCATTACGACGAACATAACGTTGAGAATCCAGTTCTCCCCTTTCTAACTTTTGTAAAAGAGTCTGGGTCTCGTCGTCGGCAGATTGTGCAATTTGAGCCCAATTACGCGGTTTTGAAATTTGGTGCACTTCGGCAGAAATTGGGTTGCGGCTCAAATAATCTGCATGTGGCATCATGCTGCCCTTTCTATATTCTATATCGAAGGTAAAATCTTGTAAATAGATCCACCATCTTGCGACGCGTGGAAGCAGGTCTTTCTTCTTTTCAGTGGCCTTGAGGGCGTTGCAGTCCGTAATGACTTTGAAGGTTAGTCCTACCAAATAGTGGCGAAAGTGCTGCAACGCTCTCACGACCGCCAAAGTCTCTAATTCATAAGAGTGATACCTGCTTTCAGCGCCCTGTGTGGTCTTACTAAAATAGGCAACTACTTGTTTTGAACCATCCGATTTTTTCTGCATCAATACTGCACCATAACCTATACTACTAGCGTCAGTATGTACTTCTGTCGTTAATTTGGGATCAAATATAGATAATAGCGGTGAACTAGTTAGAATTGTTATAATCTCTTGTCGGATTTTTTCTTGTTCTGAACCCCAGCAAAATTGAACATTATTCTTAGTTAGGCGAGATATGCAAGCAGTCTTAACAGCGTAATTACGAATATACTTTCTAAAATACCCCGCAAGTCCTAAAAATTGTCGCACCTGTTTAACATTGGTAGGAGCTGGTACATTAACTAGTGCTGCAACCTTTTGAGGGCTCGGCCTAACCTGACCCTGGCTAATTACACGACCTAAGTATTCTATTTCTAAACAGAGAAACGAGCATTTTCGGAGATTTATTGAAAAGCCGGCTCTGGTCAAAGTTGTAAGAACTGCTTCTAACAGGTGTATACCTTCACTTATCGTATTACTCATGATCAAAACATCGTCTACGTATACTAAAACATGGCCAGCTTCGATGTGATCGCGAAGCGTATTGTTTATGATACGCTGATACACTATCGGGGAATTGGTTAAACCATAGGGCATCCGAAGGTACTCAAAATGCCCCTCTGGCGTAACGAAAGCAGTTTTATCAATTGATTCTTCGTCGATGGGAATCTGGTGAAAACCAGTGGCCATGTCAAGGCTGGTAAAATATTTAAAATTACCTAACCTGTCAATGTGGTCGTCGATAAGTGGTAAGGGGTATCGATTCTTAACGGTGATACGATTTAGTGCCCGATAATCGACACACATGCGGTCACTTCCATCTTTTTTCTTAACTAGTATAATAGGGCTGGCATACTCGGATTTAGACTCACGGATAATACCCTTATCCTTAAGATCATTAACAATCTCTCGAACCTTGAGTTTTTCCGAGTATGACAACTTGTACGGTCGATAGGCTATGGGCTTATTGTTAGTGACCTCAATATGCATTTTGCCCGTTGTGACAGTAGTCGAGGCGGTACCAGAAATTAAATATTCCGAAAACCGATTAATGACCACCATAAGCGATTCGAGATCTGTACCCTGAAGGGGCGTATTCACCTTGATTGGTTCCTTGGTAGAAACAGCATGTATTGGTGTCTCAGTGGACCGAGTTAAACATTGCCTATTGTTAGTCCGTATGTAAGTTATGCCATCACGGTTAAGAATGTCGGTTCCTATTATTACAGGGGTATTCATATAAGAACCCGGAACTATTACAAAATCTGCCTCAATTGAAATCTCATCGAACTCGACAGTTAGGGTGACATAGGAATCAGACTGAACTATGGTGTCACTTATTCCCTTTAAAATACAGCGCTTGGGTTTTCTTTCGCACGAGAAGTACTTCAAGAAATCGGAAGAGATGAGTGACACATTTAAAGCCCCACTGTCAATGAGAACGTCTATAGGTATACCCTGAATAACAGCTGTAGTCAGATCTCTGTTTTGTGTCGTATATGTGGACGGCTTGGCACACAAGTTGACATTTCGTGTGTTACGAGGACCTGATCTATCTTTCGCAAAACAAGAAACTTCGTTATGACCCGGTTTTTTACAAAAACCGCACACTAAATCATTGCTCGTCACATTAGCCTTAGAACTCTGGTCCGTTTTAATTTTTTTGAAGCACTGATGGGACTTGTGTCCTGTCCGTCCACAATTAAAACACCGTGACTTAAAACTGTTATTCATGGGGCGTTTCGTTACTACCGGACGACTCTCTGGTTTATTGCGGGTAGGTTTAACGTAAATTGATAAAAATGACACCAAATCCTCGCAAGCTAAATTAGCGTTAGCCGCCGCCGCCCTAACTTGCAAATCGGTTATACCGCGTATAACTATCAACGCTCTCAATTCGTCGCTCAACCCTTTCACTACTTTAAGACGCAGCAAAGTCCTCCTAGCGTATTCAGCGTAGGTACTAAACGCATCTGAGGTTGTTTGCATCGCATTGTACAAAATATTCGCATAATCTAATTTACGCGGACACAACGGCTTGAACTCTTTACAAAAATTCGACCACGTTCGATCATTTGTGATCCACTCATTCAACCACGAGCGTGCATCACCTTTAAGACAACCAGACACTCGAGACAAACATTCCGAGTCGTGCCAATTATTCGTTCTCTTAGCCCTTTCCACTTCCTCGCACCATACGTTAATGTCGTTTATAGCGGGATCGAAGTTTGACACAAAATAATTTTGGCTATTGCTCTGACTCAGGGATTTAATAGCTTCAGCTAGAACTTGGGCCGACTCAGTTATTCTTGAGTCATTAGGTGACTTTGTAAATTGGTCGGTTATTAGAGGAACGTCAGTCGCAACACTCTCAGGAGGGCGTAAGTTGGAGTCTCTAGTCCGGGTTGGTGACCGATTTTCGGATGATAAGGTTATGTCATTTGGCTGTGCCAAATCAACCCGCGTATTAACTATAGCTTGGGATGCGGTATTAACACGATTTTGCATGATCGGTGGGGTGAAGCCCCTGGTAGGCGTAGGAGTTTCATTACTACCCGCGTTATGCCGAATGTTGAGCCTGTCGTTTTCAAGAGTATTTAATCGAGAAATAATCGTTTCCAACGCGTTTTGAATATTTACGTCGCGGGGACGAGGCTCTCGCCTTGAAGGTGATCTAGATGGCAAACGGGACCCGCCACGCGAACGCGATCTCGTATACGAACGTAACCTATCGCGTGACCTCTGGCGTGACCTACGACGCGAAGTACGACTCGGCGTACGACGCGACGTCCTGGCAGTATCGTGTCGGCGTGACTTGCGTTGCGAATCGCGGCACTCCATATCAGACATTGGTTCAAAGAGTTAACAAATAACACAAAAAATGTTCTACACAAAAAAAACTGGTGTTTTATGTCTTTACCGCCAAAAGTTATAAAAATATGTCTAACGAAACTGGCTCTTATAAGTGGGCCTTGGGAAATATCCCACTTCTGAATTTAGGATCCAGAAGCTGGGATGATTAAAAAAAAAAACAACTACTACACACAAAAATATCAAGTAACAATTTATTATGTAATTTAGTAAAGTACAAGTTCCTAGAATCAAATAGTTATCCAATGAGTAACAATTTATAGAGCTAATCAGCAAAAACACAAATCACCAGCTATTTTAAACTATAAGAAAGAAAGAAATTAACTTACATTGGTTCACGACTCACACTAGCGGTTTTGACATTAATTACGCGTTAAATAAATTAATTACACGTTGAACAAATCAAGCAATAAGCAAAGCGGCAAACGCAAGTTACACCGAACACGTCTGATCCCTTCGAAGAGCAGCCAGAAAGTGAGCTCTCTCGTCTCGTGCAGCGCCTTATATAGCCTTCTGTAAGAGGACCTCCTGAATATACATTAAATACTATCTTTACTAGCTATGAACTAGGTAGTTAACATAATTATAATATGCGTGTGAATAAACCCGCATCGCCAAATAATTGGCGGACTAACCAAATCTGCATGTTTTACATATTTGTCGTACCAATTACATATATAGTTAATACAACCGCTTACATATGAAAATATGATTTATCCCAATGGACCTGAAGGCGCTGTCTCCGTCCCAACTGCGAGACGAGCGGCCCCCGCTGCCGCCCAAAGCCGCGCCGCCCGTCCCGCCGCCACGGAGACACAAGGTAAGCGGAACCTTTACCTCAGACACCTCTCTCTTATTACGTATACCTCTCATATTACCTTTGAACTGTCAATTACTTCTTCTGAAAATAATCGCAAAGTTAATGTATAAACAAGCTTATATAAACGCCACCATTATGTGGACTGCATTTTATTGCGCAATTACATTCCATTCCATTAATAAATTAAACGCATTTAAATGCCCCTAATAAATTACAAAGTGGTGTATTGTTTTATATTACGGTAGCGTAGGGACAATGATCGTGCTCATTACTAACAAAGTTAGATGCTACGTTTATTTAATAACATTGTATATGATTACCTAGATATTGATTAAATAACCCAATAACAATAACTAAGTTTCCAGCGACGACACATACTAATCGTTGATATAATTACTTATACTGTACTAAGTATACTGGCTATAAATTCTATCCAAATACGTCTTCTATTTTACTTTAGGTTTTATAAACGTAGGTAAAACCCGTAATTGAGCAAAGTTTAAATAAAATATGATAATGTTATTTGCCAAAGATCATCACTAACGCTTCCAGTAGGTACCTGGTCGAGCAATAGATCGGGACATAATATAAAGTCCAATTTCAAATGTTCTAACATAAGATTATCGTTCTGAAATTCAAGATGGCAGGCGATCGAGCTAGCGCAAGCCCCCGGCCCGTGTCAGCAGACCCGCGCCGCCCTGCCCTCGGCATGTCCACCGGGACGCTCCCATCCATCCCGACCCAACCCTCCACGTTGCCCCACGCCAACCATTTCGCGACGCACCGAGCCCCCCAAACTATGCCAATCCATCCCCAAACCAACTTGCATCCCAACGTCCCCCATATGACTAGCATGCCCTACCTGCAAGCAAACATGCATCCAGTGTCTCCCGTCCCGCCCCCAGACCGAACCAATGCTGTTGGACAATTCAACCCGGCTTGGGGCAGGCCTCGAGGATCGATGCAGGGATTCAACATATCTCCGAACATGGTAAATATCTATTACATAATTTTGAAATAGGTGGGTATTATTATGCTTAGATGATATGACTTTTTTAATAGAAAGAGAGAAAAAAATCGGCCAAGTACGAGTTGGACTCGCGCACGAAGGGTTCCGTACCATTATGTATAAAAACGCCAAAAAAATCTGGTCTGTTGTATGAAAGCCTCACTTAAATATTTAGGCGCTTTGCCCACGGTGCAACTTGAGTTGCAGCAACTTGCAACTTTTTGAAAGTTTCCTGTAAAAGTTGATAGTTGCAACAACGTTTACGGTTGCCGCAATTTTATTGCAATTTGTAGCAGCGTTCATAGGGATGCAAGGTTGTTTATTTATTTATTTAGGCTTTATTGACCACCATAACATAAATATTACGGCACAAATGGCGAGCTTAATGCTGTAGCATTCTCTACCAGCTAACCATTAGGCTAAACTGATAAGCGCGAGTAGCGGTTTACTTATTATCACAAATATATCACAAATCCTACTAATATTATAAATGCGAAAGTTTGTAAGGATGTATGTGAGTGAGTGTGTGTGTGTGTGTTTGTTGCTCTTTCACGCAAAAACTACTGAACGGATTTTCATGAAACTTTGCAGTAATATACATAGCTTAGACATCGGAATAACATAATTTGTTAAAATTTATAGAGATTTTTGAAGGGACTGGTTTCCCGAAGCGAAGCGAGGGCGGATTTACTAGTAAATACATATAAACAAACTTACATACAAATATACATGCATAATTTAATATATATATACAATATATACACCTATATATATACATACACATATACACCTATATATACATATATACATGACCACTTATTACCACTTATTGTTATTACCACTTATGACCACTTATTGTTGTAATATCGATAATTATATCTGGGTAATGATATTATCGATAGTTGATAATATTGATGATTTTGGTCGATAATATCGAATTTATTTAAATTTAAATCTATATACATATATTATGTCGTGGCCACATCGTAGATTTGCTCACATCATGAAATGATCGACCATAATATCATGAAATGGTCGCATTTCATGATATGGTCAACTGTCTATTGGCCACAACGATAACGGATCGGCTATAACGATATCGATCTAATATACGTTTCAATATCGATATACGATTTGTATCGACCACCTCGTAGGGTAGGGTGTGAAATCGTCCGACGCGTTGCGATTGACAGTTGCGGAAACTGGCAACTGCCAAAACCAGTATAATTGAACAGTTGCAAGTTGCGGCAATTAGCAACTAACCTAGTCATCGATTGCAGCAACTGAAAACTGTTGACGATTGCCGAAACTCGAAACTCGAGTTGCTGTGTGTGCGCAGTCCAATTGAAATGTATGTAAACAGCTAGTTGCAAGTTAATTGCAAATTGCCAGTTGCTGCAACAGTTGCACCGTGGGCAAAGCGCCTTACTTTAGTTTTTGTAGCCACAAGCACCGCCATCTCTTGGACCGAAAGGTAACTAATTTATCGTTAAAGCGTCGAAGTCATATTTAAAGAAAGAAAGAAAGAAAATCATTTATTTCATAACACAAAGCACTGCTACAATAATGTTTCTTAAATCTATTTCGACTTAAATATTTATTTTTTTCAGTGTTTTAGTATTTGTTGTTGTAGCGGCAACAGAAATACATCATCTGTGAAAATTTTAACTGTGTAACTATTACGGTTCATGAGATACAGCCTGGTGACAGACGGACAGACGGACGGACGGAAGGACGGACGGACAGCGAAGTCTCAGTAATAGGGTCCCGTTTTACCCTTTGGGTACGGAACCCTAAAAAGGATTTGTTTTTGTTAATTACACCTTTACATTTACGAAACTCAAAATAAATCTTAAAATGTACGAAAGAACTAACCTTTATCTTAATCCACCTCTGTATTGTACCTACTACGAGCATCCGATGGTAGCTAGCGCTGATCTACTTGGCTGGGTGCTAACACATTAATCATCGGTAGGTCCAAGGATCTCAAATAGACCCGTGGGATCGCGAGCAGATGCCAGCGCAGACGCAGAGCTGGGGTCGTCTGCGGCGGGGCGCGTCCGTGATGGAGCTGAGCGCGGGCTGCGGCGGCTGCGCGCACTGCGCCGGCACGTGGCGCGTTGGCAGCTGCGCCAGCCTTGAACACCCCTGGATGGCGCCCGCCTGGCCCTGCTGCGGCCCGCACGGCCCGCACGGACCGTTACACCCGCATGCCCCACATCCCTCGCAGACGCCGCAGCCGTATCGAAGAGGTATCTTGAGGATGAACTTCTCGAATTTAAAATACTAATGTTTGGACTGAATCTATTGTAAATCGAAGGGCACCTTGTTTCCGCGGACCTACTTGCTTGGAAATTTGATCAAATAGATATCGGTGTAATAGACGACCAAAGTGAATTAGCCACAGTAGAACATTGCATCGCAACCCTTAGGGTCCCCACAAATTGGCCATAGCCACCGGCGGATATGTCGCTGTGAGGCATCTTTTTAGAAGCGCGTTCCAGCCACAGCCGCTTCGGCTGCATAACCCACTCACTGTTGGTGATGGGAAATGAATGGAATGGGAAATTGAGTCTGTCTGTCTGCTATCTTTTTAAGGTAAATTGGCTTACCTGATAGGAAAAATTCGGTTTATATAAAAATATTACATACTTTCAGACCCTAAATAGTTTTTATGTTTTTATAGCTATCTACACCCAAACTCCTACTAACTCATAATTGTAAAAGTAGATGTAAAAACTGTCGGAAACCAAGTAGGTAATGTTTGTTTGCAGCGGAGAGCCGCGCAGTGTCCCGCGCGGGGTCGCGGGCGGGGTCGCGCGCGCCGTCGCCGGCCGTGAGCGTGCGGTCGCGCGCCTCGCGCCGCGCGCGCCCGCGCTCGCCCTCGCCGCCGCTGCCCTCCAGCGACGCCGACTCCGAGAGCGAGGACGACTCCTACCCCGCCCCGGCCCACCAACAGACCAAGACCCCGGCACACGAAAGATCCTTGCTGACGAATAAGGAAAACAATTCTACTAAAGAAGCCCCGTTGGAGGAAGAGAAGAAAAATGAGGACTCGCTCGGCCCCGCCCCACCCCCACCAGAGGCCTCCTGGCAGTGCGAACACTGCACCTTCGTAAATGAGCCGGGGGTGCACGTCTGCGCAGTGTGCTGCCGGACCCCGACCGTCACTCCGAAGATCGTCTCTATTACCAGAATTGAAAACGGAATAGATAAACTCAAAATCGCAAATAAAAGTTCCCCGGTCCCGACGCGTAAGCCGGACGAACAGCCTAATCAAGCTAAGCATGGTAAGTGACACAACATTTGGAAGATCTAATATCTTCTAAAAGTCGATTTGCATTGTATTACTAATAATAGTATTTTTTCAGACGCCGTCAAATCTAAGAGCACTAAAGAAAAAATATCAACGGGATGTGGACCGTCCCCGCCGCGAGAAGATAAATCAGCCAACAATATAGCAAAACGTTTGGCGACCCCGACAAGGGAACAAGGTTCAGGAAACGCCGTGGAGCCTCGCGTCCGGCACGACATGGCCGTCGGTCCTTCGCCCCCGAAAGAGATCTACAAAAATCAAAACCAACGTCAAGAGACTAATAGCAGGGCTTCTCCTTACCGGGCACCCCAACGGGAAGCTGTTGTGAAACATAGTGTGTCGGTGGGGCCGTCTCCCCCTCGCGAGCCGTCCCCGAGGCAGCGCAGCCCCGTGGTAGTGAACAAGCGGTCGGACAGCCCGCCGCGCCCGCGGGAGCCCGAGCGCGGCCCGTCCGCGGCCTCCAGCCGCACGCACGTCTCCAACACCGGCACGTCGCCGCCGCCGCAAAGTATATCTACACAGGTTAGTTATTTAAAATATATAACACGTCTTTCGTGTACCTAACATTTTTTTTTGTTCTCATCTCAACCCATCTTGGCCCACTATTGAGCACGGGTCTCCTCTCATATTCTTACACCTTTCGAGTTTTCAGGACCTCAAGATGTTTTCCTCCACTTTTTTAGCAAGTGACATTTAAATGCTTAAAACGCACATAACTCCGAAAAGTCAGAGATGCGTGTCCTCGGATTCGTACCCGGACCCCCGAATAGGAGGCGGAATTCTTAAACCACTCGGCAATCACCACCTCGGCTTCGGTCCGAAGCGGTGATAGCGGACCGGAAGGGTGCTTTAAAAATAGCTTATTTTTTATTATTGAAACATAGATTGTCGGGGACTATTAAAAACAAAGACAACATTAAACAAAAATTAGATAGTCAAGTAATAAGTTGAGCCCTATAAAGCTTACGCTTATCACCACTTACCTATGCTCAAAAATTACAATATCTTGAATTCATACAGTTAACGAAAAGTGTGTGGAAATAAGAAATCCGCTTGACATTCAATTTATTTCTATTTCGGTGCTTACACGCGTTACAGAAGTATGTGTCATGCGTCACGAGATACTATAACTAGATGAGACTTTAAGATATCTCTTAGAGATGTGCAAAATTAAACCATAATTACAGATTACGACCCATCTGCAGGCACTGATATGCCCCCGCGAGCTAAGACTATGACGATATTTTGAGCAAAATGCACTAAGAAATCGCAACTCGTAATCATGATTAACCTTAGCCGATATTGCAGACATACGAGGTGGTGAGCGGCTGGGAGCGCGCGCCGTCCGCGCCGCGCTCGCGCCCGCGCCGCCGGTTCCGCGACGACGCGCGCCGCGAGCGCTCGCACAGCCGCCACTCGCTGTCCAGCGACACACGGGTACGTACTACCTTGTTGTCTTGATGTATTACGTATACAGTGCTGGGTCAACTGCTGGGCTTACTGGTTCCTTCGTGGTTGGGACGGTGGTCACCGACCCGTTGCGCTGTTGCCGTCTCCGAGCGGGATCAACCCTCTCCCGATTCCGATTGGCGGTCTCTTTACCATTACGCAGACGGAGACCACAGCTTTACACGAGTCGTTTTCCGCCAGCATAGTCGCTACTAATCGGATGCTGGTGAAGTTCCTCCCCGATCACTTGAATGAAAACGTGGTACTCGAGTTTCCAGGCAGGCACTACACACAGCAAGTGTGAGTTGTGTTGTGCATCATTCCGGTATTCCTTAGCCCTACTCAATCCTTTGACAATACAATATGTAGGGACAAATTATTATATTGTACTCATTATGATCTCAACCCATCATGGTCCACTATTGGGCTGAGTTCCTCTCAGGATGTCCACCACGCTGGCCGAGTGTGGATTAGCAGACTACATACACCTTTGATATTTGCGAACTTTCCGGCAATGGAGCATTTCCTGCATTCCCATTCGAATTTGATCCGGGACACCCCGAGTAGAATTCTTAACCACTAGGCTATCCGCTACACATTGTACCGCCGATTATGTACCAAGTATCGTAAATCATGTGCAATAAAGATTTCTATTGCATCGTCGTTGTGCGCAGGAGAGCGAGCGCAGCGTCCGCAGCGGGGTGACGAGCGGCGGGCGCTGGGAGTGGCGCGAGCGTGACTGGCCCGACGAGCGGCTGACGCGGCGCGCCTCGCACCTCGACCTGCGCCGCCGCGACCGCGTCGACCGCGACCGCCCCGACCGCGACCGCCCCGACCGGCCCGACCGCGTCGCACGACGCACCAGCCTCTACGGATCTGAGGTACTGCTTTGGGGTTCAATGGCGGATTAGGGTAGGAGGTTTTGCGACTAGCGTTGAAAATTCCGAAAGAAACAAATTGTTTTTTTCTGCGAAAAAAACGATAGTTCGTTTTTAACCGTTTTATTCGTTTGTTACATTGAAAGAAATCAGAAAAAAACCTTAAGAAAAAAACGGGTTTTATTGAAATTTTCGTCGTTTGTTTCGAAAAAATTGAAAAAAACAAGTTTTTTATTCGAAATTTTCTAATCACTGATGCATACATATTACAATTTTATCTTGCTCACAAATCAGATACAAACTCACTCGCTTCGACAATGAAAACAAATCGTTTTCTACCTCCAAGTCGTAATAAAATTGTTCTACAGGAAAAAAACATCAATACATTTCCGTTTCTTTCATATTTTTCCGTTTTTTTTCAGTTTTATTTATAAAAAACATGAAATATTTAATGTTTATTTTTCTTGAAATTTTCCAATAAAATTTGTATAAAAACGAAGGAATTGGAATAAAACGGGAAAATTTCCCGCTTTTTTCAACGCTATTTGCTCCTATTTGTGCTATTGCTGCTATTTGTGCTCAGGACGCCCGACATGAAGAATCGAATGTCTCCTAAATAAGATTTTACAATTTCTGACTGACGACAACTTTACACTCCTGGTTATTTATAAAGAACCCTTTAATCAGGCTCCTTCACCCGAGCCGATGGTGGGCACCCGGGCGATGTCGCTTGAAGCGCTAGCGGGGGCGGGGGCGCGACGGGACGCCGAGCGCGGGTTGGAGCTGGCGCGGCTCATGAGCGAGGCGGAGCGGCTGGGCTTCAGCGCTGCGGAGGTCCACGCGGCGCTGGCCCAGAACCCGCTGGCGCCGCTGTCGTGGCTCAGCGAGCGCTGGCCCAGCCTGGTGGCGGGCGTGCGCGCCGCCGCCGCCCGTCTCGCGCCCGGAGCCAACATCACAGAGCTGGACGCCCGTGCGGCCCTCGCTAGACACCGCGGGGCCATGTGGCCTGCTGTCACGGAGTGCGTCGAACGCAGTCGAAGACAGGTACGATTCATTGCGTTCCGTTAAATAAATAAATATAATATTGTGGAAATGTCCCATTGAAATAAGCATAATTTGAACTAAGCATATTTGCTGACTTTTCAGACAGAAGATATCAGAGTAAGCGAAGACGGACGAATGCGTGGACACATATGGGGCTCGCCTAATGGTGCGGATGATGATGCAGCGCCACCAGGCCGCCGCTCACACCGCACTCGCGGTAATTCAAACAACAGAACAAAACAATAACATTTCATAAGTTCGCCATATCGTCATCATAACATTCACCTTTACATTTCAGCGGAAGAAAGTTCGGATGAATACGAAGTTCCGACGAAAAACAAATTTCAAGACGACGACTGGATGTATTTACCGCTAGACGTTGATTACCAAAAATCCTATGAAAATGAACAACGCCGTCTAGATGATGATTATGCAAATGCTACTAGTAATACAATTGTTAGAAATAACTCCCATGCTTCGAGTAACGAAAATCTTGCAAGTGATTCGAATTGGGCGAATGATCACGCCGTCACAAATGCTGAAAGTGATGTCGATAAAGAGGAAGCAATTCCTAATGCAATTATCAATAAAATCGATATTGCCGAAAAATTAAAAAAGCTACTAACTATAGCTGGAATTCCGTCAATTGATGAGAATTTACTATTGAAAGGGTTACTATCCGTTAATTCAATTAATAAAAATGTAGCGAACAACAAAAAAATATCACACACTGACACATCAGAACATAAAAACAGTTCAGTAGACTTTACGCATTTAGAGAATGATTTTATCAAAGCTTACAATGAATTAACTCGATCAAGTCCTTTACCAAAGGTTGCCAAAGAACCAACTTCTTCTGAAACATACAAAGATACTAACACGGATTACAAAGAGGTCGTAGGGATACAAAACAAAAGTTATAAGACTATAGACAATAAAAAAAGTACCAAAAACAAACTACCAAAGTCTAGAAGTAAATATAAAACAACAAAAACCGACTCCGATGATGAATATAGCATTGTAAATAATAAAAAATCATTGCCCTCTGATCGTAGTGGTCATGTATTACAGAGCCCTGACCCAGAAATCGCACATATCGTTCCTGAGGAAGAAAAGTCAGAAAATCTTCGTGACATGGTTGATAATACCGCAAAACTTATACAACAAATGAAAGACGAAATTCATTCCGACATAAATTCTCTTCATGGACGGAGCAAATCACGCAGTGAAGAGGACAACAGTTCTAATGATAGTAATTTTGCTTCAGATGAAGATTCAAATTTCAGTGATAATCAAAATGAAACAGAAGACTTAAGCTCGAATGAAAAAGAAGTTTCTAGTGATGAAGACAATAACAATCTTTCTGAAAATCAACCTTCTCCTACAACTAGAACTAGTTCTGAAGAATTTGAAGAAGCAATGGATAACTTAGATAACCAAATCGAAGATGTAAAACAAACAAATATAGAAATACTAGATTCTATTGCCAGAAGTTTACAAGAAGAACACACATTTTCCTTACATGTAAAAGAAAGTACACAAGATTTAAATAATAATTTATTTGAAGCTGTAAATACTTTTGATGAAATCTATGAACAATTAAATAACAATAAACAGGAGTCAACTATACAAAATAAACAAGACCCTAAAAAAGATACAGACATTCCTATAGTACCAGAAAAAAATACACAAACCAAGCCTTCCCCTCGAATAGTAATTAAGCAAGCTTTAAATATGACACACTATAACCCTGAATTTCCTACAAAGGTGCTCATAACTGAAAACAAAATACAACCATTAAATGCAACAGTTAGTAATATAGAAATACACTCTGTAAGAATTACTAATTTTAATCCAGAGATTCCTACAAAATTATTAATAACAGAAAACAATCCACAAGCCTCTGTTGCTATTATAAATGATGCTGATGATTCTTACGAGGAAAGTTCTGATGATTCAGAAGTAAATGATGATGTCATCCAAGAAAACGATTTTGCAAATAACGAAGACAACGACAGTGTAGGAAATAATATACCAGGGCCAGAGACAAATGAAAATGATCGTATAAGTTCAAATATAGTAGCACGTGAACAAGCCGAAACAACCTCTGCTTTAAATAATGAAGAAATACAAAGGGATATACGCAGTGAAAACGGGGAAGAAAATAATACCACGTCAACAATAAATAATGCCGACCCTCAAAATATTATTCCAGATCCTAGAGATGACTCTAAAACTATTTCTTCTACTACAAGTAACGTCAAGCAGCCGAAATCTAAACCTCCCACAAATGGAAATAAATCGAATATCCCTAAACTTGTAAGATTGCTACAAAATAATAAAACCAAAACTGATAAAAATAATTCCAAAATTATATCTTCAAAAGTACCGGTTCGGCGAGCTTCAATAAAACAATATCCCGCACCTCCACCGCCTAAATCTCATTTTGGTAATGTACAAAGTGGACATGTAAAACAGCTTCAAAATCAACTTTTCAATGGCAAACAAGGAACTCCAAACAGCTCCGAAGTAAAGGCCACGACATCATCAACTTTAGGTAAAAAGAAACCTGCGCCGCCGCCGCCTTTAATTATTCAAAAGCAGACATCGTTGTCACCGAAGACAACTCCACCAACAGATAAAAACAAATTCTTTCGAGAAACATGTCGAACCGAGGATGAATGGTCAGACAGTGATTCTGATGAAGAAGACCAAAAAACTGTTAAGTCACCTCAAGAATCTGAACCTATCCCCACGCCTACTACGCCGCAACCGATCACACTTCGCCGGATTTCGGGCCAGTTTATTGACTTAGCCAGAGTACAGCTGCCAGAAGGCTCACCAGAGGTGAATAACTTTACCTTATTTACATTTTGTATTTTATTTGAATTCAACATAATTTATATTAATCTATACCTCCTTGATGTTAGAGACAAGCACGTATGCTGCTAGCCGAGGGTGCGACAGAGAGCTGGGAGCAGGCTCAGTTGGCAGTGGAGTTGATCGCTCGAGGCACAGACCCGCCCGCTGCGCTGCTTGCCGCACTGGAATGTACCGATCTCCCTACAGCGCTGGCTTATTTGCAGCAAGACTGCGAACTCTGCGCGTCGAAGTTTCCAGAACATGAGGTACATAGTTTTAGATACGAACATAAGCTTCACTTACTCAATAGTTATATTTTATTTTTATGTCTTCCCTTGGTGTTCTTTCAGATGGTGTCCATGTTACGTTGTACACATAGATGTTGTCGTGAATGCGCTCGTCTTTACTTCACAGTACAAATATCGGAGCGCAGTATCGCTGACTGTGTGTGTCCTTACTGTAAGGAACCGGAGCTAGAAAATCTTTCTGAAGATTCATGGCTCGAGTATTTTGCGCATCTCGACATCCAACTAAAAACTTTGGTTGATCCTGACTTGCATGAATTGTTTCAAAGAAAGGTACGTGTGAGGACCGCTTTATTTTGGGTTGCACTTATAGGAGGTTAAGAGATTAAAAGTTAATTTTATTTTCTTGTTTGCCATATTTCAGTTAAGAGACAGGACCTTAGCGAGAGATCCAAACTTCAGATGGTGCGTAGAATGCTCCTCCGGATTTTTTGTACATCCCAAACAAAAGAAATTACGATGTCCTGAATGTAAATCGATTAGCTGTGCTACTTGCAGAAAACCGGTAAGAAAATCTTCTGAGGATTAGATTTGTTCCGAGACAATAGTAACTGAGCGCACAAATTCAAAAACTACTTATAATTTGTATAATTTTTTAGTGGTCATCAAATCATGAGGGCTTAACATGTGAACAATACACAGCATGGTTAGAAGATAACGACCCAGAAAAGTCTGTCGCAGCCGTACAACAACATCTCAAGGAAAACGGCCTCGACTGTCCTCGATGCCATTTCAAATATTCATTATCAAGGTATAAACATCAATAAAAAGTTCCTCATTAATCCAAATAGCGACTAAAACGACACTATAAAACAAATTACTGCTTTGACACAATTTAATTTGTTATAAACACAATTAATAAAGATTGCATGTGTAGGTAGTTAGTCAAATCTTTGTCATCAGAAATATTGAAAAGAGGTTAATCGATTTTACATTACAATCTACCTAATTTCTGTATTTTTTTCTATACAAACCTGTACTTAGCGAGCTATCTGTATGTACAAAACTATCCTGTATATACAAAACAATCCCTCCCGGGAAAATAAACTATCCTACACGTACACAACTATTCTGCACCTACAAACTATCCTGCACCTACAAAACTCGACTGCACCTACAAACAATCCTAAACCTACAAAACTATCCTGCACCTAAAAAACTATCCTGCACTTAAACTATCCTGCACCTACAAAACTCTACTGCACGTACAAACAATCCTACACCTACAAAACTATCCTGCACCTACAAAACTCTGCTGCACCTACAAACAATCCTACAGCTACAAAACTCTCCTGCACCTACAAAACTATCCTGCACCTACAAAACTATCCTGCACCGATAAACTATCCTACACCTACAAACTATCCCTGCATTCAAAACCCCACCACATTAACATAACACACATCCCCAGAGGCGGCTGCATGCACTTCACGTGCACGCAATGCAAGTACGAGTTCTGCTACGGGTGCGGCAAGCCGTTCACGATGGGCGCGCGCTGCGGGCTCAGCGAGTACTGCGCGCGGCTCGGCTTGCACGCGCATCATCCGCGGAACTGCCTCTTCTATCTCAGGGATAAGGAGCCGCATGAGTTGCAGACGTTGTTGCAGGTTTGTACTATATTTTATTCTGGTTCTCATACAGTTTTGAGGTTGAATGATCATTTTAAGATCTATTGACAAGGGGCCGCATGAGTAGCAGTTAAGCTAGCGACACCTGATGGGTAATTTTTGAGTTACCTGTACTTGTCGATATTGAAGTCGGTTTCTTAAAAAAATATATTACATATCTACTTGTCGAAGTCGAAGTAATTTCTTTTTTTGTTTTTAATCACTCTTTTGTTTTGTTTTTTTTTTCATTTCGAATGACCATTCAAGATTTATGACAAAAAAGTTTAATCTCTTTGTTATTTTATTTATTGAAATCCGGAGCCGGCAACAACAACTATTTCCACACCAAAACTACCACGTGATTTTAACTATTTATGTTATGATTGTAGATGAACAACGTATCGTACGAGACCGAGGCGCGCGAGGGCAGCTCGACACGATGTCCGATACAGCTGCAGCGGGAGACGCCCGCCGGGCTCGTGGACTCCGCCTGCAACAGCGAGGTGCTGCCTAACCAGGCGGGGCTTTGCAAGTTAGTACCTACATAAGAATACTATTAAATTCATAAATTAAGGTATGCAATCATAGCCCTACACTCGGTTTCTCTGTAACGAGGGTGCCATGGGCGCATAGACAACACAAAGACAAGGACGGGTGTGACCGAGAAAAAATTCATAATTCCGCCTCTCCGGGAATCGATATCAGGACCCTTTAAATGGCAGTCTGGCATTACATTGTTATATATTAATACAGGTACGTCTTATATCCCACATAGATAAATTTTAGTCCAACTTAAAAACGACTTCAAAGAATATTCAGTCTAATTGTACATAGTATAGTTGTATTAAGCACAAGCCATGTCTCCAATATTTCAACCAAACAACATAAATACATTTCGTGATTGATTTTAAGTAAAGGAGAATGGGCACTTTTGTATGGGGTGCGTACCAACCCTTGTAACAAGTTGCGACTTGTATAAACATGTTGTCCTGGGACTGTTATATGGTATGCATACAAAAATATTTAATAACTGAATGCAGGTAAAGAATTATTTGCATTCAATGTTTTAAAAGTTTTGTAATAAATAAGCCCTATTTTAGGGTTTCAATGAAATAAAAATATGTGTTACACACATGAAGCAAAAAAATATAGATAGGAGACGGCCTAAGCAACTGTGCACTGTGACTCAACTAGGTCCTGACGTCATCATCACAGTAGGCGTGGCCTAAAGTCAGTTTACCGTCGGCGCCCGTCTTGTGCACAACGTTATGGACGTTTACATTTTCAAAGAAAAGGATGAAGTGCTGTCTACTCGACATTAGATGGCGACACTTTTCTTATATTTTGAGTCCGTCCCTGTTATATCCTACATTTATTGACATATAGTGTGAGATAGTGAAACTACATAGTAAAATCGATATACAACGAAGCGAGTAGGTAGTTTTGCTATTGACCGTTATGCCCGGGATACACGAGGCTAGTTTTTCAAGCTTGGATAGCAAGCTAGTGTCAGTAAGTTAGCAAGCTAGTACTTCTGGCTTCGTGTAGACAAAACTAGCTTCATTTATATATAAGAGGTGGTAGAGCCTAGAGTTCGCCCGGGGTAGTACCACCGCCCGCCAAGGTACTCAGTACCATTCCTACTGTCATAATAATTGTTTTTAAGAGCAATTGTGTTCCGGATAGGAAGGTGTGGAGCCGGTTCACTTTTTTAGAGGCGACCATCTCAGTCCTCAGGGGTAGCAACGCATCTGTGACCGAATTGGAACAAGACTCACACTAATCATTACTAACTGGACAATACTAATATTAACTAACAGGACTAACTATCACTAACAGTCCCTGTCCTCACACTTATTAACAAACTAACCAACTAACATTCTAACACCATCTACTAATTGGACTAACCACCCTAGTCCCTAAATTGGGTCTTGTTCTAAGTCGGTCACAATTGCCATGGGCGGCAGCGGAAGGGTGGTGCTGCATGCTCGTTTGCTACCTTAATTCAATAAAAAAAAATATATTTTATGAAGCTAGAAGCCAGAAGTACTAGCGTGCTAGCTTACTGACACTAGCTTGCTATCCTAGCTTGAAAAACTAGCCTCGTGTATCTCGGGCATTAGATGGAAAATAAACAAGTGGGCGGATGGTGGGCGGGATCTAACACCCCCTCGCCCCGCAAAGTGTCACGCGTTCTTTCTTAGGGAAATCTACATACAACGTCTCCTCTCTATATTTGCTTCATGGTTACACATGATTAAGTTTTTTTGTTAGTGTTATTACTCGTATATAAGTCGTTTACATATCTGTAACCATACCTAAGGTAAATAAAATTAAGTAAAAGAAAAATTCTCCAGCCATTTTTTTATTGTTCATCAATAATAATATCGTCTAGAGCAGTTACACAACAAACGAACGATCGTGCACTACTGAGTAGTCAGCCACAACTCACTTGACGATATCGAGAAACAACGTGACAGGGTTAATTAGCCAATCATAAAGCACATTATACTCGTATTAGACAATAGCTGCGGGTAGAAGTTTATTTACCTCTACCCGCAGCTATACAATTTAGCTGCGTGGGACCATCGACTGGTGAGTGCGGGGCGAAGGGGAGTGAGGTAGCGGCGGTGCGGTGCATAAATGCGCGATTACGAAGCGCGCTAAAGTGCTGAATTGCATGATAGCGCGCATCATAGAATACGCTATATCTTTTTTCCTGCACTAGATCCAGACTTGCTGCCATACAAAAAGTTTTAGTACTTTTTAAGACCTTTTTAATGACATACATCATAAAGTGTTACAATACTTGGTACGAAACCGCCCATTCTCCTTTGCTAGCAAGACAAAATGCATATTTCAGCAAACACATTAATGTTCGCTATATAAGTAGGTACTTGCTACTTCTAACAGGAAGCATCTTACACTAGATAGACACACGAGATAGAGATTGACATGAAACTCAAGGATAAAAGGAGTACAAAACTTCAAACGGTACTACTTAATAGTAGATTGTATGACAAGGGTGCAAAGTAATATTTTTTCGGCGAGGGCGTTTTTTGAATCCAGAGCGAAGTGAGGGATTCTAGAGTAGAATCCCGAGCGTAGCGAGGGATTCTTTAGTAGAATCCCGAACGTAGCGAGGGATTCAAAGTACGTCGCCCGAGCCAAAAATATACTTGCACCCCCCGAGTGATACACTCTACTTTTCATCACCCACTATGAGAAAATAATATATATATATAATAGAAAATAATACGTAAAAATGCACGAAAACTTAATTTTAATTTGAAAACGAAATCTTAATTTGATTTCTTTTTTTATTATTCAGCTGGCGGGGCCCTCGCGTCGTACGGGTCGTACCAGACATTCTTTATTCAAACAATATTTGAGTTCGACTTCTTTAGCGCAAAATACTAAAATGTTCTAAATTCAAAATAGGACGGAAAAGATCTAGCCGGACGAAAAAGTTGTATGAAAATTCATTCCCGCCCGCTGAATAGAAAACAGCAACTTTGGAACCCCGTAAGTCCGAACCAAGTCGTCTTTTTCGAATAGGTGTGATGAAAATAAATAAACATTCGTATCGATAAAAGGTAAGTTGCAATCACATAACTGTATCTGAAACTGAATCATTTGATTTCTTTGACGTCTCGTATTTTCTTCATTTTAATATTTATTTCACATTACATTAACCAAAGTTATTAACGAAAGATAACCATTTTCCTAAATTTCAAAGCCAAATGATGCGGGCTCTAGATATAAACGATTTATACTGAACTACTAACCGAAAGTATGCAATAAGGAATCGACAAAGGGTATAGATGCCTTTATGCAACGTTTAGATTATCGCCGAGATGGCACTGAGTAGGGATGAAAGCAAGATAAAAATATGACACTATAAAGGGAATCCAATCAATCATAATACCTTGCTATTCCACAAGTAACATAGTTTCGAAATTGCGAATTCAGTTTACCAAATAACAAAATGGCACCTGACATCCGATTATCATGATGCTAGATCACGTGCCGTGCACATGTCCGTGCGCTTATTCGGCTAGTAGTTCCGCTAAACGTCCGGTAATCTAAACGTTGCATTGCAGGAATCATTACCTGGAGTACCTAAGCCGGCTGGTGCGGTCGCACAACATCGACCCGCTGCCGATCCTGGGCACGGACGACTTGGAGACGCTGGTGCGGCGGGCGGCGCTGCGACTGCCGCCCAAGCCGTACGGCTCGCTCGACGGGATCTACAAGCGGGGGTTGACCGAGGTGTGTCGAGGGTATCACAGAGTTCCTTCCCGTTCCTTCTAGGGTACACTACGTGGAGTACCTGGCGGCGAAGGCGCGGACCCTGGACCCCATCCCGATAATGGACGTGAGCGAGCTGGTGGCGGAGCTCCGGCGCCGCGCGCTGCCTCTGCCCGAGCGCGGGCCGTGGGACACCGACCCGATATACGCGGGGATGTGCGCTGAGGTATTCATTAGCATTGTTGCCTCGTCGTCTAAACATGTGACACACACGTGTAATACATACGAGTAATATAATATTAAGTACGTACTAAAATTATATTTTTTATAATTATTTTTGCCTACTAATATGTAAAATAGGAATTTACCTATTGGGTAGTCTATGATATCAGTTGACACACTAATTAAAATAATTATGAATATATTGTTATAATGTCAAAGGATTCCTAATATAGCATGGAAATAATGCTTGTATAGAGCTCAATTTTATATCATAGTGCTTTGCACGGGTGCAATTTAGATATTATAAGCTTTTAAGTTACTCTGAGATAATGTAGCGTTCTAACGGTGAAATAATATTTGCAAGCCATATACATAGTTTTTTTAGGTTCATTTGTTCCAAACTTCCAAAACACACAATTTCTACTCCTTACTCCAGGATAATGACGTGGGGAACAACTAAAACTTGATTTATATTTGTGTGAAATACAAAATATAATGTGTATTCTAAAATATACAATTGGTTATTTTTACAGATTGTCAGAGAGAAAATTCCTTTGGACTGAGAATACACAGAAGACACTATGACTAAAATAAACATCGGAAGAAATTACTGTAGTGCAGTATTTAAATAAAATTTAGTAAATTTAATAACATCACTGAACTGTACTTCATCCACTTACTATTTTTAAAAGGTAGCAATTTTAATTACTTGTCTTATATTAAGAGTAGCATTTGTGTATTCATTTCATATACTATTAATATATACGTAAAAATGTTTTATTTTGTTTAACATTATATAAAATATAAATTAAACTTGATTTTAATTTAAAAAAAAACCTTCAATCCTTAGGTCACCTTCTAGCAAAATTCTCATTCATATGTCTTTGATCCCTTTGAATATAATGTCTGTTTGAGTGAATGCGACTTTCTAAAGATTCTGGTAGTTGTTGTACCGCATTGCGAGATCGCGAATAAGTATTTGGTTTCTCTTCTATCTCCTTTTCGGCCAACTGATTGGCTACGCGACGTTCGCGTTGTTTCTCACGCTCTGCACCAGCAGCCATCATCTCAGCCAATTTACTAGCCTTTTCTGCTTCACTGAGTCCACTATGTTGGTTACTCTGTTTACTCTTTTCATTTACCACATTAGATCCACTTCTGCTTTTATGCTTTTTATATTCACTATCTTGTAGTGAGTTCTTACTGTGTCTATAAGATTCTCTATGTCGACCTTCACGCTCATGTTTGCGTCGTTCTTCGCGCTCGTTCCTGTGTCTATTGTCAGTTCTGGTGTGGTTATCATCTTTTGACTGATACTCTTTTGAATATTGTTTGTTATTCCAGTACCGATCCTCTTTTCCATAATTTCTGCTTCTCTTGTTGGCTTCATCATCTGTAGTTTGTTGGCCATCACTTGACTGGTGATCTTTACTAGTATCTCTATGTTTTTTAACATGTGATCTATCCAAATCATCCTCAGTCGAATGATGCCTTCTCTTTCTTGTATTATCAAAATTGTCACTTGTAGCACCAGTTTTCTTTGATCTTTCCAAATTATCATGTTTTTTTAGTTCATTTTCGGCACTATATTTTGAGTTACGCTTTTGTTCTGAGTGATTATCATCACTTGACCTATCATCACTAGAATCTCTACGATGTTTTCTAACACGTGATTTAGCAGATACATTCTCGGAAAATTGCTGTCTCTTTTTTCTTTTAGCATGATCACTGTCATTATGTTTCATCTCTTTGTTTTGTTTCTTAACTTTTCTGGATTCATTGTTGGAAACATAATATTTTGATTTATGCTTTTGTATTTCTTGATCACTATCATCTGAAGAGACATTCTTATTTTTGGATTTCTTCTTTTTCTTTTTCTTCTTCTTTTTGGATTTCTCAGAAGATTCTGAACTTGAGTCATCCGAGGCAAGTAATGAGGCTAAATCAATACCCTTTTTACCACTTAACGCTTGTAGTTTTTCAGCTAAAATGTTATCAAGGTCTTTGCTTTTCTTATTTTTCTTTTTTAATTTACTTTCGTTTTTAGCTGCCTGTAAAGGAAATCATTAATTTGCTATAAATTCAATCTCGAAATAAATTAACCCATTGGATTCCAGCGAAGCGTACGTACTATGGGTTTCATGACATGAATTCATGTCCATTCAAGTACTGTACATTGACTTTCCAACAACTGACTACATTAAGATTGAAACTTAGTTTCAAAAAACTGGACACAATAATCATCATAAAGTAGGTATATCTATAATGCTTAGATCTTATAAATTTTCCAACCCATTATGTTGATGTGTTTACTATCATTCAGTAAAGTTTTCCAGATGATTTATAGGTATAAAACATGCATTATTATGTTAACAAAAAATAAAATACAAATTTATGGCAATATGTAGTTGTTAATATAAATTGAAACAAATATACTTAGAATTACCTGTTCTTTCCGTAACAATTCTGTAAGTTTTGCTCTTTGTACCGGATTATTTAATAGTGCAGCACGGGCTGCCCTCTCCCTTTCCTTCACCAGCAAAAGTGGGTCTTCTCTCATTTTTCTAGCCAAATCCACCTGAGTATCTCCTGAAGCTGTTAACATACTTGACCCGACCACCCTGCGAGATACTGCAGGTATTTCGTCCGCATCAGTCTTTCCTGTTTGCTCATGACTCTTGTCAATAGCTTTTCCCAACAAATATTCCTCTTGCTGTACTTTCTTGTCTGGTTTCTGGAATATATCACAAAAATTAGAATAAAGAAAAAATTGAAATTGTAGAACTTAGATCTAGAATTAAAGTCTAATTGATATACAGATCTTAGTAACCCTGCATCAAACTAAGTGAAGCAAAACAGTTTATATGACTGAAACTCATTGCAGATCATACGCAATACTTATTTTGTACATGTAATAAAACTGTAATTGGTCGCTGTCTGTACATAGCAAAAATATGCTAAAAATTATTATGGGGCACCTTTATAAAAGCAAGAGAACCCAAAACAATGTTTTTTAATTTTGTCTGTATGTCAGTACATCTATTATGTCTGTGTGTTTGTGCATGTTAATCTCAGAAACCCGCAGGTTCAGATTTATGCGGGAAAAACTCCTATGCACAAACGAAGTTGCGGGCAATAGCTACTCACATTATAAAAAAGAGATTAACTTTGAAAACCCATAGAATAAGAGGATTGTTAATATAGACAGTGATGCCGGTAGTTTTATAATACTATCAACAGTTTTGCTTCAGTGCTTGGGCACATAGTACATTGGTCTATAGCCTACCTCATACATCCAATGCAGGCGGTCATCTCCAGGCAGGCCCGAGTGTGCCATGTTACTCTTAGCTAACTTGTTAAGCTCTGCACGTTCTCTTTCTAAGTGCCTCTCGCGCTCCAGCTCAGCTATACGCTTTTTTTCTTCCGCCGCCGCTTGTTCGGCCTTCCATACTCGTTCTTGGTTCTTCAAGGTGTTCGGATGCCATGCTTTCTTTGCATTCTGTAATAAAACATTGCCTCTTACTAAAAATGATATAAATAATCGAATGTAATATAATAATATCAAAATAAACTCAGATTTGTGTACGTACCAAATCCCCACCACCCATTGCTTTATTTATAGCTCTTTGATAAATGAAAGTCTGAAATTCAACTGATTGACTTCGAAACTTTGCCGCTACATTTATTATTGAAAACCTCTTCCCTTGCTGGTACCAGACCAGAATATATAAAAAAAAACCAAATGAAATTGAGAAGGAAAGTATCGTATTTGTTTTGTTTGTCCTGATTTAATTAATATAATACCTGACCACAATAATTAGGCGCATGACAGATAGCAGTCACGCGGGCCCCCCACCCCGCTCTAGCCCCGCGCGTCCCCTAGTGAGGCGCAGTCGTGTACAATTGTACATTAAGGTCATTTTGACTAGGCTGATGTGAACTTCGTTTTCCGAGATGTTTGCGCAGGTACAGTAACTGACCAAGTACAGGTGGTAGGGCCTAGAGCTCACCCGGGGAAGTACCACCGCCCGCCACGGTACTTTGTACCATTCCTACCGTGTAATAATTGTTTTAAGAACAATTGTGTTCCGGATAGGAAGGTGTGGTGCCGGTTACACTTTTTAGAGGCGACCATCTCAGTCCTCAGGGGTAGCAACGCATGTGTGACCGAATTAGAACGAGACTCATTGAGTCTAGTTCTGGGTCGGTCACAGTTGTTATGGGCGGCAGCGGAAGGTGGTGCTGCATGCTCGTTTGCTATCTTAATTCCATAAAAAAAATTGTACCTCCATTAAACATTCACCATGGTACTTTTGGTACTACTGCAGAATGTACTACGTATTCCCATCCCTAGTTCCAATGACGTCTTAACTGACATGCGCCTAATTATCGTGGTCGGCTAGTACCTATCTCTATGGATTTCATATGGATTTAAACGAAATGACAAATGACAACATTGACAACGTCAACAGCTATCAAAAGTCAAAAGAGAAGCCATTTTTTTTAAATTGCGTTGGTGTTTAAGTAATATCCACTCAGCCAAAAACTGCAAAAACAAGTGAAAGTAGGGAAACCAAGGTACAAAATAGATAATCGGATATTTGAAAATCAAATCATCACGCATCACTGGCGTGTGGGTGACATGACAGAGATAGCGTCTTACAGGGAAGGCAAACTGTAAGACGCTATCTCTGTCACCCATACGTTATCCACGCGCCAAAAGATCGTTGTATAGGTAGGTATTGCTTGACCAGGAATATAAAAAACCTCGCCATGTTGCGGTAAACTCATGGAACTAATTTCTTATACTGGCAACGCTTAGTTTCTAAACGTCAATCGTGAATTGCTTGTCAGTGAGTTTGAATGTCACAGTATGTCTCGTTTGTCTTTTTACTTTAAGTGTCTATTTTGTGCTAAAATGACAAAAACTGTTCATATTCGTGAAAGAAAAGTGGTTTTCTATGTGCTTAAATATCATTTCGTATAAAATAACATTTATTTCCTTATATAAAAATTCCGACATAGTTGTCAAAATGACAATAATAACATGAGCGTTACTATATATAATGCCACCAACTTATCTGTTCAGTAGAAAAAAATGGAACTAAAAAAAGACAACGTCAATTTTGAAATGTCATATCCGCTGTCAATTTTTTGAAGTGCGAGTGCTCTATGTGTTTTAATTCGATTTTAATTGCAAAAAGTGATTAAAAATGCCTGAGCCTCTTAGAAGTGATGCACGATTAGTTATTTTAAAAGTTTTAGATTGTATGAGGGAAGAAAGTCGCCTGCTAACTCCGAAAATAACGTTTGAAAAAGTGGCAAAATGCGTCGTGATTACAACAGGTTAGTGTTGCTATTGCAAGTTAATTAATAGTCCCGCTTAAATTTTTCAGTTATTTTATTTTCCTCACTTATGTTTGCATAATCGATTAAAGTGTCACTGAATATATTTGGCATCTAATTTTTTTTATACATAATATAATATTTATAATATTATATCTTTGTTACAGGAGTTAGTGAACGATTTGTTTACAAGCTAATGAGTGAAAAGAAAAAAGGCTGAAGAAATATATCTGGCGCATCGGCATCATTTTCCACAGGGATTTCACGTGTGGAACCCCTCAAACTTAGAGATCACGATGACAATTATTTTTATAAAATATATAAAAAACATAAATAATTTTAGTCATTAACAATGGATTTTTTATTTCTCTTGTCCTGAAATTTTAATTTTTACATGAAAAAGTAAAATTTGACTGTGTTGGCCTACGTAATTCTTTTATTTTTGAATAAGCTAGCTAAGCTACAACCCACTAATGGCCCACTACTGAGCACGGGTCTCTCCTCATTACTGAGGAGGCTAGAGCATACTCCACCACGCTGCTCCAATGCGGATTGGTGGAGGGGTTAGTGGCCAACCCAGTGTCGAAAGTTTTCAAGCCGCCCGAAGGCGTCCGACATGGCTTAACGATTGCTATCAATCGATAACAACCGGGACCGACGGCTTTACGTGCCCTCCGAAGCACGGAAGCGCTCAAGAAATTTTTGCCACTAGCGGTCACCCATCAGACTACCGACCGCACCCGCTGTTGCTTAACTTTGTCGATCGCTTAGGATCGACGCAAGCCGCCGGGCTATGAGCGCTTCATATTTTTGAATGTTTACGATTTTTTTTTTAATAGTTGTCTATTAAACTTATACTCTTGAGAATTATTCATTGCCATTACAATGTCTTATTTTAGGGCGGTGATAACAGATTGATTAAAAATTTGCCCTCCTATTCGGAGGGTCCGTGTTCGAATCCCAGGGCACGTACCTACCTCTGACTTTGCAAAAAAAGGAAAACATTGCCAAACCGCACTTGTTCAGCATGGTGAACTATGGTCTTAACCTTCTCATTATGAGAGGAGAGAGGAGACCTATGCTTAATAGTGGGTCCTGATGGATTGAGGTAATGATAACACCCTATGTTACTGCAGTCATTGCATGGTAGTTTAAGTTAGTAGCCACAGCCCAAGTTGTGTATCTATATTCGTCGGAAAGGCTTTGTCATCATTTACCATCGAATTATGTGCAACATCTGGTAAAAATAATAGGTCTCAAAGTTGTTGAGCTCCCTTGACAGTCGCCAAATTTTATTATATGGTAACATTGAAGCTGCACTAGCGACATCCGTTTACTGAACAGATAAGTTGGTGGCCCTATAAGTGCGTTTCACCTAAGAGTTCCCTTCGCTGAGTTCGCTATATTGTTGGCAGCCCTGTCTGTCAAAACGCAAACAGTCAAGATCCGAAACTTACAGCTCCGCTTTATTTTTCCCATTATTTGTTGTTTTCGAGTTTTAATCATGCCTAGAACACTGAAAAGTGGTGAAAGAGAGTTGGTGTTAAAAGTAAAAAGCTTTTGTGAACGTGAAAAACGCAAAAAGGAACCACTAATTCCGCTGGAATGTGTTTGACGCATAGAGATAGGAATATACTTTAGATAGAGACGCCCTAATCCTTAACCTCATATGAAATTAGCTGATCGATGTGTAGCCAGGCCGGCCATATTTTATTCACCCTTACAAATGACATCTTATGTCAAACAAATAGTAAAAAACCCATATATTAAAAAAGGCATTGATACGAGGTGTTGTGGTGTCCTTTAAAGATAGAAAAACACATTTAAACACAATGAAGTGCTGTATACTACAATGCGGAGCCCGGAAAAACAAATTACACCCAAGATTAACTTTACATAAGTTAGTACAGTACTGTACCTATCAGTTTTCGTTGTTTGTTGAATATCTGAATGAAATTGATATATGTTTTTGCTGCATGAAGATCTGTGCGAGGGTTACGTAGGCCTGTTAATGTTTTGTTGGGTTTTACATCATTATTTTATATATTTGAGTAGCCGGTTTGTTTACATTTCAATGACACTTAGGGTAGAAAGTGTTAAAATATCGATATATCGATAATTTAAAATGACGCTGAAGAAAGTTGAAATATGGTTCTGCCATGTGTGGAGTTCTCATTCAACGATACCTCATAGGTATGTCGAAATCCGTTCAACCTGTGGGGCCGCACAAATAAATGGACATACATACATACATACACTCGAAAAACATAACCCTCCTTCTGACGCAGTCGGGTAAAAAGAAGGAAGTTTTCAATTCGACCGTATACTTATATGTATGTTTTGTCTATGTTGTATTTCGTCGTTTATGAGCCCGATTTTGATCATTCTTTTTTTATTTGCATTTGGATATTCCAAGGGTGGTACCATGATAAGGACACCAGGATCCAATGATGGCATCTTAGGAAAATCGAGGGGAACTTTTGAAAGTTGTAGGGGTGACTAATTACTCATGGGGGTGACAATTTAATGAAAGTCTGGAGTCGATCCTATGAAGCCAAAAGATAGTCGAAGAAACTCCTCAACTATTTACAGCAATTACTATATGTTTGGGGTTGATTAATTTGTAGCAACGGGAACTTTATCTAGATGGGTTGAATTGAGCCTTTTGGTGAGTAGATTTTGAGTTATCTCTGTTTGTCGATGTTGAAGTCTTTTTATAATTATTTCTCTGTTATCCTATCTGCCCAAAGCTTCTCTTGAAGAATTCGCTAGTTAGCGATACGATCGCTTTTTGTGCCCAATTAATAAATATGCTGTAATACTTTTATTTGTATTTTTGTAATTATGCTGTACATTATAGGTATAGCCTTAAACAAATAAATTAAAATTTGTGTACATAGACACATGTTTTTTATTTACATTTCGGTCCCATTTCCACAATATTAATGCACTAAGGGTTATAACACAATCATGGGTGATCGGATGAAAATTGTCATTCATATCACACAGCAGTACTATCTTCACCCTTACCTTTTATTGAATAAACTCTAAAATTAAATTCAGCGTAGTGCTACATATGACTTATTTATTTATGTAAGTATCTATCGCGATTTTTCTGGATTCAGCGGGTACATTCAGAATCAGTAAAAGTGGCATTATTTAGGAGTAGGCGGACTGGTTAATGGAAGGATGGATATAAAACTGAACATAACTTCAAGCCTGTATTTGGACCTAGTTATATACAATACAGCCAAATAGAGATATGAGTATTTTACTGTCGATGGTTAAACTTCGGTTATGGAACTCTATTTTGATAATTTTACATTATGCATATAATAAATAAAGGCCTTAACTACCTAAATTTCCTAACTGGAACAAGACAAATAGTTTGGCGGCTGTGTTAAGCAAGAGGGTGGTACCTAATTAACTGGAAGAGTTTAAAATACTATCGCTGAGATCGTCTAAAAAGGGGGATCAGTCATTGTGTCCTCGTTTGTTGTTCAGCAGACCATCATGATAGCTGGTTTTTACAAAATATTTTTGGTTGACATGACATGACAAGTTCATCGCAGTAGGTATCAAAATTAATATTAATATCGCTGAGAAGACGAACGACATGTATTATTGCTGTTATATCGTTAGTCATTAAACTAAATATCGATAGTATTTCCGTCCACGTAGTGCGCACAACACTAGTAGAATCGACCATACTTTATTCACTAAAATTTTGACAGGCATTGTCAGGCTCGCTATTTTTGCTTTAGTGTCGAATCCATAGTCCTTATAGATCAATGGTTTGACGCGGTGTTGCCGCCATGACAGGTTGGTTATTGAAAATTTCCCCAAATGGTTGACAGCGATTACTATATTTTATTTTATTACTCAGCTTAACTTAATTATAAAATACCACTGTTACAATTAAGATAGTCACCATATGGTAACCACAGTAAATAGGTATTATTATTTTGCAAGAAGGCGCTGCTACCCCCTATTACGCTATTTATTTGTACATGAAGTTATTTCTTTTTTATATTAAACTAATTAATAAATTTTCCTTTTAAGGTATTTCGGAAAAGACGGTTTCAAAAATTACTCGTGAAGGTGAGATGGAAGCCAGTACGTCAACCAAAATTTCTACTCCGGGCAAAAAACGTCATCGAGAAAAAGAAGTAAAATTGGATGACTTTGACTATTCAGATAATAGTAATATTTCGGGTGTGGGTCCGTGAGACGATCATTCTTATTGTAAAAAAATATAATAAAATATTACACATAAATATTCTGCTTGTTTTCTTTTCCTTTGTTTGGTTCCTTAGGCAGGTGTCCCACCGCCTCCGAGTCAGCGGGTGCAACTCGGCTATTTTCTTGCTCAAGATACGTTCGAAAGACAGTAAGATGGCCGGCAGCGTGAAGAGTCAGCAGGTACTCGCTGGCATCTCTTTTGTTTACACGGAATATCATCTTTTGTTTGTCTTGAGCGAGTAGTAGACCTTTTCGTAATATTAATATCGTATAATTATGTACTGTATTTTTTCAATATTGCGTTGGTGGATATACGCTCAGCCGAAAAAAAATATATTTTGTAACATTAATATTTATAGCTTCGGAAGAACACAATAAGTCATCTTTATTTTCTCCCTAGTTAAAGGGAATATTTTTTTGTTTTAATTTGGCAACACTCATTTCATCGCTACCAACATTTTAGCGAGGGGAACTCTTACGTGAAACGCACTTCTAGTTACCTACTGTTGTCTGTGCTGTTGCCATATAAAAGAAAACATTAGCGCCCTCATGACAGGTTTTCTATTTTTCTGGTCAATAATATATAGAACCACAAATTAGATAATATATTATGATGTTAAGCTTCATACAAAGTGCCCAAAAACAACTCACACATAGACACCGTTCACATACACCAAAAATCGGAACAATCGGACCACTTGGATCGCGGTTGTTATTTCCAGCAATATGACATTAATTTATAATACACAAATAAGATAATTTTCCTTAAAAATGGATAAGAAATGGAATTATTATAACTATTATCGAAGCGATTTTTTTTATTCGACGTTAAATTCCAAATTAAAATTTTTTAGACATCTAGTTGCTACAGAAAGGTACAATAAGTCCTTACTTGCTTGTAATTCAATGATCCGTTACTAAACACAAGTCAATGTAGGACGTAGGAAGTTAGAGTACGTTAGAGTGTATATACCTTCAATTTTTAATAAATACATTAAATGAAGGATTATATTATTGGACATGTAAAATTATTTTCTTAGTGTTAATTTATGTACTTAATAGGATTTTTATTTTGTTTTCAACACACTTGCTCGTAAAGTTGCTATTTTTTCTTTAGTCTTACGCCCGGAATGCGGTTTATTACACACTACACTAGCGGCACGCTATGATGGCCGGTTTGACACATTACAACAGTGATGTGGAATGTCAATTTATTCTCGAACAAAAAACAATTAAGTTTTGTTTTTGTACCTGATTAAATAGGTTTAATAAAACAAAAATGTAAATGTTTATTTAATTTATTTGAACGAACTGAATATTTGAATGAAAATGAATATACATACTTTATATGCACACAAGAAACATATGAATACAAAAGATACCAAAAAAGGTGCCACAAAAGGCCATAATTAATCAGATTCGTCCATACTACTATTTTCACTGTCGTCACTGCTATCATCACCTACATTAATAATTATATGTTCGTTTTCTATAATATTATCTATTTTCACATCTCTTTCATAATCTTCCCTTATTAATTTAACAGTTCTATTCACAACCTTTTCCCAGTCTCCTTTAGTCACATGTTCACAAGCTCATTTTTTTGCGATTTCAGAGGTTTGTCCACATAGTGAAAATTGTTCATATTCACAAGTACATTCACCCCTTAAATGGTGCAAACTGATTTTTCTACACTTGTATATGTTAACGGAAATGTGTTAAATCCGTCATTGTATACAATTCCTAGGCAATGTATACAATGCCTAAAATCGCCAGGCAATGTGTGAAATTAATTATATTGGACACATTTCCTAGGAAATTTATACATTTCCTAAACAGCAATCGGAAATGTAGTACATTAAGATTATAGATCAAGATTTTAATGGGTACGCGGGATAGATAATATGAAGATATTTTATTTTACGTTATGATTTTTACCAGATTGTCTCACCGAGTGCCTTAATCAAAAATATTATTGTGTAAAACAATGAATACTCATTTCCATTACTACTCAGTCAAATTCTTCAAGGTGTAGGTAGGTCGAATTGGTTACAGAACCGAATTAGCCTACCCCTACTCCACGTAGTCTTGTATGCCCTACCCCTAGAGTTTTTTTTAGAACCCGGAGGCGCGGAGGGAGGGCAGCCCCCGCCCGCTGTAACAAAACGCAGACACCCGGGCGAGCCGGAGCGGCTGAGGCTGGTCGCCGAAGGCGACCAGCAAGCCGAAGCTGCGCAGGCGAGCGTGGGTGTCTGTGCTTTGTTACGCAAGGGCGAAGGGGCTGCACCTTCCGCAGCGCCGGAGACGTCACGGTTCGAAATTATGCCCTATATTCTGCGTTTTTACGATTTGGCCAAACGTGGATAACCAAACGTAGACGATTTAACGGTCTGGACAAACTGAGTTGCCCATTTCATGAAATGCGACCATTTGAAGTTAACAAATCTACGATGTGGTCACGACATACACATTTCCTAATACGATATCGGAATTGTATACAATTCCTAGGAAATGTGTACATTTCCTAGGAAATGTATGAATTAAATAATTTTTAAAACAATATTTTACACATTGCCTAAAGAGCTTAGGAATTGTATACATTTCCTAGGAAATGTATACAATTCCTAGATTTCATACATTTCCGGTAACATATACATTTTAGAAATCACGGCGCGCGAAAAAATAAACCGCGCCATTTTGTGCAAACATTTGTTCGTTTATAATTTGTTGATTTGTGACTGAAAAATGTCGATACCTAATTGTTTTTTTCCTCGCAAGTGTGTTGAAAAACGTCGTATGATAAGTACGCGTGTGCTTTGTTCATTACAGTCTTGGCTCTATTACAGCCCTCGCCTTGCGGCTCGGGCTCAATTCCGCCTCGACTGTAATGACCAACTTCGCGCACTTGTATCATAATGTACTATAAAACACTTTTTATATAATATTATTAATACTGCACTTAGTGCAGTAATATTTAAAAAAATTTAAAGATATTTTAGATTGCAAGGAGCAGAAGGTAGGTAATAGATAAGGCGGCGAGTAGGTAGAGCGAGCGCAGCGCTTGACCGCGCCGTGTTGCGGGTCAGTTGCGGTCGCGTTGAGGAAGGTTGAATCGAGCGCACGCGCCGGCTGGCCTCACACCGCGGTTTCGAACGTTCAATGACCGTGCCGCGCGTGTCGACGCTTCTCCCCGCTCGCCGCGCCCTGCACCCTCGCCTCGCCTTCCTGCATCCCTCAACTCAACAGAACCAACTCACTTATACTTTACTCGCTTTGGGAATTTTATTATTTTGCATTCTTACGTTGTAATGGGTGAGGTTCGACCATCTAGAATTTGGTACAGGATGGGGTCTTTCCTAACCTGCCTCAATTAGAAATCTATGCCTACTGCCGTATGCTGATTATTATCATGTTATTGCGTTGTTGTATAGAAATTTGAGACTCGAAAATACGTACTACGTATAGTGTATAAATACACAATGATTTATAAGCAATAATAATTTATAAAGTGTCATAAACTTTCATACCATCTATTAAGCTTTTTTGTTTTTACCTAGTAGGCCATACATAACATCCTTCCTATATTATACAAGGCACCTTACCTTTTCAAGCGTCCACTACCTACATAGTGAAATGTAAAGCAAAGGGTGCACATATTGTATTTAAGTACTTATTTAAGGATGGATATATTTGTCTTGCCCAAAACTGATTGGGAATAACTTCCTTTTTTGAAGTTGAAGAAATATGTAGGTATTAAATTAAAACCTGACGATTTACTGCTTCAGTGTATTCTTTAGATCAGTATGTCAAAACAAACAAATACCTATTAACATTCTGTCTGAAATCTAGAATGTCAGTCATGTAAACGATGTAGGAAAATATGAAAACAACATTGTATGTAACTTGTAAGTAATATTGCGAATAATTACAAGAAATATGTAACACTAGTAAATCCGCCCTCGCTTCGCTTCGGTCCCTTCCCACCAGTCCTTACCAGTCCCTTCAAAAATCATTGTAAATTTTAACAAATTATGTTATTCCCATGTCTAAGAAATATTACTGCAAAGTTTCATGAAAATCCGTTCAGTAGTTTTTGCGTGAAAGAGCAATAAACCCACACACACACACTCACTCACTCACATACATCCTTACAAACTGTCGCATTTATAATATTATTAGTTAGTAGGATTGCAAATTACTTCCAACATACATTTTAACCATATATTTTTGTATATTTTTTTTTACGATAAACTTAGCTACAGTTTTCAGTATCGTAAATTTTTCGTGAGGAAGAACTTACTACAGCCAGATAACAAAACTTCCACAGAAGAAGTTGGTTCGCCACCAATGAGAATTATGAAGAATATCATCGTTGTTACAAATATCTGGTCTGGACTGGACTGACTGTGGTCTTATTCGCTTACAAAGAACTTTGGCCAATTAGCCAAGGACTCAACCACATCGAACTAAGCCGAGATTTTGAACCATACTATAGCTATGCCGAAAACAAACGAGCTTACACGTGTACTATCTCTGTTACATGCAAAATAATTTACATGCATAAAGGTTTTATGGCACTGTTAGTTAAGGGAAAAATATAAAACTAGTGTTCATTGATATTAAAAACATGTTCCCATATCATACCTCACCACATAAAAAAAAGAAAACTAAAATTGGTGGTTAGGTTACGCACTGGATTTTTGAGTAGGTAACATAATTTAAAAAAAACCGTGTTTTCCTGAATTTTATACTTACTGCGCAGGCACCAGAGAACAGGTAATAAAAAGGCTCTGAAAAGGCTCTGATAAATATATTTTTTTATAAAAAACCGACAAAAGAGCAAATGAGACACCTGATGGCTAGCAAGTAAGTGGTAATCATCGTTCATGGATATGCCTCACATGTGTAACAAGGAAGAAAAAAAAGAAGAGCATTCTCGCCAATACAAGGGGCCATACGGGGGACCCGTATTCTGGGTGTCTGACACTGAGACCGCAAAACGGAAACATTTCACAATTCATTTTTGAAATTCCCATTTCAAAAATGAATTGTGAAATCCATCCCTGGAAGCCAGTTCGTAATATATAAAGTAAATCGTAATAAGTATATAATGACTTTAACTGGGTGGTATAGAGCCCCGGGACATTCAAAAGCAACCTGGGGCCCAATTTCCTAAATTTTAAAACCTTGAATCGCGTAGCGTCGGAATGTTTTGTCAATTATGTTATAGCTATTCAAGCATGACGCAATTGAAGCGTTTATAAATTAGCAGACTTCAACCCCTACTCCGTTAGCCTGCTTATAGGATAGGTCAGAGGCAAATTATCCCTATGGTAAACTAGGCACGTACCTAGGGGCTCAAGATTACAGAGGGCCGCGCGCACTTAAGTTTTTAGGTAAAAAATACATATTTAATAATTATAAAATGTAAATGTATAACTCTTAAAGATTAGTTAATTCTATGGACATATAGGGCTCTGATGTGATAGGTACTTGCCTAGGGCAGTCTCAGCATTTGATCCACTTTTAGGAAGGGTCCAAAGCCTCATAGATAGAGGTAGAAGATAGAGGGAGAGGTCCGGTGGGATTGAAGGTGTAACAAGGCCCTTAGAGTCCATCCTGAACCATACTCTACATTTTATATCTGGACCATACTAGACATGCTTTAACTAAGTATTTGTGTCCATACTGACTTTCATTGTTATGATTATTACAACCGTTGATGTAATACAAATACCCAAAGTAAAGTTCTAATCCTCAATTCATCCAGCAAAGCATACACAGAAAATTAAATAATAAAGGAAGTTCATAATGCAGTAACAAAAAATTAAATTACCTTCAGCTACTCAACTGTATACCTGTAAGATTACACTAATAGATATGATGTGTAATTCAATGTGCTAACTGAATATAAAGATTCTAGAACGTTACTGGTCTGTGTACTTCATAGAAAACCGTCAGAAATACGAAAACCGTTTTGCCCACACTTTGTTAAATCTTGAAGTACTTTATATTCACAAAAAAATTTGAAAAAATTGACAAAACAGAGATAAGACTAAAGTTAACATTTAAATACACCTTGGTGCACAATAAAGCGGGTTTTGCGGATACAATTATAAAGTAAACATGTATATTTACATAAATAATGTGCATTAAACTCGCCGGATAAACAAGATGATGCAACAATAATTTACGGACATACAAGTTTACGAGTTCTTGGCCCTACCACTTCATCTAGTGCGTGAACTCGGGTAAGTCTATCCTTACTTCGTTATGTAATAGTCAAAACGTGAAGCAGTGCGGCGGGTCAAGATCCAGCCTTAGCCCTTTAATGTCTACAGACAACTCCATTTTATTCATAAATTATAAGAATGATTACTGTTAACTATCTCTCTTATCAAAATTTGCTAAACAACAAACACGATTTAAATTTCTGAATGACCTCGGCATGTTATTGAAAAAGTTATTTATGGAATACCAAAGAAAGACACAAAGTGGAATAGTATATATGCGGCAGAGATCGAGATATATGTGCGAACTTAATTATGTAAATTTTTTATATATAAATAATAATTATAATGTTGTTAGTAGATAAGTAGATACTTCCTAACAGAGGAACCATAGTGAATGTTATCATCAAAATAATTGGAGTTTTACTTAACATACAACGAAGTATATTAGTCTCTAGCACATTGTATTGTCCTAGACAGACAAAATAGAAACATCAGAGGAAGGGGGCGGGAGGAGGCAAGGTGACACACCACGCATGCGCAGTGTAGCGGAGAGTTCACACGCGCGTCGAAACCGCGGTGGGCCTCCACGTGTTCCCCTCTGCCCCCGCTCGCCGCGCGCTGTCCGCTACCCTCGCCAATCGCCAACCTTCAACAAAGCCGTGGCCGTCTACATACGTAGAGCTACACTATACGACAACGTAATATGTGTAGTGGTGTATATTGTGTTTCCGAATTATTTTTACTTTTTTAGCGTAGTCATGTTTTGTATGGTTAAAATTAAAATCACCTTTATGTGTTTTTAAATACTTACCTACGCAATTAAAACAGTAGGTTCAATAAGTATAATTGATGATTAATTTTCAACTTTGTAGTTAAAATGTAAACCTAGATACCTAAGTATTTAATTAAGTGCCTGCTTATTACTTACAATTTACAATCAATACACACAAAAATACATTGTATAAGATACCTATTATAAGAAGTTATAAAATGAATATATTATGTTTTAATTTAGGATAAAAATTAACATCGACAAATCCCAATATTTTGAATTTTTTTTATTGGATAGCTAAATCAAGATTTTTATTACAACTAATAAATTAAAAACCCATTAACATATAATAAAATTACAAAAAAAGTCCATTAAGTGCTTAATAAACTTTATATTATGACTTCAGCAAGTCTCTACGCCGGGGATGTGATGTGAGTGTGACTGACTGTGACACGACTCAGCACGCACACAGAGTTAAAATGTCCAACACAAGTACAAGGTTTTGGCTGTAGCGATAGAACGGAATGGTGTGCGTCAGAGGAGAGCGGAGGATATGAAACATGCGCTGGCTGGCTCCGCGGGCGCGAGGCGCGAGGCTCGCGAATTCCGCATTCGGCCGTGGACGGTCCGTGAAGCGCGCGCTTGTTTGTCCGCTCAAACTCTATACACAACCTACACCAACATTGACGCTATTGAACCACATAAGAAGCTATAATATAACGTCCTCAGTGAAAATGATAGGTAAGAATTTATTTCTTAATTGCCCTATAGTCCAATTTAATTGCATTTTATGTGAAAATATTTCGGTAATTTTGATATCAATTAAAACTTGTAATAATTTATTTAGATTGTTCATTAATTCAAAAATTTTAAAGTAACAAGCTAATGATTCACTAATTATTACTCGTTTTATTTATATTAAAAATGTCTTGTAATTAACCGTGTTGTTAATTATTTAATAAGCATGTGTGTGTTTGTACTTTTTAAATTATGTTGTATTTATTCGACCTATTTAAGAAAAATCAAGGAACAGAAAGTGAAATACCTACTCAGGATAGCGATGCGATAGGGATATATAACGAAAGTGGAGGGAGAATGCGGGTGGGCGCGGGGTACGATAGAGTGCGGTACGGGTTCGGTGGCCCAAACACGTGGAGGCCCACCGCGGCATTATCTCGCCGAAACCGGGGTACAGGCCTCCACGTGCCGGCGGAGGACATTCACTTTGCCACGTTCAGCTCCCCCCGTTCAGCCCGCACCCCTTTATGGCCTTGCGTAGTTATGTATCCTGATATTCCTGACCGGGCCGTGCACAAGCCGTCCACAACAGACACTGTACTGCACTGTGAATGATTGCGGCGGAATTACGTTTTTCTAATTACTACACAAAAATACAGCCCGGAAAATAGATTAATAATAATGGACAATAATTTTTGTATTTCTAAATTTGGATTTAAATTTTCTACAGGTGAAGAAGAGCGAGTGCATCAGTGTGGAGAATGTGGATTGACACTTTCTACACGCAGTGCCCTGACGGCTCACGCGCGGTCTCATCGGGTCGCTGCCGACGCTCACCGCTGCGATGTTTGCCATAAGACGTTCGCCGTCCCGGCGAGGCTCGTCCGCCACTACAGGACTCACACCGGCGAGCGACCCTTCGAATGTGAATATTGTCACAAAATGTTCAGCGTGAAAGAAAATCTTCAAGTGCATCGACGCATACATACAAAAGAGAGACCGTATCGCTGTAGCGTGTGCGGCGCCGCTTTCGAACACTCCGGGAAGCTACACCGCCATGCACGGATACATACTGGGGAGCGGCCTCATGCCTGCCCTCACTGCCACAAAACGTTTATCCAGTCGGGACAACTGGTAATTCATTTACGGACCCACACCGGGGAAAAACCGTATCGTTGTCCCGCGCCGGGCTGCGGGAAGGGGTTTACGTGTTCCAAACAGCTCAAGGTTCATTCTCGGACTCACACTGGAGAACGCCCTTATACTTGTGACATTTGTCTCCGAGATTTCGGGTACAATCACGTGTTGAAGTTGCACCGTTTTCAACATTATGGCGAACGCTGCTACCGTTGCACTGTGTGCGACGGCACGTTTAATACCAAGAAACAAATGGAAGCCCATATTTATAAGGAACACGGCGCCGAGGCTCCGCGTGCTACGCCCTCACAGTATACAGTGCCGGTGGTCGTGAACGGAGGGGTGATGTGTGACATGGTGGAAGCAGCCCTACAACAATTGCCGCCCACTCCACCGAGCTCTCCCCCATCGCCGCCTTGCCCCGCAGCGACGTCAATGCCATCGCAACCTACTTCTGTAGCGGCGCCTCCCCCTCCCCTCACCCCCGCGCCCTCCCCGCCTACGTCTAATTTACAGTTTACACTTGCACCTTCTTCGCTTCCTCCGCGAAAGAGAAAGCTCATCCCCCAAATCGATTCCTTTGACGTGCCCACGGTACGTCATACTTCAGTAATACAATTCGCTCCACCGGCCACTGAATCATTGTAGCATACTTTACTTTCAGCATTTTTAGTATAAATGCACATTTTCATGTATGTAAAGGCTTTGTTCTTATCTAATCGATAGCTAAATGAGAATTTTGCGAGATGTTTGTAGCGCTAGTGTAGAATGATATTATGTTGAGTGATTGTTTATTATATTTAGTCGAGTACATTGTGTCGTTTCAAACTAAAGCTATTTTAATTATTCTATTGTAATCTTGAAAAGACTAATTAGCTGTTTATGCATTGTACCGTCAATATCTGTAGAATAAGTTTTATATTTATCTATACGTGTTACTAGGATTACGCTAAATTTAAGTAAAACAGTATAAAACACAATTTTTATTATTTTTTTACCCCTTCCCACCCCTTCCTAAAAAGTAAAAAAGAGAGAGGTCATGGTACTCCCCGATAGAACAGCACATTATCAAAAGAACGTTTGACGTAAGTATTTATAGGTAATAAAATTATTTCAGGTGCAATGATAATGAATTGCTTCGAGAAAAGGATGGTACCTACGGTACCTACCTAGTTATTGTTTTGGATGCAATTAATGTTAATAAATATTATAATATGAAGATCATAATATTGTCATTATTATGGCCGACCAAGTCAGGGCCGACCTTGATAATGATGATGCCTGCCATAAACAATAAAAAATTCTACCGCCAATCGTAAATATCATGGCATGTCTGCACGCTTGGCGCTTGCCGCAAACTTCAAACCTCTACAAACGATTGGCTTCATTTTGGGATTTTTGGGAATCAAAGGTCGCCATCCACTCGCTTGCGAGTGTGTGTCCTGTGTGCTTAGTACTTACGAGTTGCATCGAAAACTTCACTTACACGTCATCCGTCAAAACGTGAGTGACGGTGACTATCGAAAAGTTGCGAGTACGAGTGTCAAACGTCATAACCTCATAACCAAGTCGATCGCGTATCGGCCATAGATAAAAGAAGTAAAAGGATATGCCCTAAGGTCACGTCATCACGTGACGTGAAGCCAAGTATTACCCTAATATGGCGCCGACTCCGCCCACAAAACAGGGATGTTATTTTATAGTACAAAATATCGACATCGATTTAACGTTCAAAGATAAAATCCATACTAGGTACCTTTCTAATTTTTAGTGACCAACCGTAGGTTCCGATTTGTTTTTTTCCGATCCGTTTTGTTTTTTTCCGTATTTGTATCTTATGTCTAAGTAACACAAAATTACTGATTTGACCAATAGTAATTTGTGTGAACTCTCATGTTCGCTGTTGCCACTACAAAAAACTCAATAAACTTAAAAATTTACGCGAAAATAAAAGATAATTACAACTAACCTGAAGAATGATAATGCTTCGTCTTTTTTCAGAGAACTTGAAGTCTCTCCCTCTAATACAACACTTCACCAAGTTAGTTTTTGATAAATATGTTAATTAATAATAAAACAGAAAGTTTTTTAAGTCACAAGTCTCACTGTTTTTTGAATATATTTGTTTACGTTACAGATGACAGATCATCACTGTATCTGTATGGTCATTGTCAAAACTGTCAACCTAAGCGACCCTAAAATGGCGTCCCTTGCTTCAAGGCGGGGCTTCGGAGATATTTCTAAAAATGTTACCAGTTGAATGAAACGTGCGACCATTGATGTATAAATACCTAGATTGAGCGTCGCCCTACAATGAAGACAAAAAAAACAAGGCAACAATATCAAGCATGTGTGCGTGCAGGCGATGTTTTACACGTTCGTCTATTGTCTATGTTGCGTGATCAATGATACCAGTTACTAAAATTCTCCCATAAATCACACATTGAACTTAATTTATTGAGTGGTTATTTTCATGTAAAAATAAAAAACCCTACTAAATTTAATTACACTTGTTTATGTTAATTTTGTAATAAACCAGCTAAGTTAATTAAATTAATATTTTTTTACGCAGTTTGTAGTTGGAAATTTGAAATAAAAGATCACAGATATTAGGAATGAGATCTAACTACTTTTATTTTGACTCTACTTTCTATTACTGACCACCTCAGATTGAGTTGAAAATTTTAGAAGAGGAGGGGGGTGACTCTCCAACCCTCCCCCCACCATTTTTGGGCGGAGGAAATGCATACCTTTTTTAGAAAAAACAATGAAATTTTATAAAATTGTAAAGTTACCGACTCGGATTAAGTGAAAATTTGAGGGGAGGACGGGTTCTACACTCTCATTCGTCTCCCCAAATTAAATATTGCTCTCATAAAGTACTTACTTTTTTAAATTATTTTTCTAAATCTCTAAAAATTTTAAGGTTATGTGGTCTCATTGGTTAATGTGTAAGCGCTCGAAGTCTTAAGTGTATGTATATGTGTGTGTGTGGCCGTGGCGTGTGTGTGTGTGTGATTGTGTGTGTGTTTTAAACTACATTATAAAAAATAAATAACTTAAGTAGATCTAATTTGAATTTTGGGCATAATTTTGCGGAAGATGCAGCCAAACAGGCAAACAGGACTAATAATAGCGAAAAAGTAGATTCGAACTAACCTTATTATATTGGTAGCTCTGTCAAACTAAGCCAAGAGTCAATAATCCATCCGCAAATCGCGTGTTTAAAAAACACCTTAAAGAATAAAACAAGTCAACGCACTATGGATTAGTAGGTATAGGTTAGGTTGGATTGTATAATAACCAAGCGGAAAAAGGGACGCCCGAAGGGGGTCCCTTCGACATATTTTATTTACAACACAACACCTTGAAAGGTAGCAATTATCTAGATAACTTAGATAACATAAAAGAACCTTGTACAGTATTTTAGTTCCGTCATAACCTTAAAAATTTTGAAACTTAAAAGAATAATTAAAAAAAAGTATGCACTTCCTTACAGCCATATTTGGCGGGAAAGTTGAGGGAGTCAACAACCTCTCCTCCAACAATTTTCAGCTTAATTTGAGGTAGTCACTTTATAATTTTTGGAAAGTTGATTTTTTTTAATAAAAAAAGTATGAATTTCCTAGATTCAAAAATGGTGGGGGGAAGATGTGGGCGTCGGCCCCCTCCCCCCCTTAAATTTTTAGCTTAATTTGAGGTAGTAACTAAAGTAAAGTAGAGCCAATTATTTACGTAACCTAGCTAATTTAATAAAAAAAATTACTTGGAAAGTTAATTACATGCATATCAATAAAAAAACCTTAATAAATAAAATTTTCACATTACTCTTGGCACCTTTAAAAGTTGTTTATTCGACCCAATGCAAAAATAATCATTAAAATGGACTCATAAACAAACGAATATTAATTTTATATTATTGTAAATAAACACAAACGTATTGGTAAACTCCACCTTTTTTTAATCGATTTATAAAAGTACATGACCAAATAATATAAACTTAACCATAAACCAATTAATATGCCCACAAAAAACTACGGCAAGTCGGGAGCATAAAAATAGAAACTGGCAACACTGACAAAAAAATGACGTAATTTGGTTACAATAAAAATCTAAATTGAAATTTAATTAAAAATATGTTTATTGGTTACTTGCTTATGATATGTGATGTTTTTTGAGTTTTTTTACCCTTCCTCTATAATTCCGGCACAGTTTAATAGCACATTTCGTCATGTTATCCCTCTTATTTATTTATTTAAATTGCGCGCGTAATACGTAGTGACACGAAAGCGGCGCGATCGGCACTAATTGGCGGGAAAGTACTTCGGCGCCAATAGTTGGCGCCGCTTTTTTGACACGTCTTCGCGGATTCGATTATCCATCTAGATACTTATACATCAATGCGTGCGACATATATTGTACTTTTTCTTCAAACGCAAATTGTAATGTGTAAGAACGAGACAAATATATATTTGGTATTGTGGACCATATTTACATGATATTAGTATAACGTAAAATTATATAGGTAAATAAGGGCTTATCCTCTTTTTTTCTTTAATCATTGAACGGGACGCGCTTAAAATAAATGATATTAATATTCTGTGGCGTGACACAAGACACTTGACACTGACAGCAAGACAGCTGACACTTTGACAGACGTATCACGTAAACGACGCGAGCGAAGCGAAGCCGGCTTGGCTTGCCATTTTAAATACCGCTTTTGCTGTTTTCAGGATTTCTGTTTTCATCTGAGTGTTTTGTGACAATCACAAATTCAAAATGGTTATTATTTTTTATTTCTGTTCAAATTAAATTTATTCTAGTCGACTGTCAGTTTATTTTTCAGGATGTGAAATAGGAAATGAAGAATAGAAATATTCATAATGATATCAAATAAATTGTATCTCATAATAATCTCTTTTGTTACAGACTATCGGAAAGAATAATAAAATGCAACAGCACATTAATTATCGTGTGCGAGTTATACTACAAGACTCGCGGACGTTTATTGGTACCTTCAAAGCATTTGATAAACACATGAATTTAATTTTAGGAGACTGCGAAGAGTTCAGAAAAATTAAGTCTAAGAACGCTAAGACTGCTGATAGAGAAGAAAAGAGAACATTGGGTTTTGTGTTAGTTCGTGGTGAAAACATAGTGTCTCTAACTATCGAAGGGCCTCCGCCTCCTGAGGAAGGATTGCCCCGCGTGCCCCTGCCTGGAGCCATAGGCGGGCCTGGAGCCGGGCGGGCGGCCGGTCGAGGCGCAGGACCTGCGGGGGCGCCCCCAGGATTACAGGGTCCTGCAAGAGGTGTGGGTGGTCCCTCTCAACAACATATGGCCCCAGGTTCCCGTGGACAGCTTTCAGCGCCTCCTCAGATGCGTGGCGGTCCTATGATGGGAGGTCCACCACCAGGAATGATGGGCGCTCCACCGGGAATGGGCCGAGGAGGCCCAGGTGGAAGAGGTCCTCCTGGAATGCGTCGTTACTAGTGTCTGTGTAGTTAAGTTTTATTTTAAGTGAAGTGTTTCCCATTTTGATGTAAGACGTAGTCTTTACACACATTGAATAAATGTGGTGTCCTGTATTTCATTGTGAAGAAGACAATTGTAACATTCAGAGTCAATAAACTAAAGAAAAGAAGGTATAATAAATAATAATTGTAACTGGATGCTTTTTTTGCCAAATATTATAGAAGTTGGCCTTGTAAACAATCCTAATATGCATCATTATGTATTTCTTTGATGAGAGAATGCATTGGTCTATTATTTAGTTTTAAATTTGAGTTTTATGTAGGCTGGGATTTTGTTTTTAACAAAAATTCATCATACTGTTAATTCAATGCAAATAGTGATCGGTCAGAATTACAGCTGACTTTTAACATGTAAAAAAATTATTTTGTCTATAGGTATATTAAAAAAAAATTGTGACTTTTATGCCGATAGAAGTCAGTGTCCGCATAGTGCATTGCATTAGCTTGAGGGGCCTTAAATCAGTGTGTGTTGTGTGTTGAGGGACCACATTGTGTGAACATTTTGGTTATCAATATGAAAAATGATGCAGCAACAGCGCTTGCTAATGCAATGCTGACTTAACACGCTGTGTGGATGCTCACTATATGATTTAACAACATTTGCTAACCATGAGAGACTGGCTGTAAGGGAAGACTTACATTATTTACTTATATTCATACTATTTAGGGTTATGAATGTACTTTATATTTGTGTTCTAATTATAGCAATAAGAATTTATGATATTTTTCTCTAACACCCTACTTTATCCTATTATATCAATGGAAAATTAGCACAGTGACATAGTACTGTCTAATAACAATAATTGACTTTAAAATGCTTGCATTTTATACAGAGCCAGAACAGATCATTAATTATATAACAAGGGAAGAGTGATTTAATGTTGGCAATATTGTATATTGTATTTGTTACTTTTTTTAGAGGGGGACCATCTCAGTTGATAAGGTTAGCAAACCATGTCATAATGTCATTAACACTCCTTAGCTCAGTTCTCTTATTTACAAACTAACCAACTAATATAGTGGAGTGCCGTTAGCTTTTAACCTTGGAATCCAGGGACTATGAATGAATTTTGATAAAAATTGTTGGACTGTATTTCAAAATGCACAAATAGAAAAGTTAAAAAAAAATAGTTCACCAATCTTTTTTTTATTTTTTTTTTATCTTTATTGGTAAGTTTGTGACCCCATAACTTCGTGTTGGGTAAACCGATTTTGTTGATTCTTTATTTTCTTGACAGTTGGTGCTCTTGGTATGGTCCCGTATAAATTTGAGCGACATCTGACGAGTAGTTTTGAATTAACTTGAATAATGTGTAAGGATGTTTAGCTGTGTGTGTTTATGGTTTTTTCCTAATAACTTTTTACTGAGTGTTTAGATTTTTATGATTCTTTCTTTATTTGAAAGCTGGTACTTGCATTGTAGTCTCATATAAACTAGAACGGCATCTGACCAGTAGTTTCCGAATTACCCTCAATAATTTTTTTGTATGTATATTACCTCATATTTTACTATTTAGAGGTCCGATTTTGATCATTCTTTTTTTATCGAAAGCTGTGGCTTTAGGTGAGGTCCCGTTAAAATTTCAGTTCCGTCAGACAATTAGTTTTTGAGTTACTCTTAATAATGTGTATTTAATTTATGGTCGTTACGTCATAACTTGTCACTGGATGCTTCGATTTTGATAATTCTTTTTTATTCGAAAGCTAGTACTTGACATGTGGTCACATATAATTTTCAGCGATATCTGACGAGTAGTTTTTGAGTTGTCCATACTTCTCGATTTTGGATTCGGTTATTTTTTGTAAAAAGTTATTTTATTATTTGAAAGCTAGTACTTGTCGATGGTTCCATGTAAACTTGAACAACATCTGACGAGTAGTTTTTGAATTATCCTTAATAATGTGTATTTATGTTTGTTACCTCATTACTCTCTACTAGTGATGTAACGAATGTCATTTTTTGAACATTCGCGAATGCGAATGCGAATGCGAATATCCGATTTCGATATTCGCGAATGCGAATGCGAATATTCAGTTTTTTTTATTTGAACTTAATTTTCTATGCGTGATCCATTAGCATCTTTCTCCGAAAACTAATTAATTGATTAGAACTCAACTGACTAAAGTTTCACCCCGCTAGAGGGCTGTTCAAGTATAAGGTACGTAAGCAATTTATTTTTATAATTTTTAACCTTATAAAAAATCACACTAGAAAGGAAAGTAGATTGGCGGTAGAAATCTCAAAATAGCGTTTACTCGCTTAGAATTCATTATTTTTGATGCCGGACTCTTGATCATAAATCTATTTGCAATTTGAGAAACGCCGGAATAGCGTTTGGTTCGACCATAGAAAAGCGGGCAAAGCCTATGCATTTAATTAAAAGAAGACAAAATTATGCAGAAAATGCGAAGAGTTGTAAAAAATATTGGCTTACTAACATAATCACCAACCAGACCCGCCCACCCCTCATTTAATAATTACTTAAAATTTTGCCATTTAATCTTTTTTAGGACTTGTAGTTTTTCTGGAAATTGCGATAAACCGTTTTTTACCCTTAAACCCCCCTCAACCTCTTCCCGACCTCAGATACTACGTAATTTATTTTTCCTTTTATTTTTGTCATGTTTTCTTCCTTTCCCAATAGATTTCATCCAGTTACTATTTTTTTTTTTTACTTTTGACCAATTTTAACGGCTTCGGCACTGGTCTAATAATCGGTTCTGCATGTAGAAATCAACTTCTAAACTCTTACTTATGGCGTTGCTGTAATGTTTATTATTATGGTGATATCCTGTATTATGACAAGACAACAAAAAAGTACTTTGACGGGTTAGTTTTCATGTCAAAGGAACTAAACTAAAATATCAATGAAAAAATATTGAATTTTGTTTTTTAAATCCTTTTTTGTTCTTCTACGAAAAAGATATTAAATAAAATATATCATCAGTTGATTACCTATAATGCCACCAACTTATCTGTTCAGTAGAAAAAAATGGAACTAAAAAAAGACAACGTCAATTTTGAAATGTTATGTCCGCTGTCAATTCTTTGAAGTGCGAGTGCTCTATGTGTTTCAATTCGATTTTAATTGAAAAAAGTGATTAAATATGCCTGAGCCTCTTAGAAATGATGCACGATTAGTTATTTTAAAAGTTTTAGATTTTATAAGGTAAGAAAATCGCCTGCTAACTCCGAAAATAACGTTTGAAAAAGTGGCAGAATACCGTCGCCGTTACAACAGGTTAGTGTTGCTATTGTAAGTTAATTATTAGTCCCGTTTAAATATTTCAGTTATTTTATGTTCCTCACTTACCTATCTTTGCATAATCGATTAAAGTATTACTGAATATATTTGGTATCTAATTTTTTTTATACTTCATATAATATTGTCTTTGTTACAGGAGTTAGTGAACAATTTGTTTACAAGCTAATGAGTGAAAAGAAAAAAGCTGAAGAAATTTCTCTGGCGCATCGGCATCAGTTTCCCATGTGGAACCCCTCAAAATTAGAGATCACGATGACAATTATTTTTATAAAAAATGTAAATAATTATAGTCAATAACAATGGATCTTTTATTTCTCTTGTCCTGAAATTTTAATTTTTATATGAAAAAGTAAAATTTTACTTGTTGGCCTACATAATTCTTTTATTTTTGGATGTTTACGAAATTTATTTTTTAACTAAGACAAATACACTTGAGAATTATTCATTGCCATTATAATATCCTATTTTAGGGCGGTGATAACCAATTGATTAAAAATTCGGCCTCCCATTCGGAGGGTCCGTGTTTGAATCCCAGGGCACGTACCTCTGACTTTTCGGAGTTATGTATGTTTTAAGCAATTAAATGTCGTTTGCTATAACGGTAAAGGAAAACATTGCCAATCTGCACTTGTCCAGCATGGTGAACTATGGCCTTAACCTTTTAATTATGAGAGGAGACCTATGCCCTGATGGATTGAGATAGTGATAACATCCTGTGTTACTGCAGTCATTGCATGGTAGTTTAAGTTAGTAGCCACAGCCTAAGTTGTGTATCTATATTCGTCGGAAAGGCATTGTCATCATTTACCATCGAATTATGTGCAACATCTGGTAAAAATCATAAGTCTCAAAGTTGTTGAGCTCCCTTGACAGTCGCCAAATTTTATTATATGGTAACATTGAAGCTGCACTAGCGACATCCGTTTACTGAACAGATAAGTTGGTCCCCCTTAAATCTCCGACACTGGTGGACAGTCACATTGTATACTTTTACGTAGACATTTTTGTTGTCATTTCACAATATAGTGGCCGAGAACGTGACAAAACTTCTTTGGTGCATTTAAGCAGGTTTGTCGTGCAGTTAGTCCAGTATTAATAAAGGATTTTTTTATATGAATAAATATGTCTACATTATCATAAAGAAATAATTTGTAAACAAAACAATACCATAAAAAACTATTATGAATCGAAAAACATCAAAAATGTTAACTGCTTCTTAAGCGTCCAAAGTGAGGGTAGTTGAAATAATATTGACGTATACCTCGAAAACTAGACGTGATGATACCACATAGGTAATGTTTGGTATTATAATATTATGTTTGGTACTTTGTATCAATGACTTGTTACATACCTATTTATTGCATCCAACCCAACAGTTAAGCGGGTACCAAAATCGTGTAACGCAGTGTTATTTTTAATTTCTTCTGGTGTAGTTCAATATTCGCAAAACATTCGCATAAATTTTGCGAATGCGAATGCGAATATGGAAAAATGATGCGAATATTCGCGAATGCGAATGCGAATATTCGTTACATCACTACTCTCTACTGGGTATTGCGATTTTGATGATTCTTTTTTTATTTGGAAGCTGGGGCTTGTCGTGTGGTCTCATAAAAATTTCATTTACATCAGACCAGTAGTTTTTGAGTTACTCTTAATAATGTGTATTTAATTTATGGTCGTTACCTCTTAACTTGTCACTGGGTGCTTCGATTTTGATAATTCTTTTTTTATTCAAAAGCTAGTACTTGACGTGTGGTCTCATAAATTTCAGTGACATCTGACGAGTGGTTTTTGAGTTATCTAGTGTAGATAACTAGTATCGAGTGTAGATAACTCAAAAACCACTCGTCAGATGTTGTTCAAGTTTACATGGGACCACCGACAAGTACTAGCTTTCAAATAATAAAATAACTTTTTACAAAAAATAACCGAATCCAAAATCGAGAAGTATGGACAACTCAAAAACTACTCGTCAGATGTCGCTGAAAATTATATGTGACCACACGTCAAGTACTAGCTTTCGAATAATAAAAGAATTATCAAAATCGAAGCATCCAGTGACAAGTTATGAAGTAACGACCATAAATTAAATACACATTATTAAGAGTAACTCAAAAACTAGTCGTCTGACGGAACTGAAATTTTAACGGGACCTCACCTAAAGCCACAGCTTTCGATAAAAAAAGAATGATCAAAATCGGACCTCTAAATAGTAAAATATGAGGTAACATACATACAAAAAAAATATTGAGGATAATTCGGAAACTACTGGTCAGATGCCGTTCTAGTTTATATGAAACTACAATGAAAGTACCAGCTTTCAAATAAAAAAAGAATCATAAAAATCTAAACACTCAGTAAAAAGTTATTAGGAAAAAACCATAAACACACACAGCTAAACATCCTTACACATTATTCAAGTTAATTCAAAACTACTCGTCAGATGTCGCTCAAATTTATATGGGACCATACCAAGAGCACCAACTGTCAAGAAAATAAAGAATCATCAAAATCGGTTAACCCAACACGAAGTTATGGGGTCACAAACTTACCAATAAAGATAAAAAAAAATTAAAACTTTTCTATTTGTGCATTTTGAAATACAGTCCAACAATTTTTATGAAAATTCATTCATAGTCCCTGGATTCCGAGGTTTTGCCATTTTTATGTCTAACGGCACTCCACTAATAATTTTATCCCTAAACTAATAATGGCACAGCCAAAAACTAAGTCCCTATTTGACTCACGTTTTAAGTCCATATCATGAATAGCAGCGGAAGGATTGTCTTGCATGCTCGTTAACTATGTTAATTCCATAAAAAAAGAAATTTGCAAGCGGTGAATGAGTATTCTTTTTGGTGTTATAAAATTTTGCCCTGTGGTGGAGCCCTGTATGGCAGTCTTGACTTATTCTTAGTTGGTTTTTAGGGTTCCGTACCCAAAGGGTAAAACGGGATCCTATTACTGAGACTTCGCTGTCCGTCCGTCCGTCTGTCACCAGGCTGTATCTCATGAACCGTAATAGTTACACAGTTGAAATTTTCACAGATGATGTATTTCTGTTGCCGCTACAATAACAAATACTAAAAAACAATAAAATAAATATTTAAGTGGGTGCCCATACATTCGACGTAAGTTTAGTTACCATTCGGTCCAAGAGATGGCGTTGGGCGTAATATGTGGCTACAATAAAACAATTAAAAATATTTAAGTGAGGCTAAAATATGATAAAACAGACCAGATTTTTTTGGCGTTTTTATACATAATGGTACGGAACCCTTCGTATGCGAGTCCGACTCGCATTTGGCCGGTTTTTTGTTCACTGAGGCAGGGTGCATTAGTTAAAGTTAAATGTAGTATACTGTGATAACGAAACTTGGGGTTTATAAAACCAATAAATAATTTTTCTACTTGTTTATTACACATGTAAATATACATTCTTATATTACTAAATATAATTAAATAATAATATTGGGTACATATTAAAATACAAGCATACCAGCATTGATTTTTGTATTTTTCAGCAAGTATTTCTTGAATCCTCTAATGGCAATAACCACAGGAGGGGTGGCATCGCTGTCCATCGACGCCGCAGCGGCACCCTCCGCTAGTGTCGCCGCGACCGCCCGGCCCCCAGCGCCTCCCTTTCGTTACCCAGCATATCTCAGTTTTACAAGCTGAACATTTCACCCAGTCGCAACCCCATTTTTTTGTGATAACAGCCCTACATTCTGGACATTCTAGCGCTTCACCTTTAGCTATCAAAGAGTTCAGTAATGCTTGAGTACCCTCGTCGTCTTTATTAGTTTCAGCAGCTGTGACTGCTTGGCGCAGTTTGGTTTGATATTGCTCACAGGTTTCACCTTCATGTATTGCCTAAAACAGTAGAAAGAGAAATTATATTTATGACATACATTTATAATACAAACGAAACCATAATTGTTACACATTACACGACACAGCACATGAGCTTCAGTTTTTGAAATATGCCAAATAAGAGGTAGGTAGTAGATAAAATTAAACATTTGCAATTAGAGTAGGTTACGAGTTCTATCAGTATCAGTAGAATATTATCTCTGTTCTATAATGCAGTTTTTCTTGGTCTTGGAACTTTTAGCACAATAGGAGAGAGGAGAGGCTTCAAGTTCTGCAAAGTTCGGAACAAGTTCTGCACAGATGGCGCTACTGGAAATTAACACAAGAAGATGCAACATTTATACACCTACATTTTTATGTAAAATAAAATTGTTTTCATAGAAACCTGTTACTAAGGCTTTCAAAATAAATTCCTAATCCTTAAAAAAGAGTAATTGATAATTTTGAAAAGTCTAACTTCTTATTTCACCACATATTTTTTTATATGTAAAAACGCCTCTTGGCAGCCGCCTTCTCTATATTCCACTAGCGAACCGCCCTCGCTTCGCTTCGGGACCCGTAAGTATCAACCGCGTAGGTCCCGCTCCCGTAGGAATTTCGGAAAGATAATAAACTATCACCAAAATTAATTGAGGTTAAATTAAATTAAACTTACAAATAAAGCTTACGACAAAATAATAGCAAAGTAGCAAAGGATCACAGCAAGATTAATTCAGATTAAACTTGGAAACGCGGCAAGTTTGGTATGGCAGTGGGTTCGACCAAATTTGATTACCATAAAAACGGTTCTAGTGTGTTAATCTTAAAAGATAGACATATACTGTCGTGGACATTTTTTTAGATCATTTCAAGAGGAATAATTCTTTCATACATATATTTTTGGTATCTTGAATCGTTTTCGCAACGCATGCAACGAAAGCCCTCGAGAATGAATAATTTTCCCCGTTTTTTCCACATTTTCCATTATTTCTTCGTTCCTAATTGTTGCAGCGTGATGTTATATAGCCTATAGCCTTCCTCGATAAAAGGTCTATTCAACACAAAAAAAAATTTCAATTCGAACCAGTACTTCCTGAGATTAGCGCGTTCAACCAAACAAACAAACAAACAAACAAACAAACTCTTCAGCTTTATAATATTAGTATAGATTAGTATAGATTCGCGTTCGATTTGGATTCGTTATAATTGCATGGCACACAAATGTCAGCTTTCCGCCTTTGGAATTAAGGTAGATTTAAGATTGAACCGTGATCTTTAAATGCCCCTAGTAAATTTTGCTTACAGGCTGAATTGAACTGTGAGCACAGGTAATTAAAATGGCTTTAGTTCCATATTCTCGGCGACTCAAGTACAGTATCATCATCTAAAATTTGAGTGCGGGGCAGTGGTCCAACTGCTCTGTCCAACTAGTTGGACCACGGGTCTTTACTAGGGCCAGTTGTCCAACTTTAAAAATAGTTGGACCACAGCACCATTTGAGAGTTCCGTGGTCCAATTCATTTAAAAATAACTTGTCAACTTTAAAAACTGCATCTTTATGTATGGCACATACTGTAAAGAGATTTAATGAAAAAGTTACATGAGTATTTTGCGGATGGAACCTTTAAATGTTCCTCCAAAGTCCAAACCTTACGTATAATTATTTACTAAGTATATTTATTTGGCAATACGGGAAGCACAAATGAGTCTATTAATGTTGCGCGCTTGGTTTTTGCTTTTCTAAGTGCTCATCATACTGACTCGCGGGCGCGGTCACGAAATATCAAACATTATGGAGTACCTAATATCCAAGGACGCGTGTTCAGTATGAACAAGCACTAAGTGACAAGAAGCAATCCACGTATATTCCGTTATTGGAAATGCTAAGATCACAGTTAGATTGGGATTCAAAAATATTACAATGTGACTTTGATGACAATGTTTATGTCTGAACAGCATTCAAGAATTTAGTCCGACAATTAAAATTGTAGGCTGTTATTTTCATTGGTCGCAATGTATTTGGAAAAAAGCAAAAAAATTAAGTGTCTTAAAATTAAAAGTAAATCATAAATCAGTGGTGCCCAAACGGTCGATCGCGATCGACCGGTCGATCGCAAGAGGTTTCACGGTCGATCTTAGAGGATTAAGCAAGTACAAGATTTTACTTTCGCAAATTTATAAATTACCTACTGAGCATTCCGATCGTTTTTGTTTCAATTCATTTATTTCTGTGACGGACTGACGGACGATGTCGACAGGCGACGCTATGACCGCGTGCGTAGTGCGCAAAGTTACGATAGCGTAAGAGAGTGCTTTCTTTTTTAATAATATTTTTTATGTACAAATGTGTGTAAAGAGTAAGAAACTATGTAAAACTGTTTGATTGTAAACATATTATAAATCTAATCATTAATAATTAGGTACTTATTATTACAACATAAAAATACATGATAAAAAAATTACATAAAAATAAAGCAGTCGATCTTAAACCCTTAACTTTTTCTCAAGTCGATCTTCACAGCAAAAAGTATGGGCACCTCTGTCATAAATAGTAATAACTTTTAACAAAATAGAACCGACTTTAACGCCAAAAAGTAAAAATCGGTTCAGTTACACGCGTTTAATATTCCTAAAAATACTTCTCCTAAGTCTGATAAACACGATGCTGAAAACCGCATCAAAATCGGTTCAATCAAAGATGCAGTTTTTAGTGTTGACAAGTTATTTTTAAATGAATTGGACCACGGAACTCGCAAATGGTGCTGTGGTCCAACTATTTTTAAAGTTGGACAACTGCCCCTAGTAAAGACCTGTGGTCCAACTAGTTGGACAGAGCAGTTGGACCACTGCCCCGCACTCTAAAATTTTAAGAATAGTATTGTTTGCGTTATTGTTTGGCTTCAGACACGAAGGCCTGCCAGCATGATATAGGGGTGGAGTTTATTTCGATATAATTATTTACCTGACATTGCACACAATTAGTTTTCTTGCACACCGGACATGGGAACCTTCTTACACCTGGATCACAAAAAGCCCATCCAGTACAATCACGAGTACGGCAGTGGAACGCATTTCGAGTTCCACATTCAGCCGTAGCTAGGCCTCGAGCTAGCCATCGTTCGTATTCCTCAGGAGTCACAATAGTACGTATTTCTCGTTCTTGCAAAAACCCGGAGCAACCCATTGCGGGACAAGGGACTGCTGGTTCTTGAGTGTGTTGCACTACATCCGAGAGACATTCTCTACAAAACGAGTGAATACATTCCCGGAGTATCACACCCGCTCCCGTGGCACATTCTTCCATGCATACACCACATTCAAAGGGTTCCAGATTTGGAACTATCGATTGCTTCTCTAGATTCATTAACTCTGTATAAAATTCGCCGCTTTTACCAGATGCGTTATTCTTTGTATCATTGGTAACTTCATTCGATTTATCGTCATTATCTGAAATTTAGTTGTTCTAAAATTAACATTTTCAATCCTTACCTACCCTAAAAAATAGAAAATGAATGCGACTGAAACAAACCTGGTTGAACAATACATAAATAAAATGGTGCTGTAAGATCCGGTCCAGCCAGTGAAACTAGCGGAGAAGTGTCATCAGAACATAGTGTGCGACCAATGATCCACCTCTGTAGCCGAGTCGCTAGCCCTAAAGAATGTTCTGCTTGTCGCCGTAAATCGGCCACAGTAGCCCGTCTTGAAATGTTCAATCGTATTGGTCCCCTTGCCGCTTGCTTGTCCTCTATCCAAACATTTATGCTGAAAAAACAAAGCTGGCTTCGAAGTCATGTACTTACTGAATTATACTGTTTTGTACTGAATTGTAATGTTATCCAAAAAAAACTGTCAGTGTGTGGTAAGATACTGGTTTAACTTAAAACTATTACCCATTGAAGACGAGCAAAGTGCTAAATTATTTTATTTGTCAGTACCTACTTATTGATACTGATGTTCTTTATTTAGTATTATTGGAGGGTGCCTCTTGTTTGGTATAACAACTTTTCGTCGAAAATCGCTTCGACTAATTTTAGTTGGAATAAAGTCATTTCACATAATTATTATTATTCATTTGATCTAATATTTAATTGCCATAATTTTATTTCTTATCATCATTTGTTTCGAATAATATCTTTTTATCGAATGTTCAAATGCGCTAATTTAAATTAAAGTAATGTAAACTAGACTAATAATGATTTAGTCGAAAGATCGTGTTGGATATTCGGTTCAGCAATTATTGGTTTCCTTTCATATTCAATTGAAAAATTATTGTTGAAATTGTTCCTTCACCTACTTAATTTAGACTGTATTCTTTGGTACAGTAGAACCAAAGTTAGAATGCGCATAGCATTCTTCGCCATTGTTCGGGATCGGTCGTATTTCCGAAGCGTTGTCAGATGATATCTATATAGAGTGGAAAGTACATTTACTTCATGCATAATTTAATATATATTTTTTTTGTGGTAAAAGAGATAAATTAATATTGATTTATCAGTAACGAGATTTCACGCATGACCCACATAGGAAAGCGACGACGACGATTTAACGATGGAAAAAAGAAGGTTTAAATGAAAAGAAGATTTAGGTATAAGTATTAGGAAAAAAAAGTTTTATTTAATCAGAATCGTATAACAGAACATAGGTTAATATTTAATCAGAATCAGGGAGATTCTCTATTCCTGACATCATAGAGTCATCGGAATTTTCATCAAGGTCTCCAATTTCACTTATATCACTGCTATCTCCTGTGTAAATAATCATTTCATCTGAATAACTATCGATTCTTGACTCATATTTCCTATACTCATCTTCGCATTTAAGGGCATGAACACGAACTTTTTTCCATTCTTCCGAACCTATATTGTTGATTTTTTCTAAAATAGCTTCTTTAACTGACGTAACGTTCATTGCAATATTTCTTTTGGCAACGTGTTGTTTTATTTGCGCCCAAATGTTTTCGATGGGGTTGAAATCTGGATGATATGGTGGCAATCGTACAATTTTATGCCCATGCTCCTCCATTATACGGTCAATGGCAAATTCTGTGTATTGTTCTTTGTGTCTTTTTATAATTTCGTACAATTCAGGTTTGAGTTTATTTGGGTCATGAGGAACATTGTGTTGTTGTAACCACGCAATCATTTGTGGTTTGGGTGTATTTGAGTTTGGTGGTTTTACAGACAGCTTATTATGATATGGGGCGTTATCAATTACCAACACACTATTAGGAGGCAAGTTGGGAATCAACTGATTGCGTAGCCAAGTTTGATAACGTTCGGCGTTTATTTCTTTATGATAGTCACCTTCTGAGTCGACACATTTATGTAACATTAAAGCCCCTGAGACGAAGCCTTTTTCATTGCCTGCATGTACAATAATAATTCGCTCTCCTTTAGAAATGGGTTGTTTAATACCTTTTTTGCTGCTGTCTTGCCAAGTTTTACCTTTAGTATGCGATGTATGCACGTATGACTCGTCCATAAATACTATGTTTCTACCAGCATTTCTCAGCTGTTGTATTTCTCGGAGATATTTGATCCTTTTTAAACGTATATCTGGCTTTTCCATAAGTAACCGTCGGTTGGTATCAGTTTTCAGAAACCTAAACCCCATGTCTTTCAAGATGAGCCTTAAAGTCTCTACACAGCCTTTGAAATTAATAGCTTCGATTAACTTTTTTCTCAAATTATTTACAGTTGGGAGTTCTTTGAGCGTCAACTGAAAATTGTATATCATATTTCGAATTACACAATAGTCGAAATCATCAAGTCCCATCCGAAACCTACTTTTAGGTTTTCCTTTTTTCGGTGTGGAAAATTTCATTGATTGATTTTGCCTTTTTTCGTTCAATATATTAGTCAAAGTTCGGCGTGAAATTCCTGTAGATTTTGTCACACGCTCCTGAATTTTTTTAAAATAACCGTCATGGTCGTTTTTGAATACATTAGCTTCATTTAAGAAATAAAGGTACACATTAAATACCATTTGCCGTGCTTGTGAGTTAAGCGGCTTCCCACGTTTAAATTTATCCATTCTGGAAGGATTCGATCTGAAAGAAGATGAAATGGGCGGAGTTGTAACATTCTATCAAATTTATGTAAGCTTTTTATGTGTTTTATTTTTGACGAGTTAAAAATATATTATATGTACCCTGTATGTATGTATGTTTAAACTTACCTCTGAAAATAAAACCAAGGAGGGTGTGTAATATCAGCTCTATATATTCTCTATATATGTGACAATTGACTGACGTTCAACTCACCGGCGGTGCCCGTCGACCGCCGCCGACTGTTCGAACTTGTTATCGATTGATATTGACTCCTATTTCTATCGCACAAGATGCTAAATGCAAGAGCATTGGTTAGGGCTCTTACGATTCAATAATTCGGTTGTTTCCGGAAACGCGACCACTGGCGAAGATTTGTACGCGCATTATAACTTTGGTTCTACTGTATAATAACTATTCAACTAAATAGGATAGGTTAGCGAGGAGCGAAGCGACGAGCGTGTTAGGTTAACAGGAACGCACGCACGAGCCGAGCGAGCGAAGCGAGCGTGCCGCGGCAGCGGCCGGCGAGTGCCAGAACCGACTTTAGGGCGTTTATAACCACCTGAACATTTCATGAAAATGAACATTGTATAAAATAATTATATTCGATCAAATGAACATTATGTCAATCAATATTACACAAAATGAATATTCGATCAAATGAAAATTATGTCAAACGATATTAAACAAACTGATTATTATCTTAAACGTTGTTCGATTTATTAAAATTATATCAAAAGTTGTTATACGAAACAAGGGTAACCCATTATTGGAATTATTGTAAATAATTATTTTTTTTATAAAAAGTTTTGTGGAAATAATTACATCTCCAAAGGTAAATTAAAATACTTACGCGATCACGTCTTCAGCAATAACTTGCTTTGATGATGAGGGATTGCTGTTAGATAGTTGAGTTTTTATGTTTGGTTCACTGACTAATTTCGTATTGGTGTTTTCAGATACCTTCTCGTTTTGTATCAGCTTAGTCTTGTTTCCTTGGGAATTTATTACTACTTGTTGTACTGTCTCTGTTTTTTGGGTTTGAGATACATTCTGTTCTAAAGGTTTACCTTTCGATGAAGAAGCATTTGCATGTAGCAAATTTTGTTGTTTATCTCCTTCATTTTGTTTAGTCTTAGAAGTTTCCCCTAAAATTTGTGATGAAAATGATAACACTGAACACGATAATCGTAATTTAGCAAGTTTAACTGCGGCTTCGGCAGCTGCCAATTCATCGCCTTTGGCTATCGATTGTTCGAGCTGGTTTACGAGATGCCTGCGTTGATCGTAGTGATCCAGTTTATCCACATTATTGTCGGAACTGTGTATGCTATTAGAGCTTCCTGATGTTGATGGAAAATCTTTTCGTTTATGTAATTCGTCTTTTACCGTAATATTTTGCACACGAGGTTCTATTTTAACTGTTTCCTTTACTTGGAATTCCGTCGAATCATTTACTATCTTTGTAGATTTTGAAATCAAACTGTGTGGTGGTATGGCTTTTTCGATTTCTTTTTTACTTACATTCAAATCATTTTTTTCATTATGTATCATTTTATGGGTACTTGCGTTACTAAGTACTTCTTTTTTTACGTCTTTACTAGTATGACTTTCAATAGTTATATTTTCTTTTACAGCAGTCTTGTTTGGAATATATACTGGATTCAATAATGATGATATTTTGAGTGGCGTGTGTAGATTATATTGTGGTTTAATATTTTCAGGCTTTTTTGAAGTTTCTGAGCTCGAATGTGTTGTTAACACTGTTACAGTATTTACTACTACAGCGTGAGATTTAGGGAAGTCTGAAATCTGTAGTTTTGATGTCTTTGGTACTACCAAGTCAGATTTAATTACATTAGTTGCAACAGACGTTGACGATGCTTGATTTAGATTTTTAACTATATTGTCCTTTATTACTTTATCTTTAACGATTTGCTGATGATTATCTAAAATATCATTATTTGAGGTCTCTTGAGATGCCTGCACAATGTTTTTATTGGATCCTTTACTATTTTTAACATGTATAGAGTCTTTTGAACAAGTGGTCTCATGATTTTTCTCCTCTGTTACTTTTGTTATATTTATATCCAAGGGATTATTTTGATTCTTACTTTTATTGGAGACAATCATAGGCAAATTATTAGTATTATTATTTTCTTCTCTATGTTCATTTATTTTAGAAGATGACGGATCCTGGGGTTTTGGAGAATATCTTGCTGACACACTTTGTACACCAGTTTTGTTTTCAGTCCCAGAAGAAACTTTAAATTGCTTCTTTTTCGGGTTGGAAAATTGTGCACATGATAATGCAGGTTGATTAGTGCCATTGTTTTGAATGTTCCTATATGTTTCTGATAGTAGAGATGATATAATCCTTTCGTCGTCAAATATTTCGCTAGATGAAGATGGTTCTGGTGTAATGTCTTTATATGTTTCTTCTACAGTTGAGCCAATCCTTAGGGTTGGTATTTCGGTTAAACTGTTTTTAATTTTATTATCCTTACTCTTTATTGGCAAGGAGTCTTTCATTTCTTTGAGGATTTCTTTGAGCATCTTACGTTCATCCATACTATTCCGGCTAGAATTTGCAGTTTCACCATTATTAGTTTGGGTATAAATGGATGACCTTGGGGATAGAATTTTTAAACCATTATTTTGTAATGAATGTCTTTTATCGGGTAAGCAAGTAGTACAAGTATTAACGGACGAACTATACTTTCTGAGGCATGATGTGCAGAACCAAGAGTTTCCTTCATATAAAGTAGCTTTTTCTTCTGAATTATTGTCATCGTCACGATGCACACTATTTAATTTCTGTTGCAATTTTTTGTTCTCTATAATTTCAGTTGCTTGTTTATCTAATTCACTAATGCTAGGTAGTAATCTCACAGATGTTGTTTCAATGACAGAGCTTCTTTTTTTATTTTCAAATATATGTTTTAAAAAGCTTTTATCTGTTTTAGATTTGGTATCTTTTGCAGTAGTAACTTTTATATTCTTATCGCATTTTTTATTACTGTCACTGTTCGGTAATTCATAATCAGGAACAAATTTTGCTTCAGATTCAGTATTTGAAGTCATTCGTACAGGATTATCTATCAGCTGGATGTTATTATTAGGTTTTAAGGTATTTTTAATAGGTGGCTTAGGAGCCGGGCGTTTCCTTTTGTAAGCACGTGGAAGAGATGCAGAAGTTGCTATGGTAGGTGGCAATGGAGCCCGTCGTTTTCCAGGCACATACGCAGCTCGACGCGGTAAGGACTCGCTAGTAGCTCTACGTTCTCTGTTCGATCTATCAACAGTCCCCTGCGTCCTCCTCGTAGTTGGTAGAGTGTACCCGTCGTAAACGTTTCCGTGTTCTCTAAAAAGACCGTATTTTCGATGAAGGGTTACGTCGCGGTCTCTCTGTCGTCGCAAATTTCGCTCTTGCAACCTCTTTTTATATGTATCCGTTGGAGGGCTGAGAGGCGTGGTCAGCACAATGGGTGTACTTGTAAAATTGTAGTTCCCTGGAGCCAAAAAGTCAAAACTGACAGCTGTGCGTGCAGATCCTACGCTGGAAACACTCTCACTTGAAGAAGATCGTTCGCTGCGCCGCAACCACGAAAACAGAGTCCATATACCTGCGGATAGAGGGCGTGGGCGATGAGCCTCTTCCTTTTCATCGCCGTTCATTACCCCTGAAATGCATATAAATAAAAGTGTGAGTATTATCACGTTATTTTATTTGGGTAGTATCTGAGGACCAAAATATGTTTTCTTTATCTACTTGGAGCTTTTTATTTCGACTCGATATTGATGTAATGACAACTTCCACGTGCTATATCAGTGTAAATAATATCTATTTTAAATAATAACTTAAACTAAATTAAAATAGACGAAAGTTCAAACAAACAACAGTGGTAAATTTAAAATTACCTTTTGTTATTCGTGTAGGTAGGTTTGTGTGTTTGTTTTATTGTAAACTGTTTATGTGTAGCATTCTACAACCCAAATACTTTATTGTTGATATCGCAACATCAGATTGACCTATATCTTTATATATTCAGGTTTTAATGTCGATAATTCTATTTTGATTCAGGTAAATAATGTATCTCGCAGTCAATATAAGCGCTCGGAAAAACCATAAACTAAACTGAAGTGTTTAAAAGCTACTTACACACTACTGAAATCCCGGTTGCAGTAAGGCCAAAATCCAAATCTAGAGCACGTCAGCCCCTAATCTGTACATGAGTGGCTATTAATTACGCACACGGCAATGTCATCTCCTGAGCTGTTGAGTTTGTTAATCCTCGCACACGATGCACAAAATGGGTCAATAAGTTAATTATCACTGAGACCTGTTAGCGGCTGGCACAAAGCGAGCTCGCGAGCGCTACTCGCGCGCCACACTCCGCGCCCGCCCGGCTATATTTAGCGGAACTTCGCGATTCCGTTTTTGCTATTTCTATTTCATTCTCATACGCTCGACCTCACTTAAATTTGGATAACTCCCGCTTTCCACTCACGCGGTAATTAAATTATTTACAATCAAAAAAATATAAACGTGTTTCTACGCCGTTTCCTCCTCATTTATTAACATAATAACGAGCAACACTTCTTGCTCAAACAGTCTACTTAACGCAAGGGCAGATTTAAGTAAAAAGTCAACTTTCATCAACAATATAATATTAAAACAAAACTAACTAAGTACCTTTAAGTTCTCAATTCTTCTATAGTCGTTAACAATAAATTCACTATTAACACTCATGGTACGTTTAAACGAAATCCTTACGAAATTTACGTGGACCATTACGCGTTTCTTTCTCCTTGGACTTTCTTCGCAGTGGCTGAATGCTTTTCGGTAGAGCAATGTATGACGAGCAGCGCGGCGGACACGCGGGCAGTTAACTCGGCCTGGTTGAGCTCGTGGGCCCACGGCACCCGGCCCCACCTCACCAGCTGTCACAAAGGACCACGACAATCTTATTATCTCCAATCTAAATGATTACTCATGTGAGTAGCCGCGTCTCTGAAGACGAGCGAACAATACAATGAATATTGACGTTGTTACAAATGACTCACAAAACCTATTGTTTAGATTATAATATGTCAAGTTTATTAATTATTTTTTAAATAGTATACAAAGTGCATTAGGCACTTCACCATGCTATTCTAGTCTAGAATGTTGGATTACTCCAAATTGCCACAAAAACAAGGATTGATTGATTGTTATACACCTGGGATACTTGTGTAATTTAAAGTTTTTAAAATATAATGATTATTGACCTATGTATTTTGGTGGTAATAATATCATAGAATACTTTAACTTTTGTCCAATTTAAAGTTTATTCGTACAATAGAACTATCCCAAGAAAATGTGTATTTGTTAGTGTATCTGTCGTGGCCACATCGTAGATTTGCTCACATTATGAAATGATCGACCATATCATGATTATGGTCAACTGTCTATTGGCCACAACATGATGTGGTTTGAGCAGATCAATGATAAGAAATCGTTTCTCTATATGGGCAACTAAACGCGCGGCTTTTTCATGACATGGTCAAGATTATTTTGATCATATCGTAAAGTAGTTACATGATTTACCGGTAAAGGCGCTGCAAGCGCTTTGTTTACTTATGTGTAAAGATGGCGGCCGTTGGCGTAAATGTTGTTTCTCTTGTCAATTCGGCCTAGAGTAAAAGAGAAGCAACAAAAATTGCTAATTGCAGAATACAATTCACGTCAATTCAATTGTTAAAAACGAGTAACATTGAACGGAAGCATAAAAATTGAGTTGATTTTAGATATAAAACAAAGAATACTCATTTCCATTACTACGCAGTTAAATTCTTCAAGGTGTAGGTAGGTCGAATTGGTTACATAACCAAATTAGCCTACCCCTACTCCACGTGGTCTTGTATGCCCTACCCCTAGAATGTTTTTTAGAACCCGGAGGCGCGGAGGGAGGGCAGCCCCCACCCACTGTAACTTTGTTACGCAAGGGCGAAGGGGCTGCACCTTCCGCAGCGCCGGAGACGTCACGGTTCGAAATTATGCCCTATATTCCGCGTTTTTACGATCCGGCCAAACGTTGATGACCAAATCGTGAAACGTAGACGATTTTACTATCTGACCAAACTGAGTTGACCATTTCATGAAATGCGACCATTTCATGATATGGTGGATCATTTCATGATGTGAGCAAATCTACGATATGGCCACGACATATCTACACCTACACAACTGCACTTGCACAAGAAATGTTGCATTAGTCTCCCAACCGACCCCGAAGTTTGTTAAAACGGTAAACAAATTCGGGCAATTCGGGCATTAATTATCTTAATGCCCGAATTGCCCGAATTTGTTTACCGTTTTGGGAGATATTACATTGCTGTACAGTACAATCCTTTATGCAAACTGGCGACGCCTAATGAAACAAACTACTGTTATGTTTTACGCTTATCATTATGCAGGAATATAATGTGACAACCCTGGCGTATGTATTTCGCTAAACCGGAAGCAATAAACAATAGGGGCCATAAACATGTCAAGCGAACAATGGAACAATGGAGCGCGGCCGTCTCGAAAGTACGCGCACGACGCTTCGACCTTACGGCAATAGTCTTAAGGTTGAAAGTCGATTGCAAGGAATATACTAGACCGTTATTCCAAAAATAGCGGGAATATTCTGGATTGGCATGAATGGTGCGTGAATGGTATAAAAAGGGGCACTCGGTCAACTGCGGGCATTCTAGTTTCGGACGCGAAACCAGGAAGATACCAGCGATACCTACGAGCGATACCAGTGAGAAGTGAAGTGATTTCTACGAGCGATACAGTGTTCGACGAGTGTGTTTACGAGTACCTACGTGCAGAGTGTTTTGGTGTGTACTGTGTACATAGTGTAATTTGTGTATCTACGAGTACAATAAAGTCTTTGTGTGTTTCTCGAACCCAGTACTCCTGACACGTAACAATAATTTTATGAGAGTAAGTAGGTTGCAAAAAAGTTGTATTGGTTAATTAATTTATGATGTTGGTGTTTTGATAAATTTGAAGAGGCTTTACTATGTTAGTGCGTTTTGCTACCCAAGGCTAAATTGCGACGAAAATGCCTACCGTCATATACAATTTTAGTCAAACACAAATTTTAAAGAAGAAAATTATACCTACACAATTTTATATTTTAATAGTATAATATGTTGTGGAACCAACCTGATACTCTTCCTCTAATCTAGCAAGCAGCACTGCTTCCTTGGGCTCCAGCACCCTATCAATGCATGCCAACATCAGCACTGGTGACTTTAGGGCTTCAGCTCCGAAACATATTGCTGCACAAAGTTATGTCTTGAGGTGAATAAATTGCTTTTTATACTTTTTGGAATCTATTCTCTGGAGTCCATTTTACTCAAATTGAAAACCAGTGAGAGCCCAAGTTCATAATAATTTTTCTTATTTTGCCTTGTAAACATTATGGAGAACTTATGAGTGCAAATGAAGAAACTATAATTGGTTGTGATTACATAAAATAAATTGTTTTAATTTAATCACACTTTGTCCAAAATTATTCTGAAAATATTGATGATTACATACCATTCAGAGCTGGAAAATCATAGGAAAGAAAATGACGAGCCAACACAGCACGAGTTTCAGCTGTGACCGGTGGAGGTTCCAGATTTTTGGAAATCTCTTGTTTCACACCAAATCTTGATTGAAACCATTCTAGAATGGGTAACCATTTCTCTTCTTGTAGTGCCCTCATTTCCTCAGTTTCCTAATTTTAACAATGAATTTATTTAATGTAATTCAATCAATTTAATGTAAGCTGTTTGTTGAAGTCTATAGATACAGAATATTATTATGATAAAGAAATCAGACCTTTATGTTTATACTTTATGTGCATACTTTATATTTTATTTATCAACATAACTTACATAAAATTACATGTTTAAGGTGCTTCATCAAAACAGAACATCATAAAAAAGTGATTAAAGAAGACGTATTGAAATGAGAAGATAAGAGAAAGTTGTATTGTGAAAATGGTTAAAATATTCTACCCATTTTCAATTACCTTGGGGGTTTTTGGACTGGTGGTTATTGCGTTTTTGGTTTTGTCAAAATAAAACAAAATATATTGAATATTCAAATACTTACATCAGAATGAAACAACAGTGTATCTGTCTCTAGATATTCCAGTAGGTAGCTGGTGATATCATGTGCATTGATTTTCCGAGGATTGTCCAAAGCTGTGTTGCAAAGAGCAGTCTGCAACCATTTAAATGCTTATCTTTATTTGTTAGTTTCCATAACAATTTTTTTACGTATACTTTAGTGCTTTTATGGAATGATTGAGAAAATTCATTATAAGGTTAAGAAAATTTAAAGAATATAACATTTTAACAATATTGTCAAAAAAAAACAATATTGACCTTGAAAGAATATTGCAATATTCCTCACCAAGTGCATAGTAGGCTGTACAATTGTTTCAGTCTGTGCATCCCATTCAGCAGCAATGGCTCGAGCAAGTGGCTCTGAGCTCACAGTCAATACTTTACCATTTGGAGTCTTTAACTTCCTATGGTCTAATGTCACTTCAAACTTTTTATCATTCTGCACAATATCTGTCCGTCGGTAAAATCGTTTAAGTGTTGCTGTAAAAAGGTATGAATACTGAGTTTAGGTGGTATGATGATCTACTGAACACTGGCAGAACAGTTAAATTAATGAGCAGAACCAAGAAACCTCTTTAGAGATTATAAAAAATTTAGGTGGAAGAGTACAAAACCTACCAACAACCTAAAAGAACTATGCAAAGGCCAATGTTAGCCAGGTACTCTACAATTTAAGAGTGGCGACAACTTCTGACAGTGAAGAATGAAGTCCTTCTTTTCATGAAGGTTTCCATAACATGGACTTTTTTTATTCATGAAAAGAAGGTTTCCATGTTATGGAAACCTTCATAAACACATGGGTTTGTACAATGTGGTGCAGTGGTCCATCAAATCTACATACACTCTTTAATTTTATGATAATTACTCAATGTAGGGAATTCTTTAGGTCATTCAGAAAAATACTTACCATAGTTTCGGCATGTAAAACGGGTAGTAGCATAGTTTCTCATTAAGTTACCAATACATGCAGATACCGATGAAGCCATCAGTAAACTATAAATTATGAAGGTTTAACTCAAATCCAAAATATACGAGTAGGTATTTAATGATAACACATTAAAAAGAAGTTTGATTACTTAGTATTTTAGTTTATGTGGATTCAACAAATATTTTTAAAACTTCAAAAAGCCAAAAACTATCGAATTTCGATTCAATTTGGAAGAATCTTTGAAGGCCGCGTTCCGTAACTCGACCAAAATGACACTTTTTCATAGTTTGAATTGAACGTTTTGGGGCTTGGGCGTTTTGGTCGAGTTACGGAACGCGGTCTTGATGGTTGACTGTCACTGAATTGACACTGACAGTTTTGACAGTTCATAGAATTGTAAACTCATAGATATTCCTATCTCTATGCATAGAGATAAGAGTATAGGTACCTACCCTTATAAACTCGTCTCAAAATATTCTGGAAAGTTGTATGAATATTAATATTTATTTGTGACTGTTTTAACAGACGGATAGATGTGGACACCGAAGGGCGTTTTTGAGTATCCATAGACTACGGTTTATTTTTAAGTATATCGGTATCCTGTTCCTATGACGCACGTCACTAAGCTCTTTGTTTTTGTCTATGGCTTCAAGTTTTGTACTATAATTTGTTGAGTGAATAGGGCTAGTGAAATTTGTGCTGTGCTGTATTATTCAAATTAAAGTGTTATATTCCTTGAAAGTTCTATATTTTTATACTTATTTGATTATTGAAGCATTAACGATGTCTTCTATGGATTTTGATTCTTAACTTTTTCGTCAGTGCCTTGTTAATATTTAGTAGGACAAGCGGACAACAAGTGGGGTGACGCGCCATTGTGTACTATTGTTCTGTGTATACAAGCCTTTAGAAGCTATAAATAATCCGCCGCCGAGGTAAGCGGTTTGAAGAAAAACAAAACTTTTTTCCTATTTGTGATGTTCCCGCATTTCATCAGCGCGGAAAAAGAACAGAAGAAGAATTTGATTCCGAGCGTGAAGCTGCTTCATTCGAAGAGGAAAGGGATATTCATACACCCCTCTGCTATGTACAGAAGTAGTGCACCGTGCACAAATATATGTTTGAGAATAACAACAGGAAGTTTGTGTGGATAAGGGAAAATCAAGGGAGAGTCAGAAAACATGAAACTCCTTGAGAGCGGACGCCTAGAGGCTCTGAATCGTGCACTGTCCATCCTGAACGGAGATAGTGCTGTGCAGGGGCGCGTCGAGACCTACAGCTGCAAGTTGGCAGGCAACGAGAAGGCGTTTTACAAACGCTTCACTGCCGATGGAGAGACTACACATGATCTCCAAGCTCTGTCCCCACCGGAGGGTGTTGGGTACAGGTAGCTTTCATAACTGCTATTTGAATTTCAGTAATAATTTTTTTATGTGATCGGATAGGATATTAAAAATTCTTTTTTTCAGCCGAAGTCTCTCCGGCGATGAAGAGGGTATCCTATGTGACACAATTTCCCGCAAGACATTGTTCTATCTCATTGCTACACTAAATGCTGCTTTTCCAGATTATGATTTTTCAATGGCAAAGGTAAATTAAAATTAAAGCCTGAAAATATATGATTACAATAAAAAGCTTCACTCTTCACAGCATTAAATAAATCTGTTTATTATTTAACATAAGTTACTCATATTGCACCTTCGGTGCAAGAAAGTCGCAACAGCACATTTTGTAATTTTACAGGAGAGTACTTGTAAGATTTTTTTGCATTTATTTCCACATTACTCGATTACTGTCTGTAGTAGGTTAAAAATATTTATACTGTTAATGGTTAATATTTATTGCAACAGTTTCACGTAAAATGATTAAAGAAATACTAATAAAAGGCTTAGCAAAAAATGTGTCCTAAATTGTGACTTTGTTGCACCAGGATTTAGGTATTTAGTTTACTGACCTATGTAGATGCGTCTTTATTGCTCCAAATAGTGAGAATAAAATTGGTCATAAATACATTTTTCATCACACCTATTCGAAAAAGACGACTTGGTTCGGACTTACGGGGTTCCAAAGTTGCTGTTTTCTATTCAGCGGGCGGGAATGAATTTTCATACAACTTTTCCTGCCGGCTAGATCTTTTCCGTCCTATTTTGAATTTAGAACATTTTAGTATTTTGCGCTAAAGAAATCGAACGCAAATATTGTTTGAATAAAGAAAGTCTGGTACGACGCGAGGGCCCCGCCAGCTGAATAATAAAAAAAGAAATCAAATTAAGATTTCGTTTTCAAATTAAAATTAAGTTTTCGTGCATTTTTACGTATTATTTTCTATTATATATATATTGTTTTCTCATAGTGGGTGATGAAAAGTAGAGTGTATCACTCGGGTGCAAGTATATTTTTGGCTCGGGCGACGTACTTTGAATCCCTCGCTACGTTCGGGATTCTACTAAAGAATCTACTCTAGAATCCCTCACTTCGCTCTGGATTCAAAAAACGCCCTCGCCGAAAAAATATTACTTTGCACCCTTGTCATACAATCTACTATTGTGTGCTTGTAGCTCCAATATACGTTAAACATTTGCGGGAGCGGAGGCACTACTGGCCGTTAAAACTTTGTTGAACCATAATTCAGGAAAAAATCACCAACAACCACAAAGGCACTTGCGCTATCTAGTAGGATTTTGTTTTACTTCGGGTGTCTTTGTTTCCCCAGACGAAGGCATGGTTAATAGACAATTCGGTATACTTAACTCAATTTTGCAATTGCAACTTTGTTGCACTGAAGGTGCGATATAGATATTAAATAATAATTTAGATTTCCCTAATAGATGCAAAAACATACTAATAACCCAATGCAATATATTTACCTCCATATAGCACTTGTTGTTTGCAGGGAAGCCCTATATTTTATCCATTTGTACAATAGAATACAATACATTTATTTTATTCAAAATTTTAGGACAATCCTGAGCAACACCTGCATCCAATCGCTTTTGTCCCCCTACAGCATTAATCTGCTTCTCAATTTATTTTCTACAAACAAACTGCATTAGACACTTTCATTCTTACTAAGTTTAAAAAGGAATTCAACAAAAATTTAATAAAATAAAAAATAAAAAGATAATTATTTTAAAATATTTTTTTTATGGAATTAAGGTAGCAAAGGAGCATGCAGCACCACCCTTCCGCTGCCGCCCATGGCAATTGTGACAGACTTAGAGCAAGACCCAATTTAGGGACTAAGGTAGTTAGTCCAGTTAGTAGATGGTGTTAGAATATTAGTTGGTTAGTTTGTTAATAAGTGTGAGGACAGGTACTGTTAGTGATAGTTAGTCCTGTTAGTTAATATTAGTAATTGTCCAGTTAGTAATGTTTAGTATGAGTCTTGTTCCAATTAGGTCACAGATGCGTTGCTACCCCTGAGGCCTGAGATGGTCGCCTCTAAAAAAGTGAAACCGGCTCCACACCTTCCTATCCGGAACACAATTGCTCTTAAAAACAATTATTATGACGGTAGAAATGGTACTGAGTACCTTGGCGGGCGGTGGTACTACCCCTGGCGAACTCTAGGCTCTACCTCTTCTACTTGTAGATCTGTTTGTCTTCTAGATGTATTACTTTCCTAAACCTTGGGTTGCCTGGAAGAGATCGCTATGTAGCGATAAGGCCGCCTTTTGTATTGTGTATATCCTATGTTGTAATTGTTTTAAGCACAACACACAGCACAGCACAGCACATATTTTGGTATAAAAACAATAAAGTAAAATAAAAAATAAAAAAAATTCATATAAATTGTTATATGAAAGTAAAATCGAACAAATTATCAAAAGTCGTAGAACAATGTTGTTGTTTATGATGTTAGCACTCTAGTTCTGCGAGGTTGCCGGTGTTTTTCAATTAACCCTGTATATTTTTTGTATTTATATAATTTCCAGTAAAATTTTTGTACTTAATGCAAGATCCTTTTTTTAATTTATATTTTTGACTGTCCTCTTGGTTTAATTTTACTTTGAAAGAGAAAAATTGAAAGAGCAAATATACTTAACTCGGATTTCTTTGTCGGCCTGTTCCCAGTCGGACTAAAGTTCCAATTTTTTAAATTCGCGAACCGCACTTAGGACTTAGGACCAACATTTTTGCAGTGCACCTTAACGTGTTTGCAATTAAACAGCGCTCACGTTGTTATAAAGTTTATTGATTAATCATTAAAAGTGTAAGAACCTACTATCAATATACCGGTGTATACTTGGGAACCTTGTAGTCCGTCCAGGAAAAAAATAAAGAACCTATCAATTGCACATTCTGCAAGTTTCATACTTTCAGCTGGTATGAGATTTTCTTATAAATCTCACCAGTACAATTTTTAATAAAAAATACTTTTTAAATATAATTTAACATAACCTGTCCAGGATTTTTTCAGGGAACCCGAACCCATTGTTTATTTATTTTTTAATATTTTAAATTTCACTTAAAATATGTTTCGTTCATTAATCACCTCGGTGAAGGACGATGTAGGGCTGGATCTTAGACTATATATATTTTTTCAGCTATCTGAAGGCCAAATATTATCAAATTTGTGAAATAATTTGAACACACAATACAATATCTTACTATTATATATATAGTAGTTATAAATTCTATGAAGATGGCTTCTTTGTTATTTTAACGTTATTACATTAATAAGCTTTGATGTTTTAAATGTCGAGATTGAGCGTAGCCCTACAATGAAAACAAAAAACAAGGCAACATTATCAAGCATGTGTGCGTGCAGGCGATGTTTTACTTTACACCTTCGTCTATTGTCTATGTGTGCGTAATGATATAAAAATTGTGGCTAACAATTTTTTGACACGTTTGCGCGGATTTCGATCATAGAGATAGTACAATAGAGTGGGTGAGCCATACGGCTGCCCATACATTGCAATCGCCCCCGGTTAGAAAGAGAAACAACGATAAGAGTAATTACCTATCTCTCTCCGATCAATGCCTATGAAGGGAACGCCAGAAAGAGAAAGGTGATTACTAAAGATTTCGTCTCTTTTTATCCGAGGTACGCTCTGAAGCCTGACTTCTGTCCTCTATTGTACTATCTCTATGATTTCGATGTTCCATCTAGACATTTAAAACATCAAAGTAAATAAGATAATTAAAGATGGAAACATTTACCAAGTTTTATTGTTGGTATGTTTCAGAGTAGTGAGTTTAGTGCAGAACCATCATTGACTTGGGTACAAGGTGCAGTTGACGCCGCCTTATCTGCAGTGGGTGGAGCGCGCTGGAGACAGCTACGACCAGCATTATGGGCCGCCATTGATGAAGAAGTATCATTACAAGAATGCCGCATATACAGCTACAACCCAGACCTTCCGAGCGACCCATTTGGTGAACCTGGTTGTCTGTGGACCTTCAACTACTTCTTCTATAACAAAAAGTTGAAAAGATTCGTTTTTTTCTCCTGCAGAGCAATGAGGTATGTATGAGTTTATATGGCAATACTAAAAGTTTAAAGAATGTTTTATTGAATCATCTATATAATTTTTTAATATGATCTATATTTTGTTTTAGTCCAGTATGTGCTGATTCGGGCGTAGATTTTGCAATGGATGAAGATGAAGAGTATAATTAATTGATTTATTTTTTATTAATAACTTTGCAATTTAATATAATTATAGACAAAAAAATGACGAAAATACAAAAAAATTAAATACTGCACCTATAATTTTTATGTTATAAGTAATATGTACTAATTAAATTAACATTATACCTCTTAAAGCAATATTAAGATTAGATTTCACTGAAGTTTAAAAAATACTAAATAATAATATGTAAGCATCATGGTGCTGTCTGATAAACGAGAGTATAATCATCAACAGGGTAGTTTATTAATATATTTAGCAGTAAAGTATTTCATTATTAGACTTGTTCATAGATACATAATATGAATTGTATGGCTAATGTAAATTGGTTTTGCAGTTTACTGTAGGTTTATGAAATTGCTACTTACATTTTGCACATTTTTGTATTGAATACCATTTATGCTGGGACTTATTGACAATATCAGCTGTTCTATTAATCAAAAAAGCAGTCCTTTAATTTAAAGGACTTAATTTTTTTATTTTTTTTATATTAAGTTGGTTAAGTAATACTTACTGAATCTCTATGGTTCGTATTTGTTACATTATTTTGTATCATTAGTACTAGGTTATTTTGGAAAATTGTTTCAGATATTGGCTCTACAAGATTGCAAGTATTTTGTATCTTCTAAGTGACGTTTAGTTAGTTAAGTAATAAGGTTTCATAAAAAATTCAATAAAAATATCAGATTTTTGTGTCGGAGGTAGTTTAATTTTATTCATAGTTAAATTTTATGGTATCACTAAAACTCCGCCTATTTTGTTCGGGCGCAACATTTATTATAAATTCGTATTAATAAATTTTCTTCACTCGTAATAATTTATTTTTATTTTACTTGTTTCCCTTTCCTCAATAATTAGAGCAAACAATATAGTTATTGGCCACATAGCAAAGGTACATCAACAAATAACACTGTAAATTGACTAAATTCAAAATTTATAAACCCCTGACGTTTTGTACAGCGCCATCTAGTATACTGCAAGTTAACTAAATCATTATTACTACAATTTCATTTAATATCAGACTTAGCTTTCTTTTATTAGTAAATATTCACTGCACGCTGTGACGCTATCTACAGGCACTGAAATGCCAAATGTTACATACATCCATACATCATCATGTTGGAAAAGAGCTGTTTTACTTCAAACTGCTGGACCAATTAATAAACAGCTAAAATCACCGCAAGGCTTTCCAATGGAAAAAAACGCATTGAAATCGGGGAATCCGTTTGAGAGCTACGATGCCAGAACATAGATACTCAAACAGACAGGTCTAACATATCACCCCTCTTTTTGGGTCGGGGGTTAAAAATATTTATAGCTATCCCAGACAAAACCGTAGGCGTAACGCACCAGTAAAATTGTAAGTTGACTTCGGTGTTTAAAACAATTTCTATGGCTTTGGCATTAAATATGTAACCGCTATGCCCGCAAGTTGAAAATAACGTTACTCTATAAGTTTTTAATCTAAATTTCCCCCCACAGACACGACCATTCTAGGGTTGCCTTGCCTATCGTTATCTCTATAACTAACTTTTTACAAAAAAATAACAGACTTCAAAGTCGACATAACTCAAAAACCACTCGCCAGATGTCGCTACAATTTATTAGTGACCACACAAAAAGCACTACCTTTCGAACAAAAAAGAATCGACAAAATCGAATCACCCAGTCAAAAGTTAGCATAAATTAAATTTACATTATTGAGAATATCTCAAGAAAATGGCCGTCAGATGTCGCTCAAATTAAATACGAAATACGATAGTCTATAGAATGAACGAAATCAATTCATCCAGTACGCAGTTATGAAGTAACACACATAAGAAAAAAAACATACTGACGAATTGAGAACCTTCTTTTTTTGAAGGCTTCAACCTTTAATGACTCACCATCGATCACGGGTCTCTCTTGATCACTGAGGAGGCCTCTAGCATACTCCACCGCGCTGATCCGCTGCGGATTGATGGAGGTTAGTGGCTAACCGAAGCACCTACCTAAAGTTTTCATGCCGCCTGAAGTATTCGACATGGTTTAACGACATCACTATACAGGGGTGCCGTATCCGGACGTACAAGGCGTGCGTCGCACGCGGGCGGTCCGGCGGACGGCGCACGGGACGGCATAAAGTAAACCTGATAATTGCTATTTACAAAAAAAATAACCGACTCCAACATCGACAAAAAGAGATAACCCAAAAACTACTCGCCAGATGGCGCTCAATTCAACCCATCTAGATAAAGTTCTCGTCACAACAAAATATGTAATCAAGCCCAAACACAAGGTAATTGCTGTAAATCGTTGAGGAGTTCCCTCGACTGTCTATCTGCTTCATCAGATCGATCTTCATTAAATTATAGTAATAATACTTATGAAAACCATAACAAACACACTAAGTAGTCGCCCCTACAATTTTCGAAAGTTCCCCTAGATTTCTCTGGGATACCATCATCAGATCCTGGTGTCCTTATTAACGGACCACCTTTGGAATATCTACTGGCCAACAAAAAAAGAATGATCAAAATCGGCCCATAAACGATGAAAACATCGCTGACAAACTTATAAAAAAACAAGCATTATATACGGTCGAATTGAGAACCCCTTCTTTATTGAAGTCGGTTGCTTTGTGAAGCACGGAAGCACTCGTGAAATTTTTGCCACAAGCGGGGACCCAATCAGCTACCGATCGCGCCCACAGTTCCAGAACTTTATGATCACACGAGCGACGCAAGTGTGACGCAAGCTTCCGCGCTTTGCAATTCTAGATATATTCAACTACATAAGGAAGACTGAGTGGAAGACCTTACTATCGATACAACGATCACTGATTGTGTTCTATTTTATGATGATTCAGTCTCAGCTTTTAGTATTCGATAGTATTGAGGATCTATTGCTCGATAGCACCTTACATGGAATAGTCAATAAGAATTCCGTGGCACCTTAGCTTAGGTCCACCAGCCGAAACTCGACCACTCAAGCTAAGTTTATAAACTGTTTCATTTCACCTTATTAAGCCAAGAAATTGCGGTGCAAAATATACTGTTGTTTGTAAATTGTCAACTAACGCTTGTAGCTAGGGTTGCAACGATATATCGGAAAATCGATAATATCGATATCATGGCCGAAGAAAAATATCGATAATTCACGACCTTAGATAAGGCTGTTTGGGCTTCGAATATTAGCCTTTTCTTACAATATAAACAAATAAAAAACATCCTCTACTTGTTTTATGTCTCTATTTTCTCTGGCTGTATGGGCTTAGCCCCTTTGCCTGTCCGTAAGGACTAATGAAACAAAAAAATCTCTATGAACTTCATATTTTTTATTTAAATTTAAATAAATTCGATATTATCGACCTAAATATCGATATTATCAATTATCGATAATTTCATTGCCTCGATATAACAACAACCTTGCATCCCTACTTGTAGCAAATAAAACCCTGCTTAAAGTGGTATGTTTTGGACCACGAGGAATCGGCAGTCTCGTGGCCCTCTGTTAGGTAACACTGTCGAGCACTTCGAACAGCGGGCCTATTATAAGTTAAGTCTTGTGGCCCTCTGTTAGGCAACATTATAGAACAATATACTCCTTGGGCAACATTGTCGAATACTTCGAGCAGCGGGACTTCCCTATAGTAATCTTTTCTCTATGAGCGGGACTATTCTATTATATATACGTCTCGTGGCGTTTTTTTGGCAACATTGTCGAGTACCTACAGCAGCGCGCGATGGAACGATTGCCCCCATCGCATCGATCACAAAACTTTATATCGTTTTATTCTTTTACTGTTGCTTCGTTATCACCTCATCGTGTCAGATCACAGATGCTTAAACAACCTTCTAAACCGCCTAATACCGTAATATTAAGATTCCCCGACTGTTTTATATTTTTAAAGCTTGTTAATGTGAATAAACTGAAAAATAAAACTCTTGTATCTTTTTTTTAGAAAATATAATATAATGAAACAATCAAAATATATCTTTATCGATCTATACAACAGTGAAAAAGGATTCTTAAAAAGAACTTACAAAATAAGTAAATAACCAAAGTCATCTCGAAAATTATGTACATTACATGAACCTCAATATATACATGTCCTACATAACATAATGTTTAGGAGCTAACACGATTCCATTACTATAGATGTCTATTTCTTCAATTAGTCATATAATCTGGGCGGGCCAGTTTCAGGGCTCAGATAGCACTCTTCAACACCCAGCACCAAAATGCTGAGAATATTTTTTTACTGATTTAAATTGACTAACAGATATGGTCGAGGAAAAAAATCTGTTGCTTTACGATCACATGAATGGGCCTTGAGGTCCCCTGATAAGCGATTTCATACTTTCTTGAAGGAAGTAAAAATTGGGACAGAGCATGTACTACTATGTCTATTTGGGAGCGCAACTGCTGCAGTGATCTTTTACAGTAATATACATACTTCATTAAATTCGCACCACGCTACGTTTGATCGTTTTAGCTTACGTCCGCAGGATTAATTCATTGTTGTACACAATGCATCACATCAGTTCGCCCATCACAAGTGTTTGGAGTGACTTGGTTGGCGTGAGAGCACATAAGGTTAAACCGCACTAGGCGTAACTTACTACGCGACACGACACGACGTGCCCAAATATTCTTCGTATTAAACTGCATGAGATAAAACACACTACGTGGCAATGTAACTAAGCGCCGCGACATAGCGCGGCAAAGTTGTAACGCGGTGTCCTACATGAGCGACGAATACTACGCGATGCGACGTTGCGAAACACTCTCAAACGCGCTCAACTCAACGGTATCCCTACTTGCGTTCTATGTGGCAGTCTGCGACAACAGGAGAAGTAACTTCCCCGTTCCCCCTGATTCGAGAAGTAATGACCAAAATCACGTAGGACACTAAACTTGTCGCGTGTAGCATCGCGTCGCATTACGTCGCGTCGTGTTGCACCGCATCGCGTTGTATTCGTCGCTTACGTAGGACACCGCGTAATACGAATAACGGGGTGTCCTACGTGAGCGACGAATACGACGCGATGGTACGCAACACGACGCGATGCTACACGCGACAATGACAATGACAGTCACAGACTGTTACATAGGACGCAAGTAGCAAGTAGGGATACCGTTGATTTGATCGCTTACGTCAAAATCGTAACGTCGCGTCGCGTCGTATTCGTCGCTCACGTAGGACACCACCTAATACTTGGTCGTGACGCGTTACGCTTAGTACGATTTAACTCATAATTTAGACTGTTTGTTGCGTTTGACATGAAGTTGACACCGACGTAAGCTCAGCGTTTGTCTTGTTGCGGCGCGGGCGCAGCGGCTTGCGCGGGCGCAGGCTCGGGGTCGGCAGGCGGCGGCGTGGCGCGCTTGGCCCGCGGCCGCCACGCGTCCAGCAGCGCCTCCACGCGCTCGTCCGACGGGCCCCAGCGCGCGTGCCCCGCCGCGTTCTGCAGCCACACCACCACCGTGCCGCCGCCCCATCTGAAGTACACTTCGTTTCTGCGAGGAAAAAACGATTATTAATATTATGCACTCGTATTGGACAGCACATTAAAACATGAATGTTAACACATACCTACCCAGGCTGAAATTGTAAATTTTAAGTCATAATTATGAGAATGGTCGCAACTAGACTGGGGAGCGGAACAGCCACCTAGACCTCGGATGAAGTACTTATGGTTATTGTAAGCTATAAAATCAGGTGCTGGGTACGCTCATGCATGAGCCCAGAGCAGTATATGTATACAAGTAGAAAATAATTATGTTTTACGTTCATTAAAATTTAAAGAAATTTCCTAAATGACACAAACTTACTTTGGAAGCACATGTTGAAACCCATGCCGGTATTCATGTTCAAAAGCTGGAATAACGACCTGAAACACAATAAAATACATATAGATCAGTTAAATAAACACAAAAATGCAGAGCTCTTACAGCACTTAAAACTGACTTCGATATCGACAGAGTGAAACGTGAATAGAAACATGTCAATAAGAAAAATTCAATACAATTTGAAGTTTTCCCTTTATTATCACAATTCATTATTGATATATCAACAAATAATAAAAAGTATTTTATAAAAACAATTAACATAAGATATCTGACAACTGTCATACTTGATAGACAACTGCAAAGTCGTGCATTCTTATTGGTTCCAATTGACCAATAAACACACAACTAAGACCACGCACAACCAACAGCATAATCGAAAAAAATCTTACACATTTTACGTCTCAGCATCCAACCTCCCACGCTATAAATAATAATAATAATAATAATTTTTATTGGTATAAGTACAAGGTTTACATACGGCAATGATATATAAATCACTCCATTCCACCATCCTTCCCCAGTCCCCACCCACCTGTTTCCGCTTGAAGTGGCTCGCCTGCAGCTTGTGCAGGGCGTGCGTCTGCCGGTCGGGCCACTCGGGCAGCACCACCACGAAGCTGAGCGGCTCGGCCGAGTCCTGCAGCAGCCGCTCCATGTGGCGCAGCGCCGCCTCCAGCAGCTCCTCGCAGTACGGCGGGTGCGCCACCATCGAGCCCGACACCGGCCGGAGTTCCAGGAACGGCCTGGCAACACATGATCGTTTTCAATCACTGTTCGCATCGTATCTAATGAAACGATGACGAATGATCACATTTCTGTATCTATCGAACGATTAAGCCGATTGTCGACATTTACTACACAAGGTAGATCGAACTATCCTATCGATTATCCATGTTAATCTTTATTAAAGGTCATAGGCCCGCCAGGTCATAGCTCATCAGCTTTGATCTGTCTGATGGAACGATCGTAACATGAACAGTCAAGACCATTGGAATACGTCGATTGATCAATCAATCGATTTTCTGAATGGCCATCGTATGTTTATTTTTGGCTTAACCAGCCATGTTACATTAATAGGTAAAATCAATCTAGTGGCATGATAAGCCTTTGAACCCAGCTCTTATATTTGCGAAGTAAAAAATGATATTATCTAGTACATGTATGATTATAAGTTTAAATTGAAGTTGAAATCGCTACTCACCCCCTGGACCCAAAGTAAGAGTCCGTATCAGCGAACGCTGAACAGTACTGCCTGAAGTAGCAGTCGAGCGGGCTAGCGAAGCACTCGAAGGTGACGCCGAACTTGCGGTGCAGGCAGTCGAGCACGGGCTCCGGCAGCGCCATCTGGGCCAGCTGCGCCTCGCCGCCCGCGCCCACCCACGCCGCGTACCGCCGCAGGACGCACCACACCCGGGAGAGGAACTGCTCGAACTTCTTGTCGTCGAAACAGCTGTGCCGGTACAGGTGCTCCTGGGAACGTATGGGAACGAGTATCAAGTGGACATAATCAGGCGCATTAGGTACGGGATTATACTTCCTTAGTACCAAGTTATCACAGTTCAGTTTAGCTTGTAAGCAAAATTTACTTAGGGCATTTTAAATTCTCGCTACCAATATGCAATGTACTTTAAATACAAGGGCAGAAAGCTGTTTGTGTGGATGTCACACCGATATCACCACATCACTAGCGGAAGTTGAACAGTTCACTTTGCGCGCCCCTTTGTCAGAGTTGGAGGGAACGTAAAGCCGTTGGCCCCGGTTGTTTACGACAGATAGAAGCTGTTAAGCCATTTCGGAGGCCTTTGGGCGGCTTGTAAATTTCTGATACTGGGTTAGCCCCTAACGCCACCACCGATCCGCATCGGAGCAGCGTCGTTCAGACTCGAGGCTCGAGGCGTCCTCAATAATACGGAGAGTTCCGTGCTCAGTGGTGGGCTAATACTGGTGCATCCAAGGCACCTACCAATTTGTGCAGATACGTGATGTTGAGGTGCTGGGTCTCGCCGAGGTAGCGCAGCACCACCTGGTCGCGGTCGAGGAAGTGCTCGACGAGCGGCGGGCGCGGCGCCGGCAGCGCGAACTGCACCGGGTAGCACCACACCTTGCGCAGCGCCGCCTGCGCCAGCGGTGCCGCCACCTCCTGCCATCGTACGTTATAGTGTGGGTACGGGTGTAGCGTTATTAATATGAGGCTACGGCTACATATGCGTATTAACGCGTTAATCAACGCGCTGATGTAGTGGATTAAGAAGAAACGTGTTAAGATGCAGTAAAGTTATAGTAATGGTTGTAGAGAACTCTTATGTTATGAAGTGAACTTTCTGTCACGTGACTTGAGAGCAAATTTTTTACATTTTATTTATTTAATTTAAATGAAATCTCTTGAAAACACACTATTGTGGTTATACCACAGTCAACATCCTTATTGTATTTCTTGAACCTAACCCACTCTTCAACCCTATAATCTTTATATTTTTTGAGAGCTAAAATACAAAGGCTTGTCTGTGAAAAAGTTCAATTGAATCTACATAGTTGTTTTTGGTTGGTTCCCTTTTAAGTGTTTTAAGAAAAAATTAAGTGATGTAGATATAATGCCACACCCTACATATTCTTCAGAACTGGTGCCTCTGGATTATCATTTTGTTTCATTCACTGCAAATTTTTTTAGACAGTTAAATTTTTACTTGAAGTTAAGAGATCAAAAACCACCTGGATCAGTATTTTGTCTAGTATGGCCAATGTCGAATTTAATGAAATTATTAATTCTACAAAACTTGTCTTTCATTTTCATTATAAAAAATGTAATGACTTTCCAAACAATCTAATATTATGTTCCTTGGGCAATGTATGGGAGTATTATTGGAGGATTGGAGGATTTTTGGAGTTTCCCAAAAGGGATAAGAAGAGGGATGAAACGAAACTTTTTATTTCTCCAATGTTCTCCTCAACTTACTAGGTTCCTTAAGTTGAATGAATATTTCTCCCCAATGCATCTTGAACTGTTTACCTTTGTTGATCATTATAATTTTTTTAATCCAGCTTACTAAGTTGTCACCATTAAGAGTTAAAATATTCCAGTAAGAATCCTATAAAACTTTGATATGGATTAAACCATTTGATTTACAAATGACTGCATACCTGTATTCCATTTTCTTTCAGTAAAATACTGTGCTTCTCTCGTATCTTACGTGCATATTCAGCTGATAAGTGATAAATTTTTAGACATATGCCTTCTACAGATGCTTTAGCCGTCTCTGCTAAGTGTGGCTGGCATTGTCTCTGAAAACAAATCAATATTTAGTTAAAATCTTCCAATTTATGATTTGTACATATTTACTGATAATTTAATATTTTGAAGATAATAACAATGATCTACCCGTAAGTGTGCCAACCTATCCTGAAAATCATCATAAGTGGCACCGACTGTGCGTCGTAACCATTGAAAGGTGTCTTCAGCATTCCACTTGACTACTTTCCGACTCTCTGGTGATGCATTTCGGGATTCTATCATCTTTTTAGCAGCTTCTGCATATCTTGACAACTGCTTACGAGCATCTCCAGTAAATTTAGGATGAGCCAATTTAATTGGAATATCATTCATTATCTCCTCATACATTGATCGTGATATTTCTGGGAAGCAATGGCTGGGCAGCAAAGGATCAGACCCACCCTGATCGTTGACCTTTCGTTCCATTAACCACCTATTAAAAGAATCCTTTGGTGCATCAATACTTTCCCGTGTATGACACAACTCTTGATAGCATTGCCTTAATTTATTTGCAAGAGTAAACCTGAAACCTTCAATCTCAGGGTGTGGGTGTGGGCAAATAGTGGGTGGTCGCTCATATATGACAACATTTGTTGGTACTTCGATATTCCATGGCCCTTCTAATGCAATTTTTTTAGCTGGTGGTCCATTATCTTCTGAAGGTCGTCGTTTACTGGCACTCGGAGTCATGTTTCCAGCATTAGGGGGTGCATTATGACAGATTCCCAGCGGATCAGTGATAGGATCAAAGTCTCTTTTTACTGCGGGTAACTCCCACATGGATTCCCCTGAGATTTTGTTCCAGAAGTACGGCCGGTTCTCGCGCTTGGACCAATATTTCCGCCAGCCTTGCTGCAACAGATCCGGGTGCAGCTCTGCCGCCAGGTGCGGCGCCAGCGGGACGGGCGCCCCCGGGGTCTGCGGTGTTTCGCCCCCGCTCGCACTCGGAGATGACTGGATTTCAGGGGAAGAGTCACTGTGGGTTGTAGACGTCTCCCACGTAGAGGACCCAGCGACAACTTTATCTCGAACATCATTCATAATGCACGGAACACTTATTACGATTTATAAAAAAAAATATTAAAATCTAACCCACAATAGAAATGGAATGATTAGCTGACCAATGTTTATCAATTATTATTCCTTGACTAATAGGTTTCCTATGTGCATAATATTTTTATTGATATTCATAATACTGTTACCGCCAAGAAATTTTGTTGAAGACTTTTCAATATATTTTAAGTGGTTCATGATAGAACATAACATAAAAAACAAGAACAAATATTCCTGAAAGTAAATAACACATTTACTATTGAGATATCTTTAAAAACACTTTACAAATCGTATGTTTTACGAAATAAATATAAGCGTAGCTCCCCAACCCCAAGCACCGCCATCCACAGTGTTCCTTGATCCACAGATTACTACAAGCCAAAAACAATACAATACCATCACATCATTTACCATGAACAAAAAACTATTTTGACACGTTCACTGACCTAGATTCAAATAGCTCACAAGCAATAATGTAATAATTACAATTTGTAGTAAATTTTCCCCGTGTGGTTGCCGGGTTCGCTTTTGTAGAATAGCACCACTCCTATCTCTTCCTGTGATGTCGTAAAAGGCGACTAATAGGACTCCAGGAGACGGGCAGCAGCGTCTTCCTGTGTAATGCCAACATCTTCTGCGGTCACCAACACGCACTAGCCAAGCGCGGTGACTACCTGGCTAAACTCCCTTATGGTAGCCGCATGTAAGCCCCGGCCCCCAGTCCCCGGCAGCTCCGCTATTCCTGGTTACGGTAGCGGCCACGGTAACGGCGGAGGAGGGGGTGCTAAGAATCTCCGGCAGAGATCAGGCTACCAAAACCGACGACCTCTGCACCTGGCAACATACAACACCAGGACACTGAGGACCGACGACAAGGTAAAAGAGCTGGAAGAAGAGATAGACAAGTTAAACTGGAGTATTGTGGGTTTATCTGAAGTCCGAAGACAGGGTGAGGACACGATAATACTCAAATCCGGAAACTTGTTCTATCACCGGGAGGGCGAACACCTGTCCCAAGGTGGTGTCGGGTTTCTCGTCCACAAGTCCCTCGTCAACAACATTGTGGAAACCGGGAGCGTGTCGGCAAGGGTAGCGTACCTGATACTCAGAATATCTAAGCGGTATTCGTTGAAGGTCATCCAGGTTTACGCGCCGACTTCGACACACCCCGATGATGAGGTTGAGGTCATGTATGAGGACATTAGTAGAGCCATACATAAGTACCTCTAAAGCTCATTTCACAGTTGTGATGGGGGACTTTAACGCGAGACTAGGCGTGCGAAACGGTGATGAGATGAAAGTGGGACCCTTCGGATTTGGGAGACGGAACCACCGAGGACACTTGCTGGCAAGCTTCTTGGAGAGGGAGGGCTTATTTATGATGAACTCCTTCTTCAAGAAGAAGCCCCAACGCAAGTGGACTTGGATAAGCCCTGATGGTTCCACGAAAAGCGAGATAGACTTCATACTGGCAGACAAACGGCACATATTCAATGATGTCTCTGTGATCAACAGGTGTAAAACCGGTAGCGATCACCGCCTTGTGAGAGGCACATTGAATATCGATGTGAAGCTGGAACGGTCACGCCTTATGAAGTCTACGCTTCGCCCAACACCTGTCCAAATCCAGGGTTCCGAGAGCTTTCAGCTCAAACTCCAAAACCGTTTCGCGTGCCTGGAGTCGTGCAATTCAGTGGACGAGTATAACACCAGGATGGTAACAACCGTCCAAGAGTTAGGGTCTAAGTACTTTAAGACCCACCCCAGTGGCAGACCTCCAGTTCTCTCAGAACATACTCTCGGTCTTATGAGGGAGCGACGGGAACTATGCGTCCAGTCTCCAACCTCAATGGCAGAGTACAGACGGCTCAATAAACAGGTCTCGAAGAGCCGGCGACGCGATTTGCGGAGGAATAACGCAAATCGTGTAAAAAACACGATTGAGCGGAACCAAGGCTCCAAAGTGTTCGCCAGAGACCTGTGTATTGGCCAAAGTCAGCTTACGAGGTTGAAGACCGAGTCCGGTACCATAGTCTCGTCAAAACCCGAAGTTCTGAGAGAAACGGAGAGCTACTAAGGACGGTTGTATGCCTCCTCGCAAGCTCCAAGTCCTCACAAGGAGAGCGACAAGCGAGCCAAATTAACCCGACATTATACCGAGGATATCCCGGACGTCAGCCTGTATGAGATTAGAGAGGCCCTCAAACAGCTTAAAAACAACAAGGCACCGGGAGATGACGGAATCACAACAGAGCTGCTAAGAGCTGGAGGGAAACCCCTCCTGGTGGCGCTCCAGAAGTTGTTCAATTCCGTTATCAATACTGGAACTACCCCGGAAGCGTGGAGCAAAAGTGTAGTGATCCTGTTCTATAAAAAGGCGATAAGGCCCTTTTGAAGAACTATAGGCCCATTGCACTTCTGAGCCACGTTTACAAGCTGTTTTCGAGGGTGCTCACTAACCGCATTGCACGCAGGCTTGACGACTTCCAGCCTCCCGAACAAGCAGGATTCCGAAAAGGCTACAGTACCATGGACCACATACATACGCTGCGGCAGATAATACAGAAGACCGAGGAGTATAATCTGCCGCTATGTGTTGCCTATGTGGACTATGAGAAAGCCTTTGATTCTATCGAGACCTGGGCGGTACTAAGTTCTCTCCAGCGGTGCCGGATTGACTATCGGTATATCGAGGTGTTAAAATGTTTATACGCATCAGCCACCATGTCCGTCAGAGTACACAACACAGTGACGAACCCTATCCAACTGCAGAGGGGTGTCAGGCAAGGGGATGTTTTGTCCCCAAAACTGTTCACCGCTGCGTTGGAAGACATGTTCAAGCTGTTGGAGTGGAAACGACGTGGCGTTAACATCAATGGCGAATACATAACACATCTTCGATATGCCGACGACCTAGTCATTCTGGCGAGTTCCATGGAAGAACTTAGTACTATGCTCGGGGACTTGAACAGCGCCTCACAACGGGTAGGTCTTAAGATGAACATGGACAAGACGAAAATCATGTCGAATGTCCATGTCACACCTGTACCAGTTGTTGTTGATGGCGCTGCTCTCGAAGTTGTTGACGAGTACATTTACCTGGGACAAGTGATCCAAATGGGTAAGTCCAACTTCGAGAAAGAAGTTACTCGTAGAATCCAACTCGGATGGGCTGCGTTCGGGAAACTGCGTCATATCTTGTCGTCCAAAATACCTCAGTGCCTGAAGTCGAAGGTTTTCGAGCAATGTGTGTTGCCAGTGATGACATACGGCTCCGAGACGTGGTGCTTCACTATTGGTCTGATGCACAAGCTCAGAGTCGCTCAGCGGGCTATGGAGAGGGCTATGCTCGGTATTTCTCTGCGTGATCGAATCAGAAATGATGAGATCCGTAGACGAACACGGTTAACCGACATAGCCCAAAGAATTAGCCGGCTGAAGTGGCAATGGGCCGGCCATATAGTTCGGAGGACCGACAACCGTTGGGGAAGAAAGGTCCTCGAATGGAGACCGCGTCTTGGAAGAAGGAACATAGGGCGCCCCCCGACCAGGTGGACTGACGACCTGAAGAAGACGGTGGGCATCCGCTGGATTCAACGGGCTCAGGACCGGTTAGAGTGGCGCCAATTAGGGGAGGCCTACGTCCAACAGTGGACATCGAAAGGCTGATGGATGGATGGATGGATGGTAGTAAATAAAACTCAAAATAGGTTTTTAAAATGATACGTATATTTGTTTAAATTTTTTTTTTTTATTGAAAGCCTAAAAAACTAGATTATACAATGGGCGGAATTAAATCCTGACGAAATTATTAGGCATTTTAAGACTATTCGGCTACTCGCTATGGCTTTTAATGCGAGGCTTTTCAGAATAAGATTGAATAAGCTGATAAGCTTTAACGAATTAGTCATATAACTCATTAGAAATTCAGTATTAAACGCGTTTTAATTAACTCACTATTAATAAGTGTGCGCTAACCTTTAATTTATAATATATTTTTCCTTTTCAGCATGGCATAAACAGAGAACGATGAATAAATATTTTGTGGATGCCTATCCTATAAGTGGAAATAGTCAACGGTAGGAAAGAGAGAAAAGATTGTACTGGATGAAGCGATTATGATCGTTTTTTTTTATTCCAAAAGTGCTTGTCGTATGGACCATATTATAAATTTAAGTGTTCTGGCGATTAGTTTTTGAGTAATACATAATCATGTGAATAAAATTTACTAAGTTTTCCGATTTTTATGATTCATTTCTATTCAAAAGGGTGCTGCGTGCTTGTCGTATAATCCCATATTTTGAACGGCATCCGATTTTTCTCTCCGATAGGTGCCGATAGTCTGATCAGACAATCGGAAGGCACTCGTGCCATACATTTTGTTTGAATACACAATACACGTCCGATTCGATTATCTGAATTTGTCTGGTCCCACAAATAGAAAAAACGGACGTCTATTGTAGCCCTTAACAGTTTTTGAGTTATTCGTACTTTTCAATTTTGGCCTCGGACATTGTTTTTAATGTTTGTTTCTGTTTCCTAAAATATTTATATAATATCGATGATACATAAATATCGATACATCAATGTCGAACAATTCGAATTGAAGTCGCTAATAGCATAACAACTTATTAGTTCGATATTCATCAAAAATTTGTATCATACTGTATACACTTATTTAGACATATTATTACTCCTACCGCTCCTACGATCTATAACTACTTATAGAATTAAGTATACTCTATGCTCCTGCCAGAGAGAATACCTCAAAGGAATACCTACTTTTTCTGTGGAGTGAACAACGAGCATTATGTCGTACAGTGCCACAAACTTATCCGATTCGGCGGATTCGGTAAGGGGGGCGCTACTGTTTTAGTCTTTGTCTGACAACAACAGTATAACATTCGCATTAGTTCCAATTTTGGCCACCGGGCCAGGTAAGTTTGTGGCACTGTACCTATTGTTTATTATTTATCAAAGAGTAATTTAATTATATGAATTATATCCTACTATCATTGATCTATATATAGTAGGTACTACATCCTACCACAATCCTACTCAGTCATTCACTCATTTATTAAAAATTGAACTTTGTAATGACATGATCGGTGATCCCTTGTCATAAAAGTTTACAAGATTTTTTCAGTTTATCAGTCCAAACTTTGTTTGTATGCAGTCCTTTGAAAGATTCGTGCATTAGGTGCACAAATTACGTTATTGTCTACTAATTTTTTCATAACCACTAGTTAGTAGTATAGAACTGAAAATAATTAGATAAAATTATTACGGAATTATTATATTTTTAAGCAAAATTTAAATTTAATTATTTAGATAATTATGGCTCTTAGGGGTGTTAAAGTGGTAGAAATGATGGGTTTGGCTCCTGGACCATTTTGTGGAGCAATTCTAGCAGATTTTGGTGCTAAAGTAACTGTTGTACATAAGGTAAGAACAAATACATTAATCAATTTCTAAATAACTAACAAGACAAGATAAGACATGGTAATGAAAAGGGTTAAATTTTATTTAAGTTAATTATATACAGGTTGTCCCATAAGTTGTACGACAAACTGAAACGGAAGATAGCTTGAAGTACCTACTCTGGAGTTAGAGATGGACCTATCAGATGTCGAAAAATCGTTTTAGTAAAAGTGTCACCGTCTTCGAGATTTTGACCTGTTTGATTTTTCGGAAATCGAGCTCTCTTACCCTACTTTTATTTCCTGACTTCAGAAATTAGCAAAAATTATATAGTTAATTTTTATTTCACGTTCTCTCAAATACTTAGTTGGTCTACAAGTCCAAACTATGATTGAGTTTAAATTATTACGCGATTCCCAGAAATTCGGGTCTGTTTAGGACTTTGTATGTTTTCGATTTTCTTCTAAGTATTCAACTTTGACGGTGGCTGGTGGAAAAAAATGTCTAGTGAACATTATTTTAAAAACTTGCTTGTTAAATGTAGATTTTAAAACCGTAAAACGCTGGCTACTTTATGTGGAAAATTTAAAAGTTATTCGCATATTAGTGTCGAGGGGTGTTAATTTAAAGCTAAAGTGACTCTATGTACAAATGTACAGACTGAAGTACATTAAACGATAAATTAAGCAGAAAGATTTCTAGTTTTATTTTTAAAGAGTTTAGTGTATGTATCATTGAGCATTTTTATATTTTGAAGAAAATGTGCACTTAACTATCGTTGATTGGGACAAAAGCATTTATCGCAAATGTAATTTAATTTCAAATGCTTCAGGAAATATTCTGGGACCTGATGGTAGACGTACAATTTGACTGTAGAACGTTGCTACCACACTATTCCCGTCAAGTATGAGCCCATTTTATAGGGCATATCTATCCTCGCCGCAAATATAACCAATCCCATGGTCTGATAGGTCACTGAATTTAAAACCTTGGCTTTTAATGGGGTCGTATTAAAAACGAAATTTAAACGAAAGACATAAATAACATAGGCAATCTAAGGCGAGTAATTCAATCACATGCAGCTGAAATTACATAAATATTTTTTTTATAGCCTAAGCAGGCAAACGAGCAGACGGGTCACCTGATAGTAAGTGATCAGCGTCGCCCATGGACATTGGCAACACCAGGGCCGCCACCAACGCATTGCCGGCCTCAGAGGAAGCGGCGAACCCGCTTCTTGAAGGACCCCATGTCATAGCACTGTGGGAATACTGAGGGATGAAGTTCGTTCCACAGTTTACACGTACGCGGCACAAAATGACGTGAAAACTGAACTGTGGACGAACGCCATGTATCCAGGTGGTGTTGGTGGAACCTGGTTTTATCCCGTGAATTGCGGTGGCGGAAATTAACCGCAGGTGTATTAAGCTAAACAGTTCCTCAGAACATTTCCCGTTATACAGACGGTAGAAGACACAGAGAGAGCCCACATCTCTCCGCAGTTCGGTGGATCTAAACCGTCTGTGAGCTTGGGATCGTCGACAAGACGGTTTAGGTCTGGTGGTTCCCCTTTTCAGTTCCCCCAGGGGGTCCATGAGGACATATATGTCCTAGTGGTTCCCCTTCAGAACATGAGGGGGTCCATCTGGATTTGTGAATCCTGTTGGTTCCCCTCCTATTAGAAAAAAGACGAAGAGCTCGCCATTGGATACGGTTATAACGGTCTACTTGACAAGCTGGGGCCCCAGCCCAAAGGTGGGGGGGAGCAGTACTCCATGTGAGGTCGGACTTGTGCTTTATAAAGCAACATCCTATGCTCAGGCATGAAGTACCGCTTAGATTTCTAGAATACCCCTAACTTCTTTGAAGCCAGTTTAGCCTTACCCACCAAGTGGTCCCGAAACTGAACAATATTTGAAATGTCGGCACCTAGGATCCCAATGCTCTTAAAGATGTTAAGGGGAATGTTCTGAAACTGTGTTGCTATGACAAATGGAGTTTTTTAGCGGTTAACGCGCAAACTTGTGTCTTCTCGGGGTTGAATTGGACTAAATTCAGTCTACCTCATACCGAGACCCGCTCTAGAGATGTCTCCACTTCTGACATAAGTTTTTTCCTCCTCTCCTCAATCTGCACCCTAGACATTATTTGCACGGCCTGTGTACCGGGCATCACCCGTACTGTCATCAGCATAGCAATGAATATTCTCGATACCAAGCAAATCATTGATATGCATGATGAACAGTTTGGGCGACAAACGTAGTACCTACTTGTGATAAATATTTTTTTACCCGTAGGGAACAGTATTGTTTGTCTCCGCCTGCAGCACCATGAAGTATTTTATGTTGATATTGTGACACTTGTTTTTTTCTTTTGAGTTCTTTTGTAAGCAGTCGGGTTTTTTATTTTAATAATAATATTTTTATTTCAGACTTTTTAGTGTTTTCACCGAAAAATTCTACTTTTTGGGATGGTTTTTGACAATTTGTGTTAAAACGTGTGCCTAAATGTTATATGATATACAACGTGTCCCAAAATTCAACGATAAGCGGGAACTGGAGGATGCACTTGCTCATGACTACTTCAGGAAAAATAAGAAAAAAAATCCAGCCTTGTTTTCATAAAAAAATAAATTTTCGAAAATTTACACCCTTCGTGTTATTTTGAGCTACCACGACCACAGTTTTTCAAATATTTCAGATTTGTTTTTTGTATTGGCAACCTAAGAAGTCCTACTATTTATCACAATTCTTAAAAATCCCAGAAAGCCTGCAGTTTTTCCACAAACAAGACTCAAACAAACACCAAAATTCCCTTAAAATTTTGCAAGATTTTTACTTTCAATATAATTTGACTCATCATTGTGTAAAAAAAAAGTATGAACACTACTGCGGCCAGTTGTTTTAAAAGTTGGCGCATCTAACCAAGATTACAAAATGGTATTATACTTTAAGAAATGTAAAAAGAAATGTTTTAATGATAAATCAGCTTGGACATGAGTTTCGTATTTTAGCCGTAATTAGTAGTAAGTGCATCTGTAACTGTGAGTTGAGAAAGAGAAAAAAAAGACTCCTTGGGAGTTTCTTGCCGCTTCTTCTTCCAAGACCACTCGCCGTAGGGATTTGTTGAAGCGATGGCGTAACTTGACGTTCGATAAGTGTTTGTAAAAACCTACTTCGAAGAAATAAATATTTGAATTTGAATTTGTAGCCACAAAAAAAAATTCGTACCATTTTTAAACAAGACCAAAATTTCTTAATTGTTCAAGTTCAAAGTAATCACTTGGCTTTTCAAAGGGACATGACATGCTATTTTGTTTACTGTGCACCTTATCGTTTTCAATTGACGTGGCCCTCGAACTGACGACTTTTGGCTTCGCCTTTTTGCACTTGAAACAAAAAGGGCAGGATTTTTTTTCTTATTTTTCCTGAAGTAGTCATGAGCAAGTGCACCCTCCAGTTCCCGCTTATCGTTGAATTTTGGGACACGTTGTATATATTTTTGAAAAGGTCTTTTCACGATCTTTCATTTGATACCTATATTGCTAAGATAACAAAAAAACTCAAGATTATCCCCTCTTTTTCTTCCACTTTCGGGCGCCATTTTGAAAATTCATATAGCCTATGACACTTTTACAGTTCTGACGAATTCAACGATACCTCAAATGTCTAAATCCGTTCAACCGTTTAGGCTGTGGGGCACCACAAATAAATGGACATACATACAAACATACATACATACACTCGAAAAACATAACCCTCCTTCTGACGCAGTCGGGTAAAAAGTCCGCGATAGCATGTCTCTTATCTCTTACGGTTACTCTCTTACTCACAATAACCTACTTTTATGTTAAAAATTTGAATCAAAAACATCACGTTATTTTCAAAGCTATTTTCTGTAGTTCAGTATTAATAATCCTTATCCAAATTAATGTTAGTTAGCTTAGGCATTTAATGCAGACCAAAGTTGCCTTTTACGGTATATCAATCAGATGGGTAGTTTTTGAGATATTGTCTTAGAAGTAATTAGCAGCGCGGGCGAAGCTGCGGACGGACATGTTATGTTGCAGAACGACGTCTGCCGGGTCAGCTAGTACATGAATAAAGTAAAATTATTTGACTTTGACTTTTTAAATATGTAATTTGTGTGTTCAAGTAGATGGGCGAAACTTGACCACCTTTTAAATATGACGTAATAAATTATTTTGGTAATTTTTAGGGTTCCGTACCCAAAGGGTAAAACGGGACCCTATTACTGAGACTTCGCTGTCCGTCCGTCTGTCTGTCCGTCTTTCACCAGGCTGTATTTCATGAAACGTAATAGTAACACAGTTGAAATTTTCACAGATGATGTATTTCTGTTGCCGCTACAACAACAAATACTAAAAAACAGAGTAAAATAAATATTTAAGTGGGCGCCCATACTTTCGACCATTTCGACGCCTCAGCGATAGTTTAGTTACCTTTCGGTCCAAGAGATGGCGTTGTGGCTAATATTACTCACCTCTTACTTCTTAGTAAAGAGGAAGTATTTAAGAGAGGCTTTCATTCAACAGACCAGATTTTTTTTGGCGTTTTTATACATAATGGTACGGAACTCTTCGTGCGCGAGTCCGACTCGCACTTGGCCGGTTTTTACGCTTAATTAAACGCCTTATACAAAACTAGCGGCCCGCCCGCGGTTTCACCCGCGTGGATCCCGTTCTCGTGGGAATATATGCATGTATTATACATAAAAACCTTCCTCTTGAATCACTCTACCTATTACAAAAGACCGCATCAAAATCCGTTGCGTAATTTTAAAGATTTAAGCATACAGACAAACAGACAGACAAAAATAGCGCCTTTGGTTTATACTATGTAGTGATACCACTTTAGCAAATTAACACCCCTCGACAGTACGTAATATGCGAATAACTTTTAAATTTTCCTCTTAAAGTAGCCAGAGTTTTACGGTTTTGAAATCTCCATTTACCAAGCAAGTTTTTAAAATAATCTGCACTACTTATTTGTTTACTATAATAGGTATACTATATATTTATGTATACTATATACTATTATAGGTATTTCTTTTCACCAGACATTGTCAAAGTTGAGTAGAAGAAAATCAAAAACATAAAAAGTCCTAAACAGACACGAATTTCTGGGAATCACGTAATAATTTGAACTCTATCATAGTTTGGAGTTGTAGACCAACTATCTGAGAGTACATCAAATAAAAATTATTCAAATATTTGCTCATTTGTGAAGTCAGCAAAATAAAAGTAGGGTAAGAGAACTCAATGTCCGAAAAATCAAACAAAGGTCAAAATCTCGAAAACAGTGACATCTGGTAGGTCCTGCTCCAAGCTATCTTCCGTTTCAGTTTGTCGTACAACTTATGGGACAACCTGTTAGAGATGGGCAAAATATATCCCTGACAAGAAAAGAATGATATTTTATATCTTTTCGATCTTGAGATATATATATCACTCTTTTATATCTTTAACTCATTTAGCTCAGTACGACTCAGAGAGAATAAGGCATCTAAGTAAGACTAAAAATATATCTATCCTTTATATCTTTGGCTCTTTTAGCTCGATTTATGGGGGCTTTACATTATACAATTTGCAGAGGCTTCAAAAATAACAACTTATTGTACTCATTCTACACATAAAAGTAATTGCCTATTTTAACAGCGGCTTTCTAAATCTGCCCGACTGCACGTGCGCTACAGTATTCTCTAACAAAAATAATTTACAAATAAAGAATCTCTCTGGACAATACGTAACCCATACTTAAACAACCGTAACACTGAATGTTCGCACCAGATGGTGTGCCACATCGGTGGTTCTCACCAGACGTCACTAACAGAACGAATGCTACCCGGAATTAAGGTTGAGTACCTGGTTGACCGAGCTTTGCTCGGTTGAAAATTATATTTAGTATGAATCGCAAGAAATACGAGGAATTCCGCCATCTATTCAGGAGTCAAATCATACAACTGTTCACTGAGCACAAAATTCATTTTACTTATGTTACGGCCAAAGGATCTCAACAGCGTGTTTCACAAAGTTGTACAGCGCCATCTAGTTTCATACTACTGAAATTTCAACACGTTACAAACAGTACCTCATAGAAGTTAACTGTGTGAGCGAATTAATTGCATTTTAAATAGGTACATACTTAATTAGATAAATTCATTGAACTTTCCTTCGTACTTTTCGCAGGCTTAGGCAGTCCCCGACTGAAATTTTTATTTGCGATAAAATGTATTGAATGTTTATGATAATTAAACAACATAAATAAATATACTTTTAGTTTAATGAGCAAGTTGTTAGGCGTACTTAAAATTTTATTGATTCTATTTACAACAATAGTAATTTCATCGATCTGACCATTATTTATTTAAAACTTTATTAAAATATATTATTAAATCGATAATAACAAAACTAACATTTATTTGCAAATATTCTCGTAAATATCACAAACGCACGTTAAACTATCACTACGCGTCCTGCGAGGTCAAGCGAGATAATCGCACTGATTTTTAATTTTATTCAAACAGAAAATAGGTAGGTATAACGCAAAAATAGCGCTTCAACGTAAGAATGAATATTAATATTAGTAAATTAGCCGAACAAAAATATATTCGAGCGCCATCTAGTTTCATACTACTGAAACAAACAAACCGTATCTCATAGAAGTTATCCTAATGTTTCATAGATGGCGTCAGTTCAACACGTTACAAACAGTACCTCATAGAAGTTATCCTAATGTTTCATAGATGACGTCAGTATGATGTTTTTAAAATCTCTTTATCTCGGGAACCGAGCTTTTCTCGAACCTGGGACCTTGATAAATCGATTCCTTGAGCCGAAAACCCCCTAATCTGTAACTTTCATGAAAATCTTTGCAGCCGTTTCCGAGATCGTGATTATATATGTCGGAGCGCACTCAAGTCCTGCGCAAGTCTTTCAACGCCATCTGTGGAGAATCGCTGGAACTATTTGTGGAAACGTCAAACAGTTATTGTTTGGGCATGGTTGGCATGGAGTGGGGGTTAGAGATGACATTATAAAGATCCAGAGCTGTTATGATGGGGGGCTTTTTCGGAATTGAGCGCTTAGACCGAGTAGACGTGTAGAACCCACTGCCATACTAAACTTGCCGCGTTTCCATGTTTAATCCGAAGTAATCTTGCTGATCCTTTGCTACTTTGCTATTATTTTGTTGTAAGCTTTATTTCTAAGTTTAATTTAATGTAATCCGAATTAATTTTGGAAATAGTTCATTATGTGTTATAAAACTGTATTGAAGTGTTGTAATAGACCTTTAAACTCGGTGTACTGACTATTATTTCTGACCTCCAGCCACGTATAACCCAAATTACATCGACCGCTCGGACCCTAGCGCCGTTATCAGAAGTTGGATGTAACTTCACGTCCCACACATGGCTGGCTAGGTTATTTCCAGGTTTTCAGGTTGCAATTGTCAAGTGATAATATTGTGAGGCATGGATGGCAAGTGAAGAGATATGACCACCATGCCACGGTAAAACAGGATTTTGAAATAAAATGGCAAGTATCGGTGTAAAGGATTTTCAAGTAAGACGGCAAGTATGGGTATGGCATTATTTTTATTCCATTACGTCTGAGATGATACAATTTCATTGCTTAAATTTTAATTTTTGTGTAAACTATATTGTGTGTGTGTAGTTTGTTTGATAATCGTGAGTGAAAAAAAACATTATTCGGTAATAAAATCATTTAAGGCAGTTACGTAATTAAAACAAATCACTTCTCATTGTAATCTTATTTTGATGTTTAATCGCTGAAAAAAAAAGAAATCGTTTTTATTATGACCTCTATGTTTTTATTATGAAGGGAAAGTTACACCCTTTGATTTTAGTGTAATTTAACCAAGTATTATAACATCGGAACACACTTTTATCATGCGATCATTTTGTTGAAGTTTAACGTGGGTAGATTTGTGGTTAGATTACTAAGATGCCAAAGGGCCAAGTATCATTTGAAGTGTTGTGATATAAAAAGTGAATTTGAGTCGAGTAATAGTGATGAATCTTAGTTCAGCTGGTCGGGTCTTGCAGAGACCGTTAAAGGGTCCGTGGGACTTGTAGACTTTGTTGGTTGGGCTTAGTGAAGAGCATTTTTGGGTAAGCATTTTTGTTCAATTAATCGAATTGTAACGTAACTCGAGTCATTTTAAAGTAATATTATGTTCCGAAAATTGTTAAAGATAAAGGGGGTACATAGATTAGATTTTGTCTGGTCAAAAAAAGAAAAATAAACTTTTGAGGTCAGGTATTTGGTTATGCATTCCGTGTTGGTACAATTTTTAATTGATAACGAGATATGATGTACAGTGCAGTGACTTTTATCCCACGTGTTCTTTCTTTCGTGGCAAGTGTTACATTCTTAACATTACTTGTTGATTTCATTTTATTTGTGTGCAGTGACTGACACCGCCGATACTGAAACTACTGGTCAGATAGCTGTTCAATTACAAAAGTATTCTTTTAGTTATTTTGGTTTTTGGTTATTTGGTGCGCCGCTTACCACTGAGAAGGATTAGTTGAAAAAAAAATAAACACACACAAAATAGATGCTTTATTTGTGCTCAACTTGACGAAGTATTCCATTTATCGAGTACCTACAACAATAATCAGCTTAGCTTTTAAAAAGTGAACGGTTTGGTTTTTTCATTAGTGACGACGATCGAATTAGTTACTCATTAGTTCACGTTGTTTTAAAAGTGAAACACAATACAATTTTCAAAGTTTTATTTACTATGTGACAAAATGTTTTCGAGTAATCTCACTATAGGCCGAGGCCGCATTACGGCTAAACCGCCGCGGTTTCTAACCGCGTAATTCTGTGATTCAAGGAAAGCCATACAAGCGGCCGCACTTGCGGTGCTCTCCCGCGACTGATAGTGTATGCGGTTCGGGCGGTTTTGCGGTTTGACAGTTAACCGCTAATTTTGTAACTCAAGGGAACATACGCAAGCGGCCGCATATGCGGTTTCCTCCCGCGACTGATTTTAAAACCGTGATTTTTTACAGATTTGTTCGCGGTTTGCCTAGGTACTTGTACCAGTAGTCGGCCTTTTCTGCCTTTTATGTCGAATAATAATGTCTTGGACAAAGGACCTACAGTGGTCTCGTAGGAAGGGTATGACGACCTAAAAAACTGTCAGAATGGCGCAAATTATGGGAAGCCTATGTCCAGCAGTAGACGCAGAAAGGCGAATGGATGTTGATGATGATTTTTAATTAATCGTTAGTATTATATTGTCTTGGTTGGTTTACACTTTGAGACTGATTGTCGTGTAAGAAGCTGAGCAGTGGGTATAAGGCAGCCGAGTTCTGGATATTGCAGGTTGATGACTGGAGAAAAATTACTTTTTTTTGGTTTAAATATTTTTCTTATTTTCACTTAAAACGTTGAGAATTATTGATAACTGTTAACTGATTTATTAATACATTGGTTACCAAAATAGTACACGCGATCCAAATTAAGAAATCCTCTAAAGACTGACTACTGGGTCTTCTACCCTATATTGGAGCTCACAAATTGACGCGGAAACCGCGAGCGGTTTCTGTCAAGGATTTAAAAATACTAAATAGGCCCTGCACTCCCGATAAATATTTGCGCGTTATTCCTATGTGCATGAACTTGGCGCGTAGTTGAATTTGGTTGTTATATTAGAAAAAGAAAAAAAATACATATTGGTATCTCGCTTTTGCGTACCGTAATTCTGTCACATTAACCATTTTAACAGAAGTACTGTTTTAAAAATAGTGAAAATAATTGATGACTCACTTATTTACTTAGGAAATGTGATTCCTATGGACTTATTTGTGTTTATTCATTTATTAAAACACTTTTTGAAGGCACAGAAATCCATATTCTATATTTTTGAGGACGTAATTACTAAAAACAATTGAAATGTAAGTAACGCGCACCATTCGCTGCTGCCTACAAAATACTACGACTTCATGTATGTGGTTTATGCATTCCAACTATGTCCCTTTCTCGTGCGCCTAAAATATGGTAGTCATATTTATTATTTTTATATCTTTGGCTTACAGAAAACAGACATGACAATGACAATATTAACCCCAGAATAGTCGCGCCTTTCCATGAAACGTGAATGATGGCGTGGGGAGCATATTGTCGCCCATGTTCAAACATAATTTTTTTGCTAATTATAATTAAATAACTTTACAAAAAGAAGAAACTATAACGTAAGCTATCAGAAAGTAATTAGTTACATTAGTACTTTTCTGATATAGTTTTGTACTTAGTGGGATATATGTATAAGCTGTGGGACTGGGATATATAAGATGACATAGTTTTGTACTTAGTGGGATATAATATAAGTTATTTTACTTTCACTTTTTTTACTTTCAGCATAATGTTTACCTTAAACTACGTTAAAAATTAAATTATATAACTTAATAACAAAATGAAACATTTTCAATATCTACGCTATAATATTATGTACTTGAGCATAATATGTAGTCCTGCCTGCCACATAAACATACAATGTTCGTTGCATAGTAACTTTCTGTCTATTGCAACCTTTTTTGGTCCTTCTATTTTTTGGATGGACATCCTTTCCTATACATGTTTAATATATACACACAGCCGTGGACGGCAAAATGTTCATAGCGCGAGCACTTTAGGGTCAATCTTCTGACGTCGCGTCAGCGAGAAGACAGAAACCATAGAGTACCTACGTACATAAACTGTCTTCTATGATGTTGAGTCATTGTTTGTAGTTGTCACTGTTTTGTATTTATTAAACAACTCTTACTATTATGGTCGCTAAAGCATCCAAATACTTATAGCTGATTAATTTACAAAAATAAGTTAATGCATAAAATTTATAGTTTTCTAAATAAAAGATTATGCAAAGAAAGTGTGCCTATGATAATTATGGATATGAAAATTTTCATCTGATTCCCCATGACTGTCATTCATTGTTAATTTCAATAACTGTCAAGAACTGTAACATAACAAGCAATTTTTTGGTAAGGCCAAATGGCTACATGTTTTGGCAAAGTTCGTATGAAGTTTAGGAATGGAGCATGTCTATATACTTTTTATCTCTATGGTCGCGGTTTTTATTCGTAGTGTGTGCGCTTTGCGCGGTTACGCGGTTCCGCGGTTTACAACCGCGTGAAAAAAACCGTAATGCGGCCTCGCACATAGTGACGTTTATCGAGCCATTAATTAAAAAAAAAGTGTTCGATTTCAGCTTACTTTGTTGCATCGTTTTAAAAATAAGGCACATTTTATTGTTTTGTGTAGTATTCTAAATACCCGCGTAGTTCATTGTTAATTTTAAATATTGTGTAAGCGTTATCTAATGATCCAAAACATTGTCGTTAGAGTTATTACAGACGAATTAGTCGGATTCTTACCCGCTTTAGTCACTATATTTTCGAAATAAATAAAGTCGGCGTAAGTGTTTACGTCGGATTTATGATGCGTTTAGGAAGCGTTTCTAGGTTATAAGGAACTGGAGACCAAGGCCTTTTCTGGTTCCTATCTGCAACCAAGGGTGACATTACCTAGATATAGTAACGGCTAGACGAGGTAGAAGTGAAACGGCGTTTTTGGTATGACAAAGTTTTATTTGGTTACATCTGGTGTGTTGGAGTTTTATAACTTCCATTTTATTTTCGTTCCTTGTGAAAATATGACCTTTTAATGTGTCTTGTAATTAATGAACAATGACAAAAGATAACAATTAAGATATCGGAGGTTCTGTAAAATTTGTTAATTAAAAAAAACAACAATAGCAGTTTGTGGAAGTTTAGTGAAATTTTTAATTAAAGTAGCAGTTGGATACAATCAGTTCCCCAATTATTTTATTTACAAGTGCAGCACACTTCGATTAGTTTCAATTTACCTTGTGAAACCAATGAGTTTTGAAGTAATCTCACATGTGGCGATGCAATGTGCATCGTTCTGTTTTCAGATAAGTTTTCGAGGATGCACAGATTACCCCAATGGCGATCAGGAACAAGAGCAGCTCACGCAGGTTACACGCGTGTTATGTGGAACAGCATGGGCGGCTGCGTGCGTGCACTCGCGCACCCTGGAGTACTTTCGTATGACCTTGGAGGACGAGTCTGACAACTATCGTTCCGGGAAACGGGGAACTCATGATGCCTGCCTGATGTTACTGCTACGGATCTAATTACAGGTGATCTGTATTGTTGTTTTGTGATAGCTTAAAGAAGTAGTAAATTAACTTTTCTTTTCGAGAAGTAGTTCACTTGATAAAGGTCTATTTTTGAGAGATTTAGTTTTCGGTCAACTTATCGAACGGAACTTTTGAAATTGTATTTGAACGATTTTGTTAATTTGAAAAATGCATAGCCCTTATATGAGCACTGGAGAGAAGTGTTCTGTGCTGTTATTGGTGGGTGCCAATAGACAGTTTTGCATCGGGATGGACGTTGCAATGCAGATGTATACGGTTTAAATGTTATTTCTGGACAGAAGAACTGATTGTACTTGAGTACCGTTCGATGAGTCAACCTATTTGAGAAATGATAACTTTTAAGAAAAGTAGCTTTAATGAGATTGTTTTGGACTAATCTTTGGTGACCAGGTAATAGCTATTATGTTTTGAGCTGACGAAAAATTAAAAATTATGGGATTAAATCTGGAGAAAGTTCACTAGTTAATTTGATAGCATAAATAAAGCGACATGTTGAACAAACCCTTGTTTAAGATTATTTTTGATAAAAGCTCGAAGTGATTATCTGGGTGGTGTACTGTTTGTGACCGGTATCTTTATTATGAGTTTTTAATCGTTTAGAATTTGTGTGAGAAGCCGTACAGCGCCTCTAGCGGTTACGACACTGAATGCGACTGACACAGAACGCAAATGTAATTAAATTGAAAACGTCCCAAACCGATATTAATTCCACTCTTCTTTCACATTTCCTAATTTAGTCGGGTTATAGAGCATCCACAGACTTGTTTTTGAATTTCACAAAATGTTGGCTCGTTGGCCAGAGTCTAGTTCTATCCTTGTTGACATCATAATAAAAGAATGAGATAGTATTACTCATGGATGCCAACATAACGTAACGCAAACTCACGTATTTACGATACCTGCTGTAGTTTCATTTTCCAAAGCTCATAATAGAGGTACGGATGGAGGTTACTTGGGGGAGACCGGATGGAGGTCTATTAGGTTGATACTTATGACTGGATGGAGGTTATAAGTGAAGGTGATCGGATGGAGATTGCCTAGTAACCGGATAGAGGTTACTTGGGGGAGACCGGATGGAGGTCTATAGGGTTGATGCTGATTTGTTGAAAAAAAAAATTAATTAAAAAAAAAAACAAAGACCGGATGGAGGTCTATTGGGTTGATGCTGATTTGTTGAAAAAAAATTAATTAAAAATAAAATAAAAAAAAAACAAACAACCCAATCAACCCAATCACCCCAATATTTGATGCTTATGACCGGATGGAGGTTATAAGTGTGATGATCAGGACCGGATGGAGGTCAGGGTACGAGCATTGCAATATTTCAATGAGTTTCCTATTATTTTAATGAGTATGGGTGTTGATCGACATGTCAGCTTTAGTTTTGAGAGAAATAATCTGTTATGATATTCAAAATTTGTAATGATTTGATAGTTGTTTTTTTATTCCCTGCCCACTTGGGTCAGGAATGGCCGAACGACTAGAACCAGTACTGTTCGAGAATTTTCTTTCATTCCAGTTACTTCACACGAGGACGTGTGATCCTCAGGATGGCCGTGTCGGAGCGCACTCAAGTCCTGCGCAAGTCTTTCAACGCCATCTGTGGAGAATCGCTGGAACTATTTGTGGAAACGTCAAACAGTTATTGTTTGGGCATGGTTGGCATGGAGTGGGGGTTAGAGATGACATTATAAAGATCCAGAGCTGTTATGATGGGGGGCTTTTTCGGAATTGAGCGCTTAGACCGAGTAGACGTGTAGAACCCACTGCCATACTAAACTTGCCGCGTTTCCATGTTTAATCCGAAGTAATCTTGCTGATCCTTTGCTACTTTGCTATTATTTTGTTGTAAGCTTTATTTCTAAGTTTAATTTAATGTAATCCGAATTAATTTTGGAAATAGTTCATTATGTGTTATAAAACTGTATTGAAGTGTTGTAATAGACCTTTAAACTCGGTGTACTGACTATTATTTCTGACCTCCAGCCACGTATAACCCAAATTACATCGACCGCTCGGACCCTAGCGCCGTTATATATAAATAAATAAATATACAAGAATTGCTCGTTTAAAGATATTAGATAATTTCGATAAGTCGATAATAAAATTAAATAATTGTAAAACAATTTGTACGTGATATAAGAAAATACAGCATTACAGTAAATTAATAAATACTGAACGCGGACAACAGTGGTAACTGTAAAAATTTAAGTGATAATTATAAATAGTTTAACCCAATAAATGTACTTGGTTTCTGTTAAATTATTTGTTTCAATTTTTAAATTTACTGTAAAATAATAATTACACGAGAATTTAATGACGTTTGTTTGATTTTATTAGATTCTCTATCTATAATATTGTGCATATTATTATTTCTAGTCGATGTTTTTTGATTATGTTACAACACTGTGGAACAAAAAGTGACAGTTGTCAAATGTGGCCCAATTTACGTGTACCTAATCTGCTATAGTATCTGTATAAATCTGACTGACATCTCTTTCTCACAAACTCTGAAAGAGCCGTAACTTATCACGAAAATTGACTCTTTAAGTATAAAGATATAGAGATATAATTGAAACACATGCGAGCTAGAGAGTGATTATATCTTTTGCCGAGATATATATCTTTCTTGTCTTTAGCTCGCGAGCTACCATGTCTACAACCTGTATACACATAGTTTATACTTTATTTATACCACAGTCTGGGTATAGATTTTGGGGGCTGTCACTAGGAGATAGAGGAAGTCATGGAGGCTCCATGGAGCAAAGTAAGCTAATTTTAATCCCAGAGTTCCTGCGGTATCGGGATTCACGCGGGATAAACTCCTATGCACGAACTCTACTAGTCAAGAAATAAAGCATATTAAAAAAAATCAGCAAAAATGTTTTTATAAATAAATTAGAAAAAAATATGTTTCTTATTTATGTAACACTAGTAAACCCGCCCTCGCTTCGCTTCGGGGAACCAGTCCCTTCAAAAATCTCTATACCTAAATTTTAACAAATTATGTTATTCCGATGTCTAAGCTATATTACTGCAAAGTTTCATGAAAATCCGTTCAGTAGTTTTTGCGTGAAAGAGTAACAAACAAACTAGAGTTGCCCAACTATCGATAGTTGCGCTATCGATAGTTGACCTTGAAAACAAGTAACAATATCGATAGTACTATCGATATTACTGATAGTATCGATACTATTAATATCACAAACTGACTAATACTATTGACGGGATGCAATAGTATCGATACTATCGATAATATTACTTGATAATACTATCAATAGTATCGGTAGTATCGATAGTATCGATAGTATCGACTATTTTTATATAATACTATCGATATCATCGATACTATCGATAGTATGTAAACTATTATTAAACAATCGATAGTGTGAACTATTGATACTATCGATAGTATTACTCTTAAACGTATATCGGTCTTCGATAGTATCGATACAATCGATAGTATTGATACTATTGAAGCTAATACTTTCGATACTATCGATACTATTTTTGTATAACAAACTATTGCCGCACATGAATACTATCAATAGTATCGAAATTATCGATACTATCGATAGACTATCGATACTATTTAAATGACGTCAACTATCGATAGTCTATCGATAGTCGACTATCGATAGGCAACTCTAAAACAAAGACACACACACTCACTCACATACATCCTTACAAACTTTCGCATTTATAATATTAGTAGGATGTATTTCTAAATCAATCCATAGAAAAAATAAAGTGAATGTACAGTATCATATCTGTACGCACAAAATTCGCCTCATTAAATTTAGTAATGTATTTATTATGATTTATTACATTTAAAATTATTATCATGTTTGTTTTTGTATCTATTGCAGATTGAGGCGCCAGTTTTGGATGTATTGTCTCATGGGAAAAGGTTAATTGCTGTCAATTTAAAATCCGAAAATGGAACTGACATTGTTAGAAAGTTATGCTTAGAATCAGATGTTCTCATAGATGTTTTTCGGCCTGGAGTAATGGAAAAATTGGGCTTGGGACCAAAAACCCTATTACAAAAGAACAACCGGTTAATATATGCAAGATTAACTGGGTATGGTCAAGATGGTCACTATAAAGACAAGGCTGGTCATGATATAAATTATGTTGCTATGTCTGGACTTCTCCATATGCTGCGTAAAAGTAATGAAATACCTACTCCAATCAATTTTTGTGCTGATTTTGCGGGAGGCGGTGCCATTTGTGCATTGGGTATTTTATTAGCATTATATGAAAGGACACAGTCTGGTATGGGGCAGGTCATTGACACCAGTATGACAGAAGGAAGTGCATATGTAGCATCATGGTTTTACAGGTCTTTGGATCCTACAGCAGGGATTTCAATATGGCAGAATGTGCCAGGAAACAATATGTTAGATGGTGGTGCACCATTTTATGCCACTTACAGAACTAAAGATGGCAAGTTTATGGCAGTAGGTGCCATAGAACCACAATTTTATTCCGATTTCCTAAAAGGTTTGCAATTATGTGAAGATGAATATCCACAATGTGTAGATATGGAATCAGCAAGAAAAAAGTTTTCAGAAGTATTTCTCACTAAGACTCAAGATGAATGGTGTAAAATTTTTGAGGATTTAGATGCTTGTGTAACTCCAGTTTTAGATTTTCAATCAGTAAACAAGCATGAGTGTAATGTGTCACGAAAATCCTTTTATGTTAATAAGGATAATGTGTTGGTACCTAAACCAGCACCGATACTTTCACGCACACCAGGCACCACTAGTGCAGAACATCTGCGACCACAAGCAGGCCAACACACAATAGAAGTATTAAAAGAACTGGGGTATAGTAAAGCACAAGTCAACGAATTCATTAATTCTGGTACAGTTTATGCAGTTTTACAACCACACTTATAAGGGACATTACAAATAATTTTTACAATTATTTTGTTATTTCAATAATGGATTTTTTTACAATAATTATGGTGTCTATTTCTTGGGATGTTATTATGTGTTGGTTTGAAAATATGGCATGGTTTTGAATAAGATTTATTATTTTTAATATGATGTTTAAATCAAACATTATGTGTTTAATTCCCAAACAAAAGTTATTGAATCCTTTATAACTTTTACATTTGATCTGAATTATTCTTTTCTGAGCTATATGTAAAATAAATTTTAAGAAGTCTACAAAATTCATACCAAAAACTGACTTCAGTATAAGTTGACACTGTTCTTGAAATTCAGGTGTATGTTTAAATTCTTGTATCTCTTCTTCTACAGAGATCAAATTTTTTTGTAATGAATTCCATACTATTTCAATATTGCATGCATTTATAAAGTTATGATTGATGGAAATAGTGTCTACCAAATTTGTAACTTGGTGATGCCAACCAGATGGCACAAATAGTGCATCACCTTTTTCTTGAAATATTTCATAATATTTGACGTTTTGAAACTGATCTGGATTAAATAGGAGTGGTAAGTTCCCCAAGGAATCTTTTATTTTTTCTTCTTCATTAGGGGGTAAAAGGACCCATTTCTTCCTGCCAAATACATTCACAGACCAACTGTATGAAGAATAAACATCGGCATGAAAAGGAGTCCTGAAAATAATAAATTTAAGATTAACTTTATGCTTAACAAATAGTGACAATTTTTTTTAATAAGTGTTAAGAAGGAATTTTGCTACACAAATATTTACCATGATTTGCCTGGACCAATATAAACAAACATAAAGTCATCATCTTGATGGTCTTCTGAATATTCATTAAGCCAATCAGAACCAAAAATAAAGGGTACATTGTAAAATTTATCGCTTGGCCTTATTCTTCTCAAGTGCCAGTCTTTGAGATAAAGTATTTGATCTTTGTTTTGGTGACATAAATAATTCATGTATTCCTTTATTTTCATATTGAATTTGCAGTGAGCGTTGTAATCTATTTTATCACAATCTGCAACTGGGGCTTCTATCTCACCATAAGTATTACAAAAATACTCATAATTTATTTTATCATCTTTGATCCAATGGTGGCTGCATTCCCAGTCAGAACATATATTTTTAATTATACAAGGTAAATTCTTTAGCATTATATTCTCAATAAAGTCATTGTAATTTACATCGCGGATGTCAATTGTTGTAATAAGGCAGTCAGAGTAATTGTGTGCTGGGATATCTTTTATCACCGAATTAATTTCAAGGTCAGTAATTTGACTCATTTTAGATTACACATCTATTTTCTACTATGTATTATAAAAACACCTAGATCAGCGGTAAAAAATGAAATTGTTTTCTTGGTGCACAAGCAAGAACTCTTAGAATTTTATATAATCTCGTAGGTACGAACCGAAACTGAAAATTCTATATATTAGGGAAACTTAAATTATTGTTAATATTGATCTAAGTATTACACATCTAAAAGAGTGTTTATACCATTGAGTTAAATACTCCGTGTCTGTATACTTTATACAGTTTATGTACTTGGTGACCATTCAAATGTTTTCCGGTTTCCAATTTCCATATTTTCCATTCCACAGCATTTCATTTTCAACTTTTCAATTTCAACAAATTTCAACATCGTCCACATGAACATGTCACTGTCAGTTTCTTATTTCCCCATGTATTACCTACTACTATATTACTCTTTGCAGCTAACCACAGAACACTACCTATTACTCGGCTCAATGAATTTGGCCCCACTTTTTTTGATTTTCGGATTTTTGATATTTTTAATTATTTGTTCGTCGTTTGTTCGTTAATGTTCGAATGTAAAAATTGTTTGTTCGTCTTTTATTTATTTATAATTAATTAAACAAATGATCACTCTTAAGTTGGCCCCCCTTACTAGATATCTTTATTTTTATCACTTAGATTAATTAATTTTGATTAATTATCGTTTGTTCGATGACTATTGGTGATTGTTCGATCATAAAAACAATTAAATTCCCAATTATTAATTATTTTATATCTAATATGCAAATCATCACCCACTTTTTTTGATTTTCGGATTTTTGATATTTTTAATTATTTGTTCGTCGTTTGTTCGTTAATGTTCGAATGTAAAAATTGTTTGTTCGTCTTTTATTTATTTATAATTAATTAAACAAATGATCACTCTTAAGTTGGCCCCCCTCACTAGATATCTTTATTTTTATCACTTAGATTAATTAATTTTGATTAATTATCGTTTGTTCGATGACTATTGGTGATTGTTCGATCATAAAATCAATTAAATTCCCAATTATTAATTATTTTATATCTAATATGCAAATCATCACCCACTTTTTTTGATTTTCGGATTTTTGATATTTTTAATTATTTGTTCGTCGTTTGTTCGTTAATGTTCGAATATAAAAATTGTTTGTTCGTCTTTTATTTATTTATAATTAATTAAACAAATGATCACTCTTAAGTTGGCCCCCCTTACTAGATATCTTTATTTTTATCACTTAGATTAATTAATTTTGATTAATTATCGTTTGTTCGATGACTATTGGTGATTGTTCGATCATAAAAACAATTAAATTCCCAATTATTAATTATTTTATATCTAATATGCAAATCATCACCTCACGCCTACATTGCGCATGCGCCGGTTTAAACGTTCCTAAACTTTTGTAATATTAAATACTTGTTAAACAACAATGTCGAATGTCCATAAAAATATCCACCAACACAGTAAAAATCTCATCTTATGTAAAAATCAGCAAGTATATTAACGTATAGTTTTCTATTCTATTTTGCAATTTATCCATCCAAGTTTTAAACGGGTTATCAAAGATATGTTTGCATAACTGTTTCATCGATCAACCCATGGATGAGCTTAGAGAGATTTATTCACCAGTCTCGTTCAACTCAATCGTACCATTCATTACAGTAGCTAACGTTGATAACCAATGTTCAGTGAGAAAACTCGTTCATGCCTACTTATTAAAAGATCAATTAGTAATTAGACTAAATATAAAAAATGATCACAAATTTTAATTTACAAATAAAAGGACTCACCGTGTCTTCCCTGAATAAAAAAAAGTATTGAGACAAAGAAAAAAGTATTGAAAAGAATTGGATTGACTAGAAATCCAAAAAAGAATTAAAAAGTATTTAATATTACAAAAGTTTAGGAACGTTTAAACCGGCGCATGCGCAATGTAGGCGTGAGGTGATGATTTGCATATTAGATATAAAATAATTAATAATTGGGAATTTAATTGTTTTTATGATCGAACAATCACCAATAGTCATCGAACAAACGATAATTAATCAAAATTAATTAATCTAAGTGATAAAAATAAAGATATCTAGTAAGGGGGGCCAACTTAAGAGTGATCATTTGTTTAATTAATTATAAATAAATAAAAGACGAACAAACAATTTTTACATTCGAACATTAACGAACAAACGACGAACAAATAATTAAAAATATCAAAAATCCGAAAATCAAAAAAAGTGGGTGATGATTTGCATATTAGATATAAAATAATTAATAATTGGGAATTTAATTGTTTTTATGATCGAACAATCACCAATAGTCATCGAACAAACGATAATTAATCAAAATTAATTAATCTAAGTGATAAAAATAAAGATATCTAGTGAGGGGGGCCAACTTAAGAGTGATCATTTGTTTAATTAATTATAAATAAATAAAAGACGAACAAACAATTTTTACATTCGAACATTAACGAACAAACGACGAACAAATAATTAAAAATATCAAAAATCCGAAAATCAAAAAAAGTGGGTGATGATTTGCATATTAGATATAAAATAATTAATAATTGGGAATTTAATTGTTTTTATGATCGAACAATCACCAATAGTCATCGAACAAACGATAATTAATCAAAATTAATTAATCTAAGTGATAAAAATAAAGATATCTAGTGAGGGGGGCCAACTTAAGAGTGATCATTTGTTTAATTAATTATAAATAAATAAAAGACGAACAAACAATTTTTACATTCGAACATTAACGAACAAACGACGAACAAATAATTAAAAATATCAAAAATCCGAAAATCAAAAAAAGTGGGGCCAAATTCATTGAGCCCTATTACTCCTAGCCCATGCTCCTAGCGGAGCAGCTAACTGAACCATAGAGATATTACACTAGAGGGCAGAAGCATGGAGGATAGAACTAAGAGGAGAGTCATCTTATATGGGAGAAAAGTTGAAAAAGTGTCCAGTTGTATGCGCTAAATAACAGTTCCAAAATCCTCCACTGGTGGCGCTGGTGGATTCACAGGGTATGGTATGAATGTAGCAATCGTAGATGAATTGATTGAATGAGGGTCGCCGTTTTTGTGCTCACCAGCTGGCGCCACCGTCGAGGTGAGGTCTTGCTGTCAAAGCCCGCCCATACATAAACAGTGACAAATGAAATTCAGACCATTCAGACAAGCGAAAAGTGACAGACAGACCTCCCTTCTCACTAGCGCCTCTAGCGGAAAATTCACACGCGGTTACCCTCATTGAAGTATGCCGAGTTTACGTTAGTATATACTTTTATCTATGGCCGAGTTAAAAAATTTAATGTCATTATCGACTAAAGTAGCATGGAGGATATCCTCCATGTAAAGTAGTTAATTATTGAGAATTTCAACAATTTACGTTGTACAAAATATTGTGGTAAATATAACCTTACAGAATTATTATAACCAAACGTGCATTTAGAGTGATTTTATTTCGTGAACAGTAAATAGTACGGTTATTGATATATAAACATTTAATTTTATGAAAAAGTGAGTGAATAACAGAACAGTTATGGGTAAAATTTGTGTTGTAAAAAGTTGTCCAAGTGGACGTAAATCCCAAAACAAAAAAAATAGTTCACCTCAGCCTCTTTCGTATTTCCAACCAACAGTATGTAAATCAATTTTTTATAAATTATGAAATTATAAATTATGATTTGATTTGCTCAATTCTATAATTTTTTTGGTAAACGAAAGCATATTCATTTTTTATTTATCTAATTTCACAGACACCGGCAAGATTACAAAATTGGAAAATTTCGCTGGGTATTGAATTAAAAGCTACTGATTACATCTGTCATCTCCATTTTAAAGAGGAACAAATAAAAATGTACGAGAAACTGTACATAAAAGGAGAGCTCATAATTATGCCTTTAGGAAAAAAAATACTAAAAGAAGAAGCTTTACCAACGATCCAGCATCAGTTTATTCCGGTATTTGAACATGAGTTTTTAACAAGTACTGTAGATGAACTGAAAATACCAAGCTTACATTCGAATAACTATGGAGACGAAGAGCTATTTCTAGTGCAAGAAAATAACATCGAGCCCCAGACAATATTAGTAAATGATGTTCCTAATAATCTAATAGATGATGGTGTTCAAAGGGAGCAAGACTTGATAGAACCATCTTTCAGTCAACACGCCTGTAAGGATTCGAAGAATATACAAGAAATCGAAGCTCCAAAATTGCCACCGTTTTGGTTGTATATACCCGAGCCCAATGGATTTGTATTTATGCGAATGGATCCAACAACTCAGCAGATCAAAATTCGGTTACGCTTAAACAAGGATACATCTATTACTGTATGTATCAATGAATGTCCGAGCAGATACATCTATTTTTTTTTAACAATTATTAATTTTTTTTTTTTTTTCAGATTCTTTTTCCTAACAATGACGAACTGCCTCTAAACGAAAAAATTAATTCATTAAGTTGTATCTATGACTACTTGAAATCAGTGGAAAGATGGCCTTTATGTGTTGGTACTCAGATTGACAGTATAAAGTAAGGATTGCTTGTTTCTGCTTAAGTGAATGTATGAGCTACTGAGAAAAGGATTCATACAAATTGAATTAATATAATTACATTAATTTTCAGGTATTCAAAACTTTGTAAAAATGTGATTGTTGGTGATGACAGTTATAAAAGGAACCTAGCTAATCCAAGATGTAAACCTTGCCGAATATTACGGAATCGATTGCAGAGTCGAAATTCGACTTCAATTAATTTGGAAACAACAATTGCTAAAAAAAGACTTGCTTCAAATCTAGTTAGGCAATGCAAACGTTTAAAAAAATGGTAAGTTTTATAAAATACAATTGTTTGTGGCTTGGAGCAGCATTTCATTTCGTTTTCGATTTTATGTTTATTATTTTTATAATAAATTTTGTTTTTTTTTTTTCATTTTCAAAAGTATCAACATACAAATTCTCTATGACTATAAAATAGGTCTAAAAATCACTAAATTTATATGACTTTCAATTCTACGGATGTTATTAAATTCCAAAAAAAAATAATTAAAAAACTATTTTATCTATTTGTTTAACAGGCAAACTTCCCAATTTATACAACTTCAATGGCTACACAGTGCATCACAAATTGATTATCATTAGGAAACATTTCCTACTGGATAATATTAATATATGTATTTGCAAGACTATGCAAACATAATATTACTTGATAATCTATCAAGAAGTTTCGTAATATTAACATAAGTCAAAAATATTGAGTAGTTATTGATAATATACTCATGTTTGTCGTAAAATATGATATTTTTCTACGGCAATTTGAAATGATTTAACAATTTTTGGACAGTATTTAATAAGACTCAAGATCAAATAATTTTATATACCTTCCGATATTTTTGTTTCATCAAGGGTGGTTTGTACATATAAATTTGTACATATATTTGTACATAATATTAAACAATTTCTTTGATTTCGGAAAAATAAGAATTGTATATTAAATTAAATAACTTCTGTCATTCAAATTATAACATAATACAGAACTACATAAATTTTTTTAATCTTTTATTTATAAAATGATAATAAAATTCTCTTTCTTTACTTACATAAATTAAATAGCTGAATCTAACAATTTTTTATAATGAAAAAACTCTTTTATAATTTAAATGTATTTTTGAGTACAGAATACCTATTATTAGTTAATATTAGTATCGCACTATTATTAAGTCACATAATTATAATATACCTTCAATAATTTTTATAAGGTAATTGTGTCAAACCTTTCTATTTCATAAATTTTACCATGTCACCTAAATTTATGTGTGTACCATTTAACTGTTTTTTTATTTGGTAACTGATAAATTACTGTTAATTAGCAATACATCATTACTTATACAGTGTATTATTACTTAAGTACCTAGTATATGTTATATTAAATAAATTAGAATTGAACTTCAACGTTAATCATATTTTAATATAACTTCGTCAGATGAGTACATAAACATAATCTTCAACGTCAATACATTAGACAGTCTCGATTGTGCCATGAATTAAATAATATATAGATTTTTCAACTTTTTCAACTTACAGAAAATTCAACTGAAACAAAAAATATTTATAGCAAAGTCAGAGTGTGCTAAGAAGTCAAATGCTATAGTACAAGAAGCAATCCTGAAGTTGCCGACAGAATTCCAAAATGCCGTTAATTCGTGCTTTGAGGCTGCTAAAAAAAAGAACGCTAAAGGTCGACGATTTACCTTAGAATAGATATACGAGTGTATATTGATTCGTTTAAAAAGCAAAAACACGTATCAATTCCTGCGTCAAAGAAATATTTTACCTCTTCCCTCGATCAATACACTAAATAAATTTATTCGGAAAATTAGCTGTTCTGCGTACGGTTTCCAGCCTGCTACTTTCTTTGCCTTAAAAGAAAGATGTCAAACAATGGAAAAAGGAGAAAAACGAGGAGTTATTTTGGTTGACGAGATGAAGTTGAGTGAAGGTGTTTTTTTTGATCAACAATCAATGAAATTTTCTGGTTTTGTTGACCTCGGAAAGCACACCCCAGAGGATTTAAAAAATAAAACGGCAGATCATGCTTTGGTATTCAAATTTGTACCTTTTAAAGGTAGATGGGTGCAATCATTGGGCTGTTTTCTCTCAAAGAACGCTTGCAAAAGCGAGCCATTACATAAACTCATCGTGGAATGTATTATACTTATGGAAAATAGCGAGATCAATGTTGATGCTGTTGTTATGGATGGTGCGTCTTGGAACCGAGGTGTTTGGAAAATATTCGGCGTAGATGAGAATAATATCAGCTGTGAACATCCATATGACAGCTCACGACGACTATGGATGATATCGGATTTCCACCATTTAGTTAAATGCTTCCGAACCTCGACCTTAGATGATAAGCTGCATGAGTTTAAGGTATAATAGAGTACATTTTCTTATATTACGAAATTTTGCTATGTTATTCTTGTTATCAAGATTATAAATTTTGCAGACTCCTTTTGGGACAGTAAAGAAACGGCATTGGGAAGCATTGTTGGAAGAAGAAAATTATCGTCAGCCAAACTTGAAAATCGCTTACAAATTAACACCTGCGCATTTAAAACCAAAGGGTTTCCAAGCAATGAATGTTCCTCTTGCTACAGAAGTTTGTTTAATATTTTGATATTTCTATCTATTAATGAATTAATCTATTAATTAATTAATCTATTAATTAATTAACAATTAATTAGTTTTATTATTTTAATATTTTAATTTCGATGCTTACTTATAGGTATTCGGTCATGAAGTATCTGTCGCCATGGCTCATTATCAATCAACCTGCGACGAATTGAAAGATTCCACTCCGACGCAAAATTTTATTGATCTAGTTTTTAACTTGATCCAAGCGATGTCATCACGTATACCGAGAGATGCTTTATATGTAAAAGATGATTGCCGTCAAAGACAGGTAAGATTGGTTATGAAAACAAAAAATAATCAGAAGTTAAAAAATTGTAGGTTTCTTTGGAAGAATATCACTCGACTAAGCTTTGACTCGACGATCATGGCAATAGTTACCACGCCTAAATTGTCAGGTACTCAATGCCGAACGTTTATGTGTCATAGTAAAAGTATCTTAGAAAAATTTATCGGATGGAAATTTTGATAAATTAAGCATATTTTAGAATCATTTCGTTAATTTTTGTGATAAAATTTTATTTTATACATCGTTTTGAAATTTTAACACTCATTTTTAACACTTCATTTCATATAAACATCTTTCAGGCGATTTTCAAATTCTTAAAACTCCTTGAAGATTGGGAAAAGCTTGAGAAGAAAATACCTGTTTCGAGAAGTACCTTACTGGGATTAAAAGTGACCTTACGAGCAACTATTGAAATTTTAGAAATGCTTAAAATCGAATGTGATTTTAAATATTTAATGACTGCGACTTTATCGCAAGACCCGTTGGAGGTTATTATAATTATAATTTTTAGTAAAATTCGTTCTATTTTCTAATGAATATTTATTTATTTTCTATTTCAGAGATTTTTTTCAGTCATGAGACAATCATGTGGAGGTAACGATCATCCTGACCCTAAAATGTTTGCTCAAGTATATCGCTTAGCATCTTCCTTCTCCTTGATACGTCCTCCAAGAGGGTGCAATGTTTCAGGAAAAGATCTTTTACGGAGTCTAATAGAGGCTAAGCATGTCTTAACAACATCTGATACACAAGGCAAGGATTCGTGGCTTGAAAATATTGACGAAATGTTGCAAAGTCCTCAAGTCCTCAACCATTAGATGAAAGCTCCTCAATTGACGTGGACCACGATTATAACCAGGCGGTAACTAGCGATGCTGTCCAATCGTACATAGCTGGTTATATAGTTCGAAAATTAAGAAAAACCATAAAATGTCAAATTTGTTTAGAAGCTATAGAGACGCATGCTGAAGTTGGTAAACAATTACAGCGGAATGATGTTATCAATAAAATGGACTTATATGGTGGACTGCGGTTTGCAAGTAATCAATTATTTCATTTGACAAAGCAATTGGAAACGTGTGTGTTAAGAGCTGTCAGTAAAAACTTGACTAATATAGAAACAATTTGCGGAATAACTATGGAACTCAGAAAAGAAATTGTTATGAAAATTGGGTGCTTGGAACATGAAAATAGTTTAACTGCAAAGGTTATAGATATTTAGGTAAGGTAGAACCAGAGTGGTCCAAGTGACAATTTTAACTTTTCGAGAAAACGAGGGAAACGCGTTTGTACTTATTGTAGCGAAACTAATAACTTTTAACTTGTAATTCTTTATTGAAATTACAGCTAACAAGTTAGATTAAAGTAATAAGATATGTATAATCACAATCATTTGTATTTAGTATAACAAATTGATGGTTTTTCACAAAAAAATGCACACAGACCACTCTGGCACAAACAAAAATTTAAAAATTCTTGCACATGGACCACTCTGGCACAAACAAAAATTAAAAACTAACAAATTTATCTATATGTCCGTAATCTACTTATGTTTGTGCACGCTAATCTCAGAAACGGCTGAACAGATTTTTATGGAACTTTCACTTGGAGATAGATGAGGTTGTGGAGAATCATATTAGCTACTCTTTATCCCGGAATTCGGGATTCCCGCAGGAAAAACTATTATTCTCAAACGAAGTCGCGGTTTCAGATTTTTATGGGACTTTCGTTGGAGAATAGAGAAGGTTGTGGAGCAACACATAAGTAGGCTACTCTTTATTCGGAATACCCGCCACATCGGGATTCATGCGGGAAAAAATACTGTTATCGAATGAAGTTGCGGACTTTCACTGGGAGATGGAGGAGGTTGTGGAGCAACATGGAGGCTACTCTTTATCCCGGAATTTTGTGACATACTGAGTTTCACGCGGGCGAAACCTCGGGCACAGCGGCACAGCTAGTATATTAATATGATTCAGAACTAACTTTTTACAAAAAAAATAACCGACTTCAAAATCAAGATAACTCAAAAACCACCGGCCAGATGTCGCTCCAATGTACAAGGTACCATAATTATGACAAGCACTACTTTTACTTTACCTTCGAACAAAAACGAATCTAGTGAAAATTCCATAACGAACCGTTCAGCCGTTTCTGAGATCAGCAAGCACAAACATACTACAAACAAATAGAAAAGTTAAAAAAAAACTTATTCACCGATCCTTTTTTTTTTTTTTTATCTTTGTTGGTAAGTTTGTGACCCCATAACTTCGTGTTGGGTAAACCGATTTTGATGATTCTTTATATCCTTGAAAGATGGTGCTTGTGGTATGGTCCCATATAAATTTGAGCGACATCTGACGAGTAGTTTCGAATTAACTTGAATAATGTGTAAGGATGTTTTGTACTGTGTACTTAAGTTTTTTTCCTGATAACTTTTTACTGAGTGTTTAGATTTTTATGATTCTCTTTTTATTTGAAAGCTGGTACAGTGCAAGTGGTTCAATGCAAGTATCATTGTAGTCTCATATGAATTTGAGCGGCATCGGACCAGTAGTTTTTGAGTTACTCTTAATAATGTGTATTTAATTTATGATCGTTACCTCATAATTTGTCACTAGATGCTTCGATTTTGATAATTCCATTTTTTATTCGACAGCTAGTACCTACTTGACGTGTGGTCATATATAATTTTCAGCGACATCTGACGAGTAGTTTTTGAGTTATCTATACTTCTCGATTTTGAAGTCGGTTATTTTTTTGTAAAAAGTTATTGTATTATTTGAAAGCTGGTACTTGTCGGTGGTCCCGTGTAAATTTGAACAACAACTGACGATTGGTTTTTGAATTATCCTTAATGTGTATTTATGTTTGTTACCTCATAACTTTCTACTGGGTATTCCGATTTTGACGAAGCATCTAGTGACAAGTTATGAGGTAACGATCATAAATTAAATACACATTATTAAGAGTAACTCAAAAACTTTATGTAGAGGTTATCTCGACGGACCAGCGCTGGCAGATCAGCGCCGGTAACCAGCTTTCTACTTGAATGCGCCCTTACATTGCACTTTGATCAAATAGTCTTTTCACAAAATTAGAACCATAATCATCCGAGCGCTTCCGTGCTTCGGAGGGCACGTAAAGCCGTCGGTCCCGGTTGTTATCGATTGATAGCAGTCGTTAAGCCATGTCGGAGGCCTTCGGGCGGCTTGAAAACTTTCGACACTGGGTTGGCCACTAACCCCTCCACCAATCCGCATTGGAGCAGCGTGGTAGAGTATGCTCTTGGCCTCCTCAGTAATGAGGAGAGACCCGTGCTCAGTAGTGGGCCGTTAGTGGGTTGTAGCTTTTTAGCTTAGCTTTTGCCAAAATCGGGTTTTTTTCAAAAATGTCACTTGGACCACTCTGGTTCTACCTTACACATTTATATTGTTATGCGCGCCCATTTTTTGGCTAAGTCAGAGAATAAGCGTTACGAATTAGCAAAAATTAAAACTAAAATGAATCGAAAAAATGCCAAATTATTATCATAAAATCAATACTTGCGATATTTTTTTTTAATTTTTAATATTTAATTTATTATTGATAATGTTTGTATGACATTATGTCTTTTATTGCTGTTAATTTATATTGTTCATTACGTGTTCAGTCCATGTTACATGACTGCTTTTGTAGTAATATTGAAATATACTAATTTATAGAAATAAATAATTTTTTTTTAGCGAATAATATTGTTTTAATACGTTCATTGATTAAAGGTAAATCTATGTTTTATTCTAAAAAATTTTTAGATGCAGAAATTGATTGCTTACAGGAGAAAATTTTTATATTTTCGTTTTGCTCCTGATGAACTTTTGTACTCTAATTTTAAACACATTCGTTTGTTTATTTTATTATATTTAACCCACAACCTCGACAATTTCGAGTTTTTGTGACCTATGTACTCCAAATAAGGTATATTTTAACATATCAAAGACTCATAACTCTATGGTAATAATTGACGAAAATCCGTATCAGGAGTATATTGTTCTATGATCCGTATGGTCCAACCCACAGCTGAAATATCGAAAACCATTTTTTAAAATGAATAAATGTTTCAAGCTATTTGAATCATTTTTGCATTTTTCTTTCCGCAGCCTACACAGCAAAACCCATACAATATTTATTTTGTTAAAATGATCCAGACGCAAGTTTCTTGAATATCTACTAAACTATTAAAATTTATTCACTAAATACATGCATGTTAATTAGTTTAGTATACTTAGAATTACCGGAAATTAAAAACATAACGTTAAGCATTATAAAACCGGAGCAATCCAGCAATAAACTTTAAAGTCAATTATCTCGAAATAAGGTTCGTGTGGATTGGAACGTTTTTGCTTAAATCGGTCCAATTCATCTACGATTGCTACATTCATACCATACCCTGTGAATCCACCAGCGCCACCAGTGGAGGATTTTGGAACTGTTATTTAGCGCATACAACTGGACACTAATTTTCATATACACAGATGACCCTCCTTAGTTCTATCCTCCATGGGCAGAAGCCAGGCTTCAGAGCGTACCTCGGATAAAAAGAGATGAAATCTTTAGTAATCACCTTTCTCTTTCTGGCGAGGCTACAGAGCGTACCTAGGATAAAAAGAGACGAAATCTTTAGTAATCACCTTTCTCTTTCTGGCTCATCGGGATCGGAGAGAGATAGGTAATTACCGTTATCTTTGTTTCTCTTTCTAACCGGGGGCGATTGCAATGTATGGCCAGCCGTATTGCTCACCCAGTGATATTACACTAGAGTGGGTGACACCCACTCTAGTGTAATATCTCTATGAACTGAACTGAATGAAATGAAACATAGAGATAGGAATGTCCTATAGATCAATGGACTTAATATAGTTTAAGTCCATTTATATATCAATGAAATGATGAAGATAGAAGAGAAGAGAAGTGTGATAGAAGTTCACAGAACCACAATGTTTTTTCAATACGGCATTGCCCACAGATTATAACAAAAAGTCCTATCCTATTTTAAGTACTCTGTGGGTTTTGCTCCGTCCGACCGATGCGACTAGGGCCATTTTAGGCTAAGCGTCCACAGGTCAGTATCGTACGCATCGCATTAAACGGATCGTAGTACTTATTCTTTGTATAGAAAATCATACAAGTGCGTCCACTGTTCCGCATCGTAGGGATCGTACTTTCTCTATACAAACTGCGATACTGCGATGCGTCCGATGCGTACGATACCGACCTGTGGACGCTTAGCCTTAATCATAGAGATGATTTTAATAGGTCACATTTGACAACTGTTTGTCTTTGCGTCATAGTGAGGGTAACCTGCTGAAAAACATCGATTAAATTTAATTAATCGATAAGGACTTCAAACATCTGTAAATCGAATGCGATTGTTTAAAAAAGTATTAAAAAGCGCACAGTTCACAGAACGACTAAAAAAAACGACAAAAATAATGCGTCAAATAATGGCGCGAAACGAAATCATGACATTTTTTTAACATTTCACGTTTCTGGATACAGGATTTTGAGCCAGACGTTATTTATATAAGAATGATTACATATTTTTGACCTAAAATGTAACAAAATTAATTTTGTTCGTATTAAAATATATTTTATTTTGTAATGGTGAAATATTTTTTAACCCCCGACGCAAAAAGAGGAGTGTTATAAGTTTGACGTGTCTGTGTGTCTGTCTGTCTGTTTGTCTGTCTGTCTGTGGCATCATAGCTCCCGAACGGATGAAGCGATATCAATTTCGTTTTTTTTTATTAAAGGGGACTTACGGGCGCATGTTTTTAGATATGTTTGATGAAAATCGGTTGAGCCGTTTAAAAGTTGTTGGGGTTGAAAGTGGGGAAGAATTTTCACTCTGTTTCTTTGTGGCATCATAGCTCCCGAACGGATGAAGCGATTTCAATTTAGTTTTTATTGTATTAAAGGGAACTTACGGACGCATGTTTTAAAATATGTTTGATGAAAATCGGTTGGGCCGTTTAAAAGTTGTGGGGGGTGAAAGCGGGGAAGAATAGCCGTATGTATGCAAATATACTCGTGTGGGGTCTCAAATGAAAGCGCACAGTAAGAGAATATTTATGACTTATCGAGAATGTTCTTACCTATAAAAAGTATAAAATAAAAAAATTAAAAAAACCCCCGACACAAAAATTACATTTAAAAAGTAAAAAATAATAAAAGAAACTCAAGAAACTCAACGTCGCGTTGGGGGACCGCTCCAACCTTAACAATTTAATTACGAATATTAACTAACGTAACCTCATAACCGAGTCTTTAAATAGGTGGGCATAAATGATACTTATGAAAAAAAAATCGGAGATAATGAATGGTTAGGAGCGTTTCCCCAACGCGACGTTGAGTTTCTTGAGTTTCTTTTATTATTTTTTACTTTTTAAATGTAATTTTTGTGTCGGGGGTTTTTTTTTAATTTTTTATTGACCATTAGTTCGACTTCTCGAATTCAACTATCTACTGATCATCTGTTTCTTTTGGTTTTTGGTACCATCCCTAAAGTTTAAAAAGAAAAAGAGTTCACTGACGTAACTTTGTAACGACGTCAGTTCTTTACTTTTAAGTGTGAAAAGTTTAACAATATCTAGTATGGAATATTAAATAATATGGGGTGCCTCCCTTACAAGGTTATTTTGTAAAATATTGACGAACTGTCAAATGTGATCTATCTAATTATAATAGATTAATATGTATATATACGGAAATACAGTTGTCTATGGTTTTACTGTAATGTTTGTTCCTGTGGTTTGTTCTCTACTACAGTACAGAATAATTTCAGTTTCTTTTTTAGAAATCACGCACAATGGAATTGATCGATTAGTTTTAATATTCTGCCTGTTTGTGTTTTGTGCATAGTTTTGAACTGATGATGCTATTGTGGACGATTAAAATAACTACCTATTGATTTATCGGGGTTGTAGAGCGGGACGTGGATTGAAGATTTTGCTTGGGATAGTGATAGTGAACAAAAATAATGTCGGTAGCTTTCGCGCCTCGAGGCAATCGGCCCCCTTTGAGCCCTGCGCAGATTCAGAAGATGTTAGACGAGAACGCCCATTTAATTCAAACTATTCAAGAATATCAGTCAAAGGGCCAGTTAATGGAATGCCACCAGTATCAACAAGTTTTACACAGAAATTTGGTTTATTTGGCTTCCGTAGCGGATGCGAGTCAAAATATACAATCACTTTTGCCGGTAAATTGATAATTTATCTTTATTATTATGCAATTGTTTAATAATTATACTATTGTAATTAATACTGAACTTCACATAATGCAATTTATTTCATTTACCAGGAAGTTGAATGACATGAAATGTTGTTGGCTGATTTTGTTCTGTTATTAATGTTATTTTCTCGTGTTCGTTATTTCAGCCTCCACACCAGCTGGCCGCAGGAAATGTTCAACCCCAAGGTTCACTCAATCCTCCATCTAGTGGATCAGATTTACCTGGTTCACCACAGCAACAATATCGCCCTCCATCAGGAGTTTCATCAACCCCTACAAGACCAACACAGTCTTATGGTCAACGTCCATATGGTCAAAATCAGTATCAAGGTCAATATCAAGGTGCACCAGGTGTCTATCCTCCTCAAGGTGGATATGGGCCACCAGGTCAAGGGTACGGTCCTCCCAATCCATCGCAACAACCACAGGGCTATGCTCCAAATTCTAATTATGGTCCTCCAATAACTACAGCTCCAAATAATTATCCTCCGTCTACTCATCCTGGGTCAGGATACCCACCTTCATCTGTTCAACAGCCTTATGCACCTCCTCCTGGTAGTCCTGCATCAGCTGGTTCACCTTATCCTGTGAGAGGTTCCAGTCAACCACCTTACACAGGCAATTCGGCCTATCCTCCTCCACATACAGGGGCAAACTATCCTAATTCTGGTGTCAGTACCTATAATTCTACTGCGTCACAACCCCAACCATACCAGTCACAACCATTTCCCAATACCACACCCACCTCTGCATACAGCTCCACCCCAATTTCGCAACCTAATCGATCTCCTCAACCTCCACCAAGTGGGTATACATCTCAAAATCCAACCAGTTCAGGTTATGGTTCACCATCTGCTCAGTCACCAACTTATAATACTAGTGCTCATGGTAATAATGGTCCTCCAGTGTCTTCTGCTTCAGGAGGCCCAGCACAGGGAGGACCTTCTGGGCAACAATACCCCCCTTCGGGGCAGCCTTCCCCATATCCCCCAGCTACTCAACCACCCTATTCCAATCCCTCTTCCCAACCAGGTAGCCCTGCACCCTCGGTGTCAACTGCACCTCCTCCACAAACATCTTATTCTCAAAATCCACAGGGATATGCGCCAACTAGTGGGGCATACCCACCTCATGCTTATCAACAATCATATCCTCCAGCTCAATACCCACCATCTCCTTACCCTTATGCCAGAGCACCAGCACCTGGTGCTCCGCCTCCAGGAGCACCACAACCTTATCCTGGCTATGGTTTCCAGCCTCCTAATCAGCCATAATGTAAAGACTTTCATACTTCAAGCATTGTCCAATGCATGACAAAGTAATTTGTTTTTACAAAGAAGGTTACAATTGAGTTACTGATATTTTTTATATCATTCTCAATTCCTCGTTTGAGCATTTGTACATCAAAGAATGTTTGTAGTACCATGTAGTATTCAAACCTGTTTTGCAAAGATAATATTCTTTAACTGTGTGTGACTTTTTAATACTACATTCAATGTAACTGAAGACATTTTTGATCATATGACATGTAATGAATGAATTAAGCATGTTTTAAGTATGTAAATAGAAAATAAGTAAGACTGGCTATCAAGAAATTCTGCTCACAAGTGCTTGCCTCTTTATGATCTATGATCCAATCAATCCCAGTGGCTTTGTGTGTATGTGTCCACTGTGTAATTTGATAGGTAGGTAGGCTTGTTTGAAGAAGCACAGTAGGTATGAAATTAGTGTTTAAGGATGTATTTAGAACAGGGTACACCAAATACTGTCACAAGCTTTTGCCTGTCCTAAATACAGACTGATCATAAAACTTAATTTACACAATAATAAAGAATAATTTAGTATATTTAGAAATAATTAACAACATTCATTTTTGTTTTTTTATCATTTTTTTTTTAGAATTTTAGGACTAAACTTAAGTTGTTTTAATTTTTTTATACATTAATTATGTGTTATAGTGTCAATTGGAATAATTCTATGCTGTTCATAATAAGGAACAGAAAGGTTTTGAGATTATTTACTAGGTACATCTTTTTCAAGGTGTTTTGAATAATAGTAATAAATGTATTTTGACTACATAAATAAGTGTGAAATAAATTATTATGGAATTTCCCTATAATCTTTAATTTACTTTGTTTTTATTAAAACATCCCACATATTTTAAGACAGTATATTGGTAGTAGTATTTATCCTAGCTTAACAATATAGCATAATATATTTTTAAGTAAAAATTTTAATGTAATAAACATTATTTGGAGAATCTTGGAGTTTACTTAAGTTTGCAGTTAGTGTAAAATTTTATCTTAACTATGAAATACTTTTGAAATTATATACATGTTAGGTTTCTTCAAATGTTAGAGTTGGTTCTTCAAATGGATGAATTGATTCATCATAATATTCCAATGGTAGATCATCAGCGGGGGGATGTGTTGGAAAAGGCGGTGAAGTTTTCAGCTTCCTCAATGGTAATACTGTATCATACAAATAGCACATAGCGCCTGTCTCGCCAGGAATTCCCACTCCTTTCATCCAGAGAACATTGTGTTTTGTGTTAATACGAAGAATTTTTACACCGCGTAATACTCGCCATCTGAAATTAAATTGAAATCAGACTTTTAGACGGGTCTTTCGCATTCCTTTAGCCTTTATTAACTGGATCAGCCTCTCCTTTGCGCACAGCTGCAGATTATCGATCTTGTTATAGTTATATGGAATGTCCACTACCCTGATCAAATCAAATCGAAACTGTCGTCCGCCATGGAACATAGCATATACTATTTCTACCTACATATACCATTGCTACCGCCATAATAATTGCTTTAACAGCATTTGTTGTGGACAGAAAGGCGTGAAGCTAGTGACACTGTTTTACAGGTGACCATCTTAATAGAGATATTACACTAGGGCAGAAGCCAGGCTTCAGAGCGTACCTCGGATAAAAAGAGACGAAATCTTTAGTAATCACCTTTCTCTTTCTGGCGAGGCTTCAGAGCGTACTAGGATAAAAAGAGACGAAATCTTTAGTAATCACCTTTCTCTTTCTGGCTCATCGGAATCGGAGAGAGATAGGTAATTACCGTTATCGTTGTTTCTCTTTCTAACGGCGCGATTGCAATGTATGGGCAGCCGTATGGCTCACCAACTGTAGTGTAATATCTCTATGATAGCAACACATCTATAACCGAATTAAAACGATACTCATACTAACAAATACTAACTGGACTATTACTAACAATAACTGACATTGACATGACTAACCATCACTAACAGTCCCTGTCTTAAACTTATTAACTAACTAACCAAGATACTAACAGCATCTACTAACTGGACTAGCCATCCCAGTCCTTAAACTGAGTCTTGATCTAGTTTGGTCACATGCATGCTTGTTTGCTACTTCAGCTCTATAAAAAAAAACATGGCTACCCACTTCTTTATTTTAAATCAGTTCAGTGGTTTAGCCACAAAAACCTAACAAGACATATTTACTTTCTTGGACAGATTCACACTTCACATTTATAATATTAGTAGGGATTAAACTTTCAACAAACCTGTTTCCCATATGTCCTGGCATTTTTGTTCCAGGCCAAACTCTGGCTTTTGCACCTCCAGATCCAATGTTACCTGGTCGTCTGTGAGTTTTGGTAACACCATGGGAAGCTGGCATTCCCTTAAATCCCCATCTCTTCATAACCCCTTGAAATCCTCGATCAATCCTGAATGAACAATTATTTTATATGTTAATATTAAAGTTGACAATCCGTATCGCACAATGGTTAACACACCGGATTGCTGTTCCGAGGGTCCTGGGTTCGATTATCAGCAAGACGAAAATTTAATGATGAATTTAAATTTTCATTCTTGGTCTGGGTGTGTGTCCTTGTCTAGTGTGTAGTCCATGGCACCTATGACACAGGGAATCCTAGTGTGGGACTACGAGTGTGTAGCGTTAAAAAAAAGTGGGACAGTCATGTGTATTTTTCTATCAAACACATTCCATAATTATATTCGCATCCATTGCTACAGAGCAATGTTATAATGTCCAAAAGTGCTATACCCATGCTTGAAGGTGATGCATCTATAGTTATATTTGTAAATGAAAAACAATTTGGTTATAACATTAGAATGCCACCAAATACTTGAATACAAGAAAACAAAAGCAACTTACGTTTTAGCTCGTACATCTACATAATCTCCAACTCTAAAGTGTGTCGCAAAAAGTGGTGTCCCTGATGGTAAAGCAGCTTGTGGTGACACTATAAACCTACATAAGAATTTTTTGGGCAACATTCCAACTTGACTGAATATACCAGAATAATCTTTTGTAACTGTGGTGGGGTCTACTGTTTCTGAACCAACCAGTAAACATCCAGATACTTGTCTTTCTCGCCATTTTACTGACTTTGATACCATCGGTTTATATTCTTCAGGAGGTATATATTTTATAACATGATTATCCACAATCTAAAATTTAAAAATACAACATTTAAAGACAACAGAAAAGAAAACAAATATTGAGGTAATTTTTCGATTTAGACCCAGTCTAAGCTTCCACAGTGAATATCAGTAACAGTAGCTGGGCTTCACGAGCTGAAGAATCTATAAGCTCCAACCACATTCTTAAACAACCTATATTTTTAAGTGAAACCTAAATATTTACAGCTTACAATTTTTACCTTGGAACACCTTAATCAGTAGTGAAGGGGTTGAGGACTTAAATTTGCACACAAAAGGACTTATCTTCATAATACAATGTCCTAAAACAACTCATCAATATTACCTGCACTAAAGTTGTTTGAACTTTCTTTCCTTCTTTTGTCCACATTGGATAATTCCCTATTTTACGAGCAATGAGCCCGACTCGCCTAACACGAGGATTCCATTGAGCCCTTTGCTGTAAATCAATATCACTCAAAGGAGACTCAAGATTTTTTATCATACTCAGTTTATCTTGTTTCACTTCTTCAATGAAATCTTTATTTTCTTGTGATAACATTTCTTCCGTCATCTGCAAAGTAAAAAGGAAGATACGTTTTTATGTATCATAAAAAATAGTTTACAGTTTTTTTTTTTGTTGTAAAATACTTACAACTCTTTCTTTTGGCATATACCAATAAGGAGGGCGATATCTTGGTGGTTGATAGTGCGTTTTCGTCCTGATTGACGTGTTTTCTATCCTGAAAACAAAAAGTATTTATTATACTGATACCATAATCAGTTGAGGTTATAAATATTTACTTCGACAAATAGACTGCATATTACCTTATCTTACTAAAAAGTTCACGCAAAATCTTCAAGTTTGTCGTAGCCATCATATAAATTGTAGGGAAAAATTACATGTACTTCAAAATACTAACGTTACACTAAATTTTAATTTTTAATTAAAATTATAATTGAAATTAAATACCTACTACCTGACCACAATAATTAGGCGCATGACAGATAGCAGTCACGCGGGCCCCCCACCCCGCTCTAGCCCCGCGCGTCCCCTAGTGAGGCGCAGTCGTGTACAATTGTACATTAAGGTCACTTCGTTTTCCGAGATGTTTGCGCAGGTACAGTAACTGACCAAGTACAGGTGGTAGGGCCTAGAGCACACCCGGGGAAGTACCACCGCCCGCCACGATACTTTGTACCATTCCTACCGTGTAATAATTGTTTTAAGAACAATTGTGTTCCAGATAGGAAGGTGTGGTGCCGGTTACACTTTTTAGAGGCGACCATCTCAGTCCTCAGGGGTAGCAACGCATGTGTGACCGAATTAGAACGAGACTCATTGAGTCTAGTTCTGGGTCGGTCACAGTTGTTATGGGCGGCAGCGGAAGGTGGTGCTGCATGCTCGTTTGCTATCTTAATTCCATAAAAAAAATTGTACCTCCATTAAACATTCACCATGGTACTTTTGGTACTACTGCAGAATGTACTACGTATTCCCATCCCTAGTTCCAATGACGTCTTAACTGACATGCGCCTAATTATCGTGGTCGGCTAGTACAACTTTTAATTGCAAGACCAACCATCTAAAGATTGACAGTTTTGACACACGACAGTGACACATTGGCACGACAGTTGAAGTGTTCTGTCAATTTTTGTACGCACAGAGTACAGTCATTCGGGGTAACTTTGATACAGCATCGGCGTATTTTCTTTAAAAACTTTTACTACGTCGCATATGAGATAAAAGTTATGAGTTAATCAGTGCCCTCTTGCTGGTTTTCATACTGTCAAATTGTAAAAAGTCTTTAAAAACGACAAAATATATTAAAAATTAGCAATTTTGTTGTGTGTCAAAGTTACCACCCCTGTATGGGTAACTTTGACACCGATAATATTTATCAAAAAATCTTCTAAACTACCTTACTTATAACTTTGATGTAACATTTATTAATAAGGTGATAGCCTGTTTTATGATAAGACAACAAAAAAAGTAGTTTGACGGGTTAGTTTTCATGTAAAAGGCACTAAACTAAGAAAATTCAATGAAAAAATATTGAATTTTGTTTTTTAAATCCTTTTTTGGTCTTCTATGAAAAAGATATTAAATGAAATGTATCATCAATTGATTACCTACATTGTTAGCTTTGAAATGAGACATATTTCGGCTTCCTAGGACGTCTACATCGATAGCAATGATTAAAACAGTACAGGCGCCCGAGCAGCTTCGAGGCTCAGATTATAGAACCAAAAGGCAGATGTAGTCGTTCTAGTATAAAGTGAAGCTACCAAAGCAAATACAAAATAAAAAGCTAATACAATCTCGTGTCAGTACTAAGGAATGCGTCAAATAGCATAAACGTCGCAAATGTCAATTTTTTTAATATAATTTTATCAGCTAAAATGCCGTCTTGCATTTTTAAACTCTGTAAAAGTTGTTCGCAAAACCAAAGAAAAGGATATGGAATGTCTTTTCACAGGTAACTCTTCATTATTTTATTATTTATTTATAATAATATTTTTGCGGTCCGCTCGGAACACAAAACCTCGACAATCATTCTTTTCTATAACAGCTTTATATGAAAATCGGTTACCCTAAATTTGGGAAAATATGCATGGGCTATTTGAAGCACTGGTCGATTTATAACGAAAAAAATATAGTTTAAAAGTAAATAGTTTTATTTATTTAAACCTAAAAATCAGGAAATACAGCCAATAAAATTAGCATTTTAACATAGGCAAACCGAGTTATTTGAAAACGTCACGTTTGCCCACGATAAATGTATGATGAATATATAATATTTTAGTTTCTGTTTAGCCACTAAAATGATTTCAATTATAATGTTTGCAGATTACCGACAGATGCTGTAACAAGAGAAAAAATGGGTTCATATTATTCGGAAGTGCAGGCAAGATATTAATTGGCTGCCATTCAAATTTTGCGTGATTTGCTCATTACATTTAGTGAGGGTGACGTGTATCTCACTAAAAAAGGACGTTGGTTGATTAAAAAGCATCAAAACCGAATTTTTGTTATAATAAATATGTTATTATTGATATTTTGATGTTTTTTATTAAAAATATCTACCCAAAGAAAATATCCATAGGTTAATTAAAACAATTAAACATATTTAAAAAATTAACTTATTAAATTCAATATATTAAAATGACATTTACACATATTATAATGTACTTTTTGATACCTAGTGATATAATTAGACAAAATAGTAACGTGAGGTAAGCCGTGTGATACGTAAAATGTATTCAAACACTCACGAATCATTCAGTACTAAAATAACTAAAATCAATTATTATTATTACATTTCATAAAACTTTAATTTTTTGTCTGTCTCTTTAAAGTTTTGTGCATTTGTTCCGCCTAATCACAGGAACGGCTTAACAAATTTAGATGCAGTTTTCACTGGCGCATGGCGTATTCTAATGAGCGTGGGTTAACATTTAGTGTTTGTTTTATTTGAAGCGGTTCAGAAATATAAAAAATCACGTCAATTTAAAGAATACCATCCCTCATATTTTATCCATTATGGGCTTACGGGATTGGAAACAAGGTCGTTCAGTAGTAATAAATAATTTGCCATAATTTGCCAATTGAATTGTGCATAATGTTTTAAATTAGTAATATGGCGATCAATGTTTACAAAATTGCGGGAGATTATGACTTTTCATTTGGCAACCTCACACACACAAAGAATTACGTATCCATACGGTGCACCGCTAGTTGACATTAAGGTTGTCATGCACACATAGCGAAAAAGTGACTTCACTTTATTCGTTGCTTTTCTTTGCGAATGTTACATCTGCCTTTTGGTTCTATAATCTGAGCTTCGAGGTTGAAAAAACAAAATGGCTGCAATTTTTTCATTTTATTTCTGGGAAAATAAAGAAGTCCCGGGGGCCCTGGGATGTTTGACTAACACTAAAATTGGTAAATCGCAAAAGTCAGGATACATCTAATGCTGCCTCTACACACAGGCCAGCGCATTCGCCAACGCGCTGGCGGTGCGCTTGCCAACGTGCTTGTGAGTTAATCCACACATTGGAAGGTCGTTCAGTATGCTTTGGTTCGGGCCAATGTGCGGACGGATCAAAAAATGGATGTTGAGTTGGTAACAGCTGCAGCTGTATATTTATTCACAGCTTATAATTGCTACGTAAAAGTGTACAAGAAAAGGGTGATACTTTCATATTTATAATATTAAAATAATAATAAAGTACGATGCTCTTACTTTGAAGTAAAATATCATAAGGAAAACGGAATGTCCAAGAACCTTATTTATTTAGCATTTTTAATACTTACAACATTTTTATTTTTATGGTACTTATTTTTTGGATTCCATAGGCAATTTTCACTCTGATAGAGCTCAATAAATTTAAAAGTTTCATCATTACTCATATTATACGCCATTTTGTTACGTTAGGTGTTAATACGCCGCAAGAAGAAAATATGCACTCTTGATCGCTGCTCCGGGCAAACTGATCGCGCGGCCAATGTGTGGATGGTGCGCCAAGCTTGCGACAAGTGTTCTTTGATGATACCGACACCGCGCGGCAAGCTCGCAAGCGCGCCGGCCAACGTTCAAATGCCTACCGCCAACGTTCCAACGCCCGTTCTACACATTGGGAGCCAACGCACTTGCCAACGTGTTGGCCTATGTGTAGAGGCAGCATAAGGGATAGGTACATACATTGATACTGTCAAAGTTACCCAGAATTTGTTCAAAATCTGACTTACCGGTATTATTTGTAATTTTAATGAAGATGCAATTGAAAATTAATAAAAATTGTTTATGTATCGAAAGTAGACATGTAAAAGATTGTATTATATTATAACACACCTTGATAGCATTAAAGTTTTGAGAAATATCTAAAAAGTTTTACGTCGGAAAAAAACACGAATAGTTACGCACGTTTTTGAAAGAAAGTTTTTTATATTAGCTTTGTTTGAAAACCACTTTTTATTTAAGATTACGTTAACGACGTTCATTATGTACATAAAATGTACTAAATAAATTTTATGCGCCAAATGCTTTTCACGTAAAAAATAAAAAACTAGTTTGGGAGCCGACTGTCAAAGTTACCCTAAAGAATCAAAGTTACCCCGATTGACTGTACTTAAACTTGATACTATTAATTACCTATATCTCTATGTCGGACAAGAGACTGTTGTCTAATTATCGCCACCATACATACGGAATCCTGATTACGTTTCCTGATCAGGCATTCAGATTCGGAAATCTGAATGCAAACTTTTCATACAAATTGCTTGACAAGCGAACACGTTCCTTTTTTTCCGGACGGAAAAAACTTACCGTGCGTTCAGGTTCAGCTTGTCCGGATGGAAAAAACCGAATGACGTCATTGACGTCGCGTCGTTCCGAATGCAGGTATAGTGTTCTGTGGCTCGCATACTTTTTGTACTTACGGTTTCATTCGGAATATTTCAGAAATGTGCCGAGTGGACGTGGATACGGTGTATGTAGTGTTTTTAAAAATGGGTGAATCTGAAAATTTAATAATGGTGCGCTTGTGATTGTGCTCTTTTAAGGTAGAACTGATTCTCCTTTAATCTTTGCTTGAGGTTGAGTATGTTTATTTAATGGGTGTGCCCAATAACGACGTTTCTGTGGCTTTTTCTTGTTTAGCGCTTTCGTCGTCTCGTCATCCATGTCCAGACGTGCTTTCACAACATCGTCACTGTCACAGACGAGGTAGAGGAACAGACGGCAATGTCCCATACAGTAATTTTCACCTCGGTCTATATCATCTTTCTCTTTCACACCTCAGACAGTTCGGTTACAAGTATAGTCTGTGCAAAATAATGACGTCATAATTTTACTACGTCATGATTATGTAATATTTCTGACGTCATAGTTTAATGACGCAGGTAGGTATAATATGCCCGAGATACACGAGGCTAGTTTTTCAAGCTAGGATAGCAAGCTAGTACTTCTGGCTTCTAGCTTCATAAAATATAACTTATAAATGAAGCTAGTTTTGTCTACACGAAGCTTGCTATCCTAGTTTGAAAAACTAGCCTCGTGTATCTCGGGCATTAGTGATAATTAATGTTCTAGGCTCAGGTTCTAGGTATATTATATATTATTGGGAAACTTTAAAGAAAACACTTTATTACTTCATTTCGTTTTATTTTTTAACTTTGTTTTATATTTAACCAACGCTTTTTCTTGCATAGGTGGCAAAGTCCTATTTTCCAGTCTTATAACATCAGTGCCCTTCAAAATTTTATTAATAGTATTGCACCAGTTAAAAACCACTAATCTCAAAGATATACCAAGGAAGCATTCTAAAACAATATCACGGTGTATTTGGCAATCCAGAAAGTCAAATGAATACTTGGCTTTTAATGTATGTTTTATTTCTTTAATAACATTTTTTTTATGAGCTTGAGTTTCCAAGTATTCATTTGCTTCCTGGATTATGTTTCCGAAACATCTCACAGCATGTTCGGATGGGTAGGTCAGCTTCCTATCTTTTATGTTTTTGTACTCTCGTATACTTATCCAATTATTTATTTTTAAATTTTCATGTGTGGTTAAATTTCTTTTACATTGAGTACATTTATTATTGTTCAAAACCTTTCTGACCACCCACCCTGTTGTATATGCACGTGAGTGTATATTAAGTCTTTCCCGGATAACTGTTGTAGGAATGCTTTCCAAAATCCCACTCTGCAACTTAGAGGATTCAGATGAGTCAACATTTGCGGGAATGTTTATATTTTCTTCAAATAGAGTTTTTAAATTTAGTAACTGCTCACCTGAATCCTCTTCACAATTATAACTTTCAGAGTGGAAGTTTATAAATCTTGTGATTAAAAGTGATTTGAAAGTGCTTTTAAAGCTGTGGCAATTGGGGTTGTTGTTTCTAAAATTGTAGGCCCTCACCTGACCGAAAAAGTTTTCGATGGGGTCAGAATTAAAATATCGGTGCCTCATTATGTTTATGCCTTTGCCTTTAAAAAATTGCCACAGCTTTTGGTAACTTTTTATTGTAACCATCCAATTTCTTAATGAGGGCACATATTTTTCTTTGCCACCTTTATCAACAAACTTAATATTAATAAGTTTTTTCAAAGCTTCCTTCCAGAATTCGTGATGTTCAGACGAAGAAGTCACTGCTGTTCTCAATCTTTTTCCTTTGTTTTGTAACTTTGAGCCATTGACTGCGTCAAATATATCATCGAAAAACGCGACTATCTCCGCGGTGTTTTTTAAAGTAGGACTCACCATTGTCCCATCAGTATAACGGGCTGCAATCAAAAAGCAAAAATATGTAAGTATCATGTAACTTTATACTACTAAATTTGAATATTAAAGGAGGAGGTCGAATCTAAATTTATAGTAAGAGCCCCTTTCACCTAAAAGGCCATAAATCTGACACAATTTTAATTATTATAAAGTACACCTCAAGGCAAATAAGAACACAAAATTATTTTAATTTAAAATTGAAATTGGTGGAAAATTGGATTAATATTAAGGGCCACTTTCCGTTCATACTTTGAAAACATTTCCAACTATTTTATTTTACAGTTAACCCTTATCAGCCCACCTCCTTTTAAATGATGTAAATACTTACAAAATTGAGCAGTGTAAAATAAGGTAGCAGCTACAGTTTTGCTAAATACCCTTACACAATTTTTCACCTGTAATAGATAGATAAAAAACATGTTAATACTAACATATTACAAATCGTGCACAAATACAATGCACTACACTACAATACACAAGTTGGCCAGGATAACAAAAATCCTGTAACCATGGTATGTGTTAAATTGATGATGCCCTGTTCAACAATGAATTGTATCTATTACTGCCATGAGTCAGGGTGACGTTATCCGCCTTGGAATGTGATATTCTGAGTATATTCTATAGAAAACTACTAGTATAATTTTGTATATGTAATGTTGCAGTCCAAGTGATTATTATTGGTAACAATAATACTGCTCTACCTACTCTGACAAGCGTTAATGGTTGGTGCCCTTTATCACTTGCACTCTAGTAATAATATGGACACAATATCTAATCATATGTTAAATTCTTAATATGAACAATAACTCAAAACATACCTTCATTTTTTTTATTTTTTCCGGAATGACATGTTCATCATTGAGTTTGTGTAGCAGTCTCGTTTCTGCATGGTTGCAATCTGTTTTATAAACTTGTACTATATCATCCCATGTACTTATTTTACCTTCAAATTTTATATTTTTTGTCAGGAAATTATTCCTTAACCCCTTTATTAAATGTGGTGGGTCGTATATAACACTAAGAGTCTGCCCATTTATAATAATCACATCATCTGAAATTAAATTTTTTTTAAGTTAGTCAATGTTACTTTGATGCATGATATTACTATAGAATTATTATGTCATAATTTTAGATCAGGATACTTAATTTAATTTTTATCTCAGTTAACAAGCTTCTTACCTATTTCTTTGCCTAATTTTATTTGTTCTCTCCTCGTATCTTCTTGGAGACTTTTTAAAGTCGATTGGAAGGCAGCCCCTTGGTCACAACCTAATGCGACAGGTAAAAGACCCGTGTCACTGACGGCTGTTACTACCTCCTTAATTATCGTTTTTAAATATATTTTGGAAGTTGACCCCTTACAAAAATAGTAGGCTACAGGTTGCTGCCATTTATGAATTGAGCCTCTGAGCATAAAAACCAGAGCATGATCGGCAAAGTCATTAGTTTTTTCTTTAAGCTCAACAAAGCCATTTATGTTATCCTTTTTTCTTTCGTATGTTAAAGCAGCATCCAATGCTACCTCATCAAAAATAATTGAGCAAAATTTTTTTCTCTCGTCCCATCTGTGTACCTGCAAACATTCGAAATATATAAGTGAACCAAATATAATTTCAAAATTGTAACTAAATAGAAATTTAGAAATGACTAAAATCTTCATTTTCTATATGTCATGATGTAACATAATAATATTATGATCAGTTAAAGGTGGCCTTACCTCCTTTTTAATTGCATCAAATACTTGTGGATTGACGCCTGCCTCAATGTTAATAGTTGAAATCATTTTATTGAGGGTATATTTTGAAGGTAGGATAAATATCTTTTGCAAGTATTTATAACACTTTGGACTTTGTTTTAATATAGATAAAGCTATTATTTTTTCTTCGTTAGTAAACCTTCTTCTCTTCGCTTTTTTTGAGCATTGTTTTATTTGCATCCACATTATCCTTTTTGCTAAAGGATTCATTTTTCCTACCATTTTTTCAAAGTTTCTTTGCTTTAAAAATCGAATTGCTCTACGTGCTCTTTTAATATACTGAAGTTGCTTCTTTGATTTTAAAAATTCTTTTTTGATACCAGAAGACACATAGTTTTTTGTTAAAGCAATTCTTTTCTTAACAAATGCTTTCCTTTTCAATTGAGTTGAAATTGAAATATCTGCAAAAAGACAAATTAAGTTTGTTAAATGGAACAGGTCAATATAAAAATTAATTCACTGTAGTTCTTTTAACAAATGTTATTTACCTGTTACTATTGGTTCTATTGTGGGTACTGTTTCATAGCTTGAAGTTGAAGGCACAGCGGCTTCTAAAAAGGGTACATCAGATGATGTAACAGTTTCTGTAAAAAACAAGAAAATTTTATGTATTAAATTTTGTTTATTTATGTTTTTAATAAACCTTCACACATTGGAAATTTAGAAGCTATGTTGCCTAGCCTAATAACTAACTAATTTTGATTTATAGTACTTAATTTCCAAAAAATTATCAGCAAAAATAAACTAAAATAAACTTTATATGTTGACTACTGCAACAAACAGTTTCAAATCTGAGTTTAGTTAAATTTAATGAACATTTTATCAAGTTTGAATAGAATAAAATTGAGAATTTACAATTTGAGTGGCTACCAATATTCTATGAGGAAAACTTGATACAGTTCAGATACCCACCATAGTTTTGTTTTAATGCTATTCATTGAATGGTTCATGTATTTTGGGAAATGATAGTGAAAACTTTATTATTCATACAAATCTCTTTATTTATAATTGTTTATTATATTTCTTTAAGGACTAAGTTCTCAAAAATGCTATTAATTCCCTATATAAAGTTTCATAATTATGTCTAGGAACATAAGGATCAGGCGATGTGTTGTCTGTCAGTCGAGATCTATAATTTTTAAAGTAGATATAGTTAAATTACCTGAACTAGTCTTTGCTCTCTTCGACATATTTGCATATGTATGATCCTCGTGCCGCCGTTTGAAATAATTATGTTCCAAATTAATGCTTCCTGTAAAGAATAACAAAGGTATACGTTATTAAATTATTTAATTTCTATATTATGGTATCATGGTAAGGTAAATTTCACTCCTGCAATGTGTCTTAATCAGCCAATGAAATGACAAACAAAGCTTATAATGACAATAAAATTAACCTGTTACTAAGCCATAGTTTAAGAATTTAGTGAAGGCAAATAAATGATTTTCGGATTATATAAGATACTGGATAATATGTAAATAATATTAGTGTTGCAAATTATACAAATAATATTCAACTGATTTTATCAATCAAATTTCTTTCACATAAATTAAATTATTGAAACAATAACTTATTTAGTAGTAGTAGGTATGTAATACTTGTATGAAATACTATAAGATAAAATAATATTTAAAAAACTGGAAATACTCACGCATGTGGCCAGTTTCAGTACGGATAATTGTCTGGGGAATACCACTACAAATTTCGCTCTGCGAAAAGAGAGTTGGAATAGCATTGGCCCGGAGTCGAGCCCTCAAGGCTGTAGAAGCGAAAAATCGCTTCTCAAAATGCTTTTCGCATACGAAACGCTTCCGGAGCTCCTCCACACTCAGGCTTCGCAAGGTTTCGCATTTAATGAGCTGTAACCACACTTCGAGTCTTTTCTCGTCCTTCGGAAAACAAAAAAGCTTGACGTCCTTTCGCCTACTATCACAACCCACAACACAACACAAGTTAAACATCTTGCACGCGTTGATACCTGGATTATCACAGTTACAGAATTGAGAGGATAAGTTACGGAAATTAATCGACGCAAAACTTCACTCGATCAACTTTGAAACTGCAATGGCGTTGGCGGTTAGTTAGAAGCATAGAGATAGGAATATACTTAGATAGAGACGCCCTAATCCTTAACCTCATATGAAATTAGCTGGTTGGTGTGTAGCAGGCCGGCCATTTTTTATTCACCCTTACAAATGACATCTTATGTCAAACAAAATGGTTAATAAACCCAAAACTATAAAATATATTAAAATAGGCATTGATAGGAGGTGTTGTGGTGTCTTTTAAGCAAAACAAAAACATTAAAACACAATGAGGTGTGGTATACTACGATACGGAGCCAGGAAAAATAAATTACACCCAAAATAACAAGTTATAGTAGGTACTTATCAGTTTTCGTTGTTTGTTGAATATCTGAATGATATTGATATATTATGTTTTTGCTGCATGAAGATCTGTGCGAGGATTACGTAGGCCTGTTAATGTTTTGTTGGGTTTTACATCATTATTTTATATATTTGAGTAGCCGGTTTGTTTACATTTCAATGACACTTAGGGTAGAAAGTGTTAAAATATCGATATTCGATATATCGATAATTTAAAATGACGCTGAAGAAAGTTGAAATAATTGTTTTTATTCAATAGATTACCTTCAAATAAATCGTTAAAAAAGAAGTGGCTAGAAATAATTGTTCCAGAAAACATAAACCCTCGTCTTGTTGAAGTATTTTTTTGTAAAAAGCAATTATAATTATTCCTCTGTTATCTTATCTGCCCAAAGCTTATCTTTAAGAATTCGCTAGTTAGCGATACGATCGCTTTTTGTGCCCAATTAATAAATATGCTATAATACTTTTATTTGTATTTTTGTAATTATGCTGTACATTATATAGCCTTAAACAAATAAATTAAAATTTGTGTACATAGACACATGTTTTTTATTTACATTTCGGTCCCATTTCCACAATATTAATGCACTATGGGTTATTACACAATCATGGGTGATCAGAAGAAAATTGTCAGTCATATCACACAGCAGTACTATCTTCACCCTTAGCTTTTATTGAATAAACTCTAAAATTAAATTCATCGTAGTGCTACATATGACTTATTTATTTATGTAAGTATCTATCGCGATTTTTCTGGATTCAGCGGGTACATTCAGAATCAGCAAAAGTGGCATTGTTTAGGAGTAGGCGGACTGGTTAATGGAAGGATTGATTTTTAATATTGGATATAAAACTTAACATAACTTCAAGCCTGTATATACCTAGTTATATACAATACAGCCAAATAGAGATATAAGTATTTTACTTCCGATGGTTAAACTTCGGTTATGGAACTCTATTTTGATAATTTTACATTATGCATATAATAAATAAAGGCCTTAACTACCTAAATTTCCTAACTGGAACAAGACAAATAGTTTGGCGGCTGTGTTAAGCAAGAGGGTGGTACCTAATTAACTGGCAGAGTTTAAAACACTATCTCTGAGATCGTCTAAAAAGGGGGATCAGTCGTTGTGTCCTCGTTTGTTGTTCAGCAGATCACCATGATAGCTGGTTTTTACAAAATATTTTTGGTTGACATGACATGACAAGTTCATCGCAGTAGGTATCAAAATTAATATTAATATCGCTGAGAAGACGAACGACATGTATTATTGCTGTTATATCGTTAGTCATTAAACTAAATATCGATAGTGTTTCCGTCCACGTAGTGCGCACAACACTAGTAGAATCGGCCATACTTTATTCACTAAAATTTTGACAGGCATTGTCAGGCTCGCTATTTTTGCTTTAGTGTCTAATCCATAGTCCTTATAGATCAATGGTTAGAAGTTATAATAAAAACATGTCAGTTGTCACCGCGGAAAGACGAGGAAGCGGGGAGGGGGAAGCTGTCATGTTCATTAAATGAACCATAGACAATTGGCGACGAATTTTTGTATGAAGACTAACCGCCATGGTCACTGTTACTACTGGTCAGGGTTGCCAGACATCAGCGAACTCAAATCGCCAAATTTTGCGTACCAAGTAACGTAAATCGCCAAATGTTTTTTTGGATAAGTAGCCTAATTTGCCTATGATGACTAGGTAACTTAAACGTAAATGGCTACTGGTAGCCAATTCATGGGCGTAGCTAGCCCTACGTTCAGGGTGGGGCAACTTTCTGAAATAATAGGTATGGCCTTAAGTAGCAAACTATACCCATGGTCTTTTTTATAGCCTAAAGGGCTGACGTGAATGCGGACGAGCCATCTGATGGTAAGTGGTCATCGTCACCCATGGACGCGAGCAACACCAGGGCAGACACCAGTGCAACGCCGGTCCTGAAGGAGAACTCTTTTTACACCTTTCTTGAAGAACCCCATATTAAAGCGCTCCGGGCGTACCTCAGAAGGACACATTCCACAGCCTGCAAGTTCGCGGCAAAAATGATCGTGAGAATCGGAGCGTCCTTGTTCGTCACGAATCCAAGGGATGAGAATGATACTTCAATCTTTAGCGAGTGGTGCGATGATGAAAGGGTGAAGTTGGCACATAATCGCACAATTTCTCGGAGCACTCACCGTTGTAAAGTCGTTGGAACACGCAGAGACATCCTATTTCTCTCCTAAAACCTAGGTTTTCTAGCCTGTTAGTGACTCGTGGATCGTTGACAACTCGAACTGCGCGCATATGCACGGCGTCAAAGACTAAGCTGATATTGTGGCGCTCCAGCCCAGAGATCCTGAAGGAGAACTCTTTTTACACCTTTCTTGAAGAACCCCATATTAAAGCGCTCCGGACGTACCTCAGAAGGAAGCTCATTCCACAGCCTGCAAGTTCGCGGCAAAAGTGATCGTGAAGATCGGAGCGTCCTCGTTCGTCACGAATCCAAGGGATGTGAATGATACTTCAATCTTTAGCGAGAGGTGCGATGATGGAAGAGTGAAGTTGGCACCTAATCGCACAATTTCTCGGAGCACTCACCGTTGTAAAGTCGTTGGAACACGCAGAGTCATCCTATTTCTCTCCTAAAACCTAGGTGTTCTAGCCTGTTAGTGACTCGTGGATCTCAAACTGCGCGCATTTGCACGGCGTCAATGACTAAGCCGATATTGTGGCGCCCCAGCCCAGAAATGAGAACAGTACTCCATGTGTGAGCTGTCCTGAGCTTTATAAAGCATCAGTAGGTCTTTCGCATTGAATTACTGCTTCGCTCGGTTCATGACGCCAAGCATTTCGGAGGCCAATTTGGCCTTAGCTTCCAGATGACATCGACACATTTACCAACAGTGTGCGTGGTACCCTGGAATGGAGGCGCCAAGACGAATGGGGTTTTCTAAGCAAAAAATGCGCAATCTTGTGTCTTCACGGGGTTGAAGTCAAATAAATTGAGTCGTCCCCATTCCGAGACTTTCTCCAGAGAGTTCTCAACTTCAGGCACAAGGTTCCTCTCGTGTTGTCATCTTCATAGCAATGAATACCGGTTGCACGCTCCAGCACAGCACAGACCCTTGGGGAACACCAGCGTTTATAGGTTTCATACCTGAGCAACAACCGTCAAGTACGGCCTTTAATGTCGCTCAGATACAAATCTGGCTACCCAATTGCATGATCTCTCAGGGAGATGGATGCTTCGTGAGAAGAGCCCTACCAGACCTGGTCGAAGGCTTTAGCGATATCCAGGATGATCGCTTCCTCGTTGCTATCAAGGGCCTGAGCCCATCGATGAGTATGATATGCTAAAAGATCGCCAGCTGAACGTCCGTAAAGAAACATGTACTGCCGGTCACTGATCAGCTGGCGATCCTCCAGATATCCTAGGGGCTGTATATTTATAATACGCTGTTATACGCTCCATAACCTTACAGCAGGGAATGCAGGATGCAGGGAAGTTATCGTTATAGGCCTGTAATTAGCTGGGTCACTAAGATCGCTCTTTTCGGGGATAGGATGAACTAGGGTTACTTTCCATGAAAACGGTACTATTCCAGTGGTGTAGGAAAGCGAAACGGTACAGAACAGTACGGGAGGGGGACATTTTACCACTTTGGAAGTCTCTCGCACAAACTATTCAGTTTAGAAAAAAAAGTATTAGAAACCTTAATAGCAGGTTTGATGAAAACAAAAATTTGAGTTTCAGTTCTAAGTAAGGGGAAACCCCAAAATTTATTGCTTTTTCTATTTTTGTGTAGAAATCTTAAAGCGGTTCACAGAATACATCTACTTACCAAGTTTCAACAATATTGTTCTTATAGTTTCGGAAAAAAGTAGTTGTGATATACGGACTAAAGGACAGACAGACAGACATGACGAACCTATTGGCGACAAAGCTGGTGCCATGACATTCGGATTTCTCCTTTGCCGTGTGGACAACTGATTTATCTGGTAATCGCAGTGCTGGAAATGAAGACCGACAGAAGTTGCCCTCGACAGCCTTAGCCAGCGACCAGAATTCTCGACTCCCGGGTAGTCGGGTCGCCAATTTTGCTAATGAATTTGGCCTTCGCCATGGGGCAGATGGATGCTATGCGACACGCTTGCGGTTAGGTGAAAAAATTAACCCCAGAACGTTACGTATTAACTTATTATTAGCGATGCGTCCGATACCGATCTGTGGACGCTTAGCTTAAGTGTTAACTTTCTTACGGATATTATGCAGGTAGTTTGTGCCTGCACAATTTAATTATTTAGGTTTCGGTAGGTGCCTGTAAGGTATCTCAGGTCAGAGCCAGGGTGGGGCAAGTGCCCCAAGTGGATTGTTGGTCACCATTTGACCACTCCCCCGGCTGTAGCCGAAATGGCACCACTGCTACTGGTAGAAAAAATGTATGTCTGCGGCCAGCCTTAATCCCATAGAGGTACAGATAGTATATCTATATCGCTGCGTTAACCATAGACAGTCCGTAGTATCTTTACTAGTCTGTGCACAGACACGCATAGAGGTAAACAAACACCTGTCAAAACCATCAAAATTATATGAGTGAGACAAAATAAACATCATTTTCGTAAAGTATTGTGTAAATTGTAAATTCTATAAATAATTTTACAAAAGTTTATTAGTTTAATGAATCACAATGATTAAATTCATAATCGTACTTGTTTTGTGTTCACACATTAAATCCAGTTATGAATATGAAGTCAAAATATCTGGGCCTGGGTTACATCCTAAACAAATAGTTATGCCGGCTAGATATTTTTATGTTAATTTTACTTCAATTAATCAGAAATCGTAAGTAAATGCAAACTATGTTTGGGCTTTGTCCCATGTAATAAACTTATAAAAGTTATTATGATTTAGTCACTACTATTTTTAATTAAATTTCAAATAACTTTACATAACCCTTGCAGGTATTCCAAAGAAAAAATCGGTGACAAGTTGGCTGTGGAAATAAATGGTAAAGGCAGTAAAGGGCGGGAATGTCGTGTTTGGTCCAACATCTTAAATAGGAAGGATGGCACTTTTATTGTGAGATATAAGCTGTATGAAACATGCCTAGACTTAACTATAAATATATATTTTAATAGCAAACATATTGATAAATCTCCTTTTTTCTTTGAAGGTAAATTTTGTAATTTATTTTTAATTTAAATAAATTTTAATTACTAGTAATTGTGTTACCTACATAAATGTTTTGTCATCAGGTCCAATTCAGGCAGATCAATGCGATTGCCCTGAAGCTGATGTTAGTTTGTGGCTTAAACAATATGGATGTACCCAATCATACAATCAAATAAATGAGGATCTTAAAAGCTATGAAAATGTTGATATGAAGGTACAAGTGAAAAAAATTGTTGAAAAGTACCATAGGCCAGAGAGTACAAGTTTTTGTCATTATGTTGTGAAAAATAATGAAATATACAGAGACTGTTATGGTAAACACATTGGATTTAATATGTTTTCTGATAACATTCTGTTGTCATTGAGTCGGAAAGTAATGTTGCCTGATATGGAATTAGTCATTAACTTGGGTGACTGGCCTTTAGTCCACAAGAACTCTGAAGCCCTAGCAATTTTTTCCTGGTGTGGAAGTGTTGAAAGTCGTGATATTGTTATGCCAACATATGATATAACTGAATCTGTATTAGAGAATATGGGCAGGTAATTAGATTTTTACCCTTTATAGCAATTTTATTTAATGGGATTAAGGTAGCAAACACCCTTCTGCTGCCGCCTGAAACTGAACCATCATAGAACAAGACAAAAAGAAAGAAAGAAGAGAAAAGAAAGAAACATTAGGGTCCCAAGCCTAGTCCATATATATGTTAGAATCTGTACAGTTATAAAGGTATTATTATATATTTTTAGAGTTACCTTAGACACACTGTCTGTACAAGGTGGTGTGGAGCGCCCATGGCATGAGCGAGAACCACGGGCGATATGGCGCGGCCGAGACTCTCGTCGGGAGAGGTTGACGCTCATCGATATAGCTCGCGCCAATCCAGATCTCTTCAATGCTTCACTTACAAACTTTTTCTTCTTCCGAGACAAAGAGGAGGAATATGGGCCAAAGCAGCAGCATATATCATTCTTTAAGTTTTTTGATGTAAGTATCCATTAGTTTTTCTTTACATAGTAGATATAAATTAAAATTATGGTTTTGTAAACCTGAAAGTACTCATGTATAAATCTCCATAATGCCCCTTTACATGATTGAGTCATTAGTAAACTTAAGGCATTAATAATTCTAATACGCTCTATTGCAGTACAAGTACCAAATAAATGTGGATGGAACAGTAGCAGCCTACAGATTGCCCTACCTGATGGCGGGCGGCGGATTGGTCTTAAAACAGGACTCCCCTTACTATGAACATTTCTACAAACAATTAGAACCTTGGAAACATTATGTACCTGTAGCTCGAGACCTGTCGAACTTAAAAGAACGCGTCCTCTGGGCACGCGAAAATGACGAAAAATCATACCAAATTTCCAGGAGTGCACAGGAATTTGCAAATGAAAACCTATTACCGCAACATATTATCTGCTACCACGTTGTATTGTTTACAGTAAGTAAATATGTATAATATTTTATTGAAGTATAATAATATTGGTAATTAGATTTGTTTACAATCTAATTAATTAAATATTGTTTTTTTTTGCAGGAATGGAGTAGGAGAATAAAAAGTAATGTAACTGTAGAAGAGAATATGACGCGTGTTACTCAGCCACCATTTGATTGTGAATGTAATTCCAAAATTAATTCTAAAGATCACGAAGAGTTGTAGCATTGAGAAGACTAACAAGCAAATAACGATGGCCACCACTTCTCATCCAGTTTCATTTAGATGTGAATAAAAAGCAACTAAACTCACTAGTAACTTCTTAAAGCTTTAAAATCAGTATAACTTGATTGAAGATGTGACTACTTAACATCTGGTTTATTGAATTGCTCATTCATTATGTAAATAAATAAAATGTACTGAATAGATCTTATTAGTCATAAGAGTTATAATGTAAGACAACAAATAAAATAATTACTTAGCTATGTATAGGTATGCAAAACATTCCATTGTGTTCATATAATTACTTTATTATATACAATTAATTGATACATCATTTTATAAATTAATTCTGTTTAATGTATCTGTTTTAAATAATAAATATTTTTGTTAATATATTAACTTATACATATTTACAAAGACCCTATTTTAATACAATTTGTAATGAAGATATTTATTTATACAAGTGCCTTTTAATCCGACATGCCCTCTTGAATCGAATCGAATCGAATTGAATCTCCTCTTGAAGATTCTAACATCAAACGCAATGAATAATTAGCGATGGGCGTTGCAACGGCCGGTTGCAAATATAGCGTTTTATGTCTAGCAACAATAGAACAGTTGCATAAACAGGTTTCAAATTGAAGTAAATTTTTATTTTACTACGTAAATAACAGTCTATAATGAATTATTGCACCCTTAGAATCGTTTTATCAGAAATCGTTTAAAAATTTTGCAATGATTGACCCCTAGCAACGGCGCCGTAAGCTGTATCGGCGCCCGCGTACAACAGCGATTTGCGAACGCCTTGCACGCCCTGTTACGACGCCCCTGACCTCTAGCAGTAACCCTAACTAGGGAAATGTCGGCTGGCGTCGTCTACCGGTACATAGCGACGTCCGGGCTGCGGTAGAAGCACATGTAGGCGTCGGCGAGCAGCCGCTTGGCGGGCGCGGGCAGCTGGCGGTCGAGCGGCGCGGCGCGGTGCAGCGCGCGCGCGCCGCCCTCGCTCAGCCACGCGCCCAGCTCCGGCACCGCCGCCACCTCCGGGATGTTGTAGCCGTTGCGCTCGCCTGGGGCGGTTCTTATATGTAGTTGGGTTGAGGATGACACAGTTAGGACGAAGTTTATAGCGAGGCGGGTCAGTCGGTAAATGTAAAGGAAAACAAAACGAAAAAAGGAGGCACGAAAAGGATTCATAAATGTAAATGATTACATATAAGCTAAGCTAAGCTACAACCCACTAATGGCCCACTACTGAGCACGGGTCTCTCCTCATTACTGAGGAGGCCTAGAGCATACTCCACCACGCTGCTCCAATGCGGATTTGTGGAGGGGTTAGTGGCCAACCCAGTGTCGAAAGTTTTCAAGCCGCCCGAAGGCCTCCGACATGGCTTAACGACTGCTATCAATCGATAACAACCGGGACCGACGGCTTTACGTGCCCTCCGAAGGGGTCACTATCTGGGAGACCTTTTCGCTGAAGACATAAATGCTGGATGACATAAACGCAGAGTACCCCGTTAGCAGAGAGTCAACTCAGCTGGACGACATAAAAGCCGAATGAACTTGTAGCAAAATGTCTGAAATTGTGAATAGTCGGTATGATTAGAATGCCTTATTAGCCAGAAGTTAAGATAGTTGGAAGACAAAAACTCACAATGAGCTAGTAGAGGAAACGTCTGGAAAATAATAGTCTACATTATTTGTCAACTCTCCCAAAAATATATAAAAAAATAAAATAAAAAAAAAGACGGGAATTCGTGCGTTTGCTGATTTTTCATCTCAAAGGAAACGTGCGTTCGTACGGCCACCCTTACAATGCAAACTGGCAAATTAATATTCCTCAGCGGCGTGCACAGGATTATGACACTGGGTATGCCGCGAAGTACTAGGTCACAAAAACTTTTTCTTTTATAGATTTTTAGCATAGCCACAGCCCCGCGACGGAACTTTAAGTCGGAAACCATGCCAACAGAACAAGTCTTAGATGTACTACTATTCATGTACCTACATCTTCTACGGCAACGCAGACAAAACAGCGATCGATCGTCGCAGCGGTGGCGGAAGAAATTCTAATAAGTTAAATAATAAGCTAAAATATTATAACTTTTCACCTAGTCTGCTTCAATTTTCACATATTCAAGGTTCCGGTAACTTGAGATTATTATATCCCGATGTAAATAAACGCAAGATTTCGGTCACATTTGATCACATAGATAATCTTTAAATAAAACCAACAAACACATTAGTAAAAGAAAATCACTACAATTATTATACAAAAATCAGTAATAAACTGTTAAATGCACACTTTACAAACGCGCAAACGAAATAGGTAAACAATGCATAAAACATGATAAAAGCAACATGGCCGGCGCGAAACACAAAACATTTCAACTATTTAAACAAATAAAATCCTACTCAACAAAAATGCATAATAATATAATGTGCATACGTAATTTACTCGGGTTATAGCCAACGAATATTTCCGATTACTCCCGACTACCATCGACTACTCTGCCGAACCGAACTTCGATAGGTACCTACTTTCGATAGTATGCGGGCCATGCCGCAGGACTTCGTTGCTCGTGGCTTTGGATATTATATGGATGTGTGCGTTTGCGAACTGTGTACGGACACCGAAATTACTACACACATGCAAACAAATCTCCTGCATAAAGCTTTGATCTCGCGATCGCAACGCACAGCGCTGCGGTATGCGGCATGCGGCGCCGGACACTTAGATATATGAAAAAGTCGAGAATGGTCTCTTGTTCCATCGTAGTCTGCGTCGGCGGTTTCATATGGTTTGCGTCCGGCGCCGCATGCCGCATACCGCAGCGCTGTGCGTTGCGATCCCGAGACCACAGCTTTACGGCGCGGCATTACTTGTCGATATCGCAACGTCAGGCGTTGCTGTGTTTGCAAATAAGTGTTGTTATTATTTATAGGTGTTATTTATTATTATTATTATTTAACTTAATTTATTAAATTGTAATTTTCTGCTAATTAAAGTCATCTAAAACGTACGAACGTTTTTCGTAAATGGCAAGTAATGCACTGCATTTCTGCCTATAAAGAGCGCACGCCCCTGATATTCCTCCGTTATCAAAAATACGTGTCGTACGTATTCACTATTGATATCTGACACGCTTGAGTATATCTTCGTGACTGTTTTACATTTTTAAAAACCTATACACGCTCTCCCCACCAGTGCAGGGGCATACATCATATTTAAACTTTTTTTTCTTTTTAGCATCTAAACTTCACAATCCAACAACAGGTCCCGACGACGTGTGAGAGTTAGAATAGAATGGCTGGTGTACCACCACGGATGTACCACGGATTTAAATATCTCTTTTGGATTACAGACGTACCTGATGTGTACCTCAGTGTACCTATCCTAAAAGTCTGTGTACCTCCTTCTATGCATAGATTTAAAATAAAATAGGTACATCCGCCATCCTGACACGGGACATGCACGCTGGACTACAATATAGGTACTCCAGTTTGGCGTTTAGCATTCATGTCTATTAGTAACTATGGCCTTTAAATTATCAAGACTTTTTGCTACAAAGTCATTCAACGCTCATGTCTATTTAATAACTATGACATTTTAAGATCCGGACGTTTTGCTACAAGGGCATTTAGTGTTGATGACTATTTAGCAACTATGGCATTTTAATTTCAAGACGTTTTGGTTATTTCGTCATTTTGCTACGTGGGCATTCTGATAGTCACCCCTCCGAAGCACGGAAGCGCTCAAGAAATTTTGCCACTAGCGGTCACCCATCCGATTACCGACCGCTCCCGCTGTTGCTTAACTCTGTCGATCGCTTAGGATCGACGCAAGCCGTCGGGCTACGAGCGCTTCGATGAAATGATTACATATATAGGTAACATAATTATGTAAATGCTAAAAAACTGCTCAAAGGAAAGATATACATAGTAGCAAAGCACGTGAAAGCTGTGTATGACTTAAGAATATATAATTATAACTACTAGTAATAATGTAAAATAAGGTACCTTTTCTATCGGCCATGGAGTCGAAGAAACACCAAGGAGCATCGTGGCCCACTCCAGTTTTGACGAAAGCCACATAGTGGCTAGTTTCTATACACAACACTGCAAACAGTTCCATATACACCCTGGGCACGGGACACGACTCCAATATATTTGCGTACTCGTCACATATGGTTAGGGGTGTCGCCTGAAAACAATTTTTCCAATTATTTTAGTTTCCCAACAAAGTAAAAACAACTTTGAAACTAAAAGCTTTAACTATGGGTGAACTAAAACAGTTTACCAAAAAGGACTAATAAAGAAAACGTAAAAGCGTGATGTGTATAAACAACCAATTCAATAGTTATAATATTGGGTGTGTTCACCATTCGTTTTTCGAACCAGACGATCGTTTAGTGGAGCGTTAAGGAACGCGCACATTACAATGGCCCGGCATCGGACTAACTTAAAAGACAGCATTAAATCATTGAGGTACTATGTAAACTAGAGACGCTACGTCATACAAAAGTCGTGTTCCTTTCTCGGTTTAAAGCTATCCGTCGCTGCAGCGCTACAAAAAAAACATTCTGTCTAATCTATCATTTGAAACCGCAGCGCTTAATACATGTTAATAAGATACAAAGGAAGGATCATTTATTACTCGGTCACTATGACGACGGAATATAGATTATGACATTTATGACACAGAACGGTTAGTGTGGGTTTTTACATGTTTTTTACCTGATTCATCAGGTCGAATGAAACAACAAATTAAAATCAAGTATTATTATTGTGAATATTTTATCCGCGTTTGGAGTGGTCCGATATGTTCCGAGATTTCGTGTATGTGTGCGTGCGTTGTTTTTACGTACTTGGTATGAAGCTTAACATCAGAATCTGTATTATCTAATTTGTGGCTATATCCCTCAGGTAAGTGTGATAGGATGCATCTTATTTCACATCTACGTAAACGACCTGCCTAAAATAGTTAACACACAAAAAAATGTACCAAAAACAACAATTAGTTTATCATAATATTAATATAAATAAAACAAAATAAATCTTTAATCCAAATATGATATGTATAATAATAATTAATTAATTGTTTTGTAATGTGGCTCATGCTGCTTTAATTTTTATATTTGTAACACCTTATATAAAGCATGACGCAATAAACATTATGATTATGCTAGGCAGATGGAACCGCGGGCAAAGTATAGTCTTTTAAGAATTAAAACATTGCAGAGACATGAATGTCAGCGTGTAGAACTGATAATATTGTGTTTAATGTGATGTCAACAAATTGTACCTACTATCACTACTGGACGTTGTTAGTTTAAGAGAAGGACACAATATTGCAGACGTTAAATAATTTTTCGTATTTATTTGAAAATAGGGAAATATGGTTGCTAACCGATGATAAATTACTGCTGTGCATTTATATGAGTTCCTAGAGTTATTGCGGCAATAGCGTAATACACAACAGGGCATTGTTCACGCTAGTTTTAAAGAATCACTGACAGGTCTCAGACGTTATACGCGCATGCGAGCTGGCAAGCGAATGAGAGAGTTGCGGTGCATACCCCGCTCATCCACCAAGGCGAAACATTATATTTTAACCAATTTTAATAAAATTACACAACTTTTTACTTAGACTAGTTATGTGTCTGTATGCGTGTAGTGTATGTGGTGTGAGTGTGTGTGTGTGTGTGATTGAGTGTGTGTGTTTTCAAGCCCAACATATATATTTATTTAATGTTTTATAATATATTTACTTTATTGTATTTTAATATTATAACTTATTATTTATCTATGTAGCAATTGTTCAGTTTCTTCATAATTTAAGGATAGTAAAAATGTAGTTGTTACTTTTTTTAATTTATTTAAAGTTAATGGGTAAATATTAATTCTGCTATCAACGGCGTTGTACAATAGCGCAGACTGACATGAATATTGTTTTTTCTTAAATTTGGTTGAAAAGGTAGGAATTTGACAAACTTTAGGTCTTCTACGTTTGTTTTGCTGCGATTTATATGGTAGCTGGCAATGAAGCTTTTGAACAGAACGCAATACATATAACTGTCGGGTGGTAAGTATGTTGTAAGATTTATGTAAGTCGAAGGTCGGGAAACGTATAGGTTTACAAAACATGACTTTGAGAAGAGCTCGTTGAGCTCTTTCCAAGGTTAACAAGTGTGTTTTTGCTGCTCCACCCCATACTAGAATGCAATAGCCTAATATAGATTGCGCTAGGGCTTTGTATGTGGTTGTTAAAATCTTTTGATTTGCTACTTGTCTCAGTTTTTTGAATACCCACATAAGTTTCCTCATCCTATCACTAATGTTACGTATGTGATGTTTCCAGGACAGGTTCTGGTCAATAGTAATTCCGAGATATTTAATGTTAGTTACTCATGTTATTGTGTCACACGTACAGTTAGTCAAATTTGGGTCTATACACTACTTTTAAATCAAATCCATTATGGGGCAAAGTATTTTTACGGATACAAAAAGGTATATATTTAGTTTTGAATGTATTCAACGTTAATAAGTTAGTTCTTAAATAATTTGAAACGTGAAAAAGACCCTCTTCCACTACAACTTTCAAGTTATCCCAAGATTCGGCATTAAAAATTAGAGCGGTATCGTCAGCGTAAGTGTAAATTTTGCAATTTTGGAGGGGGTAGTTACAAAGATCGTTTACGTAAACAAGAAATAAGGTAGGCCCGAGGACACTGCCTTGCGGGACACCATACGCGATATGAGATAGATCACTAACAACATGATTTTCACCTAATTTTAGCTGTTGTTGACATTTGTCTTTGCTTTTACTGATATGATAATGATATTTGTCTTTGCTTTTACTGTTGACAATCGAAATTTATAATTGAAAAACTTCCCACTCACTACCAAATGTACAATCAAAATTCAACCTTGACACCCAAGACATAAAGACTATAATCGAATGCGTTTTAGTTATTAGTTATAGCCATGTAATGTTTACATTTTATAGCGTCACCATTACCACAGTATAAACAGTAAAACAGCTTCATACAAATCTGCGGCCGCCGGTTTGAATGTACGCGTGAGTAGCGGGCGCCGTGTACGCACGCACGTTTCACGCACACATTCAAACAGAATACCGGGGCTACCGTGGCCTCAGTACAGGCTGCGACACGCGTAATCGCGCGCATTCAAATACGTGCCACATTGCTCGCTCGGATTTGATGCTCTCACTAGCCACTTTAGTATTTAATTACAATGACTTCATAGGAGTAGGTCGGTACGGCATTAACACCCGAATAACACAGGTTTTAATTTCATCACTTAGTAATATTGTTGGATTGAGTGATTAATGTTTAATATTTGATTTTCATTTTATTTGGTAAGTTAGGTATAGCTGCGCTGCGGTTATAGTTATAGTTTAGTTTCTTTACATACGTAGTTATTTATAATAATATGTACTTCAGGGATGTTATGTGGGATATATTGTTAATAAAACTGACGGACTGACTGACATATAGACAAAAATTCTAACCCACTTTACACTAAAAATAAAAATGACAACCCTATGCATCCCTGCAAGAGTAGGCAATTAACTCGCCGAGCGGCCGTAGCTAACCTACTATTCTTATTTTACTATGCCATTACCTTGTGGTGCGGGCGCGCGGCGTGCGCGAGGCGCAGACAGGCGGCGCACAGCGCGCCGTCGCCCGCGCCCGCGCCGCCCGCGCCGCCGCCGCCGTCCAGGCCGGCGCACGCGCCGCACTCCCAGCGCGCCAGCGACCCGCACACCGAGCACGCGCGCGGCACTGACCGACAAACGACGATCTTGTTACGACGGTTTTTGGTATACAATACAGTGTTATTGTTATCGCCTTACCCCTCGATTTTGTGATGGAGAGGTATTCATTAAGAATTTTGCTAATTTAAAAAGGATTATTTGTTGAATAAATCACAATGAAAACGATTGTGTACACGGTTGTTTTTAATTAAAGCATAATATCTAAGCAAATTATAACTTTTCTCGACAACAACAATCGACCAAACAATATGATAAAGATTGAAAAACAGTTAATTACTAATAATTAAGTAATAAATGTCTGTAATTATAACACGTATACTCACATCCTTCAATGAGATCGGTAACATCCAGTAATGGAGATGGTAGAACCCTTTGGTACAATTTGTAATTTTTGCCAAATCTGGGCATTTGGATAATGAATGCAGAAGGTACCTGTAAAAGCCATAGAAATAGCGTAATGACTGTTTTTGTCTAGGCACAGCGCACAACATGCAAGGATTTATAAATAGATAAGTTTTTATTTCAAAATTGCAACTTTTTGGTGGTACAATGATTTTTATAAACCAAAATAAATCTTTTGGAAATTGGCTTACGCTATTAATATAATTATATTACTAATGCCTGTTGCATGGTACCTATCTCCTCCACAACCTATTCTAGCATCTCGAGTTGAGAATTCAGAATCTGCCATTATGGTGCAAAATAATAATCGTGTCAATACTGGCCGGTAGCAAAGCAACACACTACACCTCTTAAAAAAATAATAAAAAAGTGTGTGTCAGCTACGACGCACGATTGGAGTTTACTCCTTACGAACGATAATTATGATATATTATATCGAATAGAAAAAAAGGGTAAATGAACACATCTGCTAAAATGATAAGAGAAACAAACATATATCTGTAATTATTCGGATTATTTATATTACTTCAATAAAGCGTATTACATAAAGTATGTTACAAAATAATATAAATAAAACTTTATTTAAAATTTCGAACTTGGCGAGGTGCACTGCCGTGCACCAAGTATTATAAGAAATAGGAAACGAAAAAATAATTTTAATGAACAAAACAAAAGGGGTATTTTTTGTGGAACTTGGCTTAGACACTACCGTGTCTCTAATGAAGCTAATATTCGAATTTGAAATATGTATATATTTTTTTATCAATTGTATTTCATATAAACTTGGCTTGAACACTACCGTGCACCTTATTAACCAACGACCAAATAAATAATAAACGAAATAAAAATTTAAAATTTCGAACTTGGCGAGGTGCACTGCCGTGCACCAAGTATTATAAGAAATAGGAAACAAATAATTTTAATGAACAAAACAAAAGGGGTATTTTTTGTGGAACTTGGCTTAGACACTACCGTGTCTCTAATGAAGCTAATATTCGAATTTGAAATATGTATATTTTTTTATCAATTGTATTTCACATATACTTGGCTTGAACACTGCCGTGCACCCTATTAACCAACGACCAAATAAATAATAATAATAAATGCTACTATATGCATTTATTATACAGCATGCATACCCTGTACTCGGCAGCAGTATACAAGTTGTGGCAGAACTTCGTAATACGCAGGCGCGCAACACACACGTACAAACATACGCACAGTACAACTATACAGTGAGACTACGAAATATCGCGCAAAGAGGAGACCCCGAGAATGAGATACGCTTTGTAATGTATTCCATCTCATTCTTTTACACGTTCAATCCTACAGATTTATATGTTTGTCTCTTTCTACATAACGCCTCAACTTTCGTGTTACACTTGATTTTACTCCTCATAAAATTCCCGTACCGGGCCTTATAACTCAAATCGTTTCTTAAGGAGTAAACTCCAAAAGTCAAACCCTCTCACCTCGCTCAACTTGACCCCGGAGGTGGCGAAGGACTGCTCGAGCAGCTGCTGCACGCTGGGCAGCGAGACGCGCTCGTCCCGGTCCACGAACAGCTGGTAGCAGTAGGCCGCCTGCCCCGACGACAGCTGCAGGAACGGCTCCGCGCGCAGCAGCTGCGCCACCAGCCCGTTCAGGAACTCCTCGGGGTCCTGCGAGTGCACCGAACAATACATGTGTATCGGCGCGATACCTAAAGTAATATGAGCACGCGCCGCACATGATGCTGATCACGCAACCACAAGCAACGACTGCAGTAAAAACAATAGACTACGTCATACGCGTCGTACTGAACTGGCCAATCAGATGACGTATCCTCGACCGCGATATCGAAGATTCTAAAGTATCTAACTATATATACAATATATCTAACTATATATATTAACATCGGACCGCGGTCCCCAGGCAGTGACATCGCCTGGCGGGAGAACTCCAATTTTCCTCCACAGATATATAAATAACGCTTCACATTCATAGCCCAACATTCGGAGTCCCCGTGTTGTGGGTGCCATAGACATAAATATCCAGACTAAGCAAAGATCGCAAAATTGAAACTCATTATTAAAATTTCCGATTTGCTAACCATTGCACATAGCGTCAGCAGGGCCGCCAGAAACGGGCGTGCAAGACGTGCACTGTGCGCGAGTGGCAACAACAGGGGAACGGCAAATGGACACGGTGGGGCGGCAGCAAGTAAACTTGAGGGCGGTTGGTTTGAAATAACGTTACAAGTACAGAGATACAAGCCCATCTAGCTTGCGGTAGTTTCATGCGTCTGTTTGGCAGTGATATAACCATTGCACCACATTGATAAAGTAGAGCGTGTTAGCGTCAGGAGGCTTACTACGAAAAACGAACGTAATTGACGGATGACGAATCGCAATCAATCCTTTTTATGGAAATATTGCTCACGTAGACGCACTTGACACCTATTTGCTCATATATCAACAGCATTCTCCAATACAAAAATGTGTTCATTATTCGAGATACGGTCACTTTTGTGGTAAGAGATTCAAAGTAAAAAGACGAACATCGACGCAACGTTTGTTAACGTTCGTTTTTCGTAGTCCAGTCCGGGTGCAGTAGCCAGTACCTTCTCCTCGGTGGTGAGGCCGGGCACGTCGGAGAGGCGCTCGAGCAGCGTGCGCAGCTTCATGACGCGGTCGGCGCGCACGTAGCCGCGCCGGCGCAGCGGGTTCACCACCTCCTCGCGCAGCACGCGCTGCACCTCCGAGTAGTGCGGCGAGTCCTGCCAACGCACCGTACGGGACGTCCGTGTCACTTGACAATCAATGATTTTGAACGTAAGGCTCTTCTCACACAACGCTACTTATGAGCTACGCGACTGCAACGCAATTCGTATGTATCTGACACTTTTCACTGACAGCAGTCGCATCGTAGATACATACGAATTTTGGATTTCGGTGCAGTCGCGTAGCTCATATATAGCGTAATGTGAGAAGTGCCTAATTCAACACAGATACGTAGGCACTGCGCCTTTACCCCTGGTGCAGGTGTGGTGTGGTAAAGACGCGCTTTGATAACGCGTGCTTATGTGTGTGTATTAAATACGGACGAAAACTTCAAAACTGCTGCTAGATGGCGCTACTGCGTTTTGTGACTTCGTATGGAATCTTTGATTTTAGTCGATGTACTTAGTTTGTTTTTAGTTGGTCATAATAGAACGGTTTTCTGTAATGCACCGCAATGCAATTAACAAAACGTTTAAAACAGTGTTAGGCTCTCGAATGTATTTGTATGTCGCATGCCTACAACATTTACATTTAAGAAGCTTTCTGGTGAGGCACATCCAGATCGAACAAATAACTGTCAAATTAAACTGCAGAGCAGTAAAATTTTCGCCAAGAATAACCAAAGTCAACTGACCTCCGGCTCAGGCGGGCGGTAGAGCAGCGCGTCGAACACGCTGGTGAAGGTGAACATGGCGAACAGCGTGGCGTCCAGGTAGCACGAGTTGTGGTGGCCCTGGATGCCGCGGTTCTTGCCCTCCAGCTCGCCCAGCGCGCCCAGCGGCGGGACCACGCCTGGGACTACTGGGCAGTCGGGCTGCAAATGTACGTTTTATTCACATTAATGACATTGATTGATTAATGACATGAAGATTTCAGTTCATTACAAAAAAGGTGATAACTGTCAAGTATCTAGGTTAGTTTTAAGCTGCCTGTCCACCGGAGCGGAGTGAGGCAGCGGAGCGGAGAAACAGAGAAATATTAACCAATAGCTAGCATGCAATCCCTGTCCACTGGCGCTGAGCGGGATTTTATGCAATCTTATTGGTTGATTTTCTCCGTTTCTTTCGGGCGCGTTCCAGTAAGCGACCAAAACGAAACATTTTCCATAGAACATTTAAAGAATTTAGTGTTTTTCTCACTAAGCGGAAGACACAGTTAGTTAAAGGACCTTTAATAAAGATCAGTACATTTGTTCTTGTTTGTGAGTCATATAGGCTCATTTATGTCTTAAGTATTGCAATCACAGGGTCAAAATTACGTCCAGCCTTTTTGTCAAATTATGGCGAAGTTTGAAATATAAGTGCTGCTATAAGTCACATATCGCTGGAATAAAAAAAAATTGTTATATGAGAACCTTATACCTGATATAAAAATGAGTGTACAACCCTAAATTCTTACCTGATCGAAGTCGTCGTCGGGTGTCGCAGCGGCGCGGTCTGGCGGCGGCGTGTCGCGGAAGCGCGCGTCGCGGCGGCACAGCGCGAGCGGCACGAACAGCGCGCGGCCCGGCGCGCACGCGAACAGCCGCGCGCCGCCGTGCGCGCCGTCGCCCAGCCCGCACACGCTCTGCTCCAGCTCCACGCCCGCCGTCGGCGTCTCTGTCGAAGGTCTTCACTATCAGTTTTTTTTACATGACTCTTACTAACGATTAGGGTGCGGTTCCACTGAGGCGGAGCGGAGCGGAGCTGTGCGCGATTCACAAATCCCAGCTCATTGTGCCTCGTGTGGATTTCAAGGCATGTGATTGGTGAATCGCGCACAGCTCCACTCCGCTCGGCCTCAGTGGAACCGCACCCTTACTGACTGAACGATTTTTATTTCAATTTAAATAAAATTAGTTGAAGATCGCACACACGAGCCACCTGATCTGAAGTGGTACCGGCCAATGGATATTAGTAACACCATTTACAAAAAATGTAAACAAAGATTTTACTGCGACTTCAGAAGGGGTCAGCTAGCCAGAGTGATCATGATTACCGTCGAGACTAAACTTAGTGGCGAAGTGGTACTGAGTTCAGCTTCACATGGTCTTCAGTCGGAACACGATCTCTCGTCGCGGGAATGAACCTGATATGTATGGATGGTCCTTCAAGCCACTCAGCCGCCGATAATTATTTAATTAGAGTAAAGGCAAAATAACTCACCGTCTATAATGCCAATCCATTTGACTACTCCGTAGTAGTGTTGATCCACATCGGTGGCGACCTCTACCAACGAGCCCACTCCGATGTCCTCCTGCGGCAGGGGCGAGGGCGGGGAGGGCGGCGGAGCGGCGCGCGGGGAGCCTAGGGCCGGCGAGTCATACAACTTTTCGGGGTTGTTACTGCCACATACATCTAAAACGAAAATTTTTATTTATATTCATCTACAAGAGCTGCTAAAGTCGATATTTTAAAAATATTATTGCGTTCTGTATCTGAAAGTTCAGCAGTCGCTTTAACCTTATTTTCGTGAACTAAATAAGTTTCAACCATTATTATTTATAAATTTCTTGGTACCTGGATATTTCGACGTACTAAATGCAATGAGGTAGACAATACAAAAAAGCAGTTTGCCATGTACATTTCACATCAAATACATATATAGTAAACAATCTAAGATAGATAATACTCGTTTATAAACAAACATGAAACATCATAATACGGGCGGAATGATACAAGTGAGTAATCACAAGGACAGCTGACTTGAGTGCTCTCTAATCCTATCAGGGTTACAGAATTAAAAACATCGTAACCTATCATATCGTCATATTCGAACACGCATAATGGTATTTCATCAAGGGAAAGCTCTCGAACGTAACACGTGTGAGACATATTGGACGGGTTCCGCGCGCGCCAGACGACTCTCTCGGCCGACCACCGATCACCTACTGCGACCGTTCGCCTAACTTTACTAAATTTAGATAATAGAAAATCTAAATTTGGACTATGTGTACTGGATGTTGTGTATGCATTTGTGATCTAGTTGAAACATTTACGCTTAGAAAACACAATGTATATTACCTAATTACTTAGAGATTAGATAGTTTTAAATTTAATTCCATTAATTTGTTCGAGGAGGCTCCTTTGTAAATCTTATCAAAATGGTATGTATATTTTTCTCTGTACAGTTACTGGTAATTTATTTTTTGTGATGTTGTTGACACTAAACGAATGTCATAGGTAATTTGAATAATCAATGATTGGTTTTGCTAATTAATAATGGATTTTTTGTGTAAACATTCAAGATCATCATTAGTAAACAACTGTAATGTTTAAATGTTTTCAAGTTTAGGGACATAATTAAGGTCCTTTTATTTGTTCTATAAATGATTATTTATTACACTATTCTCAAATTTTACTGTGATTGTTAATCTAATAACATTTGTTTAGAATCTGTACAAATTACACATATTTATGTACATTTATTATGTTTTAGTAATTAAAATTTTCAACTGAATTCAAAAAGGAGGAGGTTCTCTAATTTGACTGTTTTGTGTTTGAATTCTTTGTGTTACCTCATAACTTTATACTGAGTAAATAGCTGATTTTAATATCTTTTTATTTTATTCGAATGTGGGTGCTGACCCCTAATCTTTAAGGGATATTTGGGGGGTGGTTAATGAGTTATTCTTAATAATGCATGCATATTTAATTTATGGTTGTTACCTCTTAACACTTGACTAGGTATTCCAATATAAATAGATTATTCTTTTTTTATTTCAAAATCTGAATTGTTTTGGTAAATAGTTAGTTATTATTTATCTTTTTTGAAATCTCTACTCCATTAGAGTTATAATATAGTTAGATTTCTTTCCTTCTTTAAATCCATGTCTTAGCAAAATCTGAATGCATGTTTGCAAATTAGTTTATTTAACAATTAAAATAAATAATAGAGCAGAATAATAAAATATTTAGTTCATTATAGTCAACCCACTTGTGTCGGAAGTCGAGTCATCTCTGAAGCGGGTCTCGGAATGGGGCAGACTGAATTTAGTCCAATTCAATTTCAGAACATTCCCCTTAACATCTCTACGAGCATTGGGATCCTAGGTGTCGACATTTCGAATGATGTACAGTTCCGGGACCACTTGGTGGGTAAGGCTAAACTGGCCTCAAAGAAGTTAGGGGTGCTCTACAGAGCTAAGCGGTACTTTATGCCTGAGCATAGGATGTTGCTTTATAAAGCACAAGTCCGACCTCACATGGAGTACTGCTCCCACCTTTGGGCTGGGGCCCCGGCTTGCCAAGTGGACCCTTTTAACCGTATCCAACGGCGAGGTATTCGTCTTGTCGACGATCCCAAGCTCACAGACGGTTTAGATCCGCTCGAACTGCGGAGAGATGTGGGCTCTCTCTGTGTCTTCTACCGTCTGTATAACGGGGAATGTTCCGAGGAACTGTTTAACTTAATACCTGCGGTTAACTTTCGCCACCGCACTTCACGGGATAAAGCCAGGTTCCACCAACACCACCTGGATATCTGGCGTTCGTCCACAGTTCGCTTTTCACGTCATTTTTACCGCGTACGTGTAAACTGTGGAACGAACTTCATCCCTCAGTATTCCCACAGTGCTATGACATGGGGTCCTTCAAGAAGCGGGTCTATCGCTTCCTTCAAGGCCGGCAACGCGTTGGTGGCACCCCTGGTGTTGCCAATGTCCATGGGCGATGGTGATCACTTACCATCAGGTGACCCGTCTGCTCGTTTGCCTGCTTAGGCTATAAAAAAAAAACCCACATATTTATTTAACACAGCCAGGTACCCATACCCAGGTAAACTTTAAGTTTCATTCTAACTTTGATTGCAATATTAACTTTGAGAGGGGGGAGTAACACTAGAAAAAAAATTGAAAGTGAAAAAGTTACTATGACAGTTCAAAACGTCCTGGGTATGATTCCCAGTCAAGTGGTAATTTGATTTATTTCCATAAATTTCTGTTCTTTTCCAGTTGTGTGTACAAGAACACAGCTTTGTTTATTGTCTTTGGTACTCATAACATATTAAAAAATATGCATTGTTTAGTTGTTTTTTTTTAAGTTGGAGTGAAATTGAAAGTTCTCCAGGATAACTAAATTAATTTAATTGTTCAAAGCTTGTTTACCTACTAAGATACCAGTTTCAACTTTCTTCACCTCATGCACCATCTTATTTCTTGAATTATGATCTTCTGAGGTACTTGCAGAAGCAATTACAGGTTTGTTTCTTCTTCTTTCTGTAGCCAGGTGGTTGATAAGGTTTACAGACTTGATTCTTTCATGTTGAGACATACTCTGTGAAGTGTGTCTAGAACTGCGAGGCACTGATCCATACTCGGGACGATCCAGCTCTCTAGGCGGTGGGGGCCAACTCCCCCCAATTAAGTTAAACAGTTCAAGCTAAATAAATAAAAATCAGTTAATGCAATTGAAATATGCAGGTGTAACATTAAGAAAGTTTTGAGCTATTAACCCATTTAAATAACATTTTTATAAAGAGCACAAATTAATTAGTCTTTCACCATGTTTTAAGTTTTATGATTAAAAAATTATTGACATGCTCCATTTATAAACAATAATTAGCAAATAAACATGTTAATAAAATTGATGAACAGTTAGTATGAAAAAGCCCAATTCTTATGCTGAAGAAATTTATCTCCGATGTAAATTATAATCCCAATGGTTAAGATTAGCTGCAACATCAAGTGCAAAAATCATACAGCATTACACAATGGTGATGTGATAAGGAATTTGTACTTAATGGAATTTATGGCACAGGGTAAAGTTTAGGTGACCTGGGGCTCCCTGCTGCTCCTCCCAACCTGTGGCTCCTGCTCCACGCGAAACTCATTGCTCATTCTGATTGCCAGAGTTGTGTGTGAGAGACTACGTTGAAATAAAGTGCTAAGTCTAAGTAAAACGTAAAACTATGTCACTATAGATAAGCAGAATTTGTAACCAACCTGCAGCAGATAATTTGATAATATTCTGACAGATAACAAAATGGCGCGACATTAAAATAATAATTGTGCAAAAACAAACAAAAACATTTATAGTTGGAATCCAGACATAAAAATATTTATAATTTCAAACAAAAGGTTGACATTTTAAATGACACATAACTTTCGATGACATATTTATATTTTGACATCCGATATTGACATTTTGATTTATCGTTCATTAATTCAAGTCAAACTTTGACAGTTGTAAGCCTTGAGTATTATTAAAAGGAGATGTTTCAAATCCGGCCCACAATATGTACTACAGTACCTACCTCGAAAAATCGAGAAAAATTCATGGAATTTGGGAAAAATAAAGATAAATTGCCTAAATGCATACTTTTCTGGTACAAATTTTGTATTTATAATTCATTTTTATCAATTTTCAACATGGCGTCTTGCCAAGTTGTTATTGATCATAGATCGCGAACTGTCTACTGTCACTTTAAATGACAGGATTGTAGGTACATATGTCAAACTTCTATCAAATTAACCAACATGACGTGTGATGACAGCTTACCGCCATGACAGACTTTTGTTTTTGTGTTGCAATTTTAAGTGTACATTTTTGTGTTGTACCACAAAACTAAAGCAATTTAAAGGAATTGGATGATTGAAAACTGTTTTAATTGTGTTCGTCCATTTTTGAGTATGGTGTACAAAGTGGTGGCCGGGGCTCCATACATTTTGAAACATCTCCTTTATGGCATTAAAATGGCCCCTTTAATCCTTACTAATATTATAAATGTGAAAGTGTGTTTGTTTGTTTGTTTGTTTGTGACTCTTTCACGTCGCAACATGGCTATTATACTCCGAATTTTAATTCGATTCCTAAATTGACGTAAGCTAATGCCACTTTTAGAAATAATGTTGCCAGCTTTTCAATAATAGTGATTACTCACACGATTAACGAACGATGTTTTGATTATTCGATTTTTCTTTTCTCAATATGTCTATTATAATGTGTTTTAATAAAATATAATAAAAAATCAGAGAACAATACGGAAAGGTTATTTATTTTAAATTATATAGTAAACGAAAAATATTAAACTCCGGTACAAGTACAAGCATGCTTTTAGTATGTATGTAACATGCACTAAAAGCGCTTAACAATTAAAAATGCAGGGGAAAATTGACAATAATTATTTTTTTATGTGTAGTTATTGATCCTGTAATAATTTCATACAGTATTTTAGCGATTTGTTAAATTATGCGAAACGATTATCATCCGATTAATATTTTTATCAAATCGAATCATTTGCGTCCAGGTTACAACACTATTTTTGTGATAATAAAAAACGGTAACACTGGAAATGTCATTTTAGGAATCGAATTAAAATTCGGAGTATAATATATGGTATGGTTTATGTGTAGGTTTAGTTAGGAGGGCGGAGAGTGACGTAGGCTACTTTTTACCGCGGAAAAACATCTCATTCCTAGGGAAGATCGATGTTTTGTTAGTTGCTAGATATTTAGTTCCGGATGTTGTTAATAGATGCCGTTAGTAAAATTCATTTGCAAGTTCTGAATCACGCTATCAAATAGTAGATGTAATTTACTTAAATCATAGGCAAATGTTATATCAGTGGGCTGAGAGCGAGTTTTCAGTGACAAAACGCGCTCGCTACGTAACTGCGAGTTAGCTAAAATTTGTATGGGATCAAGCTGAGTCATTTACGTCCCGCTAGGTGGCTCTGCTCCGATTCCATACAAATTTTAGGTAACTCGCAGTTACGTAGCGAGCGCGTTATGTCATTGAAAACTCGTACTAAGGCCCCTGATGTTAAGGAAGCTGCCTCTCGCCTACCCTCTACTCGCGCTACACGAACGATATTCCAGCGGAGGGGGGCGCCATACTCGCCCTCTACGCAGACGACGCGGCGTACCTGACCACCTCGATTAAGTCAGGTCACGCTGCCGTTAAAATGCAAAGATGCGTCGACGCCCTCCCCAAGTGGCTACACGAGTGGAGGATGGCGATCAACGTCGTAAATCACGCCAAGGCAACAGCTGTAGCGCTACGTCCAGCGTTCTCCTCGAGTCTCCCGTTGAGGGTCAAACCACCATCTGGAAGACCTGCATCCGCCCCAGACTCACGTACGCGGCCCCAGCCTGGTACGTGCTCCCGAGTGAACCACAACGCAGGCGTCTACGCGTGGTTCAATCGAAGACGCTGCGCCGGCTGGCCGGGGCGCCGTGGTGCGTGAGAAACGCCACCATCCAGCGGGACCTCAGAGTTGAGAGCCTGGACGCCCACGTGGAGAACCTAGCGCAACGGATGTTTGCGCGCGCGGACGCGGCGCGGTTTCTACACCTGCGGAACCTGGCGCCGCTCCACGCCCGCCCCCCGGACCGTTGGGCACTCCCGCGCGACCTACTGCGCGGGAGCAGCCCGACATGAACCACCTAGGACAAGACCGCAAGCCGCCGTCCGGTCGCAGATCGGCTCCTGCTGGGCTTCCCACCAGCGGGTCTCACCTGGTAGGGCCTGATCGCCCGGGCGGCGTGAAAATCATCATGACTCCCCGGACTAGACACCCTTACTCCATAATCCACATCACCATCTGGACAATCTTCGAGGACCCATACAGGGTCCCAACCCAACGAAAACAACGGCCACCGGCCCCGAAACTGAATCCCCACGGCTATGTTAGCCGTGAGCCGTGAGTGAAGACAGGACGGATTCTGATGTTGATGTTCCAGTATGTCATATTATAGGCTTATCTTTGGCCGAGATTCGATTGACGAGAGATTGGAGCGGGACCTACGCGGCTATACCTACGGGTCCCGAAGCGAAGCGAGGGCGGTTCTCTAGTTAAAGGATACATCATCATAGGCATTAATTTAATTTAAGCCCTAGGTAACGTCTTAAATATAAAAAATTGTTCTAATGACATTAATTAAATATCATTACAGACAAAAAGATTTTTTTTCTGCACTTCATATACCTTTTCACTACTTTTCACACAATAAGTTTGTGCATGAAGATTCATTAATCATATTCTTAATATTCATTAAGTTTTATAGTAAATATTTAATGAATTTAAATTAACCCTCTACCGCATATGGCACCATATATGGTATCATGACTTTGCAATTTTTTTTCTCCCTAATCAACTGTCGCAAATACGTTGTTACCTAATTAAATACGTAGAGATATTATTTAGCTTTGATGAAAAGTAATTGGTTTGCCTAAAATTAGATAACATTCAAATGTGTGCTTATTTTTGAGTGAGTGGTCGATGTATGTCTCTTGAGGTGGACGAAACGCAATTTCAAGAAAGGAAAACTAATATAATTATTCAATTATTTCGTTTAATAAAAATATTTTCATAATTAACACAACCTCCACTAAGTTAATCAATAATAAATTTTCCTGATTTAAACCGTTTTCCACTGTTTTCACACGATTTTCACCTGGCACCAGATATGGTTTCGTATGCATTGAGACAATTTTTAATTTGGACAAATATGGTTCAATATGCAATAATAAAAATTTTACACTGACTATCACATACACAATATGACTATATTTTATATTAAAACTGCTATATACTTGTTATTTTGTTTCTGTAGAACGTAGTTTTTAATGCCATTTTGACTAAATGAACCTTCGTCACTTTCATGGTGAATTTTATGGTAAATATTGAATATCTCCTTCCCACAGAGACAATATTCCGAAGATGAAAATCTGGCAATGATTGAGGCAATTTGAAGATATTCAGTTATGCCAAATACAAATAATGACAGTACTGAGTACACAATATAACGACTAGATACACTTAACGAGAAAAAAAAGTCAGTATACCCTCAATTTAGTAAATAAGTCTTCACATGAAAAACATGAGTTTACGCACATGATTTGGCTGTATGTTATCTACATTTGCTGTAGATGTTTAATTACCAAGAGCTGGAATCACTTTCGACTTCATTTTAGACAATAATACTTTTTCAGTTATTTTTTATTATTTATTTTATTACTTTCTTATTGGACTCAATGCATACGGAGACATATATGGCCGAGTGTTTTTTTACGTGAATGCATAAGAAACCATATATGGTTTTGAAAATTAAAATCTAAACTAAATGATTTAGATTTTTTATTTCTCGACATATATATGTGGCGTCGGTGGCGTGGGAAAATAAACGATTTGATCACTTTTTAACTGTTTTATTAACTCAAGTAAAAATACACGTCTTATCGTCTTGCCAGCAAAATCGCGAGCCTCGCCATCTTAACTTCCGCTACACATCTCACTCACGCGCATACACCTGTCTCTCTCTACGTCTTACATTCAGCCTCTCATTCTATCACACTACTATCCTATCTATCTGTCACGCTCATTCAATCCTACATACTCGGCTGTCCTGACGTACTGGCTGCCCTCAGCCATAAGTCCTCTTATACAAACAAACACTCATTACAATCTTTCATACAAACCAAATTTTCCCTGAAACTACAATTTTACAAAACATCAAAATGACACTAAACAAAACAATATTTCGTCTTAACCTACATTTAACAAGAACAATATTTCGTCTTACTTTACAACATTCATACACACACTCACACTTCATTCACATTTAATCTTCCTCAGTAAGACAGTAAATAATATTATAATTTTACAATTACCAACTTTTACATTGAACATCTTTAAACAACTTCTAAACACACTACTTCTTAAATATTTAATTCTAACATCTTAACTTATTTTATGACATTATATTTGAAACTGAAATACCAAAGGAAGTTAAGTAATTATCGCTTTCCACATGACAGAAGTTACACTTTTACAAATTCAAGAACAAATTTTTATCAAACATTATTTTGAACGGATTTTGTAAACTAATTAATTGTTACTATTACAATAACCAAATAAGTCTTTTTATTGAAAACAAACCAACCTGAACAACATTTAACAACTTTCCTAATTGATAGAAAGTTATAAAGCTGAAGGTACATTTTTTCCATTTTCGAATTTTAAACTTTATTTATTTTATGATACATTTCTTTTGACCTGTTAAATTTTGTACAAAATTATAAAATATCATCTGAATTACACAATATACACCTTAATATAAATCAAAACATTATTGACAAAATAAACTGTGCATAGTGAGAGGGTTGTTTTGCCATAAATTACATAATACACACAAAAATAAAAATAACAAAAAACAACAAAATTAATGAATTATTCACCTAATCCTCGATCATCAAAATCAGGCCATGGTTTCATATGGTCTGCTGAGCTTGAAGTTTTTGTAGGTCCCTCTCTAGAACTATCTATTTTCTCTAAGTCATATCGGTCATTTCTTTTTACTTTTGTAACCAAATATGGTCCTAAAAATTTATCCTTTAATTTTAATCCAGATCCAAATTGTGTGCGTTTAATTGCAACCCTGTCACCCTCCTGGTATTTACAGCTTTCTTTCCTCCTTTTGTTATAATTCCTTGCATTTTCTTCTTGTACTTTGGCTATTTGTTCCTTAGCCAAACGTCGTAGGTCCTCACGTTGTTGCATAAAACTTTCTATACACTCCTGCTGTAATAAACTGTAAATTTCAATGTCTTCTTTAGTTTTCATTTTAATTCCTGTCATCAATTCAAAAGGTGTTGTATTAATGCTTCTCTGAAAGGTACTATTTAATGAACGCTGCAACCGGCTGACATGTTTATACCATACTGATGGGTCTGAAATGCAAAGTTTTGTTAAAATAGATATAATTATTCTATGTATTCTCTCGACTTGTCCATTACTACGTGGTACACCGGTAGTTATCGTCACATGTTCAATATTTTCCTTCTCACAATACTCCTTAAACTCTGAACTTGTGAATGACGTTCCACGATCTGTAATTAATCGAACTGGGTTACCAAAAGTTTGTTGATGGATCATGAGTTTATTTATAGTTTCCTTAGAAGTAGTTCCTTTCGTCGGAAATATCCACACAAATTTTGAAAAACCATCTACAAGTGTTAGAATATAATTATACTGTTTTTTAGTTTGTGTCAAAGGCCCAATATGATCACAGTGCAATGTATGTAATGGAATGTTATGTTTTTCTATTGAATTCAGAAAACCTTCCTGCTTCCCATCCTTCCTTGTAGCAAGTAAACATGGTATACAAGTAACAAGAAACTGTTCAATTTTACTATTTAAATTTTTAATAAAGTAATCTTTACTGATAAGCTCCACCATTTTCTTCTTCGAAAAATGCCCTCTTTCATGAACTCTTCTTATAATTTCGGTTTCCATGCCCTTAGGTATTACTAATTGTTTATCCATACCTTTATACAGCAATCCATTCTCCAAAATGTAATCGTCATAAGGTTTCTCATTTAATATTTGCTTTATAGCCTTTAATCCTTCGTCCAAGTTCTGTGCACGTCTTATTTCATCATGTAAGCTCACCACACTCGCCACAGTATATGGATTTCTGCTTAAAGCATCTGTGTGCCGCATTCTGCTGCCGGACCTGTGTTCAATCTCATAATCATACTGATCAAGTAATAATACCCACCTTGCAACTCTGGGTGTTAAATCTTTTTTCATTAACGTCATTTTGAAAGCTTGACAATCAGTCACAATTTTAAATTTAATACCGAACAAATAATGATGAAACTTTTTTATTCCTTCTATTACTGCCAAAGCTTCAAGTTCATAACTACTGTACCGGCTCTCAGCATCTTTAGTTCTTTTACTCATGTAATGAATAGGATGTAACTCACCATTCGGTAGTCGTTGCATAAGTATGGCCGCATATGCTATGCTTGAGGCATCTGTATGTAACTCTGTGCTTAACCTTGGATTGAAAAGAGATAATACAGGACTACTTGCCAATATCTGCTTCAATAAGTTGAAAGATCTGCGTTGTTCGTCATCAAAGATAAATGTAGTATTTTTCTTCATCAAATCTGTTAAAGGTTTTGCAATTAAAGCATAATGTTCAATGTATTTTCTAAAATATGAAGTCAAACCTATAAAGCTCTGTAACTGCTTGAATGTCCTCGGCTCTGGATATCTTATCACAGCGTCTGTCTTCTCAGTTGATGGTCTCACCTTCCCATTCTCGATCACATGACCAAGGTATTCAACCCTGCGTGTAATTAAGTTGGCCTTCTTCCAATTAATCTGTAACCCATATTCAGAAGCAACATTAAGCACCAGTTTTAGTCTTTCTAAAGCTTGCAATTCATCTTGTGCATATATGATTATGTCGTCGATAAATGTAGCCATTATTCTTTGTGAAATTAAATCTCGAAATATTATACTTATAAATCGGGTAAAGTATTTTGGACAAATTGACAAACCAAATGGAGCTCTCAGAAACTCATATTGTCCATTATGTGTAACAAAAGCTGTATATTTTATTGATTCCTCGCTAACTTTTAAGTGAAAAAAACCATTCTCTAAATCTAACACACTGAAAAAATTTGCATCTTGAAGTTTATCTATTAAATCCTCTATGATTGGTAATGGATATTCGTCTTTAACCATCTTTTTATTTATGTCTCTGTAATCAACACAAACACGTACCGTATTGTCTTTCTTTTTCACCAAAACAATAGGACTTGCATACTCAGAGTAACTTACCCTTATGATGTTTTTCTGCAACCACTCAGTTACCTGATTTTCAACTATTTCCTGTTCCTTTAGGGATATACGTCGAGGGCGATGAGCGACTGGTATTTCATCCTTAAGTATGATTTTCAGTTCTAACGGTGCCTCCTTCGTTTGAATGGGATTGTAATTCTGGATGCATTTGTTAACTTCATTTCGCACATATGTACTGCAGTCACCTGAAACAATGTTAGAACATGCCGCGACACTTAAACCCCTAAGCCAATCCTCACTTTTATTTAGTATATGAACTGAACCCTCATTAAGCACGACAGTATAATTTGTCAAAAATTCTTGACCTAAAATAACTTTAAATGACATCCATCTATGAGGTATTATGTGAAAAGTGACGTCAATCTTCTTTTCGTCGATACAAATTGGTATTTTACACGATCCCACTGTATGCACAGGTAATTGTCCAAGTCCATATAATATTATTTCGTTAGGTGTACACTCAAACTCGTGAAGACAATCTCGATACACATCTTCGTCTAATAAATTTAAGTCACTTCCTGTATCCAGCAATGCGTCTATCGCCACTGTACCCATTAAGATTTTCATCATCGGTTTTCTGTCCATATTATTATCGTTTTCGTTCACAATGTTTACATCTTTTGACATTGACGTATTTGACGTTTTCACAATTATTTCGTCCGCCATCTTTGCGCTTACGCCGCCAGTGCTGCCAACAGAAATGCCGCCGTCACTATAATTATTATTTGACGCGAAGTTGTTCGCCGTGAACATAGCGCGCTGTGGTTTATGGCTCTGCGGTTGGTACTCCTGCATGTGTTCGTCATTGATCGGCTTCGTCGGTTCTCTTCGCCATTGCCGAATATTGCCGAAGTCCCTTCTTGCAATCTCCGTATTTTCCTTGCGATTTACGAATGCAGGTTCGCCGCCATATTTTTTGCACGATGATGCAATATGCCCAAACACGTTGCACTTGAAACATTTTAACCCATTTTTCTTGTTAGGACACTGATGAGACTTGTGATCATACTCGCCGCAATTATAACACCTTAATTTTTGTGGCTGTGATGGTCGCATTATTGCTTCATTTTTGCTCTTCAACTTAATCGATTCGTAAATTTTTAATTTCTCCTTCATGTCGGCATAAGTGGTCACACCATAAAGCATCATTTTATTTATCTCCGCGTCTGGTATGCCGTCGATAATGTATTTAATTGCCACATAATCCGGAATTTTGCCACGTTTGCCCATCTCCTTCATGACAAACATATAGTCTGTATATGACTCGTTCTTGAGTTTTTTCCTTGCGCTCATCATTTCGTGAGCAGTTTTTTGATCTAACGTATCGGGAAACTCCTTAACAATAGCGGTCTTCAGCTCCGCCCATGATTTAAACGGTCTTTCACTTTTTAGCCACAAGTAAGCGGTACCCACTAGAGACCTTCTGGCCACTATTAGTTGCTGTAGCGGTGACCAGTCAAAAATCTCTGCATGGTCCTCGATTTCTTGGATCCATCTTGCCACTGGATAGCAGTTATCTTGCCCACTAAATTTTGGTATGAGGTCTTCGGTATACTGGAAATTTCTAGATTTATTTTCTTGAAATTCCTCAGCACTCGCAGTTTGTTCTGCCTTACTTTTCGACATCGTTCCGCCTTTACCTTGCGTCGTATGCACCTTTAAAATTTTCTCGAACGCCACGCGCCACGTGCTTGCAATCTTGCCGGTATACTTTTCCGCCGTCGTACGTCTTAATCGTCTTGATTTTGTATATCCCGGACGAGCCCCCAAATTTGTGGCGTCGGTGGCGTGGGAAAATAAACGATTTGATCACTTTTTAACTGTTTTATTAACTCAAGTAAAAATACACGTCTTATCGTCTTGCCAGCAAAATCGCGAGCCTCGCCATCTTAACTTCCGCTACACATCTCACTCACGCGCATACACCTGTCTCTCTCTACGTCTTACATTCAGCCTCTCATTCTATCACACTACTATCCTATCTATCTGTCACGCTCATTCAATCCTACATATATTTATTAGTATATAAATAAAGAGTTTTACATAGTTAAATATTTTTTAATCATCTCCTTCATAATTCATGCAGTAGAGGGTTAAGTTAAGTACTGTCGGACTCATAGAGATATTACCTCTATGGTCGGCAAAAAACTAAACAAAAATTGAAATGACCTTCGTGAAGGACGTACTGGACAAAACAGACGTACCTACTTTGTAAATAGGGGTGTTATTAGCAATTATCGATTTATTGCAGTAAAAGCCCGAACCACGTTGAATCCTAAGATTTATCGGTCAATCCTTAGCTAATCCCTTTGATGTTTTAAATATCTAGATTTAGCGTCGCCCTACAATAAAAACAAAAAAACAAGGCAACAATATCAAGCATGTGTACGTGCAGGCGATGTTTTACCAGTTCATCTATTGTCTATGTGTGCGTAATGTGTGCGTAATGATATAAAAATTGTGGCTAAGAGTTAGCCACAATTTTTTGATACGTTTTCGTGGATTCGATATTCCATCTAGACATTTAAAACATCAAAGGCTAATCCTAATCACCAACACGAGTTGGGAAATGTACGAAATAACAAAGAAGTGTAAATTATTTCGGGCTTCACCAAATGAATGGTGGATTTCCACACGACCCTAATATAACACCTTTAGCTATCATTCACCTTATGATTTACATCTAGGCTTGGTAAATGTTAGTTGACACACCTGACCTGTGGGCTGAGTGCAAGTTTTAAGTGACAAAACGCGCTCGCTACGTAACTGCGAGTTAGCTAAAATTTGTATGGGATCCAAGCTGAGCCATTTACGTCCCGCTAGGTGGCTCTGCTCCGATTCCATACAAATTTTAGGTAACTCGCAGTTACGTAGCGAGCGCGTTTTATCACTTAAAACTCGCACTCAGCCCACTGAAAGTTGGCTGAACAATAATTGATTGACCAATAAGCGCGTTTCTATTACTGTGTACGGCAAATAGCATAGGTCGTTACTTTTTTCTAACCTTCATCTTTACTGAGTGATAAGATATTTCGTTCTAAAATTCTGTTCTTTTTAAAAGATGGTTAAAAATTAATACATACTGGCAACAACTCTTAAAAGACAAAAATGTCATATTTGGAGGGTTTGATGTCCAAATATCGACAAGTTCAAAACAACGTTTGGTCAACCCTATTGACAGTTGTGATAACGATTTAACGATAGCTGCATTGATGACAGATGAAATTAATTATTAAAATGACGCAGCCTTGCTTGTAAACTTTTATTTTTGTACCTAGTAGGTATATAATTAAAATTATTATAAACAATTTTATTCTATATGTCTCGTAAAATCTTTGTATTACTTCACAATTTATCGAAATAATTTAGAAAAACTACAAAATACTCTTTTATAGAGTTCTAACAAATATTATGTTATAAATGAATTGCTGCTGGATTGCAAGAATGTTAAAATACAAATTTTGATCAATCGAGTTTGAGTAAGTTACTTATTAGTATTCAGTACGGAACAGAATATAACCGACAGCATATTTATATAATATAATTATATATAAATGTTTCTTTATTTTTAGTTATGCATTGTGATTATAAGCTTTGTAGGTACCATTTGAAGCAGTGCTTATGCTTATGCATAATTGTTTGTAATTAATGATTTAAGTATAATTTATAATTATTTATTTCATAACTTTATGTTATAGCCGTTCGCCGACACCATGATACGTCAAGGGAGCATTGACGATATAAATGCTCAACAGTTCCTAAAGATCTCAAACTATGAAGACACAGTCCGGCAATTGGACATTTATTATGCTATTGGTATGTTATAATATATTTGAAAGCATCGAACCAAGTTACTAGAAAAGCAATCAAACACTAATCATTCTCTAAAATTTTCAGTAAAAAGACAATTACTCAGATTCCAAAGCCCTATCACTGGGTTATTTCCTGTCCTGTCTTCAGACCTACATATTGGTAGTGTGAGGGACAGTGTGTACTGTGCAGCTGCAGTGTGGGGATTGTATCAAGCATACAGGTATAGCATACTAAGCTTAGATCAGAATATAGCCTAGAAATTACCTTACATATTTTGTTTTGCAGGCTAAGAATAGAAGAAGAATATAGGCTTAGAAATAAAATATGTTTGATATTTTATTTGAGGACAAAATTAAACTTTCAAATTTACTTACAATAAATTTTGTATACTCTATTAACCCGGGAGCACTCGCGCTTTTAAAACTTACACGAGCACTCGCGTATAGAGCATTTTTCTCACGTTTTATAAATAGCGAAAAAGTACATAAATTATAGTATATTTATTTATATTACTGCTTGTTACTAATAGAACAGTTGTGTAAAATCAAATCAATTATTTATTTTTAATATAAAACATTCGTTACACTAATTACAATTTAATTACAAATTTAGGAATTAAATGGGCATTTCTTAAGTGCACTTTTGGAATTTGTTGTTCTCTGCTATCTGTAAAAATATTGTTATATTTATATGTACATGTATAATATACTCATTTTTGAACGTTTTTAAACAATAAAGACTAAATTAGGTAAAATGCTATTTTCCAATACAAGAATTACTAATAAAATAATACTTACGTTGTCACTCGCGCGATGAGCAAAACGCCGCGCGACGTGACTGACGTGACAAACCACCTTCAGTGCGCGATTGATGCACATTGCACACTAACAAAAAAAATGTTACGAGCGGGACGGGGTAAGCATAAAACTCAGCTATAGGGCGAACGACGTCCATAGTTAAATAAATTCAAAAATGGCGCGAATTTGAAATTCACCGTGAGGGAAATGCTCATAGCGCGAGTGCTCGCGGGTTAACTATTTAATGTCATTAATTTAGGGTCACAGTGTAGTATATCTTCTCAAAAATGTGTTAATACAAAAAAAATATCTTCAATTTTAGACGAATTGATGATGACAGAGGCAAATCTCATGAACTAGGGCAAAGTACAGTGAAATGTATGCGTGGTATACTGAAGTGCTGGGTCAAACAGTCTGCAAGGGTGGAGGCATTCAAGACAAGGCAAAGTGCTGCCCATGCCCTTCATGTGAAGTTCCACCTCACCACTGGAGAACCAGTCTTGGCTGATGATCAGTATCATCATCTACAGATTGATGTTGTCTCACTCTACTTATTGTTCCTTGTGCAAATGATTACAGCTGGACTTCAGATCATATATACACAGGTATTTGAAAATATTATTTATAACTATCAAAACCTAACTAGATGTAGGTTAATGTCTAATAATAATATCACACATTACACTGTGAAAAACAATTCACAGATTTTGTACTATTAACATATCCACTTGAATACTAGCAGTACTTAGTTTTGCTTAATCAGTGGAGACATTGTTATGGATGGTAAAGAGGACAAATCTTGTAGAAATCTATTCACTCTTGACTTGTAGAAACTCATACTATAACAAGAACAGGAGAATGTACAAGGACAATTTATTCCAATCCTTCCTAGTAATAAGGAGTAAGTGACACAGGAAAGTGTCATACACACAAGTGTATTTTGTTTTGATGAAAGGGTGGACACCCTCATGTGTCCACTAGTAACTCAAATGGAGGGAGTGGGCAAATTAAATTGTGTAGTTTAATCCTAATGTCAGTGCATAATCAAACTTAAATAAAACTTTCTGGTGTGTTACAGGATGAAGTAGCATTTGTGCAAAACTTAGTATACTATGTGGAGCGTGCATACAGAACTCCAGACTATGGCATGTGGGAAAGAGGCACTAAGTACAATGATGGAAAGCCAGAAATCCATGCTTCATCTATAGGTATGGTAATGTGCTTTGAATAATGATGATATTCTTCCAAGACCACTATCCGTAGGGATTTGTGGAAGAGATGGTGTAATTTGACTTTCAAAAAGTGTTTGTAAAAACCTACTTCGAAGAAATAAATACATATGCACATGAATAAAAGGATTATACTAAAATAATAAATTATCATGATAATGGAGATCAAAGAGACCCTAGTTTGAAGGTGAATATCATAACAACGAAAATAGATAGAGCAATAGTTACTTTAGAGAATTTGTTCATTAGATCATGAACTTTAATAAAACGTGCAAAAACGACTATGTTAACGACCCCATTTTAAAGTTAGAGGTCAAACATCAATAAAAATCAAGTTTTATTTTTATTATTTCAAATAGTTTATTTTTTTTTCGAAGCTTATGTTCGATATTGTTATTCACTTTATTTTCTTAGGTAGGTACACTTTTTAGCTTTCAAAAGAGACTACTTTGACGAAAATACACCGTTCCCAGACAAAGAAACTCAAAAAGAAAGGTTTTTAATAAAAAAAAATAATTGCTCTTATTTCCGAGAAAACGTATAAAAAAAAAAAAAAAAAAATGTTTTCGTCGGTAATTTTTTGTCTAGTATCCGTACACTTCGTTTGATCAAGTGTAAAAAAAAACACATTGTATATATATATTATGTCGGAGACACTTGTCAGGATGGTGGTATAATGCTCCGATTATCAGGTTGTAAGGTGAAAAATAAAACACAGTGGGCGTTCAATACGTTTCTTCATGATTTAAATTAGGTTTCAGGTTACACAGTTTAACTTAATTTGATTAAAGCTTTTAGGTTATGTTAAAACGTGGTACAACGGAAATACACTTAGAGAAACGTTATGCCGTCGGGCATAGGTACGATGCAATATAGAATTTTATTACAGAGTACACTAGTTAACTTAAGGCGACCGTTCAGCTCGACGTCTGCTCGAGAAGTCCCCGCTGTTCGTAAGTGGCTGCAGAGGTGCCCTCTGTTGGGTTCCCCCTCTCCGATATCCCATCGAGTCACGTTTACAATTCGTACAGAGTTGCCATTTAAATTAGTTTCCGGATTTACGTTTTATTCAAAGTTTAATGATTTATTTACTTTGATTTTAATCTAATTTTATTTCCGATTCCGACATATAAATCGGGTCCAGTAGTAGAGTGGGCGGTCATTCGTACTATTTACATTCCAGATAGGTATTCTTGACTAAATAAGCAATGTGGGCTTCTTTCATATGTCAGGACGTGAGCTCAGGATATCAAATGAAATACACTGGTAGAGAATGCCATTAGGCATTAAGTTTTGCCCTTGTATATCCTACTTTTAGGTGATACAAAATATATAAATAGATAAAATAAATAAATTTATGGAAAATAGGGAAGTACCCATAACAGTGGGCAGTTGGATAAATGTCACCTATACTCTATAGTAAAAATATTATTCTTAGCACTTCCTTGCTAAGAAGGCATAGTCTACTCTACATCATTAATCCCTACTTGCCGGCACTGCTCTAAGGGAAGTGTGTTAGTAAAACAGTGAGAGACTCATGCCCCGTTTATAGTGTAGCTGTGAAATAAGATGATGCCATAGGCAGATATTTATTATTCTATCTATACCAGGCATGGCGAAAGCAGCCCTCGAAGCAATTAATGGCTGCAACCTGTTTGGTGACAACGGAGCTTCCTGGAGTGTTATCTACGTGGATATTGATGCTCATAACCGAAATAGAAGCATATTTGAAACTATGCTTCCTCGTGAATCCAGCTCTAAGGTAAGATGCTTCTAAATGGCTGTAAATTGTATTTTATTTTTCTTTTATTTTTCCTGCAACTTTTTATCTATTTATTTATTTTGTAACGTAAAAATGTAATAATTGACATTTAAAATGATAAATAATATTATATTATGTATTTTAATGGGATGGTGTTTACAATTAAAATAAACTATTTTATAAAATTATGCCATTCCAAATGTTTGCTTGTTGTGGATGTGGTGTCGAGTTAGGGATTTCTGGTTTAGGCAGGTGTCCCACCGTCGGCGAGTCGGCGAGTAAAGTTCGGTTATTTTCTCGCGTACAAAAGATATGACGTTCCGTGTAAACAAAATGTTATAGATGCATATGTCAGCGAGTACTCGCTGACTGTTCACACCATCGGCGAGTACTCGCTCTCATATGCATCTCTTTTGTTTACACGGAATGTCATATTTAAGTCCCTTTCTTGGGCGAGAAAATAGTCCATAGCTACTCGCTGCTCGCCGGCGGTCGGACACCTGTCTTAACAAGATGTTTATTAATACTCCCTTTTATATACTTACATTATTGTAATGTTCATGCCATCCATAATAGAGTATTTAAGTGCATTTAAGTATTTAAGTGTATTTAAGTGCGGGATTGTGAATGTGTAAGAATTTAATACATAAATATTTATTTTATGACAAATATTTAAATATATGTAATTGAAATCAATGTACATTTTCAGGGTGCGGATGCTGCACTTCTGCCAACAATCTCTTTCCCAGCTTTTGCGAGTCACGAAGAACTGCTCGTCCAGTTGACAAAGAACAACATACTGACGCGGCTGCAAGGCAGATACGGCTTCAAAAGATTCAGCAGAGACGGATACAAATGTGTTCTAGAAGACCCGAACAGGAGATATTATAATGAAGGGGAGTTGAAGGAGTTCGATGGGGTAGAGTCGGAATGGCCGCTGTTCTATGTGATGATGATCATTGATGGCGTGTTCAAAACATTGCCCGATCAAGTGGAAGAGTACCAGAAATTGCTCAAATCTCGTATTTATATGGATGAGTTTGGAGGTAACATTTTCTGCTCATATGTAATGTATCAGAGTGTTACTTGTCAGGAGTATTGGGTTCGAGAAAATGCCAAAATGTACCACAAAGACTTTATTGTACTTGTAGATACACAATTACACTATGTACATAGTACACACTCAAACACTATGCACGCAGGTACTCGTAAACACACTCGTCGAACACTGTATCGCTCGTAGAAATCACTTCACTTCTCACTGGTATCGCTCGTAGGTATCGCTGGTATCTTCCTGGTTTCGCTTCCGAAACTAGAATGTCCGCGGTTGACCGAGTGCCCCTTTTTATACCACTCACCTACTATTCACGCCAATCTAGAACATTCCCGCTAATTCCGGACCCGATTCGAATAAGATTCGAGTATGTTCCTTGCAACCGACTTTCGCCCTTATGACTATTGCCGTAATGGCGAAGCATCGTGCGCGTAGTTTCGAGATAGCCGCGCTCTATTGTTTGCTCGACATGTTTATGGCCCCTATTGTTTATTGTTTCCGAAGTAGATGCGCCAGGGTTGTCACAATAGGTTCAAAGTATACCTACTGCCCTGCTCATTTCAATACAGTTTTTTCTCTTGCGTAGTCTTGATTGATAGAAAATCAAATTCTGATAATATGGGGAAAAATTATTATTACTTTTTTTACTTAAATGGACTTTCATTTGCTGTTGCAACTTCTTATAGATTTTGCGTACGAAAATGAGCCTCTTTTTATGTCATAATATTTTTCGCTTGAGTAAGGAGATAGGAGTGCTCTTAGTTTAAAATAAACTTACAAAGGGGATATCAAACCACACCACAGCTCATGCATTGTTTTTGTTTCAGATCCGGTAATACCTTGGTATTATTACGTACCACGTGAAGGCATTGAAAATGAACGAAGTGAACCTTATTCAGTACGTAGAATACCAGCAAGTAAGTTCATTTAGTATTTCTCATCTTTAAACCATAAGAATAAAGGGTATATACTTGATTGTTACTTGACACATGAATGCAGTTTGTAGATGATTGTTATATTGATACTGAGATATTGTAGGGTTAGATAAACAGTCACCAAATCGCCATTTTAATAAAGCATTAACTATTTCTGTTAAAGTATAAAGTTGCTTTAATAAAGGTACCTTAAAAAGTCGTGAGTAGTGTGGTGATAAGAGTTAACAATCACACTTGTAATAATTGAGCGATGTAACATAAGTCTGATCATACAATTAAATTCCAAATTTGAGTACTGGGGGCTAGAGAAGGTGTAATCTGAGTTCTGAGGTATTATAATAATCTACGGGGTCTATCATGTTTTCAGGTCTCAAAATGGACCATAGCTGCATGAAGTCTCTATCTATTTGAGCGTGATTTCATATAGTTTATAATATACAATACTCGTACAATACATAAAACTTGTTTGGCATTTCAATGATTATTCTAAGCAGTACCTATAAAATTAAATCTATAATTGCAGACCAACCGGATGATAACGAAAATAAAGGTAATTTAGTCACAACCCATAGAGAATGTCCTGTTTCTTTATGATTAATTTTCTGGTGTGTGGATGTATTAACACAAATTCTTGCTTTAATTTAGATTCTCCCGCTTCATTAAAAGTTTTATTGTTCCAAAAGAACTTTTTATTTTATTTATTTTACCACTTCTGTTTTAATTATTACACTTAGATTATCTTTTAGTAACCTGTCTCGCTTCGCTTCGGCAAACGTGAATCTTACCTTTCACTTTCACGCCTAATAACCGCACTTTTTTTCTCGTTTATCCCTTACTTCACTCCTTTCTATTGAATCAATCTATCTACAAGTAAAAACTATATATAATAATCCGTGCAGTATTTTCATAGATACCCATAGAAATAAAAAAAATCTAATGTGTAGGTACTATGTTTGCTCTTTATTGTACTACTCGATGGATATTAAAAATCGGGTAATTGTACTCAGATTCCATTCAAAAATCGTTACAATTTTTTCACATTTTAAGCAATTTAAGAGCATAAAATTTGAGGTTAAAATACCTAAAACATTTTTTGTCTTATTCTAAGCAAGACCGATAAGCGATAAAAACACCTTAACGTAACCGTGGTAGCCAACCATTGACCATATTTACGGGCCGATTCGACATAGACACAGGCGGGCTGTTCCTGTGGGCGCAGGCGATGTTCGTGCTGGCGCAGCTGCTGACGGGCGGGCTGCTGCACGTCAACGAGCTCGACCCCATCCGCCGGTACCTGCCCTCCTACAGCCGTCCGCGCCGCGCCGGGAGGTACTCCGCTTTCCAGGTACTATGTGTACAATGTTTTAACTGCGTACATTATCGTAACATTATGGTAACAGTATGTTACCGTACAATATGGTAACAATGTGTTAGCGTACAATATGGTAACAATGCGTGTTACCGATATGCTAACAATATGTCAATAATATGCTTCTGTCAGTATGATGTCATGTAACATGATACCCTACAATATTATTTATTTTGTAATACCATATATACCTTAAAACAAGGGCAAAAAGTACGTCTAAGCACGTTCCCTACAAGTCAGCTCTAGGTTAATAAAGAGAAAAATCGATGGTAAAATCAGAAAAAGGAGAAAGGATATGTGGCTTTTGAATAAAAATTTGGGGAATATAAGTAATTATTGTAATAGATGTTAATAAAAATAAACACAATACAATGTAATACGACATGATATTATGTATGACTTAAAATAATACTACAAGTTTAATGTTGATTTGTGACGCCCATATTTCACTTGTCACTTACAAAGTAGGTCAATCTACTATCACTATCAGCTCTGTGCTGGGTTAGTTCTCGGCAGGTATTTATTTATGTGTATGACAGTTGAATGTACATACATACATAATACATAATTATGTTATATTCAAATAATTCCATGTTGACAAAAAAATTAAAAAATAATTAATTTAATTTCATGCTCATTTCGAAGGCCAAACCGGGATTTGTGAGTATCTAGTTATTAAAATATATTGGCACGTGGACGACACTAAATATCGGTGACGTTATAATATGCACGCATACATTATGCATGACAAAAAATTCATTCAATGTAATAAATATGTACTGCAAAATTCTCATAATAATCAACATTATTAAAATTGTATTTCCTGTTTACTCTATCACAGCACCTTTTGACTCATCGTCTTGTATTTTTCATGAACTATCTTTTCCATTGCTCTTTTTCCTTCAATTCACCTTTTCTGACTTATAATGAGTACCTAAATCAATGATTGTATTAGTTGAGCATGTGTGGTTGTTATCTATTGCTTGACCAGGAATATAAAAAACCTCGCCATATTGCGGCAAACTCATGGAACTAATCTATTTTACTGGCAACGCTTAGTTTCTAAACGTCAATCGGAAATTGCTTGTCAGTGAGTTTGAATGTCACAGTTTGTCTCATGTTTGTCTTTTTATTTTGAGTTTCTATTTTGTGCTAAAATGACAAAAACTGTTCATATTCGTGAAAGAATAGTGGTTTTCTATGTGCTAAAATAACATTTCGTATAAAATAACGTTTATTTCCTTAAATAATATTTCCTACATATGTAGTTGTCAAAATGACAATAACAACACGAGCGTTACTATAGTTACTGTTGTCTGTGCTGTTGCCATAAAAAAGAAAACTATAGCGCCCTCATGACAGGTTTTCTATTTTTCTGGTCAAGCAATACAATGTGTTTTTTTACACTTGATCAAACGAAGTGTGCGGATACTAGACAAAAAATTACCGACAAAAACATTTTTTTTGTATTTTTTTTTATACATTTTCTCGAAAATAAGAGCAATTTAATTTTTTTTATTAAAAACCTTTCTTTTTGAGTTTCTTTGTCCGGGAACGGTGTATTTTCGTCAAAGTAGTGTCTTTTGAAAGCTAAAAAGTGTACCTACCTAAGAAAATAAAGTGAATAACAATATTGAACATAAGCTTCGAAAAAAAATAAACTATTTGAAATAATAAAAATAAAACTTGATTTTTATTGATGTTTGACCTCTAACTTTAAAATGGGGTCGTTAACATAGTCGTTTTTGCACGTTTTATTAAAGTTCATGATCTAATGAACAAATTCTCTAAAGTAACTCTTGCTCTATCTATTTTCGTTGTTATGATATTCACCGTCAAACTTAATACACACCGTCAAACGTATAACATAAGTATGTTGGTAAACCCAGGGCATAGCGACGGACCTGGTGGTGCAGGTGGTGCTGATCGCGGAGTCCATGCGGCTGCAGGCCATGATGGGCACGTACGGCATCCAGACGCAGACGCCGCACGAAGTGGAACCGGTGCAGGTATACTTGCAGATGTTACGTCACACTACACACCATTGTGAGGCGTCGTTCCGATTCCAAGACCGACTGTCTCCCATTTGCCAACGCGCTTTTAACTTTTTTATGTTTATAATACGGCTTACCTCACGTACTGTTTTGTCGGATTCGCCCGACTAGTTTCGAACCGATTCCGAGGTTCGTCATCAGGAGCCACCGGCGACGAGAGCTCGCTTGTGACCGAGTGATGTGACCTTGTGAGTCACAAGTCCGTCAATACAGTACGTGAGGTAAGTCGTATTATAAACATAAAAATGGATTAAACACTCACGAATCATTCAGCGCTTTTAACTTACTATGCGAAGGGGTTTGTGGATTTGAAGGGTCTCCTTTTAACCCGACCATGAACTCGTTAGGCCTGCCTCCTACCTCCTCGTAGATGTTAAGCCCCGTTCTTGAGTGGGCAGCATACCTCATCTTCTTAACAACCGCCACACTGACGAGAACATTGCGCAATGAATTTGCGCTTTTACATTATGGTTTGATTTCAATCTTGCACTAAAATAAACATAAAAATCTACTGGGAATAAGTATAAATACTTCAATTTATATAATGTTTGTCCAGATATGCAGCTCCACACAACTGGTCCACGTATATCGCGAATTAGGAGTGTGCCCCAAACTGAAGCTCACCGGACGACCCATCCGGCCTGTCGGTTCCTTGGGGACTAGTAAGGTTATTATTTATTTCAATATCTACTTATTTATTGGTAACACCTGGCTCTACAAAGTTTTGAAATGTGCTATCGATTCTTGACTTAAAGCAACCTCTCTCGAGAGATCGTTGGGGAATTTACAATATTTCCATAAATTGCACATATAATTTTAGTTTATTTAAATATTTTCTTACAGGTTAAGTTTTTCATTCCTTCTTTTAGTAATTGTTGTTTAAAATTGATTCAATTATTTTTAAGTGTATTTTTAGTAGATACATTTGTAGCGGCGCGATACCTACAGTAATATGAGCGGCGAGCGCGCGCCGCACACGTTGCTGACCACGCAACCACAAGTAACGAGTGCAGTAAACAATAGACTACGTCATACGCGTCATACTGAACTGGCCAATCAGATGACGTATCCTCAACCGCGCTATCGAAGATTCTACAGTATCTACATAACTATATATACAAATGGTCCGAAGTTAACATCGGACCGCGGTCCCCAGGCAGTGACATCGCCTGGCGGGAGATCTCCCCTTTTCCTCTACACATTCAATGATTTTCAATTATTTCTTCAAAAATAAATAATCAAAGGTAGCATAAATAAGTAAGTACATGAATCAATTATTAAAATATGGTGCCTGGTTTTGTTATTGATGTTTATAATTTTTGTAGATCTACAGAGTATGCGGCATGACCGTACTCTGCTATCCACTGATATTCGAGGTGTCGGAGTTTTATCTCTACAGAGACATGGCCCTTCTTATCGACGACATAAAGACTGAATTGCAATTCGTCGGCAAGTATGTATTTCTTACTATCAAAAATTTTGATTTTATCTATAAATTTAAAATCATTGCTCTTGAATGCTAAGAATGTACGCTGCATATAATACAACTAAAATACTTATTGCTAACTGTTAATGAAACACTTGCGTTATTAGTTATGAGTTAGGTATTCAGCATGATAAGTGCCATTCATGTGCCATTACTGTTATAGGTCAAGATTTGGTAGATTGCATGCGAAATTAAGCGTTAACATTAAAATATGCATTTAAAATCTTGGTGGCGTGACCCAAATGAATCTTGACATCCGACACAAAAGCACCTCCCTATAATTAAAAAAATGTGTTTATTAAATAAACATATAGTATTTGAATAAATCAAAAATACACGAATATTCATGCTAGCAACTGCTAAATGAGTTGTAGATCCATCTGTTGGTAAGCGATCACCGACACACATGGCCACCATTTATTAAAAAAAAAAAAAAATAACGAAAACAAACCGGTATCAATAAGAACCGGTATTTGTGGGTGCCACCAGTTATTTTAAAAAAGAAGAAAAGAAAAAAATAACGAAAATAAACCGGTACCAATAACAACCGGTACGTTGACCAGGTACTGGCGCCTGTCGGGGCGGCCGACGGTGTGCCTGCTGGTGCGCGAGGAGCACATGCGCGACCCGCACTTCAAGCAGATGCTCGACTTACTAGCCATGCTCAAGAAGGGCCACTGCGACGGCGTCAAGGTGCGCCTCGGCCGCCTGCAGAACCTCATCTCCAGCTCTTGTATCGGTGAGGGTTACTTGCTCTACAGCACCAGTGCCCGCGTTCTGTTTTATTCCACGTTTGACTCGTTAAAGGACTGCGCACATTACAACGACTCCACGCCAACGCGGTTACGGAGCCACTCAAATGTAAGCATTCAATAAAGATCCTTATATCTTGGACATTACGGTTGAATTTCGAGTGTACACTTGAAGAACGTGGACTACTCCCCACCCTTTGCTCACCGACGCCGTTCACACTCGAAATTCAACCGTAACGTCCAAGATATAAGGATCTTTATTGAATGCTTACATTTGAGTGGCTCCGTAACCGCGTTGGCGTGGAGTCGTTGTAATGTGCGCAGTCCTTAATGGGTTCATTGGTTTCAGTTCTTGGTTTTCCCAGGTATGACAAAAAATTCCAATAATATTGTGAAAGAAAAAAAATCTTGATGATGATCAGTAGTGCCTGCAATTATGCATGCAGTGTGCATGCAGGCATTATGTGGTTATTGTTTAGATGTTTCTAGAAAGTCCGGCAGTTAAAATTACTTTATGGTCGTTTGAACGTACCTTCTAGTACCACTGAAGCTATTGCCTCTTTTAGTTCTTACACAACCGCTACACAAACGTCATCTCCTCCCACCAGAGCACCTAGACTTCATGAGCCAAGGCGAGTTCCCGTCGGAGATGTTCACGCAGTTCCGGCAACTGGAACACGAGTACATCGGCTACCAGTCGCTGACGGACGTCCCCCGCACGCTGACGTACCGCGAGGAGCCGCTCGACTGCGAGGCCTACAAGCACCGCCCCACGCCCGACGTGGTCGAGGCCTTGCGGAATACAGACAATATTTTTTCCCAGAGCCAGCTCTGGGGGATACTCATGGAGCGGGAAGGGCCCATGTATGAGGTAAGGTTCGATAAGAATCTTCGAGAAAAGTAGACTTAAGAATTGGCTCGGCCCATTAATGGACCTTACTGAGCATGGACCTCATCATTGAGGAGGGCTAGAGCAATCTCCTTCGAGTTAATCCAGTGTCGAATGGTGTCTGAATTCCACAAACCTTCAAGAAGTTTTTGCCACCACTTAACTTTGCTGATTATTTAAAATCGACGCAAGCCACCGGACAACGAGTGCAGTGCACACACGCACGCACACAAACGCACACGAACGCGCGCGCGCGCCCGCACACACACACACGCATACGCCACTCTTACACATCTTCGCCATTCACCCAAAAACACACCCGCAAGCCGTCCATGCCGGACACAAACCATAACAAATTGTAGCATTAAAGTGTCTGTGCACAATAAAGAATATGTATTGTATCTTCAGGTGAACGGGACGAGCGCGCTGGAGGCCCTCAAGGGGCTGTACCAAAGCGCGGGCGTGCTGCGGCACTGGCGCGCCGTGCGCTACTGCTCCTCGCTGCTCAATCACACCGTCGACTCCATCAGTCCCTTCATCACCACCGTGCTCGTCAACGGGAAGCAGGTACTAACACGGAGTATTGTATTATATGTACTGCAAAGTGAACGGGACGAGCGCGCTGGAGGCCCTCAAGGGGCTGTATCACAGCGCGGGCGTGCTGCGGCACTGGCGCGCCGTGCGCTACTGCTCCTCGCTGCTCAATCACACCGTCGACTCCATCAGCCCCTTCATCACCACCGTGCTCGTCAACGGGAAGCAGGTAATTGATGCTCTGCTTCAGAGTAAAGTTCTTGCGCTGCAATTGAGTGCTACATAGAAAAAAAATCAGTGCTAGGGCAAAGAGGGCTATCAGAACCAACAGGTCTACATCGAAAGAAGTGTAATTGCAGGGCTGTCACTGTATTACTGTTACATATTTTCGGTATAATTTAGTTTGTTCACGTTTATGATCACTTCGTTAAAGTGATCCTGCCATGTTAGGTGATCCAAAATGTTTATTATACAAGTTCAGAACTTCTATATTAAAATGATGCGAACACTTTAGGAAACTTCAAAAGGGTGATTCAAGTCTTGTCAATGTTTCCTTAACATTTAACGTTTAATGGTATATCGTCACAATTATATGAAAATTGGCAGATAACAGTGGGAGTGATCGGGCACAAGGAGACGGTGTTTGACAAGCCGATGACCCCCGGCGAAATCCAGTCCGTCATGTACTCCACCATCCAGCCCTATGACGTCATAGGGGCTGTGTTGCAACAGGTCAGTCTTCTGTTATCATTTCAGTCACTATCATAACATTATTTAAAGTAAGGTTGAATAACGAATAATGAAACGTAATTTCGTTTCGGTAATGGTATGATATTCGACACGCGCGGGTGAATAGATTTATTACAATATATTTTAATTTTATTAAACTATGATTTATAGCAATAGCTTGTAGGTGTGAAGGTTGTAGTGCGTGTATGAAGGGAACACGAGAATGATTCACACCAAATCTGTTTTCATACTTCTTTATTTAATTCGTAAAACGATTATTTATACCCAGTTACACGTGTCGATTTGTGCAGCGTAGGATTTATTGTTTATTATTGAGACACATGTAACCTAGATATTTATGCTGCCACAATACTCCCCCCCTTAAAAAAAAATAAACAATATAATATAAAAATGTAAAAAAGAAATCTTTAAAAGTTACAAATTCAATGGTAAAACAAACACGGTGAAAGAACAACAAAAAAATTACGCATCTATAGAAATGTAAAATTAGAAATTGTAAAAAATAATTGCTACAAAATCAGAAACAAAATCGAACGACAGGCTTTACTGTGCGGCCTGATTTAGTCACGCGACATAGTGTCGTATTCGCCGTTTTCGCGGTAGCGTCGAGCACGTTGCCCTCTGCAGTTTTTGATGATGCAGGACTTTGACGTTCATTGACTTCGCTTTGTTGCAAAATAAATGCTGGCTTGAGGCGATCGATGGAAATAACAGCTGATCGGTTGTTCAATTGTATCTTGAAATATTTTGGATGTTTTTCTAAAACTTTAAACGGACCTTGGTATGGTGCGATCAGTGGCTGTCGTACGGCATCTACTCTCACGAAAACGTAGTCGCATGTGTCCATATCCTTGGAAACGAATGTGTTTTGCGATGATGTTTGTTTTCTTTCAGTTGGCTTTATTTGACTTATAGCGCGCTGTAGCCTCTCTATGAATAAGTCGGGGGATGTAATAGATTTTGAACCTTGAAAGAATACACCTGGAATTTTGATGTTACCGCCATAGACCATCTGGGCTGGGCTTAAACCACAGTCTTCTCTGACAGTTGTTCGTAAGCCTAGCAGTATCGTGGGTAACTCATGAGACCAGTCAGTTGATTTTCCTCGAGCTATGATAGCGGTCTTCATGACTCTGTGCCAGCGTTCTACCATTCCATTGGATTGCGGATGATAACTGGTAGTTCGTATTCTTTTAATCCCCATTAGCTTTGCCAAGGATGCAAATAGGCACGATTCAAATTGGCGACCTTGATCTGTAGTAATCTTGAGCGGGCATCCAAATCGTACGATCCAGGTTTCGTATAGTGCTTTGGCGACTCTTGCGGCGCTGACTTCAGGTACTGGAATTGCTTCGGGCCACCTTGTGAATCGGTCTATTATGGTAATGATGTATCTGTTGTCATTTGATATTGGTAGCGGTCCGACTATGTCTATATGTATGTGTTCGAACCGTTCCGATACAGGGAATGACATCAATGGTGTGATGTTGTGACGGTGAACTTTTGATCTTTGACAAGATAGACATTGCGTAGCCCAAGTACTTGCATCTTTGTTCATCCCGGGCCAAAAGTAATGTTTCTGTATGAGTTTTCTCGTTGTGCGTATTCCGGGATGTGTGACGTCATGTAACGTACTGAATATTTGTTTTCTAAATTTGTTCGGTACGTAAGGTCGTAAGTCGCTTGTAGACTTTTCGCAGTACAATATTTTGTTGTTTGGTAAATGAATTGTTTTCCATTTCAAGTTGGGCTTTGTCAACAAATTAGGCAATTCTGTGTCAGTCTCTTGTTGCGCGGCGATCTCATTCCAATCAATGTTGCTTGGACAGTCAATTTGCGAAATGCGTGACAGGGCATCGGCTACAGGGTTTTGTGACCCGGGGAGGTGTCTTATGTCGGATGTAAACTGTGCTATGTAGTCGAGTTGACGTAATCGTCGTGGTGATATTTTTTCCTTTGACACAGATTGTTTTGCTTTTGAAGTATAGCACAGTGGTTTATGATCCGTATATATAATTAATTCTCGGCCTTCGATGTAATTTTGAAAATGGCAAATTGACATGTAAATTGCCAATAACTCCCTGTCGTAGGTACTGTAGCCTTGCTGAGTGTCGGAGAGTGCTTTTGAGAAGAAAGCGATAGGTTTCCACTCGTTCTGTACTTTTTGTTGCAGGACTGCTCCGACGCATGTTTGTGATGCGTCTGTCATAATAGATAGGGGCGCGTGGGGTGATGGTGGACAAAGTACAATGGCGTTTTTCAAGCCTTCCTTGCACTGTCTAAATGCCTCTTTGCTTTCGTCAGTCCATTCGATAGCGCTGTTATCTCGTTTCTTGCTATTTCGTGTATACGTATTCAGTGTTGACTGATGTTTTGCGGCGTGGGGTATACTGGTACGATAAAAATTCAGCATTCCAAGAAATCGTTTCAACTCGCGGACTGTTTTGGGCAATGGATAGTCGTCTATTGCTTGAACTCGTTGCGGGGATGGTGTTATGCCGTCGGGAGTAATCTTGTAACCCAAAAATTCCATTTCCGTGCAGCCAAACATGCATTTATCCATGTTTACGGTGATACCATGGTCATTGAGTCGCTTGAAAACTTCATCCAGGTGCTGTTTGTGTTCTTCTTCCGATGATGAAGCTATCAGGATGTCGTCGACGAAACAGAAGATGAAGTCCAGACCAAACATGATGTCATTCATGAATCTCATGAAGGTTTGACCGGCGTTGCGTAACCCAAATGGCATTCGTGGGAATTCAAATAGTCCAAATGGAGTAATTACGGCTGTTTTCTCGACTTCTTCGACGGGGATCTGATTGTAGGCCCTCTTGATATCCACACGAGAAAAAATAGTTTTCTGAGGTAGCAAGTATGTGAAATCTAAGAGTCGTGGGATGGGGTAGCGATCGGGTTTGGTTATCGCGTTTAATTTTCGGTAGTCGCCACATAGTCTAATGGATCCGTCTTTCTTGGTAGTCACGTGGATGGGACTCGACCAAGCGCTCTTCGACGAGCGACACACGCCAGTTTCGATCATGTGCTGTAGTTCTTGCTTGACTCCCTTGTATTTTTCTGCGGATAGCGGTCGGCATTTTGAGTGCACCGGATGTCCGTCGGTTATAATATGGTGAACGACGTTGTGCTTGGGAGTTTCTTTACCACAAAACGGTTTAGTGGTGTCGGGATACTTCTCGATGATGGCTGAGTATGGTGACTGGCTGTTAATTGTTTTGATGCCAGTTGTAGTGCAGCTAGACAGCTTTCCAGATATTAATAGTCCCGTTGTACCATCAATCAGTTTTTTGTTGCGCATGTCCACTAGTAAGTTGTGTTTTGTTAAGAAATCGGCGCCTAGTATAGGTTGCTTGACGTCAGCGATGACGAATGTCCATTTGTATGGTCGGCGTAATCCGAGATCCAACACGAGTAATTTTTCGCCATATGTTTTTATTTCGCTCCCGTTTGCGGCGTATAGTTTGTAGTCACTCGGTTGGTGCTTTGCCTTTATGTATCTTGGTATGACTGAGATATTTGCTCCCGTGTCGACTAAGAATCGATACCCACTTTTGCAGTCGGTAACGGATAGGCGGCTGGACGGAAAAATAGCGCTGACGTCCGCCCCAGTCAACGCTAGTGGGAGTTTTCCGACTTCGCTTTCCATTGGCATGGTTCTTGACACTTTCTTGCTCTCTCTCTGAATAGCGAATGGTAATAGCAGTAGGGCTTGAAGACAAATGGTTTAGAATTAGATGGTCGTTGTCTGGAAGTGGAACGGCTTCTATACCCTTGTCTGTAGGGTTGTCTTCGTGGTTTGTATTGATTCATTCTCAGTTCAGCCACCTCCAATGACAACTTATTTAATTTATCCATCAGCTCGTTCATAGGAAAACTGTGGGTGTGGGCTACTGAAGTGTTCGATGGTGTTACGTAGTACGCTCCGGGTACCCCAGGTACTGTTTCGTGTGGCATGATGGGCATCTTCGAAGCTTGACGTGTACTTCGGTGATGTTTCACGTTGACCGTCGCGGTGATGAAGCGTCAGGGTGACGAATGAGCGGCGGAGTGATGTAGCGGCGACAAGGTGACGAACGTCGGCGAGGAATTGAACGTTGACAAAGTGATGAACGGCGACGTGCTGCTGGAGAGCGGGCAGTTGTTGGACGTCGGTGATGAATGTAGGCGTCGGTGATGGACAGCGGTTCGTCGTCGGGCAGCGGTTCTCCGTCGGGCAGCGGTTCTTCGTCAGGTAGCGGTTCTTCGTCGGGCAGCAGTTCTTCGTCGGGGTCACCAATGTAGGTGTGAAGGTTGTAGTGCGTGTATGAAGGGAACACGAGAATGATTCACACCAAATCTGTTTTCATACTTCTTTATTTAATTCGTAAAACGATTATTTATACCCAGTTACACGTGTCGATTTGTGCAGCGTAGGATTTATTGTTTATTATTGAGACACATGTAACCTAGATATTTATGCTGCCACAAGCTCCTGAATGGGATGAAAATTGCGCGATCAGCGTTAATAAGACCCCCTTTTATATTTTTTCTCACATATCATCTATGTACCTATAGTAATCAATCGTTTGCACTTAAATCATTATATGTATACATAATACGATTGTACACACGGCAGGAGATAGTGCTGTACTGCGGCCGCCTGATCGGCACGAACCCGGACATGTTCCGCGGCATCCTGAAGATCCGCGTGGGCTGGGTGCTGCAGGCGATGCGCACCTGCCTGCGGCTGTTCCCCGAGCGGTGCGCCGAGCTCGAGGGCCTGTCGCCCTACCGCCTGCGCGCGCTGCTGCAGCAGGTGCTCACTGTTAGCGACTGGGCCGAGGAGAGGGGGTGAGTACCACACACACACACACACACACACACGTGAAGATCCGCGTGGGCTGGGTTCTGCAGGCGATGCGCACCTGCTTGCGGCTGTTCCCCGAGCGGTGCGCCGCGCTCGAGGGCCTGTCGCCCTACCGCCTGCGCGCGCTGCTGCAGCAGGTGCTCACTGTTAGCGACTGGGCCGAGGAGAGGGGGTGAGTACCACACACACACACACACACACACACACACGTGAAGATCCGCGTGGGCTGGGTTCTGCAGGCGATGCGCACCTGCTTGCGGCTGTTCCCCGAGCGGTGCGCCGCGCTCGAGGGCCTGTCGCCCTACCGCCTGCGCGCGCTGCTGCAGCAGGTGCTCACTGTTAGCGACTGTGCTGAGGAAAGAGGGTGAGTACCACACACGCACATATTTATTTCGCAGAGACATACACGCTCGCTGACATTCGCGTGAATTCGCGAACCCACATATAGGAGGGACATCGGTAAATGAAATGATTTTGCAAAATTTTTGATGCGTTAATGGCTTAATGGTTTTCCCAGTTTTCAAAGCTATGACAATTCATACAATATACAAACGTTCGGACGTATGTATAATGTATATATGTATATCAATGTACATACGGTGTAAAAATTGTTAGGTATATCTGTCCACGATTACGTAGCTTCCATTTCATTCCATTCGTTCCGTTCCATTCATCCATCCGTTCGTTCCATTCGTTACTTCCTACATTATATTATATTCGCTTTCTTTAAAAACTATGAGACTGTCAATTAATTGAGTCGTTGCTGTTCCAAAATCAAGTAACAAGTACATACTTGGGATCCAAACATACTTCACCTGGATATTTTGCTAATTTTGTAGCACTAAATTGATAACAAGAAAACAAAATTTTTGCGTGATTTCATGTATTCTGAAAGATTAATACTGTAATACACTTTTATTGTCCACAGATTGACACCGCTCCAACGACGCCAGTTGGAGGGCTGCCTGTGTCGCGTGCCCAAACACTTTTACATTCAAGTTTGGGACATTCTTTTGAGAACACCTAAAGGAATTATTGTACAGGTACGTTTAATACTATCATATATTATTGACTACGAATAGGTCATACCATGAATATATGAATCGGTCTTTATTACTTATGTATATATTCGTTATTTCCGCTATGACAGTTGGGAACGAAATGATGAAACGCACACATGTGTGGAATAAGTACGTTGTTTAAAAGTCAATTGTTAAACAGCAAATTGCAAAAGGTTTTCATAAGAACATCGAATATCACACACTGAATTTTGTACAAAAATAATAGAAATAACGTAGCTTAATATATGTAAGTATACAAATATTCGTTAGTTCACGGTTTAGTTTAGTATATCCCAGTCCCCGTGCAGCCGACACTAGGGAACACGTCGCGATCGGTATACCATCTTTGTTCCGCAGGGCCATACGATCCCCGCGCAGCCGACACTGGTCAACATGTCGCGGTCGGAGCTGTCGTTCGCGCTGCTGGTGGAGGAGGCGCTGGTGCGCGTGGAGGCGGGCGCGCGCCGCCAGCTGCTGGTCGAGCTGCTCAGCGTGCTGGCCGCCATCCTGCGCCGCAACCCCGAGCTCTACCTCACGCAGCCGCTCGACCTCGACCGGTTGCTGGACGACGCGCACAGCACATACGCTAAGGTATGTCACGCTAATAAGGACGTTATTGAACGTGGTGAAGGTACAGTTTGGCGTGCTGGCCGCCTCCTGCGCCGCAACCCCGAGCTTTACGACGGCTGTTGGACGACGCGCACAGCACGTACGCCAAGGAATGTCACGCTAATAAGGAGGTTATGGCCTTGATTGTTATTGATTTACACCTCCCATCATTATTCATTTTATTTAAGAAATTCAGTCTTCCACTACCCCGACGTTCCACGCCAGTATTGAATTCCTGGTCACGGATGGCCGGGAGAGGCAAATTGGATTATAAAGCAGATTTTCTTATAGAATACAACAACATTAGTACTTTCTCCGAGTTCTACCAGGGACCAGCTGCCCCTCTGCCCCTATTGGCATTCACCCATGAGTATAGAGTGTAACATAGTGTTGTACATCAGGACACGGGCATATCGGAGGAGGGCGCGCTGGCGGCGGCGCCGGCGAGCGTGGCGCTGGGCTACCTGGCGCGCGCGGTGGTCAACAGCGTGCTGCAGTTCGCCGCGCCGCACCTGGCGCCCGACGCCGCGCCCGCCGAATCCTGCCTGCTCGCCTGATCGCGGAGCCTGCTCCACACCTTTGTGAAGGTGATGAAGCGTGCGTCTTGCGACGGTCGACCCTAACCTTGCGTGCAACTGTAAGCTACGTCACACGTACCGGGCCGAAGTTAAGTGGGGGGGGGGGGGGGCGCAAAGATCGCGGGCGACGGCGGTCAGATATTGTGACGTGTGTGAAGTAGGGATGCCCGATCTGAATCGATCTTTTAGAAGATCGATTTTTTGAATCTACAGATTTTTTTAATCGATTCAACAGGTTGTGATTCTCGCCTGAATCGAATCGTATGCAAAGAAGATCGTATGAAAAAATCGTATCATTAAAACTACAGGTAACAACCTAAAGAATATGATCTTTGCCAACACCATCTTAGTGTTGGCGGTATAAGAATAAAGATCTACAAAAATGTTTGTTCTTTATCTACGACAATGTAAGATTATCTACCTATGTACCTTCAATCAGGTATTTGAGATTAGTTTCGAGTTACACCGATCAAACTAAGCGGTACGTATGAAATATGAAGGTAGGAATAGTAAGGTTAATATTTAGTTCATTTTAAAATGTATTATATTTTATTTATTAGAAATAATAGATATACAGGGTGTCCCGTTATGATTATATATGATTATATATGATTATATATGTATAATATCATATATTTATATATGTATGTATAGATATATCTATTCATATATGGTATGTATGGTATATATATATATATATATATATATATATATATATATATATATATATATGTTTATATATTTTTAAATTGTAGATTGTTAAATAAGTATTTTAAAATTCCCATTAATCGGTAATACCGCTCTTCGCGCATTTCGGCTTGGCCCAATGGTTAGCTGGGAGAGAATGCAATTAGCATTAAGCTCGCCATGTTGTACTATAATATTGTTATATTGTGGTCAATAAAGTTTACATAAATACATAAATAAATAAAGTAAATAAACGTTAAATTGGTGTTAAATCTTAATTTAAAAAGAATCTGTGCTTTTGATATAAAAATAATTGATGATATTCGATAGCACATCTATCCAGGAGTACGATACAAAAAACAGATTCAAAAAATGTCTTCATTTATAGTCCTGGCGCCAAAAAGAATGGCGAAGGGTGGAACAATTTTGAAAATGTTGAAAATGTCGAATATCTCGGAAACGGAAGGACTTTTACTGAACATAATATTTATTCATCTGAACCGGCATGACGCCCTCTACACGTAGGTTCCGTATTATCCATTCGTTACGGGACACCCTGTATAGATTTATATATTATAATTATGTACCTATACTACAGTGATCACGGACTGAAGTTTTAATTTGTTGATTTATTCTTTGATATTACTTTGATAGGATACAAAGTGCATGATTTTGCGAGCAACACATTATTTAATTACAAAAAAAGAACCGACTTCATCATCGATAAGCAGAGATAACTCAAAAACTACTCGACAGATGGTACTCAATTCGTCACTACAAATGAATCACTGCACTAAATCGTTGAGGAGATTATTGATAAATCATGAAATGGTAGCGCTTTAATGTAGGTACTTATGAAAACATTAACAAACACACTGGTCGTCCCTACAATTTTCGAAAGTTCCCTTCGATTTCTCTAAAATGCCATCATCAGATCCTAGCGTCCTTATCAGCGTACCCCACTGTGCATGTCTACTTTCCAACAAAAAAAAAAAGACGTGTGGCACTCGGAGACTGCCGCGGTAAAGCTATTGCATATCATTATATATAAATTAACAAAACAAAAAATAATACTGCATTTGTGATAATAATAATAAAATGAATGTATATAGAGTAATAACTCATTTTCTTTCACTATTTTTTCGTGACTTTCTTCATTAATAAATGCACTTTGTTTATTCATATTTAAAATACTTTGTAGGTACACAAATTATACGAGTACAGATATTCACTGTTTTGCAGTGTTTCATAGGCAATATCACTGAAAGAGACGCATAATAATGACGTAAGCCTAATTGTTATACCGCCAACAGACTCACGCGAGAAGTCTCGAAGAGAAATCTTGCCGCGAATTTGCGCGAGAACCGAGAAAGCATCTACACTCATGCGACCTTCTCATTCGCATCCTCGATCGTCATCCGGAATGGACGTCAGTGCAGCGGCTTTGGTTTTGTGTGCATTAATATACTATAATCTTGTGAATACTAAAATAAGAAATAAATTAATATAAGTACTAAAATAATAATAATAATTGGTAACCACAGACAGTAGATAATTTTAACTAGAAATGTAAATTTTAAATACAAAAACACACAACGGTCCCACTGAGACCAAACGAGAATGTGAATACGGTTCTCTTTTCTCGCCCGAGAAACCCTTTGAAGCGGGCAAAAATACCGACACCGATCCGAGCACAGGCGAGCCCGAGAACGAGACTGCGAGAAACCGATCACATTCGCGCTTCTCGGGTGTTCTCGGGGGTTCTCGGCGTGAGTTTGTAGCCGCTATTAAGAATACGTACATCATAACGTCACATTATAGGTGCAAGACATTTTAATCTTTATTAGAAACGGATAATGCATTAATTTGTGCAAAGAAGATTTAAATATTCTGAACAAAAGCATAAGAACTATTTCAATTGACAAAATAATTCTTTTTAAAAAGAAAATTAACATTTGACATTTAAGTCCTACAACGATCTTTTGGCGCGTGAATGACGTGTGGGTGACAGAGACAGTGCCTTACAGTTTGCCTTGCCTGTATGGCACTGTCTCTATCACCCTCAAGTCATTAATATAGTGTCATTATTTTATGTCATGTTATTATTTTGTATGTTTTAAATCTAAATACGCGATAATTCGACTATTATGAATACATGTTGTCGATTCCAACGCCTTATTTAATCCAGATCTACATGTAATTATTCTTAAAACACCGAACCGACGGGGCGAAAATCAAATGTTTGACAGGTAAGATTTGTATGGGAAATTAAAATTTTCATTTTTTTAGTATTTTCCTCGCAATTTTTCATATTTTCTCATCGCTGCAACCTTCCCTGAACTTCCACGAATATTTCAAGACTAAAATTAGCCAAATCGGTTTAGCCGTTATAAAGTAAAAGTTAGTTAACTCAGTTAAAAGTTCTGGTATTTATCGATGTGTGGGTGCATAGACATAGTAACTATGTCTGTGTGTAGGGTGTAATAAATTTTCGTTACGAAATTTTTGCATTCGGTCCCCGCGCCCAAGGCCCGCGATAAAAGCTATGCAATAGCTTAAAAAGAATTATCCTCCTTCTTTTTTGAAGACAGTTAAAAATAATAACATGGCCTCGCCGTTTAAATCAAATGTTAGACGCGGAGAGTTGGAATCCATAATATTAATGAAATTAAATTTAACTTGTGTTCCACACTAGATTTTCCCTTTTTTGATTATATAAATAAAATAATGCTGGTTGAAATACAAAATCTATCTATTTTCGTGGCTTTTTGTTAATTTAAAAACAATACGATACGATCTTGGAAAATCGAATTAGATCGATTCAATGTCATACGATTCAGATCGTGAATCGCTTCACGGGGTTGCGATCCATTACGATCCAAAAAATCGATTCAAAACAAAAAATCGGGCATCCCTAGTGTGAAGTGTTATCACAAGTGATAGCATGGCGGGTGAGATTCCCAAAAATTATAAAATTCATGTGACGTACATACCTGTTTGCATGGCTAGGTACTATTATTTAAAACGTAAACCGCCTGCACATTCCTTTGCAGCGTATGGCCGCATCATTAAAAAGGAATCTATTTATACTTTTAGAATATTTAATAAAGCTAAAAAAAACAACAACGCTAACAAAGCTACAACTCACTAATGGCCCACTGCTGAGCACGGGTCTCTCCTCATTACTGAGGAGGCCTAGAGCATACTCCACCACGCTGCTCCAGTGCGGATTGGTGGAGGGGTTAGTTAGTGGCCAACCCAGTGTCGAAAGTTTTCAAGCCGCCCGAAGGCCTCCGACATGGCTTAACGACTGCTATCAATCGACAACAACCGGGACCGACGGCTTTACGTGCCCTCCGAAGCACGGAAGCGCTCAAGATATTTTGCCACTAGGGGTCACCCATCCGACTACCGACCGCGCCCGCAATTGCTTAACTTTGTCGATCGCTTAGGATCGATGCAAGCCGCCGGGCTATGAGCGCTTCAAATTACATTACTTGCCTAAAACTAGAAAATAGACAATGTAGGTAGTAGGGATGGGGATTCTGTCCGAGATCGATTTGAATTGAAATCTGATAATCGATTCACAAGAAAATCAAGGGCTAAAGAATCGATCTACCAAAAATCGATTTTCAATTTTTTTCGGTATTTTAATTTTTCGCCGCCCCGCTGACTTGGCTGGCGTTGATGACCTTTTTTTCTAAGTTGGAATAATATCGATTCAGTACTTTTTTATCCAAACAATCGATTCTCCGATTAGTCGATCTCAGATCCCTAGCTCTAGTAGGTAGGAAAGTTGTTAAGCTTAAATACATTATTAGGATACCAGTGCAAATTTTTCAAATATTTATTTTAAAACATTTTTAATGTTTGTGACTAAAATTAATTCAAATATTTATGAAAAAAAAAATACTTGATTATTAAATGCAGATTAGATAAAAAATAATGTATTTCATACAACACATTTTTTTATTGTTACTTGAACCTATATATCATCTCAACCCACCATGTCCCACTATTGAGCATGGAATGAGAAGGTTAAGGTTATAGTCCACCACGCTGGCCAAGTGCGGATGTGTGGACTTCAAACACCTTTGAGTTTTGCGAACTCTCTGGAATGCAGGTTTCCTCACGATGTTTTTCTTCACCATTTATAGCAAGTGAATTTTATATGCTTGAAACGCACACACATATCTCTGAAAAGTCAGAGGTGCATGGCCTGGGATTCGAATCCGGACCCTCCAAATAGGAGGTCGAATTCAGAACCACTAGGCTATCACTGCTTTAAAGAGGGTACATTCCATTATAAGACCACTCTCAAAGAATACAATCAAACATTCAGTATTCTATACAAAAAGTGTAATAATGGAACGAGCCCAGTATGAGTTATTATAAACAAGGATAAGACATATAATTATGCATAAAGTTCAAAATAGTTTATCCAAGAAATTCCTATGAAACTTGTTCTTTTAGGTCTAATTTTTGTGTGTGATTTTAGACGAATTTCATAATAGTGTTTTATGGATGCAGATAATTATATGTTTTTAGGCCCTAAAACAATGCCCCAAAAACACACCACACTTATAGTAAGGGTTGTGCCATCTATATAAATGTAAACATTTACATTAAATATTCATGTGTAATGTCTTACATAACTATATTATGCAATATTTTAAGAATAAGAGTATATATATCTATTTACTTACAACTGTATACAAATTTACTATAATTTTCTTTGGCAAATATATTTTTTGTACAAAAGCTCCATGTGTATATCAAAAATGTTGTTTAAAAAATGTGAACATTGAAATAAAGTAAACTGAGTTACTCATAAACAAAGGTGTTTTATTTTGTAAAAATTGATAAATCTTCACAAGCAATACAACTCATAGTAACACACGACACTTCACTCTGTCACATTCAATTCACTACTTATAATAAATAAATTTCATAACTTCCTAAAGTCCATTATAAATTTTGTTATTTGGTGCTTGTTTTAATATCTTTCGCAGAGCTGAAACAAAGTAAAAATATTATTAGTTTCATATTGAACACATTTTACATTTAAATATAAATTGATTTCAGCACTAAGCAAAGTCATGGCCTGGTTAAACAAAATATGTGTAGCATTTGTCAATCATTCAGAAGCATAAATCAGCAGAAAAAAACAGAGTTAAGCAAAAACTTTGTTGTTGTTCCAATGTCACTGTTAACTCACAGATTTATTTAATTAAAAATGATTGTAAATAATATTTACCTTCTTTTTCATCATCAGTGAAGTCTTGCTTGGGGAACTCTATGTCAAAGGTCACATACAGATTTCCATGGAGATTGTTATTTTCAAAGTTGGGCATGCCCTCTCCCTTCTTACGTACGCGCGCCCCCGCCCATGTCACTTTGTCTCTCGACACTGTCACCTTGTGTCCATCCAGGTGTTCAATTTCAAAAGTGAAACCAGTAAGTGCATCCTATAATAAAGAATTGTTGTGAGTTAATCATAAAATACTAAAATTATAAGTGGTAAATCAAAGAATTTATTCAAAAATTATTCTTACCTGTAATGAAATTGTAACATTGGTGTAAAGATCATCAGCCTTGCGAGTGAAATGTGGATGTCTTTCAGTCTTGAAAACAACAATCAAGTCTCCAGGCTCTCCGTCCATGTGCGGCTCTCCTTCTCCTCTGAGTCTTGTTTTGTAATTGTCTGGTGCCCCCACTTCCACCTGAAAATAAAATGAAAACACATTTTTTTTATCTGGTGGATTGCTTTTATGTCTGATTTGTCAAGAGTATTAGGTGAAATATACAACTGATAAACATATCAAAAAAGTTGGTACAGAACTATTACACAGCTCAAAACATTTTTTTATCATCATTTTTAATTATCACACTTGTCATAAACCAGATAAAACCGACAATGTTGTAATACTCTACAACTCATTAAAAAGAAACATGTTCCAAACATATGTTTGCCTACACATACTATATTGCCTAATATGCATTTATTTTAATTAATAAAATACAATTTATTACAAACCTCTATCTCAAGCAATCTTTCCTCATTGACTAATTTGACATTGGGACACTCATCACATACAGTCTGCTGCATCATTTGGAACCGTCCGGGGCCCAGGTTCCTCGTTACCATTTCCTGTCTGCAGTTGCACTTACGAGTGCCTGCAGCTGGCTTGATGACTGGCTTATTACGAGTTATCTATAAAAAAATATGTTGTTAATTTAAATTAAACATATAAAATTTTAAATATAGTATCAGTTAATCCAATATATTATCAGTTACCAATTCAATGTAAATTAGTCTCCCATTTGGTTTTAAACATGAGAAAAATGATTCAACTTACTTCAACAAAGTTTCCATTGTAGAGTTCTTCCAATGAAACGGGAAGTTCCATTATGATGTCTGCGCCACGTAAGGTTTCGTGTTGCTGTTGTTCACCTCCAAAGTGGAAACCAAAGTCCCCGAAAAAACTCGCGAAGGGGTCGTTGTTATTCATCATACCATCCTTCTTGAGACAGTCCTCACCACATCTGTCATATAACTCCCTCTTCTCCGGATCGGACAAAGCCTCATATGCCGCTCCGAGATCCTGAAATTTCTGTGAAGCGTCTGGATCATCCTGATTTTTGTCTGGGTGCAACGCCTTCGCTAACTTTCTGTAAGCTTTTTTGATTTCATTTGAACTGGCTGATCGGGACACACCGAGTATTTGATAAAAGTCCCGCCCGGCTAACGTTAAAAGTAAAGAAGATAAAAAATATATTAAACAGACAGACACTGTATTCAATAACATTTTGTTTTTAATTCCTAGGAACTATTTCAGATAGAAAAACATTTATTTTATGTTGATATCCATCAAATCTACTTCACTATTTTACATTTCTAGCCTTTGACATAGAAGAAATGACAAGCGCGTGTTAAGACAATTCGTCGCACTCTGATTGGTGCGTCATTTTAATTTTTAATCAATACCATAAAAGGTACATATCTCTATGAGATGCAAAGCAATTTATACTTTCGTAACCTGTGATAAGATTGACTTTTAACTTTCGAATAGCTACGCAATTATCAAACACCTGGTATCGTAATCATCCAATCAAAAGCAGCCTCGTCTAAATAAATGCCAGTGTTCGACCTGAAACAATTATTTTAGTAATTTAATAATTTTCACTGATTTGATAAAACCTGGCGAAATTCACGCCATAATAATAATTACTTAAAGATAATATTAGACATAATTATTATAAATTTACTTTAATCTGTTGGGAGTATTTTCACAAAATAAGGGTATTTTCTTGTAAAGTTTATGGGTGATTTTTTTAAATATGGTAACATTAGATGTATAAAGAGTTACAGTCCTACAAGGATCTTTAAGCGCGTGGCTGCCGTGAAGGTGACAGAGACAGCGCCTTCCCTGTAAGACGCTGTCTCTGTCACCCACACGTCATCCACGCGCCAAAAGATCGTTGTAGGACTATAACACTTTGGCCAACACACAAACCAAACTTTATGATAATCATAGACGACATAGACGTTGAATGATAATGCATTTTTGATACTCTGTGGATATTTATGTGTCAAAAATGACATTTTGATTCCATTTGTCTTTGTCATAGCCCATAGCCGTAAAACGGTAAAATTGAGTTGAGATTTTGACTGCAATTTTTGTAAACTCATCCGTGTTGTGCCGTGAGCCGGGATTTTTGTCACTTGAAGTAGAAAAAGCAAGGAATTTGTAAAACAATAAAGTATCAGAATGGCTTCTGTACTAGTTCCTGAAATTCCCACACCAGGTTTCTCTTTTGAGAATTGCCAGAGGTAAGTTTGCACTTTGTGCAGTATAATCCAGGACTCTCGGAGATCTAAGTGCATTAACTTGGTACCTATTGTTTATATCTTTTTATCGTTTTTAGAAATGCATTCCTGGCTCAGAAAGGTTTTCCCGCTCCGAAAGCGACTAAGACCGGTACTACCATCGTCGGTATCACCTACGCGGATGGCGTGATACTGGGAGCGGATACTAGGGCTACTGAAAACACAGTAGTGTCGGACAAGAACTGCGAAAAGATCCATTATTTGGCTAGCAACATGTACTGTTGTGGTGCGGGAACCGCTGCGGATACTGAGATGACGACCCAGACGGTTGCTTCTCAATTGGAGCTGCAGCGCCTGCACACCGGGCGGACAGTGCCCGTGGAGACCGCCGCGACGCTCTTGAAGCGCATGCTGTTCCGCTACCAGGGACATATTGGGGCCGCTCTAGTGCTGGGGGGTGTGGACCGCACTGGACCTCATATTTATTGCATTTATCCACATGGGTCTGTTGACAAGTTGCCGTATGCCACAATGGGTAAATACATGTATTTTACTTTGATATTGTTTATGAAGTTTTACATGTTTCTGAAATTCTAAAGTTTCTGATTCAAGTGATTTCTGATCATCATCATATTTTTTCATACTTAAGTGAGTTAGGGTAGTGAAGACATCTACATACATATTACTCTATGTAACCTGCTTGTTATTAAAATGTTCAATGCCTTTCTTTTTCAGGATCTGGGTCTTTGGCAGCAATGGCAGTATTTGAATCTAATTGGAAACCTAACATGTCTGAAGAGGAAGGCAAAAAGTTGGTCCGCAACGCCATTGCTGCTGGTATCTTCAATGACTTGGGCTCCGGCTCCAATGTGGACCTGTGTGTTATCCGTAATACAGGGCCTGCACAATATCTCAGAACTTATGAAGAAGCTAATGTTAAGGTAAATTTTATATTAGAGACATTACCAATTTTATTATGGTCACAACACAATCACACTTAAAGAGATGTATATTTGAAACTTGAGACAATTTATGGAAAATCTTCTAACATACAGATTTACTCACAATTTTACATGAAGCAAGTGTCAGTTAAATCCAAAGACTAATAAAAAATTGTCACCTTTGTAGTTGAAATTTCACTATTATTCATTTTATCAAATTTTTTTGATAAAAGTTTTATAAATTACGCTTTTTCCATTTAAAGTACCAAATGGAATAACAGTCCTGCATGAGTGCATGATCTCTTTTTTTTTTAACTATGTTGATATATTTTTTTATGAAAGATTATATAAATGGTTTGCTTTCAGGGCAAGAAACAAGGGTCATACAGATATGCACCGGGTACAACTGCGGTCCTGAAGCAAAGAGTGATACCACTTGAAGTAGAGTCCGTCACTGTCCACTCTGTGCAGCCAATGGAGGTGGAAGCATCTGGGAGCCGTTAAATATTACCTTTTAATTGTATTCAAATAAAATGTATTCTTTTTACAGTAACATAGTGTTTCATTTTGTTTTGTTAGTGTAACAATATATTTTCTGATTTTCTGTACTTTGTTTTATATTCAAGTTCGAGTTTTGATAATTAAATGCAGGCATCTCCAGCTTGAGACTGCTATTATATCTGAATATAGTACGGTTCCTTTTTAATTACTCCCTCCTTTTTAATTTAGTGACGCACCTAGTGTGTCATGAAGAAACCTTCAGGGAGGCCCATGACGCGATAGGCGCGTCATTAGAAAATTATCGAAATACACATTTTTATTCAATTTAAACAAAAAATCCTTATATTTTATATAAAAATGAACACATTAGAGAAAGTAATAACTGCGTGGCCACTAGATTTTTTTGGAAAATTAAATTGTCAGGAGTCGACAACTATATGGTATAATTGTATAATTTATTAATTCACACACTAAAATATAAAAAAATGTCCAATGTAAGTATCATTTACAAAACTCTTTTATGGTAATGTTTATTTTGATTCAAAATGCATTATGATCATTATGGGAAAGTTTAGAAAATAGAACACATACAAAGATCTGTTCTTAGGACTATGTCATCGATTTTCAAATCAATATAAGATTTTTGAAAGTCGATTCCCGGCTGTGATAAGTTATCACAGCCGGGAATCGAACCTACCAAATCTATGAAATTAATTTATATGTCACCAATAAACAGATTTGATATAAAAAATGAAGATTTTTTGATTTGAGATTAAATACTACCCAAAGGTTTACAATTCCTGGTGGAAATATGAAAGTTACCTTCCATCTCCTATGAAACACGTAGAAAATCATTTTAAAACACATATAACGAATTAATTAAAACAAAACACACAGTAACCGGTCTCAAATTGTATTGGCTACAACCCATTAATGGCCCACTACTGAGCACGGGTCTCTCCTCATTTATTGAGGAGGCCTAGAGCATACTCCACCACGCTGCTCCAATGCGGATTGGTGGAGTAGAGCAGTAGAACTACTAGGAACTAGGCATTTTTCATGTAATAATTTATCTCTGTAGTAGGACTACTAGTAGGAGATAAAATGAGTAGGACTACTAATTATAGTAAAACAATTATAAAATAATTGATAAAATATAAAATAATTCATAAAACAAAATTATTTTGCAGTTGGACCACGAGGAATAGGTCGTCCTCGTGGTCCAACTATTACGTCATATTAATTTCGCACGAGGACGACCTATTCCTCGTGGTCCAACTGTGACGTCACAGTTGGGACTAAATAGTTGGACCACGAGGAATCACCCGTTAATGACCAGAATTCATTATGAAATAGGGTTGAAGGATATAAAATCAACTAAAATCAATTCATAGAATCTTTAATTAAGTTAAACAAGTATAATATTATATAAAATTTGTAAAGATAAAAGGTATCAAAAAATATAAAAATGTGATATTTATAGGACGGAATCTGTCACTCATTATAATAATATTGACTAAAAAATTATTATAAAAATTGAGTATGTATAAAATAAGGACTTACCGGCTAATGTGATGACAGTGCATAATTATTAAGTAAATGCAATATTTGAGCAACTACGTCTTTTTGTGTAATATGAAATCCCAAGTATCTTTCCATCTCAAACTCATCAGGTCATTTTCAGTCAAATCAGTGTTACCATAACTTAAAACACTGAATTTTTTGAAGGTCAGAATCACATAACACAACCAAACAGTTACGCACATGATAAATAGGTTTGTCAGAGGCCGAGTTTTTTGATACTTATGAAGAACATAATAAATATGATCCACTACATACGCCAACAATAGAATCTTGAACAAGTAAGCTGGTAAGTAATGGTGAAGGAATAGAGTTCGATCCATGAAGAAGTAAGGGAGGTAATGTAACATATAGCCCAAAAATAAGATATGGCCGGCGACGTAAAACTTGTTGAAGGCTCTCGGGGGCAGGTCGGAGCAGGCTCGGCGCTGCCGTATGGAGTACAGCGCCAGCAGGCTGCCGTACAGTAGGACAGAGATTGTGCCCGTGTACCAAGTCACCAAGTTTCCGATCAGATGTATTTGAGCCTGCAAATAAAATTGTTTTTATTAGTAGTTTGATTACGATGACAACACTGCAGTAATTATGTGAAAAGAAGTATTTATTTGCATGTTTCACCCGGCATTCTAATTAATCTTTCCATAGCATCCATTAAGTGCCGTAAGCTTTATATCTCCAGGGAAATCCAGGGAAAAACAATGAATGAATCTTCATAAATTTATTGAAATGTAGGTATTTGTAGCAACATAAAAAAGACAATGCAAGTCGCTTATCCTCACTAGCGCAGTGCTATAGGGCGAATTCCATCATGCAATTACAATGTAAAAACATTATTAATTAACGTTTTAAGCGTTTTAATCGTTTAGTAAAATCTGCCCTTAGTTCTAAGCCTTCTCATATTAAAGCCATGAAATTCCACAATAACAGAACAATTGTATTAAAAGTCTTTGGAGATTAAAAACTTACATTAGAGTGCGGCGATAACCAGTAGGCGATGGATCTTGCAAGCAGCGGCCATTCAGCCGGCTCGCTGGCGAACATGTGCCCGGGCGGCGCGTCGGCCGCGTGCGCCAGCAGCCGCTGCTGCAGCTCGGCGAACTTCTGCCAGAACGACAGCCGCGTGGCCGCGCGCGGGATCATCTCCGCGGACAACAGGTCGCGCTCGCGCTCCTTGCGGTCCTCCGCTGAATATATCATGTCACGTTAACCATTTTAATTAAATGATTTGAGGAACGTTGTAACAGTTGTAGTAGCCATAGTGTAACTTTTAGTGGCTATAGAAGTAGTGGTAGATTGCAAATGTGACGCTGTTTTTCATGTTAATAGCTGCCAGCTGGCAGACGGACGAGGAAACATGCCACTTGATGGCAAGTAGTCACCTATGACCATTAGTATCACTTATGGCATCACTGATGCTTTCTCGGCCAAAAACTTCATGCCCCCATCCAAAATCCACATTTTTATGATGGCTAAACGGACCTAGAGGGTGATAACAAATCAGCCGAGTCGAGTGTACTCTAACCAATAAACAAACCGGCTTTGTCACGACGCCCTGGTCTGTCGGTAAAAGATTGGGGCCAATATTTCTAGCTGGGTGGCCATCATGATCATCAAATTATTTAAAACAATCAACACTTGAAAATCTACCATATATCATTCATATAAATAATTTATTACTCAGCCAAATACCTTTAGTATATCGATGCTCCTCAACGTTCCACACGGTGTCGGGATGCGTGAGCAGTTTATCAGCGACCACCTCGTGCTGGTGGAAGCCCCAGGCGGGCAGCTGACGGCCGCTGTAGCAGCTTACTTATTTTCTCTAATTAAAACCTTCCACACCACTACACCACCTACCTTTAGTATACCGATGCTCCTCAACGTTCCACACGGTGTCGGGATGCGTGAGCACTTTATCGGCGACCACCTCGTGCTGGTGGAAGCCCCAGGCGGGCAGCTGACGGCCGCTGTAGCAGCTTACTTAGTTTCTCTAATTAAAACCTTCCACACCACTACACCACCTACCTTTAGTATACCGATGCTCCTCAACGTTCCACACGGTGTCGGGATGCGTGAGCACTTTATCGGCGACCACCTCGTGCTGGTGGAAGCCCCAGGCGGGCAGCTGACGGCCGCTGTAGCAGCTTACTTAGTTTCTCTAATTAAAACCTTCCACACCACTACACCACCTACCTTTAGTATACCGATGCTCCTCAACGTTCCACACGGTGTCGGGATGCGTGAGCACTTTATCGGCGACCACCTCGTGCTGGTGGAAGCTCCAGGCGGGCAGCTGACGGCCGCTGTAGCAGCTTACTTAGTTTCTCTAATTAAAACCTTCCACACCACTACACCACCTACCTTTAGTATACCGATGCTCCTCAACGTTCCACACGGTGTCGGGATGCGTGAGCACTTTATCGGCGACCACCTCGTGCTGGTGGAAGCCCCAGGCGGGCAGCTGACGGCCGCTGTAGCAGCTTACTTAGTTTCTCTAATTAAAACCTTCCACACCACTACACCACCTACCTTTAGTATGCCGATGCTCCTCAACGTTCCACACGGTGTCGGGATGCGTGAGCACTTTATCGGCGACCACCTCGTGCTGGTGGAAGCCCCAGGCGGGCAGCTGACGGCCGCTGTAGCAGCTAACTTAGTTTCTCTAATTAAAACCTTCCACACCACTACACCACCTACCTTTAGTATACCGATGCTCCTCAACGTTCCACACGGTGTCGGGATGCGTGAGCACTTTATCGGCGACCACCTCGTGCTGGTGGAAGCCCCAGGCGGGCAGCTGGCGGCCGCTGTAGCGCAGCGCGGCGCCCGAGCCCGCGTGCACCAGCCGCACCAGCGAGCTGATGCCGTCCCACGTCGCGTCCTCGCTCGCCCGGTTCACGATCTCCACGCGCCACAGATTTTGGGCTGGCATTGACACGTTGTAGTCGATGTAGCAGGTTACTTCCTGTGGGTTTGAATGTAGAATCGTTTTAGGACTTAATTTCTTAATAGACGACGGCGCGGGTACTTATATTTGATCCGTCCACAAAGTATCGAAAACGCATGGTTCGTGAAATCGCACTGAATGCGGCTATGGTCTTAGGGTGTCTTTCTTTTCACCAGAGGTAAAGGAAGTATTGTTGCTAAGGATGCGTTTACCATGTAACAACTACTGTACAGCTACTAATACATGTAACAGCTTGCTAAGTCGGGATTCGGGGAGATTCCTATGCTAACCAATGGATATGACTGGTGGATGTCAAACACATTCGTATCAACGTAGCCCAACTAATGGAAAGGCACTGTTACCGCCTCATTAGTGTTCTAAACAGGCGTCCTTGCAACACAGCTCTTACCAATCGCCGACCTTCTCAATCCACCATCGAGCACAACAACCCACCTGCGACTGCGGCGATACGGGCGCGGCGACGTCGTGCGAGTTGAGCGCGCGAGACGTGATCCCATGCAGCAGCTGCACCACATCCCCGTGGCGGATCACGTCGGGCGGCCGCGCCACCGCCAGCGCCGCGCGCTCCGGCCGCTTCACGATCCACCAGTTGTTCACGTCCTTGAAGCTGTAGCACGTGACTTGCTGCTGGTGCGACGAGCCGCGGCCGTCGCTGTACCGCACTGGGTACACGTGCGCGTGCGAATGTAGCCAGCACGTGCGCCCGTGGGAGTGCCTGAGTTTTATATAAATTTATTTATTTATTATAAAAATATAAAATACCAAGTCTTGGAAAGGTAACTCAGTGCAAAATCATTGAACTTCTCAATGTTTGCTTCAGACTTCAGTATGTTGGAGTAGAATTTAACTAAATTACCTTAGGGTGATTTGGGAGCCGTGTGCAACATGCAACGGCTGTCCTTTGGTGATGCTAGCCAGGCCACCTTCTAGTGACGCTTGGAAGGCGCTGGACATCACACTGTCGTGTGGGCCGGCTTTCGGGAGCATCGCTAAATGCGCGTAAAATACGCCCACGTATACAGCAAGTGGCAGGGCCATCATTACGAAAAATCTCCACAGGGTTGACAACAACAAGCGAAAACCCGATTCCGCTAAACTTATTCGTCGCCACATCTGCCGGCCAATAAGCGACAACCCTAAGAAGTAGGTGTAAATTCCAGAATATTTCACCCTGAAAGAATAATTATCAAGTAGGCGAGTATTGAGTTTACTAAAAAAACTTTAAATAACAATATTTTTCTCAAATATTTTACACACACTAGTTTACACACACAAGACAACACTCACAAGTTGTTAAAAAAAGTACTTACGAAAAACAACACCCCAAGGATAAGGCACCAAAGCAAAGCCACAACACAGATGAGACACCAGTTTTACGCGTACTTTTGATTACACAAAGCAATCCCCACATACCAAATAAAAGTTGTATACTTTCTAACAACATAAATCTAGATTGCGCTAGAAAACTGTTTTCTGGAAAAAATAAATGTAAAGTTTTATAAAAAAATATGTCCTTAAACAAATATTTTATGAATATAATATAATGTCTTTATATTAAAAAAAAAGTGAAATATAAAACTTTTATTGTTACTTTAATATTCTGCAATGTCTAGATTGCCTACACATAGGATGAACTTAGAAGTTTAACATTTTATTTATAACATATTAACAAAAAGGGAATTAAGATGAATAATGAGATATGATTTCATAATGAAACAATAAATAATTTTCTAGTGATTCCTTTCAGGCAACCCATTGTATAGGAACTACAGTGACAGCAGAAATTGAGAAGCAGAGATAGATACTAAACAACATAAATTATTGAGACTAAAGGAGAAAATATAACAAAAATAAAAGCATTGTGAGAACAGGACATCGAGTTAAAAAGCACAGTAGTGAAACAATTTTAAAGGTATTAACTAATTACCATTTAAGCATATTTTTCATTAAAAAATACAAAAATCTAAAGTACAAAAGACGTGTTAAAAGCCAATGTTTAAAAAAAACTCCCATATTATTTATCTTACTTCAATACATACTTGTAATTAAATGCAGGATTTTAAATTACATTGATCAAATTGAACAATATGATAGCTTGGATATCTAAATTCCAATCAATTATTATAAATTACTTACCAAATAAAATACAAGAAACTTACCAAATAATACAAGAATAGCTGCAAGTATGGCAGTCCATTGATATGTGCAAATCTCCAACATCAGTTGGTAAGTTATGGCCACTAGAAGACTACCACTGACAGCAGGTATCAACCGTAAAGCTACAACAGGCACTGAATCAGTATAAGGCGACCCTATTCTGTCAAAGGTAAAGTTTCCATCATACCCGGCTAAGTGACCTGCCAGGTAAAGTAGTTGCTTGCCCAATGGCGGATGTGCATCAAAGAAGAATATGCCCTTGGTGTACAAACTAACATATCTTCCAAAATGAAGTTCATCAAAACTGAAAAATAAAAATATAAACATAGATATCTTGTTTATTTATGAACTGATTGATATAAACCTCACACTAAATTTTATAAAATGCTTACTACAATACTGTAGTAAAAATCATGCTCAATTCAGTTAAACCACTTCTGAAATTCACACACAAAAAAACCCCAGACAAATACCAAAAACTGAGTTCCATTGCAATAACAATGGGCAACAACAATAGTTTTTCTCATATCTTTCCTCTACAGACAGTGTTCATTTACATTTTTATTACTTGTGTACATATAGATACAATCATAAAGTTTAATATTTCAAATTCCTTACACAACGTATCGAGGTTCTGCCAAATTGTATAGTCTGGTAGCAAGAGCCAACAGTAATAAACTAGCAAACACAAGATCTAATTCCAAATGTAAGTGAATAGTTTTTACAGGTTCAATGTCTTCTTTTATTATATCCGATGATCCTGCTGCTGATGAGTGTTCACAATTTGCTGAAGCATTGTCTCCCTGCATTTAACATGAAATCAGAATTTTTTACCTGTTAATCTTTACATATACAAACAAATATAAAGTTAAATTCTGTGATTACTTAATAAAGTTTTCAATGAATTTATATCATCATTTTGTAAATGTGGTATTATGATGCCACATGAAAGTTCTGTTAAAACTAAATTACACAGCTGGGTATTCCTCTAAAATATAGTTTTTACACTATATAGTTTTAACAAACTCAAATCTGTTTTTTCTAAGAATTAGTTGTAATGGTAAAGCAACAAAAGTATTATCTTATTGAATAACATAATGGATCAATGAGAAAATTTTGTTACCAAGTCTGTATTCAATATATTTTCGGAAGAACTGTTCTCTGAGTCAGAAACTTTTGTGACCCCATTCTTTTTCTTTTCTTTCCGCTTTTTACTTGTAACTTGAGTTGAATCCATTGGCTTTATCGTTTGAAACAAGCGCCTTTGACTCCACCAAATAAAAATAAAACCACCGTACTGGTTTACATAACCCCGTAGTACCATAATAACATTTTTAACAGTACTATTTCTTTGCTTTTCTCATATCCTCGAGACTCGAGAGTCGAAGTTATAAACTTTCAACAGTCTTTGAACTTTTGATAAATCATAAATCAGTATTTTTTGGCACTTGCCAGTTGTACTTGACATTGATATTGACATTTGACACTATATTAAAGTAAACCAACCCAACTTTTGAAACGAAAGAGGCGCTGTCGGACGCATTTGACATTCATTTGACCAATCATTGCACACTAGTAACTGACAGATGAATGACCACAACGTACCTACTTATGAATGACTTTTCATTAGTTCCAATTTTTGCCATTTCAGAGATAAGTTGGGCGCACTGTAATAATGTGGTAATAATTGGAAAAGCATTTAAATTAAGGGTTATGGCACCTACTAAACTTGTTCCGAAGCAAGAATGAGCTGAATGAGCCATTATTGGCTGCGTTCCGTAACTCGACCAAAACGCCCAAAACGACACTTTTTCATACAAATTTGAACGTTTTGGGCGTTTTGGTCGAGTTACGGAACGCAGCCAATGTTATATGTCAATCAGTTTTTAAAGAATTCTAATTACATATTAAAATAAATGAATAATCGCAAAATCTAGCTAGTTACATATTTTTTTCTAAATTTTATTTAAAAAAATATTCATAAAACAGTTTTCACGATTTTGCGTAGATTTTAATTTTCTAGCTAGTTACGTATTTTTTTCTAAATTTTATTTAAAAAATATTCATAAAAGTTTTCACGATTTTGCGTAGATTTTAATTTTCTAGCTAGTTACGTATTTTTTTTCTAAATTTTATTTAAAAAAATATTCATAAAACAGTTTTCACGATTTTGCGTAGATTTTAATTTTAACTAGTTTTTCGATATTTCGATACAACAACAAAAATAATAATGTATTGAATATTTCGATAATGATATATCGACAACAGTGCATCGTCACGTATCGTGGTATCGTCGATATCGTTATATATCGATATCTATCGGTTTTCCGATTTTGCACTAGTGTCCATAGATGAAATGGGTAGTGCACAATCTGTCACCTGTCAGTAGTGTCAACTGTCTGCGGTAGTCAGGTAGTGTCAGACTGTCAGGTAGATTTATATATTTATTACGCGCCCTAAGCCCTTGTTTTTAAAGTTTAATTCAATCAAAAGTTCGGAAAAGTTCAATTTCAATTCAAAAGTTTCTAATGCACTGCAAATGTTAAACCTAAACATAAATACTGATCAAAGTTCATAAAACTCCCGTAAGTAGAGTTAATTTAAACAATAGTGGAATTAGCAAACCTAAAACAATATTGATATTTCTGTAACACATGTCTATTACTATAAAATTTAATGATAAAAGAGTTATTGAGTTGCTGCTCTGCACACAATCAAATAGGTAGTGACCTATCGTAACGTTTGTGATTTTGTAGAATTGGTGCACAAAAACTTTTCCATAATGAGCATTTCTTTATGATGCCTTATTTCGCACAATATTTATAATTATATTTCCAAACTATTTACATCTTACTTTCCTGGTCAATATACAACTTGGTTGTGTAGTGTTGTGACTGGGTGTTTCTGCTTATCTGCGTATACATCAATGAGCAAGGACGAGAAACTATAAAACCAAAAGGTATGATCGCTTTTTCATAACTTTGTACAGAGCTACCCAGGACCAATTAATGGAGAATTAATTTTCAAAATTTATTATGTTATACCTCTGTACTATCTGAGTCTATCTGAGGAACTAATTCTGAAAAAAAAAAGAAATACAAAATCTCTGGGATCACCTTTTGTTTCTTGTGAATATTAATATGTAAAACTGTTATATTAAACTAATATTAATATTTGTTACAGGGCACATGTGATATAGAATGTCTTCAGAAAAAGATACTAAGGGGGACTTAGTTCCATGTCCAGTATGTGATAGAACATTTGATATGAATGCAATAGAGAATCATGTCAATAAATGTCTGTTTCTAAATACTAAACAGCAATCTACTGGTAAAAGAACCAGTTCACATTTTGATGAACTTTTATCTCAAGAAAAGAAAATAAAAACTGAAGCAAATCAGGCAACTAGTTCAAAGTTAGATGTTAGTACAATTTTTATTAAAATATTAGAGTATTTTTTTATTAACAAGACTACTACCAATAATTATGATTAACAAAAAAATAACCAGTTTGAACAAAAATCAGTTTGATTTTACAGAAGCCTCAGCCAAGTAAAAATGCCAAGGGGGATAACAACATGCCATCACCAAAGCCAGATAAAAATAAGGCACAGAAAAATGCTAAAGGAACAACTCCACTAGCCGAGTGTGCCAGACCTCAGCACTTGGAGGATCTAATTGGCCAGATAAATTCTTTTGGGCCTGGCACAATGTTAAGATCAATGTTGGAGAAAAAGAAAATACCTAATATGATTTTGTGGGGGCCTCCTGGTTGTGGGAAGGTAATTAATTATTCTTTTTTTTCATAATTATTCAAGTCTCTCTCTCAAGACTCTCTTTCATTGAGACTGCAAAGTGCCATCAGGATTAAAATCTTAACACTGTACAGAACTACAGTGTCTGCCTGGTGGAGGAGGTGGAGCAATGGTGAAGCAAATTTTCAATGAGTAGGTTTCGAGTTTTCATTAGGGAGCACACCCTCAAAATGAATAGGCCATTTTCAGCAATTGATGAAGGAGGCATTTAAATATTTCCTTTATATAGTTACATTAGTCACACCCTATCTAAATGGAACTTCATGTCGGAACCCGATATCTCATTATGTTATTATTGTTTTATATTATTAAAGTTAATACATGCTGCTCTGACGTTATTTCCAGAAACAAAGAATGAGATATAGAGCTATTAGTTAGTATATAAAATTAAATTTTCAGACGTCCTTGGCCAATGTTGTCGCTAGCATGTGCAAGGAATCCACTAACATGAGGTTTGTGAAGCTGTCCGCCACAATGGCGGGCATCAATGACGTAAAGGAGGTGGTGAAAGTGGCAAAGAATGAGGCACAATTCAAACGACAAACAGTACTATTCATGGACGAGATTCATAGGTACTGCTATAGTTAAAGATTGATAGTTATACTGTAGATAGGAATTTCTATCTCTAAAGCTATTTGTCTGTACCAAGTGCTGGGTAATTTAATGTTCCCCTGGTAATGGCCTATCAAGAACTGTGTGGCTGCCTGCTACTTGGTTAGGAAGCAATCCACTATCTTACTAAAAGCAAACAAGTTACTCAGAAAGTTCATAGGATTTTAGTAAAATAATTGGTATCACCAATGTGTTGCTGGCCAAGAATAAAGGTGAAAATTACTAACTTTTTACAAAATCATAACCTACTGCAGCATCGACAAGTACAGATAACTCAAAAACTACTCGCCAGATGTCGCTCAAATTTAAATGGGACCAGACGACAATCAGTGCCTTTCGAATAAATAAAAATACAGTCGAATTGAGAATCCCTTCCTTTTTGTGAAGTTGATTGAGGAGAATGAAGGTATCATTCATTTTTATGGGGAACGACTGTGCAGAAGTGTAGTAGTACTTACTATTATAAAACATTATTTTAGGTGGAAATTAATATTTTCAGGTTTAACAAACTGCAACAAGACACTTTTCTGCCGCATGTTGAGAACGGAACAATAACCCTTATCGGTGCTACAACGGAGAACCCGTCATTCAGCTTGAACAATGCCCTCTTGAGTCGCTGCAGAGTTGTCGTGATGGAGAAGCTAACGACGGAAAATATCATACAAATTCTAGAGAAGGCCATCACTGACAACGATTTAGCTGTCGTGGTTGATGACTTCGAAAATGACAACAAATCGTCGGAAATTAAAGAAAACAAGTAAGTAATGTGGGTAACGGCAATTACGCATGTTCTGCATATTTTTATTCTCAGCGTTTTGATCACTTATTGTAACTACCCAAAGTGACGTTATTAAAGACTAGCTGTACCATGTTTGTACGCGAAAGAGATTTTTCAGCATAAATCCCGATTCCGCGGGAATTCCGGGATCCAAAGTAGCCTATGTCATGCTCCACAATCTCCTCTATCTTTTAGTGAAAGTCCTGTCAAAATCCGTACATCTGTTTTAGAAATTAGCTGGAACAAAAAGTAGGTACACAGACAGAAAGACAGACAGACAAAAATAGTAAAAATGTTACTTTGGTATATGTACCGTATATATAATATGCATAATTGCATATACATATGTATAGTAAAAAGCGGTTATTTTAACATTACTAACAGACACTCCAACATTATCTATAATTCCATATGTACAGATGCGTGTTAGAGCGCGCGTCGCTGCGCTGGCTGGGCGAGGTGTGTGACGGCGACGCGCGCGTGGCGCTGGGCGCGCTGGAGCTAGCTCTGGCCGCGTCGGGCGCCGCGCGCCTCACGCTCGACCATCTCAAGGATGGCATCAAGGTCAGTGGATCATGTCTGAGGGAGACTAATAATGTTGCCAGCTTTTCAATAATAGTGATTACTCACACGATTAACGAACGATGTTTTGATTATTCGATTTTTCTTTTCTCAATGTTTCTATTATAATGTGTTTTAATAAAATATAATAAAAAATCAGAGAACAATACGGAAAGGTCATTTATTTTAATTATATAGTAAACGAAAAATATTAAACTCCGGTACGAGCATGCTTTTAGTACATACTACATACATGCACTAAAAACGCTTAACAATTAAAAATGTAGGGGAAAATTGACAATAACTATTTTTTATGTGTAGTTATTGATCCTGTAATAATTTCATACAGTATTTTAGCGATTTGCTAAATTATGCGAAACGATTATCATCCGATTAATATTTTTGTCAAATCGAATCATTTGCGTCCAAGCTACAACACTATTTTTGTGATAATAAAAAACGGTAACACTGGAAATGTCATTTTAGGAATCGAATTAAAAGTCGGAGTATAGGCACGTGTGTAGGGCGTAGGGGTGCGAGGAGATAAGCATCGGCGCCCATGTGCATAACCGTTTTACACCCCCGCCCCTCGCCGTTCAATACCAATCTTATACATGTTTACTTTATCGCCCGTCCCACCGTGGTCCATTTGCGGCCTCCCCATGCGTGGCGCCTGCGTGCAGTGCACGCCTTGCACGCCCGCTTTCGACGCCTCTATGCGCACGCCGGAAATGGTCAAATACAGAAAGGAATTATTTAAAGGAAAATAATAATTAATGTACATGACATATAGTAAGCATAAATAATACTAATAGTTAAAAATTATGTATGATATTCGGGCTCAATTAAAAATTATTATATTCATGCCAACTGCTGTGAAGCTTGTTTAAACTACAGGTTTGTTACGCCTAATTATATCTCTGATTGCAATTTCCACTTAACGTGAAGTACCCCAGATAACATTCTTGTTTTGTACTTATTTATACATATGTACTTGAATTGAGATCATGATAAGGTTATAAGTAATCATACATCAATTACTCAATCAGAATATCATTGAGTCAATAAATAATAATAGTAAATGGTAAATAGGATTTTCGGTTTGGTAGCTGATTTTTTGAAGGTTACATCAAACTTAGAAATATCCGTGGTCCAGAGACGCAGCAGCCCCTGCCCTGCTACGTACATGACGGTGGCAAACCATCGGCTTTACTATGATTATTATACTTACTTGCTATTACTATTTTAGTTTTACATAAAATGTGGATATTTACAGCGCTCCCACACGCTGTACGACCGGCGCGGCGAGGAGCACTACAACATTGTATCGGCGTTACACAAGGCGGTGCGCGCGGGCGACGACAGCGCGGCGCTGTACTGGGCCGCGCGCGCCACACACGGCGGCGAGGACCCGCTCTACCTGGCGCGCCGGCTCGTGCGCATGGCCTGTGAGGACATCGGTACGTAGGGTTAACCTTCGATATTGTATAGCGCTCGCACATGCTGTACGACCGGCGCGGCGAGGAGCACTACAACATTGTATCGGCGTTGCACAATTCGGTGCGCGCGGGCGACGACAGCGCGGCGCTGTACTGGGCCGCGCGCGCCACACACGGCGGCGAGGACCCGCTCTACCTGGCGCGCCGGCTCGTGCGCATGGCCTGCGAAGATATAGGTGGGATACTTGAGTCGCCCAGTGTATGCAATTAACACGCCAAAAGCAAACCTATTAGAAGTGCTCACGGTTCAATTCAGCTTGTAAGCAAAATTTCGCTCTACCTGGTGCGCCAGCTCCTGCGCATGATCTGCGAGGACATTCGTACCTACCTACTAGGGTTCATTCATCCTTCGTCATGTCGGCTAAGTGCTAAAAACTGTCTACAATAACTTTTTACAAAAAAAAAAAAATAACCGACTTCAACGTCGACAAGCAGGAGATAATTCAGAACAACTTGCCATATGGCATTCAGTTCAACCCGTCTAGGAGTAAAGTTCTCGTCAATACAAATTAATCAAGTTAAAACGTAACTGTTAGAAATCGTTGAGAAATTCCCTCGACTGTCTTTCGGCTCTGTCATCAGATCGACCAGACCTTCATTAATTTGTATTGCTAACATACGTTATAATTTTTTTTTCATATTTACTTAATTGTTTTATATCTTGAAGGGTTGGCGAAAAATCATCATCTATCATCTTTAATTTGTACCTGTTGTCCACAATAAATATGTTTGACTTTGACTTTGACTTTGAAAAAGCAGACGAGCCAAGGTCAACTGATGGTAAGTGATCATCGTTGTCTATGGACACGAGCAACCCTAGGCCAGTTACCAATTAATAATTTACTAAGTCAACCCTACATTAAAGGTTTAGCGGACAGCAGCGCGGTAGTAGAAGCGGTGGCGTGCCTGCAAGGCTGCCAGCACATCGGCATGCCGGAGAGCGACGTGTTACTCGCGCAGTGCGCGGTGCGACTCGCGCGGGCCCCCAAGAGCCGCGAGGTGTATAACGCGATGAAACGATGCCAGAAGTTCATAGCTGAAACCAAGGGCCCCATGCCGCCGGTCCCGCTGCATTTGCGGAACGCCCCTACGAGACTCATGAAGGATTTAGGTGAGACTAGTGCTCATATATTTGATTTGCCGAGAATATGGAATTTTTACTCCGGGCTAAAAACAAATAGACCAATTTTGTTGGAAGCAAAATTAACTTGCGGAATTTTTAATTCTCGCCATCAACCTTCAATTCACAGAAGCGGAAGGTGACATTCGTTGGAGATTAGTAAAACGAATTCGAACGCAAACGCAGTGTAGGAAGGAAGAGCTCTCACACCTCAATTTTAAAATTTCCTTCCTTATACGTTGTCGTCACGTTAGACACATAATATGCGCACGCGTGCTGTCAGCGGTAACTTGATTTATGCTTCATTCATATCTACAGACATCGTGCGTGGCAGACAAAAATAATATTCTTTCATACACTGGACGTATTTAACGCGCAGACACGTGCCGGCGCCGGCCAGCATTTTCAACGAGAATGTTTTGTCTGCCATGCGACGTGTCTGCGCGTGTCCGTAGATATGAATGGAATATTATGGGTATCAGTTCCCTGCGATATACAAAATCCTATTGCGGGAGTTTCGAGTATATATTTATATTAATACATTTTTCCAGGCTACGGCAAAGGATACAATCTCCGGCATCGAGATGAATCCGGCCTCACATACATGCCTGACAACTTGAATCATATCAATTTCTTTGTGGAAGACGAGAATGGTGGATAAGAAATTCAAACGTTTGCTTACTTTATATTACCAATTTACCATCGTTGTTTGTTACTTTAATACATTTTTTCTTTATTACTTCAGGCTATTTTTATTAACCATCCTGAGAATTTACGAGCAGAGTGACGAAATGGGTTTTAATATTTTCCTGTAAGTAGGAAAATTGTTGAATAAATTCCAACATTGAATTAGGTATACATAATATAGAAGATTAAAGACAATTTTTTTATTATCACTGAAAAACTTTATAGATTGTAATTTCCGTAAAGTTACGGAAAGGCACATCACTATTAATGATATTAAACACCGGTGCATGCATGCTTTTAGTACATACATAATTTAAAGCGCTTAACAATAAAAATGTAGGGGAAAATTGATAATAATTAATTTTTATTGATCCTGTAATAACTTCATACAGTATTTTAGCGATTTTTTTAATTGTGCGAAACGATTATAATCCGATTAATATTTTTATTAAATCGAATAATTTGCGTCCAGGTTACATCACTATTATAAAAGGGCAAAATAATACGACTCGTGTTACAGCTTCAGTTACAATTTATTGAATGATCAAAGTATTGACAACAACAAATCTTCCTTTGCTGTCGTCGTTCCAGTTTCAAATAGGTACCGGCCAGGTCGCTGGCCAGTATTATTTTAATAGAAAACCTGAAAAGAAAGATCTGACTCCTCTCCTCTCCACTAAAACACTACTCTGCTCAAAAGCACCGCTCCTCTCAATAGTACCTCTCCACATCTGGCAACACCAGTATGCCAAAACAGCCCTCGCTTCAGCACATCTCATATCACCACCTCCTGCAGACATTGCTCCCCTCACAGTTGTTATAGCACAGGCATAAAAATCCTCCGTTACACTATTTTTCTGATAATAAAAAACGGTAACACTGGAAATGTCATTTTACTGAATCGAAAAAGTCGGAGTATAGTATAAAAAAAAACAGACTGTAAAAGTTTAAACCAATAAAATTAAATTGTTTGTGATATTGTTCGCGTCTCAGAAACGGCTTAACCGATTTGGTTATGGTTCTCACAATATATTGTGATAAGCTGTACTTTTTAAATTGTTTTTTAAATTCAATCAGTTTACAAATAGGCGTTACCTATATGAACTTTAATGAGTACAAATAAAAAAATTCATGTTTTAATGTTTTATTCGGGATAATCTCATCTCACAATTTTTGACATGGTAAAAATTTACTATTTACAGGACACACAATAATTACGAAAATTTACCTACAACATTGTACCTTTCGTAACTTACGGCTTTTCATACGCCACAACTTTTGAGTTCTACTATTATAAAAATAAAATAACATTATTTCTTACTTTACAACATTTGCTACTGCACATTGTGCATAAGAGACCATAGTAATTTACATTTCCTAGTTGCTTCATCGTACTATCAATTTGACAGTATCAAAGCATAAATTACAATACAATGAAATTATTCTATTGTTGCCATAATTAAATAGATCTGATAAGTGTCAACGGGCACAGTTCACAATAATAAAAAGCCTCACTATTATATACAAAATTCACTCTCACTGAATGCTGTGACAATTTATGTCAATACATCAAAAATACAAACTACTATCATTAAATCTAACTTACACTCATAACAGAAGATCGCTTTTTATGTCTACCCTTATGTCTATGAAAATGAAATATGTAAACATACTTTAAATTATTACAATTTTGTACAAACTTACACTAATTTGAAAAACTAAGATAAGCAAATCTGGAAATTATAAACCTAAAATAAATTAGAATCAGACTTCTAATTTTGAACCTGCAAATGAGGAACAAGGATTGACAATTTTTTTAGTAAGTTATAATTTGTATGTTGGTCACAAGTTCATAAAACATTACTTGATTTTATATAAAACATAGTATAAAGTGGAACGTTTGCAGATTTAATTAAATTGTATAAAGTATATAGCTGATGCTAATAAGTTTCGACCTAGAATATGTAATCAGGACCGACCATATCAATCGCCCACCGAAATTTATCACGTTGCGTTTTGTTGTAGATTTTTTCTATCGGCACACCATGTTTTTTGCACCTATAACAAGAAAATTGAATGAAACAAACTTAAAAATACATTATTACGACAACTGGTTGTATACTGTCTGTGTAATATGTATAGAAATAGGGTTTTGATAGTTAAGTAGAAGTCGAGATAGTTGACTTCACAAGGTTTCCCAAATTCTATTGAATGCATTGCCTAGTGGAATGTATGTGTGAATGATTAATTTTTGTGTTAAAATACATTATGAAAAAAAGCCATTCACTTACCAAGCAACTGAAATTCTAGGATCAAGATAATTCAACTTTGAGGTGCCAAGAGCTATAGTTTTATTTTCATCTCTATCAGTTTCTTGTAGCTCCAGCTTCTTCAACTGTTCCTTCAATCGCTCTAAAGCTTTCTTCTTCTTATCACATGCTAGTTTCTCTTTGACTGAGCCACGTTTGGCAGCCTTCATCGATGATTGTAAATCATGTTCCGCCTCCTCAACTTGGTCTCTTTTAGCTTGTATCTTTTCTTTGAGAGCTTCCATTGATTTTGAATGACCTAAAAAAATAAAATTATTAGATTTCATCATAATGTTATACATACTGAATTCCGAATGAAGATAGACATATAACTTCTAAATAGCAATATACAAATATATTCACCTTTTGGGACAGCACGTTGATGGTTGCAAAGCACAGCCACAGCCCGATTAGCTCTATTATAAGCTAAGATCTTCTCTGGAATTGACGCATCAGGATCTGTGAGCTCTTCCAATTGTTTTTGCAGTGTAATTGAAGCATTGTATGTACGGAACACTTTTGCAGTTAATCCCGGCATAAGGGTTTTCAAATGTTCATTTAAAGTTTGGGTGTTTAGTCTGTCAAAGAGATCATCACTACTTTGTTTACTATCCATAAACAACTCTAGATTCTTAAAAACTCGTTTTTCAACAGGCACCTCATTGTAATATCTGATAGAATCTTTACCAAGGAAATCAAACACAACTACATAATCTTTCCCATCTTTTTCCTTGTGTAATTGAATATGTTCGACTCTCAGAGAACAGCAACCAACTGTATCAGCTTGGTCGTCATCTTTCTCATTACCAGCTCTCAAGGCGAGTCGATCAATAAAGTAAAGAGCCACTGCACGTTGTCGTACACTCATTTCTTTAGCCTTCCAGTCAGAGCGATATGTTTGTCTTATTGTGTCAATACATTTGTGTAATTTTCTAGCTGTTTCATATTTTTGCCAATCCTTTTCGCCTTTCAATTTTGAACTGGGGTTTAACATAACATATTTGGCTTGTCCTTGAACATTCTCTGTCCAAGATGCTAACCAAGTCACAGTATTGTCATGCCTCACATCTTTCCACTTATGCCCAGGAGGTGGTTTTGGTATTTTACTTCCTTTAGAGCAGTTTATTGACACATCTTCAGGCATAACACGTCTCTTTAGCATACCCATCTTAGGGTGCTCACCACGGCCACGGAACAATCCAGGAGGTTCTATTCTAAAGTTCCCAATTTTTTCTCTATGTCCATCTATAGTGCAAAACCCATACTCTTTTTGAATCTCTTCATTTTTAGCTTTCAATGCAGCCTTTTCCTCTTTCGATTTATTTTTATTCTTTTCCGATTGATGTTGGAAATACGCATGCATCTCTTTAAAATCACACTTTGAGAGATCTTTGATTATTTTACTTTCTTCTTCTGTCATAACCTTGCGCCAATCATTAAAGAAGTTATTATTGAAGGTTGACTTTGTAGTATAATCGTGGTCCAACATCCTTGCGTAAAACCCGGCTACCTCTTCACTGTCTTGAGACAGGCGAATTTCTTTGCCATCGTAGCGGAACTTGACATTCGGCGGTAGCGGTTCGTATGGCGGTGCAAATAGTGGACCTTTATGTTCCAAGAAAGTCCATTTAGTTCCATCGTCTTTCTTTTCTTCCTCCCACCTGAAATAAATAATTCGCAATGTAACAAACACTCACTAACACTTGCTTACTTCATTAGCTTTAGAAATTGACCAATACTTCGTTCTCCTAAATCTCAAGTGTCTAACAATAAATATGTTAACAGAGGTAATTCTAATACACGATCTTAATTTGCAACAATTCAAGAAAACCATATTTAGAACATGGCTGAGATTAAAATAACCTAAATAAAACCTTGTCAAATTCTCACTCGCTAGGTAGCAAGCTGCCTTGGACATGACGCAATAACAGCGCCATCTATGAAAATATTATGACAACTGACGGTAACTAATGTCAGATGGCGCATGTCACTATCAAAATAAGGGCGACTTCATACCGCAGATCAACGTCATTTAGTTTGACAGTTGATAATATAACGTCGCCATACAATTCACTCAAGTTAAAAATAGTATGAAACAAAGTAGCTATTTATGTCTGTTTTTGTAAAACCAATTACGTACGCATTCCCAGGTAGCCAAAAGAAATATCATTCTTTGCAATTTTATGGAATTGGAATATATTATTAGAAGTATTTGATTTTGATATAATGTTATAGTAAAAGAACTATTTTCCTTTTTATTATTAATTTAAAAGGACAAAAAAAACAATGTTTTAATTTATTTTTCTTACCATTTCCAAACTTCTTGCTCATCATCTTGTTTCTTTTTACGTTTCGAAGGGCTGGCATTATCATCAGGTTCATGCTTTGTCTTACTTGCTTTTGGTTTTTCAACTTTCTTTTTCTTCTTTTTTGGAGCCTCCTCATCGTCATCCATTTCATCATCATATCCTGATTCTGAGTGTTCAACAATAACATCAATAATAAACAAAATTATTCTTAATATTTCCACAATTACTCTAACAATAAATCACAAGAAGTTACTTACCTTTCTTTATCTTTTTCTTACTTTTCTTGCGCTGATTCAAGGGTATATCTTCCTCACTTTCACTTACTCTGCGTTTTTTGGATGATATTCGTTTTAGCTAAAAGTAATTTAATTTCATTAATAAGCAGACTCTTTATATATTCCAATATGTATCTAAATTCTCATTAAATTCACAATTTATTGAATACTCTTTCAACAGCTAAGGAAAAACATAATACAATGTCATGATGTTTGTAGTTAAAATGTTTTATCACTTTTCTATCTCCTGAATATTCTATGGTTAAGTCATAATTAGACATGATTCCAGACATAACACCTAAGGCACCAACCAAGGCAAATTTAGCAAAAATTATGTACAAAAATACATTTTTACAAATAAACATAACTTTACCTTACAGTTTAGCCTTTACCAATTTAACCTAATGAAAACCTGAGTTTTATGTACTGCAGTGAATATACTGAGTTCATTACAAACAGGTCATTACGAATTGATTAAAATATAATTTAATTACCAATGGAATATCTTCCTCGCTTTCTTCTTCAGGTGGCAGTTCCGAAAGAGGTTCATCTTTAAATTGTGACAAAGAGTAATCGCATGATGAAACAGTGGTGTTTGCTCCTGCATATCCATCATCACTCTCTTCCTTTATTTCTGGCTTTACTTCTGCTTCATCTATCTGTTATAAAAAGTAATGTTATGCACATAACAAGATATACTTTAAGGATACCAGCTAATATTTTCCCCAAAAATATGTAAGTTACGCTATAAATTGATTTCAAAGTTTCATTCATTCTGATTAGGCAGTTGGATTCAAAAACAGCTTTTCTTAAGAATAGCCTAATTACCTTATATTGATTGGAATTTAGGAGATGTACAAATCAGGTTTGGCGCTTAATGCTTCCACCAATACCTAACCTATTGTAGTGTTGGTAAACATAATAACACCCCTGTCCAGAAAATCAAAAATTTATACAGTTGAATGATGACCTTTATTTATCTTATCTATGTAATATAATGTAATGCAACCTCTTACAAACTTTTATCACTGAAATTAACATAAATTACCTGCATGGGTGCTTCGGGTGCGCTATCATACTCTGGTTCATTTTTAACCTTATTCTCGGTTTTCTCACTGCTGTGTTTATCCTTGCTTGAGCTTTTACTAGAGCTGTTAACAAAATTATTTGATACAAAAAACATTGGCAACAAATTTAATGCATACATTGAGTAATTTAAAAACTATTAAAATTTAATTTAACATACTGAAGTAACATTTGACATTATTGAAGAAAATGACAAAGCTTGTTGACATTTTATTGATGTAATTATTTATGGTACATCAAGATGTACCATACAGACTTATCATGGTGACCCACTTAAGACAAATCAATAAGTTGTTCAATTTTAACTTTTATTTTAATAAAATGAGTTTGTTACAAATATGGCTCAGTTTAAGAAATTTTTAGTCTTCCATAGATAAGTCTAATAATACTGGATTTGGATTTGTCATGTCATATGAAATGAAATTTTTAAATAAGCTTGTCGAACCCACCCAGGCTACGAGCAGGAAAGTTGAACAACATCCCTGCTATTGAATTATCTATTTCTCTAATGCTGTACCTCACGATATACTAATGTACAGAATCATAAATAGTTTACCTGTGTTTGTCCTTAGAACTAGAACTTTTATCTTTGTCACTTCTGTGCTTATCACTTCTGTGTTTACTGTGTTCTCTGTCCTTATCTCTATCCTTGGACTTATGTTCTTTATCCTTTGACGAAGAATGTTCCCTATCCTTATCCTTGCTACTTGATGATTTTTTATCACTACTGCTACTGGATTTGTATTTGTCATCACTTCTGTCTTTGCTTCTATGCTTGTCTTTGTCACTTCGGTGTTTATCTTTGTTCCGATCCCTGTCCTTGTCGGAACGGTCTCTATCTTTGTTGGAACGCTCCTTGTCTCTTTCAGAACTTTCTTTATCTTTGCTGGAATGCTCTTTATCTTTATCTGATCTTTCCCTATGTTTGTCTCGGTCTTTGTCTTTCTCCTTGTCGTGCCTGTCTTTATCCCTGCTAGAAGACTTGTGTGATCCGCTGTGGCCCTTACTGCTTGAATGTCTGTCTCGATCCTTATCTTTATCTCTGCAAACCATCCAACACATTGCAATGACACCCAAAATCATGTGCACACTTTGAGCTCACAAATTGAGTTGATAAATGCTGGTAAAATAAGGTTCCTACTTATACATTATGTGGGAAGGGAAGGCGAATGCAAGCAAAATTATATATAATGAATTAATAAAACGATTATGCTTGCTCAAATATTATGAACATCACATGATTATAACCTCTTATAATGTAACAAATTTTATGAGTGTGAAAAAATATATAATGCATAATGCAGATGGATTGAAAGAATATTCTGGAACATTAACCTGTTTGAACTGCTGCTATCTTTGGAGCTTTTGTGGTCTCTATCCTTGTCGCGGTGCTTGTCTTTGCTTGACGACTTGTGGCTGCTTTTGTGTTTTTCAGAACTACTATATCCGTTGTGAATACCGTTCACGTGTTCACTTTTATTACCATTTACCTTTCCCTACAAGTGAAAATAGAAAAAATGTTTATACCATTTAAAAATTCTATATGACTTAAACACTACTCATTTTCTTACAACATCATACGGAATGTGACTAAAAATTACATTCAATAAGCTTCATTTAGTTAAACGACGCTTGGCTTCACATTGTCTTGAGAACTATAGCTGACGCCATATTGGGACTTAGAAAATTTTCGTGTTGCGGGAGCAGCGTTCACCAGTACGTAGTGTAATACAGGCTATTTAACATTATAAATTACTAAGTAAAAGAAAGCATTTGGAATTTAGAATCGTTATAATTACTTACCGAATCACAATCATTGTCACTTGCTGGATTTTCGACACTCATTTTGCCCACGTATAATGTCGTTTGTTCAAGCAAGATTACATGAGGCCGGTCTACCTAGGTACCAACCGAGCGCAAATGCTAAGTGCCCCGAGATGAAAATGAAACGAATTCGCATGCCCGTTCGAATGCGACTAACTTCAAGTGAACAAAATAGTTCAATGCTCGCATCTCATTCGTGTCATATTTCAGAGCATATTTATACCTACCATTCTATGATCTATACCTACTCCGACTTTTAATTATTCGATTCAGTAAAATGACGTTTGCTAATGTCACTTTTCGAAATAATGTTGCCAGCTATTCAATAATAGTGATTACTCATTCGATTAACGAACGATGTTTTGATTATTCGATTTCTCTTTTCTCAATATGTCTATTATGATGTGTGTTAATAAAATATGAGAATAATAAGGAAAGGTTGTTAATTTAAAATTATATAGTAAACGAAAAATATTAAACACCGGTGAATGCATGCTTTTAGTACATACATAAATGCACTAAAAGCGCTTAACAATTAAAAGTCATGAGGAAAATTGATAATAATTATTTTTTTATGTGTAGTTATTGACCCCGTAATAACTTCATACAAAATTTTAGCGATTTGCTAAATAATGCGTAACGATTATAATCCGATTAATATTTTTATCAAATCGAATCATTTGCGTCGAGGTTACATCACTATTTTTGTATTAATAAAAAACGGTAACACTGGAAATGTCATTTTACTGAATCGAATTAAAAGTCGGAGTATAGAACGATTTAAACATTCTCTACACCTCGTAAAAAAAAGAATTTATCAAATAAATAGACATTAAATAATTATTATAACAAGTATTTTTTGTATTACGCTTTGATCATATTATGATCCTCTTTTTTATAAAAAAATTCTTTTCTTTTTGCGATTAATTTCTAGCAACACTTTGAGACTGACGCTGCGCTGGTCTGTGGAGTGTGGACTGAAGTGAAGTTGTTGATTGTTGATTGTCTTGAATGTCTTGAACTTGAAATTGAATTGATTGATTGAATTAAAGTGTCACATCCACGTCACGTAACTGGAATAGGATAAGTTAAACTTGTAATAAAGGGTAAATTATTTAAAAAGCCTTGCAAACCTTATTTTACCTTATTTTTAACATAAGTTATGCTTTCGTTTTTATATTATTAATAACTTATTATGAGTTGCTTAGAAAATAATCACGAGGCAAGTGGCAGTGACAAAGCCTTAGAGCAAGGCAAAGACGAGTCGCGTAAAAGAAAATTATCTGGCTGCGATGATGAAGAAGACTCTTTATCAAAAGTGCCTTGTAAACAGAAGTGCACGGATGAACATTCAAGTGTCGTCGCTGCACACTATAATCATCTCGAAGAAAAGGGTTTAAAAGAAAGGTACAAGTCTCCTATATTTTACCTTAGAAATTTCAACAACTGGGTAAAAAGCGTACTCATACAGGATTGTATAGATAAGGTGATTGAAAAGGACCACGGTAAAGCGATAAGAGTCCTTGATATTTGTTGTGGAAAAGGAGGTGATCTAAGCAAGTGGCAAAAAGTGGTGGGAATGAAGCATGTTGTATTTGCCGATATCGCAGAAGTATCGGTTCAGCAGTGCAAAGCGCGTTACCAAGATTTACAGAGGCGCTGTGGCCGTCTATTTACTGCTGAATTCATAGCGGCAGATTGTACCAAGGATACTTTAAGAGATAAGTATGAGGATCCATCCATCAGATTTGACTTTGTCAGCTGCCAGTTTGGGTTGCATTACAGCTTCGAAAGCTTAACTCAAGCTAGAAGGATGCTGACTAACATATCTGAATGTTTGAAACCAAATGGTTTCTTTTTTGGGACAATACCTAATGCTGAGGAAATTGTTGCAAGAGCGAAGAAATCACCTGACAATAGTTTTGGAAATAGAGTATTTAATATTAAGCTGTTGTTTGATCCAGCCAATGGATATCCACTTTTTGGAGCAAAATATGATTTTCACCTTGAAGGTGTTGTAGATTGCCCGGAGTTTTTAGTGGATTTTAAAGTACTTGTTAAGCTAGCTAAAGAGTATGGGCTAGAACTAGTTTATAAGGCTGGATTTGCCGACTTTTTTGACAAATATTCAGACAAATATAAGAAGTTATTACAACGAATTATGTGTTTTGAAAGTTATCCTGCTCCACCTGGCAAAGATCTAATAGCAGAAGAGTCTGAATACGACCATGCCAAGGAGAGATGGGAGGAGATGAGTAACAAGACTGAGTACGAGCGCTTGGGTACAATGAGCAAGAGTGAATGGGAGGTTGCAAGTTAGTATATTTATTTCCTTGACTAAAATTAACATTTATTGAAATTTGATACTTTAAATTTGATAAATTTATTGAAATATGATTCACTAGGATTATGGGATTTCCATTCCGTGCTTAAACTAAATTTATTATTACCTATGCACAGAGTTCAATTTAGCTTTTAAGCAAGCTTACTGACAATCTGTTATATTCCTTAAAACAGGCATATTTTGTAGGATGCAATTAAAAGAAATGCCATATCAAATGTGAAAGCAAAGCAGTGTAACTTTTTTTTAATTTTTTTACTGTTTTTACCCTTCACTGAAACTCATCTTGTGTTTTTTTGTTTCAGCTATTTATATGGCTTTTGTATTTAGAAAATGTAAGAGTGCCTGGGACGAGAATGGAAAACATTCATATGTTACTACAAGAGAACAGAATGTTACTGCAGAGAATAAATAGGCACTGAGAATCCTTGCATATTAATATTTCATGTTATAAAACTTAGTAAATAATTTGAATATTCTGGACCACTAATAAATAGTTATTTATGATATTGTGAAAGGAGACTAGCAGTTAAGATCTTATTCCATCCTCATAAATGAATCCAAAAGTAAGTTGTGGAAATCTCATCCATGTAAGATGTTTCTGTCACTTTCTATTTCCAACATTTCTTAGGATTGGATAATTTTTACTGTATGAGAGATCTATGTTATGTTTTGTTTCCAATGCCAATGCAAATACAGTCACTTTGGGTCACTATCTGAAAGACCTTTTCGCTGATAGACAATTCATGCTGAATGACATAAAAGCAGACGACCCCGTTAGCAGAGTGTCAACTCAGCTGGACGACATAAAAGCCGAATGAACTAGTAGCAAAATGTCTGAAATTGTGATTAGTCAGTATGATTAGAATGCCTTATTAGCCAGAAGTCAAGATAGTTGGATGACAAAAACTCACAATGAGCTAGTAGAGGAAACGTCTGGAAAAGAATAGTCTACATTGTTTGTCAACTCTCCCAAAAATATATTAAAAAAAAGACGCGAATTCGTGCGTTTGCTGATTTTTCATCTCAAAGGAAACGTGCGTTCGTAAGGCCACCCCTACAATGCAAACTGGCAAATTAATATTCCTCCGTTATCAAAAATACGTGTGTCGTATTCACTATTAATATCTGACACGCTCGAGTATTTATCTTTGTGACTGTTTTACATTTTTAAAAACCTATACACACTCTCCCCACCAGTGGAGGGGCATACATCATATTATAAACTTTTTTCCTTTTTTAAACATCACAATCCAACAACAGGTCTCGACAACGTGTGAGTCAGAATGGCGGGTGTACCTCACGGATTTAAATATCTCTTGGATTACAAACGTACCTGATGTGTACCTCAGTGTACCTATCCTAAAAGTCTGTGTACCTCCTTCTATGCATAGATTTGTCATGTCTTTTGGGAAGATCTTGCAATAAAACCCATTAATACAACAAATATAGTTCTATTCCTTTTGTGACTCCATATTGACAGCACATCATTATTGCTTTTTATACAAACGTATAGTGCACCCAACTTATCTGTTCAGTAAACGGATGTCGCTAGTGCAGCTTCAATGTTACCATATAATAAAATTTGGCGACTGTCAAAGGAGCTCAACAACTTTGAGACCTATGATTTTTACCAGATGTTGCACATAATTCGATGGTAAATGATGACAAAGTCTTTCTGACTAATATAGATACACTACTTGGGCTGTGGCTACTAACTTAAACTACCATGCAATGACTGCAGTAACATAGGATGTTATCATTATCTCAATCCATCAGGGCATAGGTCTCCTCTCATAATGAGATGGTTAAAACCATAGTTCACCATGCTGAACAAGTGCGGTTTGGCAATGTTTTCCATTCCTTTATAGTAAGTGACATTTAAATGCTTAAGACGAACATAACTTAGAAAAGTCAGAGGTACGTGCCCTGGGATTCGAACACGGACGGAACAGGGCGAATTTTTAATCAATCAGTTATCACCCTAAAATATTTTAATGGCAATGAATAATTCTCAAGTGTATTTGTCTATTGAAAAAAAATTCGTAAACATCCAAAAATTAAAGAATTAGGCCAACACAGTAAAATTTTACTTTTTCATGTAAAAATTAAAATTTTAAAAACAAGAGAAATAAAAAATCCATTGTTATTGACTATAATTATTTGTATTTTATATTATAAAATGATGCCGGTGCGCCAGAGAAATTTCTTCAGGTTTTTTCTTCTCACTCATTAGCTTGTAAGCAAAACGTTCACTAATTCCTGTAACAACGATATAATATTATATGAAGTATAAAAAAAATTAGATACCAAATACATGCAGTGACACTTTAATCGATTATGCAAACATAAGTGGGAAAATAAAATAACTGAAATATTTAAGCGGGACTATTAATTAACTTGCAATAGCAACACTAACCTGTTGAAACTGCGAAGCATTCTGTCATTTTTTTAAACGTTATTTTTGGAGTTAGCAGGCGATTTTCTGCCCTCATACAATCTAAAACTTTTAAAATAACTAATTGTGCATCACTTCTAAGAGGCTCAGGCATTTTTAATCACTTTTTACACTTAAAATCGAATTAAAACACATAGAGCACTCGCACTTCAAAGATTTGACAGCGGACATTACATTTCAAAATTGACGTTGTCTTTTTTTAGTTCCATTTTTTTCTACTGAACAGATAAGTTGGGCGCACTGTATATCGAACGTTGTCAAACTACTTAATAACAATAGTAAAGAGGTTGCATATATCACATCCCTCCGCGACTAAATTCAAAATAACTATTTTAAGACTTATAGTTAACAATGTTTCTCGTAGACCTAATCGGATACCGGCGTACAAATTCAGGTTCAGCATTAGCAGTTTCAGCAGTTTCAAACTGATCGACAGGATCCAAAAACTCGTCTTCGGAGCCATCCTCCTCCCCATCTGCTGTAGAAACGCCCTGAACGGGTGTTGAAAAACACTCCGCGCTTCCATCACTTACGTTGCAGTTGCGGTTAGAAATATCGGAGGACTAACAATAGATTCCGGTGTTGTGACAATTACTTTGGGCTCTGAATCCGCGCGATAGTAAGCGTGTCCATCAAACTCACAAGAACTGATATTATCCGGTACATCAGCAATGATCAACATTGTTTCTTAACAGTATTATTCAAATCCGGTATAAAAACAGTAAACATTCGAGTGCCTAATTGGCTTCTCACTATTCCAAATTTCCAGCAAGCATCGTAAACACAGGCTGCGCTGATGCCTCCCCAGGCGACGCGGCGACGTTGCTAGTCCTGGCTGATTGCAATGCCAATCGTGCGCAATGTACACCTTGTGCCAACTCCAAAGCCTTCGAAAACGTTAATGTTTCAATATCTTCGGTAAATAATCTCTCTTTTTCCTTTGCATTTTCTAAGCCTAGAACAAATCGATCACGCAGAGCTGTCTCCAATTCAGATTTAAATCCACAAAACTGTGCTAAATTACGGACACGCGCAGCCCATTCCGCTAGATCCTCTCCTGTGCGTTGTTCAGCTTTATAGAATGTAAATCTTTCCGCAAAAGTACTGCGTTTGGCCTGAAAATGGTTCGTCAATTTTTGTAGCAACGTGTCATATTCGATGTTATCCAGATCAGCTGGAAACACCAAATCCTTAGTCACGCGATATGTATCTTCCACCATCGCGGTCAGAAGTAAGGCCCGCCGCTTCACTCCAGACTTATCGGTGTTGCTATCGATGTCATTCGCCGTACAGTACTGGATAAAACGACTGCGAAAAATGCCCCATTCTTGTGTGCGATGGTCAAACGTGAGGCTGCCACCGAACATTGTTGTTGTATTTCCTAACATTTTGCTCACTTCCACTTACAAAACACGCGTGAAATTACTCGTCGCCAAAATGTCATGTCTTTTGGGAAGATCTTGCAATAAAACCCATTAATACAACAAATACTACCTGACCACAATAATTAGGCGCATGTCAGATAGCAGTCACGCGGGCCCCCCACCCCGCTCTAGCCCCGCGCGTCCCCTAGTGAGGCGCAGTCGTGTACAATTGTACATTAAGGTCATTTAGACTAGGCTGATGTGAACTTCGTTTTCCGAGATGTTTGCGCAGGTACAGTAACTGACCAAGTACAGGTGGTAGGGCCTAGAGCTCACCCGGGGAAGTACCACCGCCCGCCACGGTACTTTGTACCATTCCTACCGTGTAATAATTGTTTTAAGAACAATTGTGTTCCGGATAGGAAGGTGTGGTGCCGGTTACACTTTTTAGAGGCGACCATCTCAGTCCTCAGGGGTAGCAACGCATGTGTGACCGAATTAGAACGAGACTTATTGAGTCTAGTTCTGGGTCGGTCACAGTTGTTATGGGCGGCAGCGGAAGGTGGTGCTGCATGCTCGTTTGCTATCTTAATTCCATAAAAAAAATTGTACCTCCATTAAACATTCACCATGGTACTTTTGGTACTACTGCAGAATGTACTACGTATTCCCATCCCTATTTCCAATGACGTGTTAAATGACATGCGCCTAATTATCGTGGTCGGCTTGTATAGTTCTATTCCTTTTGTGACTCCATATTGACAGCACATCATTATTGCTTTTTATACAAACGTATATCGAACGTTGTCAAACTACTTAATAACAATAGTAAAGAGGTTGCATATATCACAAGATTTAAAATAAAATAGGTACATCCGCCGTCCTGACACAGAAAATGCACGCTGGACTACAATATAGATACTCCAGTTTGGCGTTTAGCATTCATGTCTATTAGTAACTATGGCATTTAAATTATCAAGACCTTTTGTATAAAGTCATTCAACGCTCATGTCTATTTAATAACTATGACTATGACGTTTTGCTACAAAGGCATTTAGTGTTGATGACTATTTAGTAACTATGGCATTTTAATTTCAAGACGTTTTGGTTATTTCGTCATTTTGCTATGTGGGCATTCTGATAGTCACCCGTCACTTCAAGTGTAGTCTATGTCCAGTTCTGGAACATTCAAATTATTTTAAGTGTATTACTGTCATTTTGTTAATTTAATTAGTTGTACCGGGTGTTATTTTGCTATTTAAATATGATAAATTTAAAGTACTAGCAAATTACTTGCAAAGTATCTACTAGCAAATTAATTAATCTTTAATTTGAAATAATTCTCTAATTTTATTAGATCTGATATTCTTCACACTTAAGGTAGCCATTGACGATGCGTCCATTTGGAGTGCTTCTAAACTAAATGTATGGAGGTGCTTCCATATGGAAGTCTTCCATTTGGAGGCATTTCGAATGGACGCATCATCAATGGCTACCTTTACACATCTAGACACATCCGTTACACTAGCAGATATTGGTTTAGTTAGCATATGCATCAAAAGTATTAATTTAATTCCTTGTGATAGGAGACCAGCTGAGTCCAGCAATGGGATTGTTATTTGTTCCATCAATAACAATAATTTTTACACAAAATGTCACTTTAAAGTTTAAATGTATTGCAAATTTGCAGAATGTATTGCAAATTTGCAGAATGTTTGTACAAGAAGTGGCAGGAAACAAATGAAATCCTTAGAAGAAATATTAAATATCTTTTTTTATATTTCTTGATGATTTCTTGAATATGAATCGATGTGTTGGAATAACAATTAATGATGCCGAACTATCGATAGTATAAATCATGGTAATACTATTGGTTATCTGCAATAGTATCGATACTAAAATATAGTAAAATACTACTATCGATAGTATCGATACTATTGCAGATAACCAATAGTATTACCATGATTTATACTATCGATAGACTATCGATAGTCTATCGATAGTAGCCTATCGAGCGGCATCACTAATAACAATAGAATGATTTAAGAATGGTCACAAGAAGAGTGCTCTTTATGAATTGTTGAACATAGTAGAAAGTTAGGTAGCAATAATAAATTTATACAAACAATGAAATAAAGTTATTACAAACAATGAATAAAAGTTAATGCTTTTACAAAATTCATTTTTTATTGTACTTAGTAATAACTTGCCCTCTCCCTTTCTGTATACTGTATATCCAATATTATAATCTACACTAATATACATACCTACATAGTTCTATACTAATTATACTTGATCAGTAAAAGATCAGTCGCTCATCACAAAATATCAAAAACCGCTAGTCGTATAAATATGAAATTGGCAACTTTGGCAAGGACATAGTTTGTAGTTAGTAGAAGTCCGCTAAGAACGGATTTTGACTTTTTCCACCCCTAAGGGGATAAAAGGGGTTGAAAGTTTGTTTGGAAATCTGTCAAGAGTACTTCTAAATTATAAATGCATCAGTCATAAGTGTTCAAAAGTGTTGCTAAATAAAAATTATAAATGCGAAAGTCTTATCGGTCTGTCTGTGACGCTTTCATGGCTATACTGAAAAAAACAGACTTTAACATCGACAAGCAGAGATAACACAAAAACTACTCGCTAGATGCGCTAAATTCAACCCATCTAGGTGTAAAATCCTCGTCACTGCAGTTAAAATCAAGCTCGAGTGTCTTTCGGCTTCATCAGATAGACTCAGACCTTGATGAAATTGTAGTGCTTTAATATACCTACTTAACATTAATTTAACATACTTATAAAATAATATAGTTTTCAACATTAACAAACACACTAGTCGTCTCTACAAATTTCGAAAATATTCTTCGATTTCCGAATTTTGAAAAATCCAGAACGTAATTATTGAATTTTTTGCTTACAATTAAGTAGGTAATAATAATAATAGTTTGTAGAAAATAATCTACCCATTCTTTCCAATATCCAGAGAATTTGAGTTGTTAAACCTGTTTTTATATAACTTACAAAGGATTGTATCGACATTTTAGGTAGGTTTAATAATTTATTTAGCTCCTCTTAGATAAAGCACAGGGGGCTTAGTACGAGTTTTACGTGACATAACGAGCTTTCTACGTAAATGCGAGGTATAGTCATAGAGATAGTAAACCCCTTGAAGAGAGGCGCTGTCGGACGCATTGAACCAATCATCGAGAGGAAGTAACTGACAGATGAATGACCACAACGTACTTATGAATGACTTTTTAACATGGCGGCATTAGTTCCAATTTTTGCCATTTCAGAGATAGTTGGGCGCAAATTTGTATGTGATCGAAGCAGAGCCATTTACGTCCGCTAGGTGCCTCTGAATTTTAGCTAACTCCTGTTTGTGTGGATCAATAACTCACTCGTATTCACGTAGCGAACGCGTTATGTTATGTCATGTAAAATTTGTGCTAAAGCTTTGGTTTCCTAGGAAAGCGGTACCGTCATATTATAGCGGCCGTAATACAGCGGTGAATGACGTCACTAGAACGTTGTCTATGTAAACGAAATGGCGCGGTTTCCTGGAGAGCGGTAACTGACACCGTAACGTCAAAAAGCGGTACCGCCATTTGCATGACGGCCGTCTTGTCGGTGTCCGATGGTTTGGTCAACGTTTTATTGATAGCGGTGAAGCTATTTTTAATACGTATTTGTGTTTTTTTTTCGGAACAACGTAAAAAATGAGTTCCAACTCTTGGAGCAGCGAGGACGACGAAATTTTAATAGATTTCGTTCGTAACCACGAAGCAATATGTAATATAAAAAGTAAAGATTATAGAAAAAGTCTTCTGATGATAGTTCATCCTCCAAGTAAATTACTAAAGCTAAATCAAGGTCGTCCATTTTCTATCTATCGTCTTTCAGGGGCAATGGCTCTTGCTCTGGTGCTTCATCGTGGGTATTTCCGATTTCTATTGTCGTGTCAACAAACAGAGACTTACAGTATTCTTTCCAGACAAGCACTCTCAATAGCCCAAGTCTTTGGTTTGAACTGTCGGGTTATAAGTTTGACTTTTTTGTGTAAGTCCTTGGTTTCAAACTTTAGAGAATGTTGTTCCAGTTCCTCACACATTGATTGTATCCCCTTATTGCGGTCTCGACGGCAAGCGGCTTGTATATCGGAGCTAAGCTTATTTAGTTCTTGCACTGTGGTGCCGTTAGCTTTTCGATATCTACGTTTCTCGACTAAGTCCCAGGTCTCAGTTGACATCCAATGCTGTCTCTTTTTAGGTCTCTTGTTGGGTTGTGATTCTTCCACTGCATCTTTTATAAATTGCACAGTGGACTTCCAGAGATGGTCGACTGTTTCGTCCTTTTTACATTTTTCGCGCCAACATTCCTCTCTGTCTTGAAGTGACTGAACAAAAGAGGCCTTATCCTGGACTTCGAGACGTTTGGCGGTTTTCTTGATTATGGATCTGCACAATCTAATCCTCAGATTATATACTAGTAGTTGGTGATCGGACATGACGTCAGCTCCTGGTAGTGTGTGCGCGTTGGTAACTGAACTCCTCCATCTTGTTCTAATCAGTATATAATCAATTTGGTTGCGGTGTTCTCTGCTTGGAGAGGTCCAGGTATACAGTCTTCTAGGGTGGTGTTTGAAGACTGTATTCATTATGGTAAAGTTGTTATCCGCTGCAAATTGAATTAACCGCTCCTCTGCTGTTTCTGCACCCAAGACCATAATGACCCACTATATTTCGCAGACCCGCATCGAGATTTGTGGTACCTACCTTCGCGTTGAAGTCGCCAATAATCATTAGGATCTCTCTTTTTGGGATATCATTAATACAAATCTCTAGTTCATTATAGAAATCCTCAATTTTTTCCTCCGTAGCTGCACTTGTATATAAAAAGTAAAGATTATAGAAAAAGTCTTCTGATGATAGTTCATCCTCCAAGTAAATTACTAAAGCTAAACCAAGGTCGTCCATTTTCTATCTTGGATACTTTTCGTTTCACGTTTATTTAAAAAAATGACTGACGGTGTGTTATAACGGCCGTGGAACTTTCCACATGTCATCACCGTAAAGACGGCCGTCTGTTTGCGTCCGTAATATTACGGCCGCTATATGACGGCACCGCTTTCCTAGGAAACCAAAGCTTAAGCCCTCTGATTCAGCCGAGTGTGGAATACTCCTGCCGCTAGTGCCGGCACTGACGTCAAAAGAAGTGATATCAACATAATTATAATTATTCAATGAAAGGAGAGACATTTTATTTTATTTTCTTTATTAGGCTTACCAACAATAAATTAATAAATTATATAATTAATAAAATAGACACTGTAACATGGTAAATGTACAATCACTTACAGGTAGGTAAACACTGCATGCTTATAATTAGAGACCGGATTATATGCAACATAAAAAGCTTGAAATATGCATGCAAATATGCATGAAAAATGCTTGAAATATGCACGAAAACTGACAGAATATGCAACATTAAATGACTATTTTTTTTGTTTTGTAAATATTATTCCTTTAGATTTAAGTTTATTGTTAGTAAACATACTTGTTTTAAGTTTTACTTTATTAAGTACAAGTAAACCCGCCCTCGCTTCGCTTCGGGTAACCAGTCCCTCCAAAAATCTCTATAAATTTTAACAAATTATGTTATTCCGATGTCTTAGTTATATTACTGCAAAGTTTCATGAAAATCCATTCAGTAGTTTTTGCGTGAAAGAGCAACAAACACACACACACACTCACTCACTCACATACATTATTACAAACTTTCGAATTTATAATATTAGTAGGAAAAGTAGGAAGTAGGATACTTGTTTTAAGTTTTACTTTATTAAGTATGTATCTTTATAATTTATTGTTTTATAATAAAATAAAAAACTTAGATTTTTTATTACAAAATCAGCATACATTTAGTAAACTATCCATGATAGACGATAATCGATACAGTAACATGTTACCATGTTACATTATTTAATATTTTTGTAAACATTAACAATCAAGCATTGTTCAGTGGTAAGGTTATTTCTTCGATCATTCAAAATATGTATTTTTATAGGTTGAAAATGATCGCACAACATCTACTGAGGTAACTGGGCAGAATTTGAACTTGGGTGCTATGTAAGCGCTTATATTTTCTGGCAAATTTTCCCCCGGAGCGCTTATGGTAGAGTAGCCAGCTTTTCGGTATTCTACAGGATACATTTTGGAAATTGTGACAAATTCTTTCTTGTTCTTTTAGATATAATTATCGAATCAGCTGGGACGTATGGCAAAATCTTCTACCATTAAACCAGCCGACGCTCGATAATTATTCATCCTTTCGTCGTAAACATCCTTTTGATATGAATGATGCGCTTAGTTTTGTCCTTAACTTACTTGCGTCAAAGTATCCGTTCGTATTTAATTTGGCTTTCTTTAAGGTAAAGGTGAATAGGCTTTAAATAGGTAAGGTAGTGTACTTTACCATCTAAGATTATACCTATACCATCTTGATCACCAGGTTGATCGTAACCTTCTATTGTACTAAATGTTTGGTATAAAAGGTACGGCTTGCATGTTCCATTTCTACAAAAGAAGCCGAATTTTTGTAGTAAAGAGGACATAAAATAGTTTTATATACATTACTGTAAAATAAGAAGATACTTACTAGTTAATAACGTAAAAACTAATACATCAAATTTCTGGTTATTTGTTTCACAAGACCAACAAATCTTTATTGTTCTATTGAATTTTGTAATGTATTGCTAAATAGTGCTATAAAAACAATGTAGTATACAGGGAAACAATGGAAGTATCTACATTACATTATGTAAGAACGTATTTATACAATCAGCAGCAAAGTTTATTGTGTGCAACGTGTGCTAAGATCGAATTGCAAGTATTGCAAGAGCAACCGGGCAGGCCAGGCGAGCTCGGAGCTAGCAATATTGAGAGAGGGCAGGTTTGGAGGTCTAGCGATACGGGGCCGGGGGCGGAGGCGGGGGCCCCGGTCGGCGGTCGGTGCCGTGTGCCGTTACGTGTTGCGCGCGCGACGACGGCGGTGCCACGAAGCGGACGTGCTTCACTCAGTTCGTGCGCGAAAGTCGTTACCTGCGTCACACGATAGTATTTCTATCACACGCGATACAGTTCTTTCGGCACAATTAGGCGAAACAAATCAATTTACTGAACATAGACGTTGAGTATTCCATGATAAACGAGAGACCCTATAGAAACGACAGCACCCGTTGCGATACTTAGTGCAATACAGTGTGTGAAAGCGTGTGACGTCAGAGGGACCAACAGACCGATCATGTGTTGAACGCGGATGCAGTGATGGAATGTGGTTTTGGTGTGTTGTGGTAACATGAAATGATACAGTATCTCGGTTTACCTGGTCCGGAGCCGTAGCGCCGTCAGGGCGCAAGTCTTCCACGGGAATCATGTGTAGAAAAAGATGAGCCAAGATGCTGAGAGCTTGGTAATATCATTTTTGTATTTGCACTTGTTTTTTAATACATACTAGGATATGTATACAGATCTTTATTCCACACATTAAACCATAAGGCTCAAGCTTGAGAAAGGTTTTTCTGAACTAACACAATTTTTTATCCGCATCTGCTCAATAACAACCCACGACTGTTGATTGAGTCAGTATTAACAAAATAAGGCGAGTTTACATGGCAGCTATTTATAATGATGATATTATAGAATGTAAACGGTAGGTATATGCGAATTCTTCAACGAGGACGATATTCAAGGTTGGATATGCTTCGTATTACCAAGAGTTTCATGACTTATTCATGATTTGAGTGTACCACAATATGTAAATTGAAAAGAAAACTTTTGTTTTACATACAGTTGCATGACAAAAAACACCTTAATTCCACTGTTGAACTATCAGTTATTAATAAGTGTATTATTGCAGGTAAGTGAAGGCTTAGAATGTCACGTTTCAAATTAAATTGAAATAACTCTAATTATTTTCCTTGTGTGATTAAATATTAACCTTCCTACATGAGGTCAAGCGTATTGTTATAATTGAAATAATTGAAATAAAACTGGATGTAAAATATACCTTAACTCTGCAAAATATAGCTAATCGTAACATCAGTCGATTCAGCTGATGAGCAGTTACGGCAACCCATGTTCACTTTTATCTAAGAGTTATTCACCGCACTGTATTAATTAGTTTTAGAATTTTTAAAATACAATCCTGAAAACTTAGGACAAATGCTCTGATATGGTAACCCTACAGTCTTAAGGGAAATGCTATTGCGACGACCGTCAAATATGAAGCAATTAGTTTCTCAATTAATTACGAAATGTTTTTTCCCTTTACTCCATTGAGATATTATGTACTAAAGTACTTTACTCACGATTAAATTTACTTGGTATCCTAAACTACCTACTCGATTAACCAGCAACAAACTATCGCCGTCTTTGGGCACCGTCGGGATACACTGCAATGAATTTACTTTTATACCAGATGACAAAACATCGAAACAAGAAAATGTCTCCAAGTCTTGACTCCTGGGTATGAGGACAGTTTGGGTGTAGGCACATGAATAAATTTAATCACCATCATAAACGTAATCTCGTTGATGAAGTTGATAATTTTAGCCTAAGTATATTCATAGAAGTAAGATTCTCCATGTAGTGGGTCGCATGGACCATGCACATGAGAGTAAAGACCGTAGTAGCATCCACGCACGCCTCATGACCCGAGAATGCCCGAGATTAAACTTACCTATAGATCTCTATCACCAAAAAATATACACTGCGTTCGTGTTCGATATGGAATTCGTTTTAATTGCTTCCCATTCAAATAGAATACCAGCTTTCCGCCCCTGTGATTAAGGTACATATCTGAAGGACGGAGAAGGACTCAGCGACCTGCACACCCCAACCGGGAATCGCGCCCGGGACCGGCAACCGCGTTTCAAATGGGGCACTACAGATTTTTGACTTCTAAGTCTGAAATAAGAACACCAAAGTCGTAGCGAGTCGAAATTGTGTTTTGCAGACATTCACGTGGCCTTAGCAACTTAGCACCGTAGCAACTGTAATAGCATCGAATTTGCCTTTGAGTTACATGAATAAACAACACAATAAGTACATACCACTTTATCTAAAAATATTTGTAAAATTTCCTTTATAGTTAAGTACCTAAATCGAAGCTTAGTTGATTCATTATGCGCAGGTCTTAGCCTCACTAAGTATTGAAACTTAATAAGTATTGAAAAATAAGCTTTATTTTCTTTTCTTTACGGTTTTTGTCGGATTGAAATTGACGACAAGAAGGCCTTAATCGCGCATATAGCGTGTTGAAAATTTAACCTTAAAGAACATGTTTTAGAGCATGTATTTCAACGCATTTCAATGTACTGAATTCTAGCGCAGTCGGAGTGGGGTGGATGTATGTCATGTAGGTAAAGTGACCTTTAATTGAAACTTAAAAAAATGGTTGGTATTGACTCCCTTCCGCTGCCGCCCATGATAGCTGTCACCGACGCAAAACAAGACTCGAAGTCTCTTTATACGTCCATGACTCGAAGAGACTTCTTCTGATTCGATCACAGATGCTTTGCTACTGAGACCTGAGATGGTCGCCTCTAAAAAAGTGCAACCGGCAGCCGGCTCCTTTAAATCTGGAACACAATTGCTGTTGAAACAATTATTATGACGGTAGAAAAAGTACTATCACCTATTGTAGGTACGTACCATAGTGGGCAGTGGTACTTCCCCGGGTGAACTCTAGGCTCTTTCCACATATGAACCACCTATGGGTTGCGCCCATGTATACAGACCGTAATCACCCATCGCTCACCACGTCAACATCGCTTAGGTACCAACTATAGGTAAGTGCCCCAGCTACGACTATTTTCTCTCCATTAGGTACAACTGCTTAGATTTGTTAAGATTTCCATATTATAAAAATGTTAGAAAATAGAAACCCATTCACATGGTTAGGCAATAATCATGCTAAATTCAAAAACCGGCCAAGTGCGAGTTGGACTCGCGCACGAAGGGTACCGTACCATTATGTATAAAACGCCAAAAAAATCTGGCCTTTTGTATCAAAACCTCACTTAACTATTTTCTTTAGTTTTGTAGCCACATATTGGCCACAAGCGGCGCCATCTCTTGGACCGACAGGTAACTAAAAGCGTCGGATGCGTCGTAGCCAGGAGATGGCGTTGCTTGTCGCTAATACATGTTGGCGACAAGCAACGCCATCTCTTTTAAGGTAACTAAACTAAAACTACAACAGGTAACTAAAAGATGGCGTTGCTTGTCGCTAATACATATTGGCGACAAGCAACGCCATCTCTTCTAAGGTAACTAAACTAAAACTACAACAGGTAACTAAAAGCGTCGGAGGCGTCGTAGCCAGGAGATGGCGTTGCTTGTCGCTAATACATCGAAGCCATATTTCGACTTAAATATTTATTTTATTAATTGTTTTAGTATTTGTTGTTGTAGCGGCAACAGAAATACATCATCTGTGAAAATTTCAACTGTGTAACTATTACGGTTCATGAGATACAGCCTGGTGACAGACGGACGGACGGACGGACGGACGGACGGACAGCGAAGTCTCAGCAATAGGGTCCCGTTTTACCCTTTGGGTACGGAACCCTAAAAACGAGCTTGATAATATTTTGTTAAACAAAAATAAATTGCAATGTGAAGTGAAGACAGTGTGACCACAAACATTGCATTGAATAGACATAGTTGGTATGTTACCGTAAAAATGCATAATAAGTTAATGTGCACATTAACTAGGTAATCTGCAGATTCACTGATACGATACGTTAAAGTGTAAAATTTGAATTAAAAAAGGTCTTATGTGCACTTTACCCAGTTAGTCTGCACAGTAACATGGTACATCGTTAAATTGCGGAAGACTGGCTACCTGAGCACCAATTTGTGTTGATGTCGTTTGCTCACATCATGAAATGATCGACCATATCATGAAATGGTCGCATTTCATGAAATGGTCAACTCAGTTTGGCCAGATCGTAAAATAGTCTACATTTCACGATTTGGTCATCAACGTTTGGCCGAATCGTAAAAACGCGGAAAATAGGGCATAACTTCGAACCGTGACGTCTCCGGCGCTGCGGAAGGTGCAGCCCCTTCGCCCTTGTGTAACAAAGCACAGACACTCACGCTCGCATGCGCAGCTTCGGCTTGCTGGTCTCCTTCGGCGACCAGCCTCAGCCGCTCTGGCTCGCCCGGGTGTCTGCGTTTTGTTACAGCGGGCGGGGGCTACCCTCCCTCCGCGCCTCCGGGTTCTAAAAAACACTCTAGGGGTAGGTCATACAAGACTACGTGGAGTAGGGGTAGGCTAATTCGGTTATGTAACCAATTCTACCTACCTACACCTTGAAGAATTTGACTGAGTAGTAATGGAAATGAGTATTCATATCCAAAATCAATGTTTTATATCCAAAATCAACTCAATTTTTATGTTTTCGTTCAATGTTACTCGTTTTTAACATAGAATTTTAGAATTTACCGTATGCATGGTCGTTAGTCTGCAGATTTACTAGGAAGTCTGCAGATTAACTAGTTAATGTAGGGACTCAATTATTTTTTCCCACTTTAACTGACTCAGCCAGATAATCTGCAGAATACCTCGTTAATCTGCACTCTTATCTGATCTACGCAAATTAACGGTAACAGGTATATAAATAGATGAAATAATAATAATAGGTACCTATACATATATACAACGTGTCCCAAAATTCTACGATAAGCGGGAACTGGAGTATTGTAAATATTAGTACAAACAGAATTTACTTAATTCAGTTATTGCTCTACTTTATGGTTTAAAAGATTGATTAAAATTAAAATATATTGTTGTGTGTGCTCTAAATAAAAAAATATAGAGGCAAAAGCCTAAAAGATATTAATTTTTGGGCCGCGACCCGTCCACCTTTTAACTTTTTATTACATGGGAAATGGGATGCTGCGAATTTAGAGATAATAAGTACGAAAGAAAATTGTGATTTAGAATTATGATTTTTGGTAAGTTTATTTCCGTAATAACGACAAACAAATGTAACAAATCATTCATCATAAACCCAAATTCCAAGAAATGTTATGGTACTTTCGAATTGTTGAGATGAAATGAATCTGGAGAAAGAATGGATATGAATGTTTTACAAGTTTTTATTAACAACTAGCTTTCCGCCCGCGGCTCCGTCCCGCGTGGAACTCAGTATGTCACAAAGTTTTTCCTGCGTGAATCCCGATCCCGCGAGAATTCTAGGATAAATAGTGGCTTATATATAACATTCCACGACTTCCACTACCTCCCAGTAAAAGCCCCATTTGAGCTCGCGAGTTCATTCGCGAATAGGAGCTTTTCCCGCGTGAACGTCGATCCCGCGGGAATTCTGGGATAAAAATATATGTTGCTCCATAACCTCCTTTATCTCCCAGTGATAGTCCCATAAATAAAAAAATCTAAACCCGCGACTTGGCGCGAAGGTGTTTTTCCCGCGTATATCCTGATCCCGCGGGAATTTCGGGATAAAAAGTAGCCTATAAGTATGTTGGTCCACAATCTCCTCTATCTCCCAGTGAAAGTCCCATAAAAATATAAGCCCGCTATTTGGCGCATAAGAGTTTTTCCCGCGTAAATCCTGATCCCGCGGGAATTTATGGATAAAAAGTAGCCTATATGTTGCTTCAAAACCTTCCGAATCTCTCAGTAAAAGTTCCATTAAAATCCGTTCAGCCGATCCGGAGATAAGCGTGTACAAAGAGACAAACTTTTTTATAACTTTTCAACCCCTATTTTACCCATTTAGGGATGATATTTTAAAAAACTTTGATACAGGTTTTTCATTATTTTTTTTCATAATTCTAAACACCAATTTTCATAACACCTGGTTTACAATTGACGGACTTTCGAACAAACTTTGAACCCCTATTAGACCCCCTTAGGGGTGGAATATAAAAAAATCCGTTCTTAGCGGATCCCTTCTAACTATAAACTACTACCCTGCCAAATTTCATCTCAATACGTTCAGCGGTTTCTGAGATTTTGTGATGGGTGAGTGAGTGAGTGAGTCTGTGACCTTTCGCTTTTATATATATAGATAACAATCTGTATAAATATTGAAGAACTGTAGAAGAAATAACGAGTGAAGAACGCTGTTCCGTTCATGATCGGAAATACTGCATTTGTGTACTCAGATGGGTCGTACGTACGGTAGCTATGCATTCTTTACCGTCAGGTCCGTGTACTCAGTAGTTATATACAGCCACAGGTATGCGTTAAAAGAGTTGATATTTTTTCAAATATCTCGAAACGATTAAACCTGCAATAGAACAAAGTGTAGTGACTAGAATATTCCCTTCATTTAAAATTTGGCCACCGCATTCTTGCGTAGAAAGTACAAGTGAATGGGTGAGACCTTCGTTGGCTCAATACTCAACGCTTTCGTACCTGAATTCACGTCATACATATTAATTATACGAATCTTAGATAATGGTTTAAGATCCTGCGACACATTCACTACATGCATCGGGTATTTGATTAAAATATCTATTTTTGACGTGACAACGTCTTATAAATTGGTTTGCCGGGTGGCACTTCAAGAAACTGCGTTAGTAGCTCCGCTCACGTTACTTATAGTAGCTACGGCGTACACACGTTGGCGTGTTTCAGAAAATGGTACAGCGCCATCTCTGGAGAAGTAGAGATTACGTTTGTTACCTCACTTAGTTGTGACTAATGGTTAATGGTCTAACGGTTAGCAGCGCTAGATGGCGGATGGTGTTACAATGTTTTAAATATAATTCTTTGTATAAATAAATGTTTTAAATTGTTACTATTATTTCATCCTTCTTCCTACTATACGAATGAATATTCACATTAAAATAAAATTATTTTACCACTCAAAGTCGTTGTCACGTAAAACTTTCGCCCGTATACCGACTTTACAGGCAACCAAAATTTTTTTAGTACAATTACGCAACGGGCAGTATGTTTTGCCGGGTGTGACTTTCGAAAAATGGTCGCTGGCATATTTAATTAACGAAACAAAAATGACTTTTTGGGGAAAAATGCATGCATTTGCTCTTTAAATGAAATATAAGTACTCCACCCATGTTCAAGATATACTCCTGGAGGGCCTGAAAAGTGAAAAGTCGGGTGTAGGTACTATTCGGCATCTGGCCGCAACCTGCTAACAGCCGGGCATAAAGAGGTGCTATTCTGGTGAAAAGTTTACGTCCACGTGTTATTTGCATTATTTTTAAGTAGCTCAAATTAAAACTATTTTTTTCTGTACATGATAAAGTATGTTTTGTCGTTATTCTTTTTGTGTGCACGCACACAAACGGAAAAATGGAAAACATACAATTACATAAGACTTACTCTCGTAAGTAAATAAATGTAATGGTGAACAACTTAATAGTCTTAATACATTTTCTATTTTTATTATTTTTAGCTTTATCATCCATTATGCGACCAATACGTCAGTTTTAGGTACTAAACTTTTTGTGTTTTTGATGTGAAACTCCTTCAGTATAGCTATGGTTTAAATTTTATGAAACGAAAAAGCGACAGACAAGAAAATTGAAGTTAAGGTCGAAGAGGAGTAGGTGGCGGATTGGAATAGAGGGCGGTTGAAGACGAATTTGTCATCGCTCGATTAAAAGTTAAATTAAAATAAATCACCTTTAAATAAATACAAAAAAAAAATATATGTTATAAAGAAAGTTTTAAAATATGAAAAGTCTGCAAATGACCTGACGTGCAGTAGAAAGTGGCACCGTCGGTCATGGACACTATAATCAAACAAAAACGATCCTTTTTAATTCCTTGGTGCGGAGTAAACTTGAATTTGCATCGGTTGTGTGGTGTCCACAATACACGTCTCATTCCCAAAGAATCGAAAGACTACAGAGATGCTTCACTAGACATCTAGCATTTCAGAGCATTGGCATTTCGCATAGGGCTCCTTATGACGTTCGTCTAAAGTACTTTGGGATGATGTCGCTCTACCATCGCCGATCAATACTCGATGTAGTATTCTTAAAAGCAATCCTATCTGGCAAAATACATTGTAATGATTTATTGAGTAGCATAAGCCTGAACGTCCCATATAGTTATCCACGACATCCTATTACAAAAACTCTACGTGTACCTTCCGGCAGGACGAACATTCTTAAGCAATCTCCACTATCACGTATGTGCTCCGAGTACAACCGATTCTCGGCGATTATTAAAGATTTTGATATATTTCACGATCCAGGCTTAAGCCTGAAAAGTAAATTTATTGCACATTTTTGCGAGTAACTTACTTCTAATATTAGTTTCACTGTTATTAGTTACAATATTATTTTTAACTGCACTACACTGATTGTATAATTAATTTTGTTAATCTACTAGCATAACATGTTTTTCTTTTGTATTACGAATGATGTACGCACCTATAATTGGCAAGCGTACCAGAGGATGTAATTATTTTAAGTATTTTTTTTTTGTGTAAGATTGTATGCAAGCTGTTGGTGTGTCAAATAAATAAAATAAAAATAAAAAATAATCAACAATGGCATCACCCATTCCTTGTCGGCATCAGTAGATCCCTCGCATTGAAGTACTGTTTCGCCCGGTTCAGGACGCCAAGCTTTTTGGAGGCCAATTTGGCCTTAGCTTCCAGATGACACCGATACGACACGAGGCTAGTTTTTTAAGCTAGGATAGCAAGCTAGTGTCAGTAAGCTAGCAAGCTAGTACTTCTGGCATCGTGAAGACAAAACTAGCTTCATTTATAAGCTAGTAAGCTAGTTGACAAGCCAGGATAGTTTTAAATAGGATGGAGTTCTATTTTTTAGGCTAGTAGCGCCCCCCACCACTGATTTTACTATCCTGGCTTGTGTACTAGCTTCATGTAGCCGGCGAAGCTAGTGTTCAGTTGACTAGTAAAGCAGTAACCACGCGTTTTGTTTGTTTTTCTCCGCGACGTGTTTTGAGCTTTAAGATGCCCAAACTAAGTACGGAGATTAATTTAAAGTTCGTACAACTATACCGTGAACATGAATGTTTGTGGAACGCTACCCTTCCTATTTATGATGATCCACGTTCATCTCTTCTTAAAATCCAGGATCTTGTCCCGTTTCTGTAATTCTTCTTCTAGTTCGTCTAGTGCGAATTGGCACAGTTTTTGAAGTAACTGTTTCAGTCGAATAGTGTTTTTTTTCGCGTGCAGTTCATTTTGGACGTGTGGTCACCTCAGTCACAGCAATAATAAGCTAAGCTACAACCCACTAATCACTATCCACCACGCTGCTCCAATGCGGGTTAATAATACTAGCTTAATACACAGCAATAATACTAGCTTAAAATAACATAGCCTCATGTAAACAGAACTAGCGTATTCCAAGCCTGGTCAGCTAGCCAAGACAGTTTCGAAGAGAACTAGCTTGCTATCCTAGCTTGAAAAACTAGCCTCGTGTATCCCGGGCATTAGGGATAGGGGAAGTTGATAGGCTAGGAGAATGCCTTGTTGGATGATGAGCATGCAGCACTGTTCTATCACTGTCGAAGACCGTGACCGACAAAAAATAAGATTTACATCGGGACTAGGATTGTTAGTCCAGTTAGCAGTCAATAGAAGAAGAAGTTTTAAGAAGTCAGTGTGATAGTACCTTAAAGGAATGGGGCAAGAACTGTTAGTGATACTTAGTCCTGTTAGTAGGTAAATATATAATTAACTAGCGAACCGCCCTCGCTTCGCTTCGGGACCCGTAAGTATCAGCCGCGTAGGTCTCGCTCCCGTAGGAATTTCGGGATAAGCTCCCGATCCCGCGGGATTTTCGGAAAGACAGCCTTGTTACTTTTATATTAATATGTTTGTTATGAAGCTATACCCATACTCGTCGAAGTTTTTCCCGCGTAAAATCGGATCCCGCGGGATTTCCGGGATAAAAAGTGTCCTGTGTTATTCTGGGTTATAAACTATCCGTGTACCAAATTTGATCCAAATCCATTCATCCGTTTTTTCGTGATTGAGGACCAAACATACAAATCTTCACATTTATAATATTAGTAGGATGCCACAGAATTCGCATTGTGCGAGTATTTTTGGCGCGCGAAAATGTTTAATGAATTTTTTCACAACTTCTACAGAGCAGTTGAGTGGAGGGAGTTTTTCCCGTGTAAATCTCGATCTCGCGGGAAGTCCGGAACAAAAAGTAGCCTATATACTGCTCCATAACCTTCTCTACCTTCCACTGAAAGTCCCATAAATATCTGAACCCGCGACCTATTTCCCGAATATGAGTTTTTCCCGCGTGAATAAGGATTCCACGGAATTCCGGGATAAAATTATCCTGTATATTGCTCCAAAACTGCCTCTAACTCCCAGTGAAAGTCCTATAAAAATTAAACTCGCACCTTCGCGCATAGTAGTTTTTCCAGCGTGAATCCTGATTCCGCTGGAATTCCAGGATAATAAGTGGCCTATGTTTTGCTCCAGAACCTTCTCTATCTCTCAGTGAGTCTCACAAAAATCTAAGCCCGCAACAAAAATGACAAAACTTAAGTCAACTCGAATAAACACTGCACCTCTAATTGTACCAACTTTATCCCCATTTTTGCATCCTTTGCTGGCTATTTTTTAAATACTGATTTTACATTGAAAATTACTTATTTCACTGTAATAATTTTTAAACATGGGGTTAAAATCATTTTCAGTTTAGTCAGAAAGTTACCTTAAAAATTTACAAATTCCCGCATTCTTTTGTGTTTTTTTTCTTTTCCTTACAAAATATCGAAAAACTGAGAAACACGTATTCTATTAATTTAAGTGATAACCCTTTGTTGCAAATTTGAAGTAAATCGGACGACGTTATAAAAAAATTCCATACAAACTTTAGTCACCTATCCCTAGGGAACCTAAATATTATTCGAAAAAAAAAGTAGCCTATAATAGACACCAGTATATAGGTAATAACTTTACCAAGTTTCAATGAAATCCATCCAGTGGTTTAAGCGTGATGATCGGTCAGACAGACAGACAGACAGACAGACAATAAATAAAAAAAATATAATTTTGAGTTCTATCTCGATATGTAAGTGCCCCTTAGTCGAAATTTCAAAAAAATATTCAATGTACAGAACACGTGCTCCTACAGTTTTATTATAGTATAGATTATTACAAAAATGTGTTGCTATTCTTGGGAACTGAGATGATTGCCTCTAAAAAGCCTAATTGTATTGATCAACACATTTCTAAACGGACGAAATTTTCTGTTGAAATTATTATTACACAGTAGAAGTGATATTAAGTACCTATGTATCGTGATGGGTCATCGGAGGAGGTCGGATTATACAATAGGTACATCTCGTAAAATAGAACTTTTTAGATTACACTTATTATCTTTATCATTTTCACTCTTTCGTTTTGAAAAATAACCTGTTGAACTTTGAATTCGCTCCAAGTCTTATGAATTGTGTGGAGCATTATCTGGTATAAGAAATTAAAGGGGTTAGATATACCTAATTAATTGTTTCATCAAATTAGTACTGTTTTATTTATTGCTGATGTTTTTCCAGCGATAATATTATCGTTAGTATTTATAACCACGTCGCCTTGAATTATTTGGTCTGTTGCTATCCATGGTTATCCAAAAATATACCTTCGCCGACTGATCTGAGCCATCGGAATACTGCGATTTTCTAATGTTCTCTTTATTACCGGTGTTGATAGATACTATATCCATATAGGCACAGTCTGCGAATGTTACGCTGCATCATGAATTGCTAATTTATCATATTCAGGTTGTAATCTCCAATTAGAAATTTCTTTAAATAACGGTTCACGCCTCTAAAGACGAGATAGCGGTCATGCTATACTTAATATCAGAAACCAATCTCAAAATCGAATCCGAGGAGGATTTATCCATAATCAAGTGAACATAAAATCAATAGCAAATATTATGGTTGCTTTTTTAGGTGACAAATGGTTCCAAATAGTTTTCACCGCAAGGTTGATCAAACGCAGCGCGGGTAAACAATAAACGTAACGATGTCGTGACGCATCTTATTGCTCGATATCTTGAGTGTCGACGTATTTGTGACATCATCGGTATGATGTTTTGGAAAAGCCGAGACAGCCCCGCACATGCGTGGTTTCCTTGTCTCTTCGCCAGTCCTCGCGGCCGGCGTCACGTCTCGTGAACGCGGAGCTCCGAGCTCTCGACTGTAGGGCTCAGATGACGCGGAGCCGCGGAGCTAGCGTCGCGTGCGGAAGGGCTCGGCTGTTAGTGCTGTTACCGATCAGTCAGCTAGTTAAAAGTAACGTGTATGTGTTTGTGTGTTTATGAATTAAACCTTCTGTAACTATTGAATCCTGATCCGACTTGATCTCGATATGTCAATTGCGGATTCTTAGACGTTTAGTGGACGGTGACGACTGATACGTTCGCACGGTCGCGTTGTTTTTGTGTTTAATGTGTTGTGTTCTTACGTCGGGAGTCATTTGCATGGTAATCAAGGGGTTTATTATCACAGGACGCAGTCAATGCCAGGTTAAAAGGCAATTATAAGAAGTAGTTATGATGTTATCCATTATTTGCAACACAATGTCAAAGCACGTATCACAGTTTCGTTACTTGGTTAATTATATTTCATTAATCATCATTTGGGATTATTAACAAATTATTAAACCTTGTTCTAGTATTATTTAAGGTTCAGAATCTGCTTCAGCCTTACATAGAAGTAAATGTTTATCATTAATCATTATTACCATGATTCATGGAATTGAGTAGAAAGAAAAGGAAGAAATGCCCGTCAGTTAATTTTCTAAATATTTTTTTTTATTAGTTTGGATGTGTTTTGTCAGATTTTTTCCAGAAAGGATTGGTTTATTTACCCTTTTTATTTCAGTTAATTAGGACATTTTTTTTCTTTCACTCATTCCTGTTGGTAAAAAATTGTCCTTTGGAACTACTTATCCAAAGTAAAGCAATACAATAGATTTTGAAGTATAATATCTTTATTGACATTACCGCCTTCATACATGTGTATTTAGATAGGTATTATTTAAAAGCTATGTAAAATGCGAAAAAATTTTAAAAGATCGAAAATTTCTAAAAAAAAAATTTTTTTTTCCAAAAAAAAAACATGTAACGCGTTTCAATCCTATTGTGGTTGTAATAAGAAAATCAAGCATAAAAACTTAACTGTTCAAACAAGGACCAGTTTTGAAAATTTTAAATTACTCCGGAACAAAATGGATGCAGTTACCTGATATGCACTATGAAGTAGTATGTAAAAAATGTTTGACCGTGGCCGCACCTGGCGTGAATTTCGACGCACACCACCTGCCGTCCCTCGACAAATCTCATTATTAGGTATTGTTGGCAGATGAGAGAACGTAAAGTGGTTTTGTTGATAAGAAATCTTACAACTTACTGTCGCGCATGTGCCACAACTGGTTTGGTCTTTGGTATCAGATACTTATATTTGTATCGGTACCTATCTACTTATTTATATTTTTTGAAGTAATATTATGGATCAATGCTTTATCCTGCCCACTTACCTGGTTAATGCCTGCTATTTTCTTGCGAGCATGAAAGTTTCAAAATTCAATATGAATTTTAAAACTTTTTTTGAGAAAATAATCTGTAGCATCACAAAGATGTTTTTTGCATCTTAAAAGCATATCTATTGTATTCGAACTGTAAAGCGTTTCTTTGTATTTTCAATCCTAACGTAAGTAGGTAGTAAGTCGGCTTTGTTTTCGATTTAGACATCAAAAAAATTTTTTCTTGGTTCATCAATTACAAATTTTGGATTATATAATTACACTCTGATCTGGATTCCTAAACGCGCCGTATAATTTCAAAAAAAAGGACAGTTTTTTTTCAGGAAAGCAGAACTTAAATTATAGTTTTGAAAAAACCGACCTCTCTGGAAAATTGGCAATGCTGGCTTTGGCCGCGAAATTAGGAAAGTAGATGAATTATTTATCATGTTCAGTGCCAATACCTCCAAAGTTGTTTCTTTTATTTAAAGCATTGAGTTGTATGACAACAGTTCATAAAAACTGTTGATAATTATAAATAACAATAAATTACCTAAACTGTATTGAATTTATGAGTCTTATTATGGGGATTATTGGTATAAATAGTATTGGAATATCTCGAAAGACTCAGAATGTTTCCATGGTTGGATTGCTACATTCTTGCGCCATGGTTGGTAGAACTCATTGGAGTGGACCAAATGCTCTGCTCCTAATGATTGGCCTGTTTCGTCGGCCGCTCCCTTCCTCTATTATCCAATTTCCTTGTCAGATATGGTCGTGTCCGCGGGTACCGTTCACGTAGGTACATGTTTACTATATTCGGTACCTAGTCTCTTGGTGCAGCTTTAGCTATATTTGTGGTATACTTAAAACAAATTCTTACTATCATTGGGTAGTATGTAATTAAAATTTTTCGTCCAATCTTTTTCCATCCTTTACATTACTACAACAATGGCTTCGATTCTGTCTGCCTGAGTTTTTTTTACGGTAATAGCCGACAAATGAGCAGTGAGCGGTGATCAGCACCACCCATGAACATACAAAACACAAACTAAGACATTACCGTCACGTTGTCGGTAAGGAAGGAACAAAGGGGAATGAAAGAAAATACTGGCTCTTCTCTGGCTTCACTCCCAGACGAAACACAAGTCGCTGGGCCATGTAGGTGCCGGCTTCTATCGTCCCTTACCCTGGTTTGCCATGGCACTTAGCACCCTGGCACCCTGGTCTGCCGACATGGAAATGCGGTCAGTATGCTGGACCGCCAATACGGCCAAAGTTTCTGAACTTTTTTCTTTCGAAAAAAGTTTTTGAACTTTTCTCTTCTAAAACCTTATTTCGAAATGCGTTGTGGGTTTCTCGACTATTTTATTTACACTTCATCTTTCACTTCATTTTAAAAAATTAGCAACGGCCTTTCCGTAAAGTCATCAAACATCAAACATCGTATTTATGTTATTAGTAAACTGAAACATTTTGAATTTATATTTCTTATTGTGAGCGCCATGCAATTTACCAGCATTGCAAAACCAGGATAACATCTATGGGACCATTTTAAACTGACCTGTCTAGACATAACCATTAGATGACTGTCTGGCTTGCATTTAGTTTGGTTTCTTATTAGATGGGAAAATCTTTCTTTATTTTCAATAGTTCTTTACTGTTACATTTGTAAGAACATAAGAGAATGTTTTATTTCTGATTTTCGAACAAACTTTCATCCCGAAGTTTACCGCAACCCCTCCCCATAAGAATTAGCAAAAATTAAGATTTACCAAGCTGAAGCGCTCATAGCCCGACGGCTTGCGTCGATCCTAAGCGATCGACAAAGTTAAGCAACAGCGGGCGCGGTCGGTAGTCGGATGGGTGACCGCTAGTGGCAAAAATTTCTTGAGCGCTTCCGTGCTTCGGAAGGCACGTAAAGCCGTCGGTCCCGGTTGTTATCGATTGATAGCAGTCGTTAAGCCATGTCGGAGGCCTTCGGGCGGCTTGAAAACTTTCGACACTGGGTTGGTCACTAACCCCTCCACCAATCCGCATTGGAGCAGCGTGGTGGAGTATGCTCTAGGCCTCTTCAGTAATGAGTTTTTTTAAGATTTACCAAAAATGTTGAAACAGGCATTTCAGTGTTTCTAATCATAATCCTAAAGATCAATTTTCATGGTGTTTGCTTTAAATTCGACGAATATTCAATCAAACTCAACTCATACCTATGTAAGTATTTTACCTTTTATGGTTGGAATATGTAAGAATCTGTTTAAGCAGAATGTCTCCCAACTATCTGCCAAACCTCGTTATACATCAAGCGGTTTTCGATACTTCGTGAGTGAGTGTCGATAACCTGGACCAGATTAGGCTAAATTAAATTATAACAGAAATAGGAATCCAGGCCACCGGGTGGTTACTCCGAAATTCAAAGTCACCTGGGATCACTGTAAATGTCGTTTTAATAATATTATGCAGAAGGTCGTGTGTCTGTCGTCGTCCTCATTTTTCTATCGTGTTGATTCAGTATTTTGTATGTGGAATATGGATATACAGTTTGTCACGTCCCAGACCAGGTGTTTTTAGGGGCAGGATGTTTCAATTGTTTTTTTACAAACGTTGACCATTACGGCTCCAATTTGTTCAATTGACATACATTATCATGAAGTGCTGAAAAAATTACATATACCTACATAGTTGTATGGCATTATGTAAAGAACGACGTAATTATGATTACAATGTTGTGTTATAAAGATAAACTATTGTATGTATTGTATAGTAACGTCTGACGATTTGCAAAGCTATAAATAAAATACAGCCGTGGCTTCTCGACCTTTTGATGACCGAGACCTCAGCCCTTTGATGAGATTTAATTTAATTGTTTTAAAGCAAGCCATATCAAAACCATTGCGTTTAAATTGACGTACATTGGATTATTCTTTTCAAAGAACTCTTTTGTTTTGGATTTGGTATAATAAGATTGAAAGGTTATCTTCATTACAGACTTAAATAGAACTGATTACTTAAGTGTACATACTTAAAATGTGCTAAACGTAACTTGGCATTGACTGGTCTTTAGGAAGCAGATCGATAATAGTAAGCCTTGGAGCTAGAACTAGTGGAAGGACAATTGTCATGAATTCATTACATGAAACGTGCAGTAGGAAGGGCGGGGGTGGTTGAGCGATGTTGGTGCGGGGGTGCGGCGGGGGGGAGTTGCGCCACTCGCTGGCGGAGCGGACCAAAGCGCTGGCAGCGCGCTGCCACGCGCTGCGCTCGCCGGCACGCGACCAGCGCGACGGTCGCGAGCGAGACCAGCGCAGCGCGGAGCGCCGTAGGCCCAGGCATCGCAAGTCCCAAACACGATGGTATGTCAAGGTTAGTTGCGATCCAGTTCAGGTAAAGGTCTCGGTCGAATGAATGAAGGAAATGTTTATTCGAAGTATTTTACAAACACGTTTCAAGTCAAGCTATGCCATCGCTTCAACAAATCCCTACAGTGAGTGGCCCTAAAAGAAGAAGCAAGAAATTCCCAAGGAGATTCTTTTTCTACTCACATTTACAAATTGAACTTATGACTAAAATACGAAACTCGCGTCCAAGCTGTTACCATGTCCAAGAGGTTCTTTCAGCAAAAGGTACTTCGGTTGATCTCAAAATGTGTAAACTTGAGTAAGGTAAAATAAAAGTCAAGTTTTAGGGCTCCTAAATAGTATTCGAGGACCATAATTTCCTGGTAACATCTGATGTACTTTATTAGGTTACTTGAAAAAACTGCTGATAGCGTGTGCACTTAATTATCCTGTCTGCGTTAATTCGTTTTAATGAGCGCTAGGGCTACGGATAATGGTGTTGCACGTACCAATCGCGAAATTAAGTTTTATGCTCCTTTTTCCATAATGTGTTAATTAAACCATAAGGTTGGATTTACGTATCTAGGGTAGAGTAGAGTAGCCCAACAATATGAATATTCCGTTCGATTTTCCATCAATGATTCAATTTCCTATTATTGAACTATGATGACAAACAATGATTCACGCAAAATATAATATAGAAATATAGCAAACACTTAATATTTCTGAGCAGTTTTTAAAATATTATGTACTAGCAAAACAATTCGTCATCACTGATACTACTTTGACCATTGTATTTTTATGATTCATATTTACATTACTATAAGCACATTGGTAATATGAACAAAATAACCTTGCTTCCATTATAGATTAGGCACAAAAATACGTAGGTGACGTTAAAGGGGAAGTAGGGCCGAGGAGTCAACATCGTGTGACAGGAAGGGGGGCGCATCACTACGCTTCTAATGTGAAAAGTTTAACTGAAAAAAAATATTATAAGTTGATGCTTGACTATATTTGAGACGCCGAGCATAACGAAACTCCACTCCCCGCTAAAACAAATTTATTACCTGTGCTCAAAGTTCAATTTAACTTGTTAGCATTTACTTAAGTCATTTTAAACTCTCGCCGTCAAACTACAATGAACCTTAAACACAGGGGTGGAAAGCTGGCATTTGTGTGGATTACGATTAAAATGAATTCCAGATTGAACATGAACGGAGTGTACTTGCCCATGTGGTCTTGGATGGCAAAGCGCGCGGTTTGCGGTTGCCCTCTTAGGAATACGGAAGAAATATTCGATTTGATAAATAAATACGAGTAATGAAGGCCTTTTAAACAAGCAGGATTAAACTTTTTTTACAGCCAATGATCGAACTTTGAACCCCTCGCTCTTCAGTCCGTAGGTAATTGGCATCGTTAAGAGCCATTGGCGAGGTACTGAGCTGTCAGCAAAATAATTAGATATTTTATTCCGGTATTATTTTAGAACAAGGTCTGCTATCTGCTAATCTGCTAATTAGTACCTACATATTTCTTACGAAGTTGCAATATTTTTATTTTTCCGTTTGAATAGCGAAGTAATATTTCATTTACTTATGTATGATGGTCTTATGTGGTAATGGTTCTCAAATGTAGGTACTCTATTTATCATTACAAGTTATGTAATGAGAGATAATAACAGATATTACGATACGGTATTTGATTTAGATCTAGACCGTGATCTTCACTGTCACCGCGTCGCTATCATTTATTAATTCATAACTCATCTTACGCTTACGAGTTGGCTGTGTGTGCCAAGCAATTGACATCTTTATTGTCTTTTGAATTATGTACCTTATATAATTCCCGCGTATATTATAGCTAATAGTTACTGGCTATAACCACTTTTTTGCTATGTAACATGATTGACTACAATGAAGTATGTATGTTCTAGAATAGCATTAGACGAAGGTGCTACTTTTCTCTCTTATTGTCTCCCGAAAAACTCACTTGATTTTAAATTAAGTGATTGATTTCTTTTTTTAAGTCTTTTATGTATGTACGTGATAATACGTCCTATAGATTTTTTCTCACACTATCAGGTATAACCGTATAATCCCTAATGTATCACTTTTTTGTCGTAAAAATGACATCATCAGACTTTTTGAAGTAAACACTGAATCCTTAATGACACTCGTATTAAAACTTTGAACCTGGTTACCAGACTATATTTATAATTTACGAGCTCCCGTCACATCGTTAAGTTCATAGACGCAACATGTTCCGAGGTACCAACCGTTAGAGGTAGGTCGCGTTGGGGTCGCCGATGTAGGGCGCCGCGGGACAAGGACCCTCAAAGCTTTGAGGCTCACTACAGAAGATTTTATAGAGGGTTCAAATTGTATGCGGGTTTTGAATTATGTATATTTAAATTTTTGGAGTTTATATTTTATTTAAAAAATATGCTTTGATATGGAGATCACACGTAGTACCTACCATTTGTTGACGAGTAACAAAATGTTCCTTGAATTCAGCACAGTTTTAATAGAACCGGTGCTTTAAATGTTACCTCTTTGCATATCTCATTCACATACGAGTAATTCGAGGAAATTCGCGGTAAAAATGTTCAATAACATTGTAGATACTTAAAGCGGTTCTTAAATTGTGTTTTCATGAATCACTTGTGTGTCATCGGTATCGCGAGTACAAGGTGCCATTGTTACTGCTAATTACGTCCCATCAGCCACTGTGCAAATTACTTTATTAGAGGAGTCTTTAAGACAAGATTTAACATCATTTTGTCGACCCTTATTTTGTCGTCTGTTTTTTTAATAATAAAAACATCTGTAAAACTAAACCTACAGCACCTATTTAGTACCTAAGCTACAAATACAGTTCATCAGAGAAAATTAGAAATAAAAATAAGACCAAAATAACGAGATTGGTATCATTGTGATGTACCTACATATGTTGTATTAGTACGAAAGACGTATCGACAAAGTAGCGTACCTACTTACTATGCCTACATACATATTATGTACGTAATGAGTACCTAATGACTAACATGAGGTTAGTAACACACGTTGGGGTAGGACCACTTTATAGCGAGAGGAATGACTAGAGGATTATGGACCATTTTTGAAATTAGATATATCCCAAATAAAATATTAAATGCCGAAATTCCACTTGTCAATAGACGCAACGCAACATAATAAAATAAGCAAGGTTAAAAAAACTTAGCATTGGAACTATTGAAAGTATAATTAAATCTCTTCCGGATTAAAACAAGGCAATGATACGAAGGCTCGGTCAGACATCAGTTCATACCTATTTATTTTTGTAAGATCAGGTATCAAAGCAGTGTCATAGTGTCTGATCATCGGGGCCGGCCGTCGCGGGGCCGCTATCGATTGCAAAGGTGCGGAGGGCGACGAACCCGCGCCACTTACGCTAGCTCAGCTGTTTGGCTCTTACGTCAAGCGCACTCATCCACTACTTCACTAAATATCTTATCTTCCTATTATATTGAAGAGCTTGTGTGTGTCAATCGGAAGTGAGTGAATCTTAACCGAGTTAGCATATTTGGGCGTGGTGAAAGAGAATGGATGTGGTGAAAGAAATGAAAAAATAATCCATGTCGCAAAATTTTATGCAGTTTCATAATTTCCGACATTTTGATGAAGCATTAACTGATTATCTAGACGAAGTATGTAAGTACCTCTCCTCTCGTTAGGTACCTCTCCTCATTAAGCATCCTTTAATTACAAGGAGATACTCTTATATGCAGTGGGTGCCTTGCTATTGGGCACAAGCCAAACTACATTTATTTTGTGTTGAGACATTCATTAGTGATAAATAATAAAATCATTTTCCTATATGCAAATTAGGATATAAATGTTATAAAAATTGTAGTATTGTAAAGTTCCTAAAATTGTAGTCGGAATCAAAATTCTTGAAATCTTATTGATTTTATCGGAATGACAGTGTTGATAAGATTCCTGAAGAGAATATTGACAAATAAACGCTAGCAATAGTCTTGCATGGCAATTCATTGGCTCACTATCATCAATCAATATGTTGATGCGAGTATGAATAACAAACACTGTAGGTACCCAATTGTAAGAAACTACCTTTGTGCTCTTGTGAATGTGAATTTATAATATATTGATTCTATAGCATTAAAATAGGTATATTAATAGGTACCCCCTTATTAATACGAGTATTAGAGGCCAAGAATTTGGCAATAAACATGATTACAAGGACCTTTCGTTAAAAGGTTCTTGCTTGGTTGAGATGGAACTGTTGGGCTATAAATAGGTAGGCTACTCACCTAAGTTATTTACGCTCATTTTGTAGTACGGTCTTCTCACCTTCGCGTTCCGTACGAAAATTTGCTCACGTAAAATATAATTTCAACCCGTACAATAATTACTTTTAGGTATAGTATGTATCTATATTGTTTTCCTAATTTCCAGCAGACCATATTTTGCCAATTCATTTTTCATGTTCATCTTCATTTCATCATCACAACAGTGTTGCAAATGTTCTTCTATCCACGGTGTTATGTAGTATTTAAAGTGTTAAACTTTGGTGTATTGACATTTTGTCCGACCGCCAGCCCAGGGTATCATCGCAGCAGGGAGGGTTCTCGGTGGCGCCGGCCAAGCGCGACCGTCACGCCGACTGCATTGACAATTCTCCGCTATCGTTAACTAAAATCGCTCTACAATAAATACTTCATTGTAGACACACACCTTTCTTTGTTTCGTTACGTAATTTAGAATAACATTTTTGAATGCAAACAAAATAAGTTGTGCAAGCAGCATAGCATAGTGACTGTAATTTAGTCTAGCTGTAGTTAAATATGCAAATTAATATGAATATGGAGTGTTCGTCATCCAATCCATTTCTTAGTTGCTAACAAACTTTAACGACAATAAAACAACTTAGTATAACACATAAATCAGAAATAGTTTAAGCGTATCAAATGATGCGAACGGTGCTTAGGGTAGGTACCTGTAAGTGTCCCTGTAGCTCGGGACCAGAATACGAGCTTCGGTATCCCCTGCCTGTCGTAAGAGGCGACTAAAAGGGGGCTTTCGGGGTTGCGGGCGGCTAGAGTGGGAGCTCGAACCGTCCATCAGCAACCCCGGGAAGGACGACGGTATGTGTGGCTGCATACCGTTGTAAGGCGCTGGCAAGCGACGGGGCCTTTAGTCCCTCGCGGGAAGAGCCCGAACATAAGGGCGCCGCGCTTGGAGGACTCCGGTTGTGTTCCTTACGGAGATCCCGGAGTTCTCCACAAGTGCTGAGGTAGGCCACCGGGGGGGTTTTAGTGGGTAAAAATCCCACATTACCCTGTGTTGCTCCCACGGCACCGGGTACCTATTGAAGGTTTCCCCTCGTCAAAAAAAAAAGGTACCTGTAAGTGGTGAAGTGGCAGAGAAGGGAAGACACATTTTACCCCTTCGTTCGTTGTTGGTGAAGTTAGCTTGGTTAGGTGTCATGAGCTATACCTATAAGAATAATACAAGAGAGCGAGTATGAAAGGCCGAGGTATGATATATCTACATTAAAGCTACATTACTACAATCTTATGGAAGTCTGAAGTCATTATACTCGTATTTATGTCGTTTCGATTTTCCTGTCAACGGACTCTACACTAACCCTTTGACGTTAATGACTGTGGGCCTGTGGACTGTGGGTGGGAGAACGTTGAAACATTGACACAAGTTACACTCTGTCTTGCTAACGGTGATTTACTATGAATGAAGGAGATGGCTTTATTTTTCTATTTTTATTATTCGCCACCTCTGTAACGTTGTCGTCAACTTGCTGAGTTTATTGTTATCGGAAAATCGTGCCTTACCTGTTACATTATCGATTTCGAATTACCTATTAACATTTATTTATAAATACGTCTTAATAATTCATATTAATCATAATAAAATTATAATAACATATCACAGTAGTGTTGAAAAAAGAATGTTAGGCCTCTTGTAGACACACGTTTTTTTGGCGTAAAAATCTACGGTAAATTCGCCGTGTGTAGGCGCGGTTGTCAGTGTTGTATGGATTACTATGAGAGCTTGTAGACGGTCGCGGCTGCATTACGGCACGGCGCCGCCGCCGTATGCACCGTGCGTCCCCCTCGGCGTGCCGCGTCTACGCACGGCGTGATTTTCATCAGTGTTGTATGGCAGTCTTCGTGAGTGTGTCGACGACGCCGGACATTTTCACGGTTTAGTGACCGGCTGGCTACACTGTTTTTAACTGACTTCTATTTATTTTTAATTTATTTATACACTTTATTGTTTGTATACCAGAATACATGGGTACAAACAACACAACACAAAAGGCGGTCTTATCGCTATATAGCGATTTCTTCCAGGCAACGTAAGATTTAGGAAAGAAATACAAATAGAGGTATACAGTATACACACCAAAAAAAAATTGGAAATCAACTAAAACTTAAACATACTATTATGAGCTTAAAAGACAAGTTACATAAATAAGAAAGAAATAGATGCAACTAGTAGTTAAGGTAATGATTTTTGACTGAATTGATTTCTGTCTTAGTAAAATGAACATAAATAACGAATATTGTTAATTACATTAGTTCATGAAAGATCCCAAGTGAGCGGCACCTGGCCGTTGTCTTGCCCGTTAGCTTTGCCGTGCCATGTACACGCTAGCACGTTTTTTTTACGGAACGGCAAACACGCCGTACGGTCAATAAAACGTGCCATGTACAAGAGCTCTTAAAATGTTCTGTGATCTGTGATAGGGTTGAGAACTTTCATGCTGGCTGCAGCAAGGACGAAACATTTACCAATCAATAATTCGTTTCAACAATAATGGATTGCGTTGAAATTGTATTTTCCCTACTGTTGCGCGTTGGCCAGATAATTGGAGCAGCTGTCATTCACGGGGGAGGTGGTAGACTGCAAGGGGAGGCACTGGGTGGCAGCCTTCTCCTGTGCGCTATTATTAGTGCTTGTTTGCGCCATCGCCTTTTCTGTCCGGGTCGATAACGTCCTACCTAGCATGATATTACCATCGGATCTTCATGGCCATGTCAAAGGAAATAATAAAATGGAATTAGATTTAAAAATCAATAACTATAATTTCAGTTAGTTTTTAAAGAAAGTACGTAACTTTCTTATTGTTAGCAGCAAATTTTCTCCAAAGAGATATTTCGTTTAACCAAGCAATCAAGGTAAAACAATTGATTTCACACCGTGTGCCGGTCGGTATGTCATCAAAGAATAACCAGGTCTTTCTTCAGTAAGATATTCATCAGTCGTAACTGCTTATGGTGTAACATTTTCGCAAATGGGTTCGCAACGGAGGAGAGAGTGGAGCAGCTTTATTTTGAGGTAATCTCTTAATTCAGGAAAAAAATACCATGTTGCCGGATTTAAGTTTTGTTTTTTAATTACATGAAGAAATGAATGAATGATTTCAAACTCAAACTCAAACTCAAAATCGTTTATTTCACGTTTATTTGTTATATTATATTACGTAAGTAATAATAATAAAATTCATTACGTAAAAATATTCTAATGACAACAAAACAAATACAAAGTGGGTCAGAATCAGAACATATGTGTGTAACTATGTAGGTATCTTAGGTATATAGAAATGAGATGGCATTGAGAAGACTTGATTGCTTTCATGAATTGCGAGCGCCATAGTTTCCATTTGTACCTTATTCATTACGAACAATAGCTGTTTAATTGCATGTAACTCTATTCTTTACCCTCTCCATGTATTATTTATATGTGGTAGTATATGATATTGACTACGTTGCTATGGAAGTTGTGCTTAATTTTTGTTTTGTAAAAGGGCTTACAAAAAACCAAATCATAAAGTTAACTAGCAGATCTATGCTATCCACAGCCAATAATTTCTAAAGTTCATCTACATTGCCAGAAAATCATTTTGATTCCTAAAATTATTTTTTGCTCTTCATTTTGTAAACGGAAAAGTGTGCGAATAATATGTCCGAAGACTTGTCTGCAAATATGGATGATACGTATTACCTAGTTATTTCGTACATGGTTTTACATAAATTCAAATAGTGGTGTTAGTTTACGGAAGTAGATAATACAAGTATGAGATTTAGTTTCTGAGAGGCCCCAACGTTTGAATTTAAATCAACCTTCTTTGCTCCTGGGACACCCTTGTACAATGGATAAAGCTACGACTGTATAAGTAGAGGAGGTATCCCGCCCATTGGTGAATGGTGTCTGGGTTTTGTATCACATAGTTTAGTCTCATCTTTTAAATGGATTCTTTCAGACTCATAAGTGACTGTTTCCACGTGTTTCTGGTGCTAGATCAATCCGACTTCTTTTATAGCCAGCAATGCGTTCGTATTACAAATGTAAAAATTCGAAGTTTGTAGTGTAGTCATTATTCCCAATTATATCGATTACACTTAAATAGATATAGTATCGTTAACCACCTAGCGATACCGAATAATTACAATTAAGCATGGTTGGCTATTATTAACACGCTTTACTCACAAGTGAGTTACTGTATAGTTCTGAAGTTAAAGCATCATAGATGTACTCTATTGGAGTTTTTCACGCGATCTCACCGCGAGAGAGCAGTCGACTTGCGCGCGCGCAGCCGCCTGGTGCCATCGCGTCATCCTACCTGCAATTTTTCTAGATTTATTTTAAAAACATCGTGCGAATTAGTTCATGCACACTTATTCGCATAAAAGTTTTATTATAAGAAAGGAACATTCATTTCGTCACATCCGGACGCATCTCGGTTAAAAGAAATTATAGTGCATTTTGAAGTTGAACGTGCGAAATTTCTCATAACTTCATTAAATTTATGACCACGTTTGGGAACTGGTTATAGCAATTACAGCATAATAAGCGGCGTTTGTGTAAATATTCATACGTAGAAATCGTGTGCCTAAATAATAAGTGAGAGTTTTTTATATGCGTCAATTGCTAATCGAGAGCAAGTGATTAAAAGGTGATAGTTGGTCAGACTCAGAGTGTTATTGAATCGATTAATCGAGGAAGCTAGTCGTACCGGATACCTTCAGCAAAGTGTGCCGGCTGCGTCTGCGATTTCTCTTGCTTCACGCACGTCCGCGCGCGCCGCACCTCCCTGGCTGGTGATTGATCCAATTGCAGTTATTAGATTTGCATGTGGATGAACCGTTGCGAAGCGGTGCGGTAGTGAAAGTGAGCGTGATGCGGCCGCTCAGCTGAGTTACTGAGAGCCGTGACGTCAGAGCCGTGAGCGGACATGGGCCATGTGGAGGATCTGCGGCGTCAGTAAGGCCGAGCCCGTGCTGTTCGCTGCCGTTGACGATGATTATGTAAGCTTTATGCAACTCAACACTTACGGTGTTGTATTGATTACTGGTTAATGCGGTACCAGTTCATAAAAACTTAGGGAGGTAGACATCTATCCACTTATCAATGTCAGTTTGAGTTGCAATAGATGTTTTTTATAGGAATGAGATAAGAATAATTTACTTGCTTAAATGAGAGTGCTGTAAATTGTAATTTTAACTTTTTGTGATGATAGGTACTTGTCTGGTAATTTGTATATACGAGTAAGGTGATTTTTTAAAAAGCCGTCGTTACAAGTTATTGGTTTTGATCATGAATAACTCTTATAGCGAATATATGCAAAAGAGACATTAATAAAATTTTGTTGACAAGTGAACCGCGGTTTTTAAATTACATTTACTTTCTTAAGCCCTTGCAGCTGTAAGAAATTGGTTCCCCAATGAGTGTAATCAGATACCGTTACCGCACATAAGTAGGTAAAACTTTTCTTTTTCAATGACTGCTTATTGGTATTGATGTATGACAATTGTTGTTCTAAATTATCTTAATTTCTTGATAACACTGTTTCTAAATCTAATTACATATAGTTTCGTATTTCTTTAAAATCTAAAATTGCTCTAACTGCTGTTTGGCAAAATTGTTTCCACGGTTGCATCTCTACACAGTAGGTTAAAGAAAAGGCTAAGACGATATCTACCATTCTACTGTACTGACTAACACTAATTTATAATGAGTTTGTATGTGAGCGTGTGTTGTATAATGCAAGCTTCCATACTAGAATCATGCGCTTGCAATCAATCAATGAACGTAGGTACATAATAATCAATAGACGCATTGTGTTATTATTTATTTGCATGTGCAAGTAGGTAGGTACATAGTTAATTACTCTGTAACAGTTCATTTCATGAAAGCAAGGCCATTTTTCCATAACGAAGAATGGTTGGTTGGATAGAAGGAAAATTATTTTTGTCAGTTTTAAGATAGATTACAATACAAATAGTCTTATTTTATTACTGACTTAATTAATATACTTAAATTTCTTTTACACCGACTGCAATACATTCGGACGCCTTTTCCTTCTAAGATAATCCTTGAACGTTTTTGACGTGACAACGTCTTATAAATTGGTTTGCCGGGTGGCACTTCAAGAAACTGCGTTAGTAGCTCCGCTCACGTTACTTATAGTAGCTACGGCGTACACACGTTGGCGAATTTCAGAAAATGGTACAGCGCCATCTCTGGAGAAGTAGAGTAATCTCACTTAGTTGTGACTAATGGTTAATGGTCTAACGGTTAGCAGCGCTAGATGGCGGATGGTGTTACAATGTTTTAAATATAATTCTTTGTATAAATAAATGTTTTAAATTGTTACTATTATTTCATCCTTCTTCCTACTATACGAATGAATATTCACATTAAAATTATTTTACCACTCAAAGTCGTTGTCACGTAAAACTTTCGCCCGTATACCGACTTTACAGGCAACCAATATTTTTTTAAGTTCGACACTATTAATTTATTTATCACTGCGAACACAATCAACGTAAATTACGATTTTTAATATGTTCTGTGGTGTCGGTGTCGTGAAATTCACTGCTTAACCAGTAACCCAAACAATTAAAAAAAAAATGTTCTTGAATCTCATTTCATAGTTTAGGCACCTACTTCTTTAGGTAAAAATTGTGTAATTAGTACTGAAAACCTGGTGGTGTGTTTCAGCAGCCGACATGGCGGTTGTGGGGCGAGGAGCGGGTGGATGGCGCGATATACACGGTGTACCTGAAGAAGGTGCGCTACCACCGACCTACTCGCAGCGCTTCCAGTGTAAGTGTTACCTACTTCGACATTTTACAATGAACACTTCGGACTCACTTCATTTAGGGCGCGTTCCAGTCGGCGACCAAAACGCTCAAAACGACACTTTTTTAGTGTTTTGGTCGCTTGATGGAACGCACTGTTAACCATTAGAGTGCCTTTACCTTGCCTAGAAACCTCTCCGGGCCCGGCCCACGTGGAGCAGGTCAATAAATGTGATTAGTCGATGTCAAATGCATTCTTAGCATTGTAGCTTAGCTTAGCTTTGGTGGAAGGTAACTCATTCGTAAACCAGAAGTCTGACAATATAAGGGTCGATTCAGACATATCAGTGAAGTCACCGTTCCGTCACAGTTCCGGCAAATCTTTCATACATTCTCGGCATTGTCAGCACTGACACTGCACTGACAATGCCGAGAATGTATGTAAGATTTGTTGGAACTGTGTCGGAACTGAGACTTCACTGATATGTCTGAATCGACCCTTAGTCCGTATAAAATGAGTTCGTCGCTAACTTTTTTATGTCCAATGGATAATATACCTACTATCTGTAGTCTGTAGCCTACCTAGGGGTATCAACTGGCCCGTCGGGTTTTTTGCAGAGTATGTATTTAAAGTCAACATAATTAATCCAACATTTTTCCTCAACAATGGCTGCCCCCACAGAGATTTATCTCCGGATACTTCACACGTCAGACAAGGTTACTGTCAACTACATACATATAGTCTTAAATACATTAGCGGCTCAGTGGAGATCATAGTATTGTCTTTGTTATTAATAATTTCCAAAACCTTAAGTGTAGGGTACCTGTTACCACAACTAACCGTACTTATGCCGCCTGTACGAGTAAGGGAAATCGCAACGAGTAGATACCTATATCTTCATTGCGCTTTTTAAAGTTGGACAACTGCCCCTAGTAAAGACCCGTGGACCAACTAGTTGGACAGAACAGTTGGACCACTGCCCCGCACTCGCGCTGGCATTGCTTAACTCTATGAATGTCTCATGATTTACACAAGTTGTCAATCTACATTATAAGTGCTTCTTGATATTGTTGTACTTATTTTAAGTGAGTTAGTATTTTTAATTCTTTACGGAAGTGGACGACAGATATTTTATCTATTTACATGGTTTGTATCCCATCAACAAACTGAACTGGAGCAACCGTGGAATCTACAATCTACATTCAAGGAGCCTATCTGAGTCATTTACGTTTTGCCGATGACATAGTCGTATCCGACTGATCATCCGACTGATCATGAGCTGCAGTTGCGAGTCCAGCTCGCAACTGCAGCTCATGATAGAGGATCTACAAATAGCTAGCAGCAATGTAGGACTTGAAATCAATCTCACTAAGACCATGGCAATGACAAACAGCTACAAAAAACCAATAAAAGTCAATGGAAATCCAGTGGAATATACAGACAAATACATTTATCTAGGAAAAACGATTAGCTTTGAAAAAGAAAACAACGAATCAGAAATTGAAAGGAGAATACAGAAAACATGGAATAAATTCTGGAGTTTCAAAGAAATCTTTAAAAGCAACATGTCAATAAATCTAAAAACAAGAGTCATGAACTCTATAGCCTCTTGCCATTACATACGGATGTCAAACGTGGAAATTTACAGCAAAAGTGAAGCATAAAATTACAGTGTGCCAGCGAGGTATGGAAAGGAGCATGCTTAAGGTTAAAAAGCAAGACAGGGTTCGACACGTAAAAATAAGAGCAATAACGAAAGCAACTAATGCCTTGAGCTATGCTCAAAAGTTAAAATGGAAATGGGCTGTCCACATAGCAAGGCTTAAGGATAAAAGATGGACCTACAATACCACCGTATGGAAAGGACCTCAAGGGAAAAGAAAGAGAGGGAGCCCCTTACTAGATGGGAGGATGAGATAAAAACCGTCGCTGGATCAAACTGGACAAAAGTAGCACAGGATAGAGAGAAGTGGGCATCCTTGGAGGAGGCCTTTACCCAACTTGGGGACCATGCTAGAGAATAGAGTATAGAGCATAGAACTAAATAACCTTTTTATTTTATATTTAGAACTATTATTTTATTATTCTTTTATTGTGTAATGTAAAGCATGGGTCAAATAAAGGCTTTTTTATTTTTATTTTTTTATTTTTATTTTTATCCCATCTGGCCCAGTGACTTGGCCCGGCGCCGGGCCACATGGGAAAAAATAGTTTTAACTGGCCCGGTGATGTTCCTCAATGACCCCAATGCCCTTGTTTATAAGAATTCACGGTCAGGCTATTAAATTGTTCCTGTGCTGAATAGGTATATAGAACTTTTGAACTGAGATAAAGATGAAGAGCTTATCTGTATGTAATAATACCATTCGCTTAGAACAGGATACTTATCTATTCAGATTAGATTAGTTACGATTATCTTACTCTTTCTCTTTAGATACTAATGTCAGTCTGTTTGAAGTTAAATATTAAATTGCTTTGTAGACGCTCTGTAGACTACAGACTGTAGCTAATGTACCTATATATAAAATAAAAGGTTTAAGAACTTAGCCTACTACTGAGCACTGTTCTCTCCTAATCATTGTGGAGGCCTAGAGAAGAGTCTATCACACTGCTCTAGTGCAGGTTGGTGGAGAGTTAAGTAGCCAATCCAAGTACATACCTATCGGAAGTCTGCATGCCGCCCGAAGTTCTCTGACATGGCTAACGACTGCTATCCATCGATAACAACGGAGACCGAAGGCTTTACGCGCCCTCCGGAACACGGAAGCGCTCAAGAAATTTTGCTACCAACGACCACTCATACAAGTACCTACTTACTGACCGCGCCCGCAGTTGCTTAACTTCCTCGATCACTTAGGATCGACGCAAGCTACCGGGATATGAGCGCTTCCAAAACCAAATGTTGCAAAATGTTGCATTCGTAGTTACATAATATTATGTGCAGGTAAATCAGAGCAAAATGATATCATAGAGCGAGTCCATTCTAGTTACTAGACTTTAGTAGGTCTGAAGTAAACCATAGGATCTCTCAAACGAAATAACGAAAGTGAAATTCATTGTATATTAAGATCTAGTATTAAGAATATCTGGTAAAAGATCGGACGGTACAATGCTGCCACATTGTTTTCTTTGCCTACACCTGTCTACTAAAACATCTTTTAATTCCAGGAGTCAGATGACGAGATATCCCACCTGGAGTGGGAGACTGTGCGCGTTCGGTTCGTGAAGGCCGGGACCGTTGAGCGGCTGGTCGAGGCGCTCGCTACCGACGATGGCGAGCTCGAATCAACCTACGTCAACGTCTTTCTTGCTACCTACCGGTACTGTATGGGGTTTCTTATTACTAATTACTATCAGAGATGGCTAAATGTAATCATGATTAGATTACACTTATATCTGGAGGCGAGGAAATGCTTCCGCGAATGTCTTTTTCCTTTTGTGGAAAGATAGAGCGTTTTTGGTCCTTTCGATGCTTTCAGAAGTAGGTACTTAATAGTAGTTCGACAAAATCCATCATATCAGTTGAAATTGTAAAATGTAATCATGGTTAGATTTTGCTCAAATCAGATTGCAGTAGAGTCGTCATCATCAATTTCTATAACGGTTCCACTACGCTTTGGGGCCACTTTTTCAAATACATTTTAGAAGATTGCAGTGAATGACAAGTCTTCATATAAGTATGAGAGTAACAAAAGTAGCAGCAAATAATAATTTTCAGGTAGTACGACATAGTAACATAGTTGTTTCATTTGCAGGTCATTTGCGGAGTGCGGCCGAGTGTTGGACCTCCTATTACGTCGATACGAAGCACTGGCGTCGGAAGAGGTTTTGCCCACACCAATCGATACATCGCTGCAACACAGAAAGTATGTACCACGTAACACTGTCAACATTTAACGTGTATGTTGTGCAATTATGTTAGGTCGCATAATAATCTATGATAAATTTTATTATAAACGTATACTGGATTACTTGGTAATAGTTACTCATTCCACTGGAATTATTAACTCAGTTCTGACGCAGCATGAGCATCTTTGTTTACGAGGAGGTAACCTTTAAGAGATATCGAAGGTTCACGTGAGATTTTTAACTACAGTTACCTCCCCAATTGCCACTTGGAGCAGACTTACCGCGCGGGCACTTATTTTTCGTTATTAGTTTCCTAAAGCGAATCTAGGTTGGGTTGCTAGTCTTGCTACTTATTATGATAATATTATTAATATAGGTATGTCGGTGAAGGTGATCTACATAAAAATACGTGTACAAGTAGGTACGTGTTTTGCATGCAGCCTTGAGATTTCAGTTTTGAATTGTAGAGCAACTTTGAACTACTTTTAATGTCAGCAGGAAAGTATTCAGGCTTGTCTGTAATATTGAAACATTAATTAATACTTTTTCGTTTTGATGATAATCTACTCATTAGATTTTAAGTACCTAAATAGATTAATTTAATAATTAAAATGTCCTAGTTGGATGCTACTGTTATTCAAGAAAGTTTAAAGTATAATCATATAACAATTATTTGGTTGCATCCCAAAATATTGAAAAGGAGACGAGACTATGGCATGAGTCCCTAGGATGATGGCGTTATTTCATGGGTCCTTCAACTTTAAATGGGGTTGGGGTTGTATGCCCTTAGGTAGTGACGGTCGACATTTTTGTTAGTTCTACAGACTTCAATACAATTCAACTGTTACAAATCAATTGTTGAGCTATTACAAAACGCGGATACGATGGCCCTATTGTATGAGTAGTTACGAAGTAGATTTTATTCTATTTCTCAATGTTATTGTCCCTTTTTAGATTTACAATGTCTTACAATTCTGTTCTTATGACATTTTTAATACGATAATTGTTAACAAGTAAGTAATGTACAACAATATTTTCTATTTATTTTTTCTTTCCTATTTATTTATTTATTTTGCTTTTTCCTATTTGTGGAATAGTGGTGGAACGAAAACAAGGAATAAAAATCTAACTAAAAGATTTGTCTCTAAGAACTCTTTTTGCAGGTGTTAACATTACTTTGTAATATAATTCAATAGCTACATATAAACAATACATTTTTTTTGTGGGAGAAATATTCATCCAATTTGGATGAATATTCAAGGTTCTTTGGCTTTGAGCTGCTTATCAATGATGATGGTGGTAATGTTGCAGGACTCTGGTGGCGTGTCTGCACGTGTGGCTGGACACGTACCCGGAGGACTTCCGGCAGCCGCCGCACCACCCCGCCCTGCACCAGCTGCTCGCCTTCACGCAGCTCCATCTGCCCGGCTCAGAGCTGCATTCGAAGGTGAACTCTAATACCTTGTACCAGGTGTTATATTGCCGAACTTCATTAGAACAAAGTAAAGATTGGACTCCTTTGCAACAGTCACAACCTCACAACCCAACAGACAGTAGAGAATGTACGGGTGAATAAAATTATTAATAAACGGGTAAAAAAAGTGTTTTTTTTACAGTCGTTACTGAAAGAAAGAAGAAAGAAAGAAATACATTTATTTGTAAAAAATACACTTATAAATTACAGACAACAATAATAAAGTAGCAATTATGACCATGAACATGATTCTAAATATCATAAGTGGACCCTTTACGAAATGGATCCTGCTCAGCATTATGCTGGAGTCCGGAGACTGACAGCGCTGATCTTCCGCAGGACCCATTTGCAGTGTCACGGAGGTCGTGCAACATACATTTACTTAATCAGGAAAAAACAAAATACCAGCGTTAGGCGTTAGGTACCAGTGTTAGGTAAAATTAAGACTTCTTTAAAGACGATCAAGGCACGAATTTTGATCAAGATGTTGATTATGTACCTAAAGTTCTTGCTTGTTGAGTTTGGGAGTGTAGAGTTAGCGGCTTGGCTCTACATAAGATACAATTATTATCTTTATGACTGTGCTACAAATATTGCCTCGCCTTCGCAATCTTTTACATGAAAAGGTTTGTGGTGGCATTATATTGACATAAATAAACGTTAGAAACAATGAATAATCATATATGTTCCCTATTGTGCAAATAACACCTGCATGAAGGTATGCGTAGATAAAAATGTTCTTGTTGAATGTACATACGTACTTAGGTATCTACGCATTGTAACGGATTGCACTTAAGGATTGTTAGTGAGTACGGGGTTAGTAAGTCAGTAGGTATGCATTAATAATGTATTAGCCCTTGTAACAGTTGTTATGTACCTAACAGTTGGAGATTGATAAAGGTAGTTAGTTGAATAATTTTCATAAAATGTTAAATGTCAAATTTTTATTTAGTTATGTTACTTAACTTGTTTTGCATCTCTTGTCGAATAACTAAGCCCGGCCAGTCACTCATATTGGCGGGAATACGCGAATCCAAAAGTGTAGGCGACCTTCGCAAATAATTATGCACAGTTATTGATGCATTCGTGGTTTTCCAAGCTTTCACGGTTTTTATGGAGCACATTAAGTCATAATAAAGCAACTGAAAATAGTTCAATTGCTAGGACAAAAGTCTCAGTAATTTGACGCATAAACAAATCAGACGCTCTAGCGGGAATGAGTCACCTAAGCAAGGTTATTGAACTGAAAATTATCACATAAGTAGCTTATTTTTCTTAAACGGTTTTGTTTTAGTAACCACAATTTATGATTATTGAGAAATAAATATTTTATCATAATATGCATATTATTATTCTGTTAGTCTTTGTCTAAAGTTGAATAACCTCTAATTTTTGGTACAAATATAAAATTAGGAATCGTCTTCATTTGATCTAAGGTTATTTACCTATTAGGTAAATGCTATGCTTACCGTTGTGGAATATAATATTTATGACTCTTAACTTATTACATTACGGTTTCCACAAACGTAACATGAGCATTAAATTATAATATAATGGCAATAAATTGATTTTATTTTCTGTCCAATATTTGCAGGTATTACAGAAGCTAGCAGTGTTTAGCGCCGAACACAATGGCAGTGGTGGCGGCAACCACACGGGCGTGTGTCTCGCGCCCGGCATGCGGCTGCCCGCGCACCACACCAGCACCTACCGGCTGCCCCACGTTCCCCACCGACACTTTGCCGAACAGCTTACCAGAATGGACATGGAGTTGTTTAAGAAACTCGTACCTCACCAGTGCTTAGGCGCCGTCTGGTCCCGCAGAGACAAAGACCGCTCCCACGACGCCGCCACCGTTTTAGCCACTGTCAACCAATTCAACGCGGTCTCCTTCAGGGTGATATCGACGGTCCTCGTCGAGCCCAACTTGAGACCCCTCGAGAGATCTGACATTCTCGCCGCGTGGCTGGACATCGCCCGGGAATTGAGGGTCTTGAAAAACTTTTCCTCCTTGAAAGCGATAATTTCTGGCTTGCAGAGCAATCCGGTGTATAGGTTACGAAAAACATGGGCTCTGTTAACGAAAGAAAAAGCTGAACTGTTCGAGGAGCTCGCGCGAATCTTCAGCGAGGACAATAACCGGTGGGCTCAACGGGAACTACTGATGAGAGAAGGGACTGCAAAGTTTGCAGATACTGTTGGTGAAAACGACAGGCAACTTTCAAAGCTCCTTCACGAGCGAGGCTCCCCTGGAGTCAGCCATGGAACCATTCCCTACCTCGGCACATTTTTGACAGATTTGACTATGATCGATACTGCAATACCCGATACGGTGGCAGACGGCTTGATCAACTTCGATAAGCGACGAAAAGAATTCGAGGTCCTCGCCCAGATTAAGCTGCTGCAGGGCGCCGCCAATGCCTATCACTTACCCTCCGACCCGATGTTCGACCGGTGGTTCGATTCAGTCATAGTGCTGGACGACAGGGAAGCGTATCAGCTTTCGTGTCAGATAGAACCGCAGACCAATCCGCCTAAAGAGAGACGACCGAAAAAGTTGAACGATAACAACACTCATGGGCATCGAAAGAACGATTCGATCGCAAGCACTAGCTCTAGTAATAGCTCGCAATTTTATTGTGAGACCGACGGCGCGGGGAACGCTTGGAAACGAGACAGCCTTGAGCGGCGGTCATCGCCGACGAGGCTATCGCACGGTTCCTCTTCTTCTTCCCTGCCATCTTTAGATGTATCGCTTTCGAGTGCAAATAGTGGCCAGAAACCCAACGGGAAGGCCACTGGTGCTAGTCCGGCGCACGCTAATTCCCGCACCGGACCCGACTTCTACATAATCCGCGTCACATACGAGTCTGACTGTGTGGAGACGGAGGGCGTGGTGCTCTACAAGTCCATAATGCTGAGCAACAACGAGCGCACGCCGCAAGTCATCCGCAACGCCATGCTCAAGCTTAATCTAGACGGTGATCCTGATGCATATACATTGGCACAAGTTTTGCCTGAAAGAGGTATGTATGGGTTTGTATTCATGGAAAGAGTATTTTTAGTTTTTACCCGACTGCGTCAGAAGGAGGGTTATGTTTTTCGAGTGTATGTATGTATGTATGTTTGTATGTATGTCCATTTATTTGGACCGCCCCACAGCCCAAACGGTTGAACGGATTTCGACATAATATGAGGTATCGTTGAATTCGTCAGAACTGTGAAATTGTCATAGGCTATATGAATTTTCAAAATGGCGCCCGAAAGTGGAAGAAAAAGAGGGGATAATCTTGAGTTTTTTTGTTATCTTAGCAATATGGGTATCGATAAATAAATAAAATAAAGATCGTGAAAAGACCTTTTCAAAAATATATATCATATAACGTCGTTTTAACACAAATTGTCAAAAACCATCCCAAAAAGTAGAATTTTTCGGTGAAAACACTAAAAAATCTGAAATAAAAATATTATTATAAAAACAAAAAACCCGACTGCTTACAAAAGAACTCAAAAGAAAAAAACAAGTGTCACAATATCAACATAAAATACTTCATGGTGCTGCAGACGGGGACGGGGAATATTTTTATTCCGTATTCGTATGATGCCGATTTACCTAAGTGTCAGTGTAATTGAGCTTCTGTGTTGCCACTAACCGTTGAAGCCCAATTTATTGGAATGTTTTATTAATGATTTTTTATTGTCACAAAGCTAAGGTTTTTTATGAATGTCAGCAAAGTAGAAATGCATAAATGTGGCCTTCGAATATAAATATCACATTTACGATGATAACAACGTTTTCACGGATAATATTGAAAGCGTATTCCGTATTTTTCTTACCGAGATATTATTAGTTATTAAGAAACTGCTTTTACTAAATGATATAAATAATAATTTTTTCTCTTTTTTCAGAAATGTTGTTGCCGGCCAACGCAAACGTTTACTATGCAGTGAACACGGCTTACAACCTGAACTTTATTCTGCGCCCGCGCAAGCCGCCGCCCGAGCCCGCGGTGAACGGCAAGCCGCGCAGCAAGCGTGCCTGATCTTTGCATTAGTACCGAAATGGTGCCTACACTTGTGCTACCGTGTGTCGTGTACGAAAGGTGTATCCCGACGCATTAGCTCAAAGACTGATCTTTTAGATACCTCTTTAATTTTATATATATAATCGTGTTTAATTCACTAATATTTCAAATTACTGAACTTATATGCGGAATACTACTTAGTACTTACTATTGCGGCGATTATGTAATCTTAAAGATATGTTTATAGTGTAAATAATAAACTTTACAAACACCACATCCTAACCTATTAACCTAACTGTTGTGAAACTTAGTGCAAGTGGTAAAGTGAACTACCTGTGTATGTATATAGTGAATTGTGAATAAACAAGAATCTCTTAAATTAAGTGTATTGTAAAACTAAATACTGAGCCAAAGGCAAATAATTATGTCCAATCGTAAGGTGCTGTAACTCTTTTGTATGATATTAGAAGCTTTAAAATTTAATTCAAACAATCCGAATTTGGGGTAAATATTAAGATTTCTAAATTGAGTTGTTTGTGATGGTGAAATTAAAACGAACTTGGCTCCCACGCTACTTCGTGTTCAGCCTAAGATCGTCAAATTGATTGTTTTAGCATCTTCGTTGGTCGTAGTGTGCATGCGAAATAATATGTACATTCCATAGTTTATGTATGTGCTTTAAATATTTATTTGTTTATGTGTACATGTGAGTAGATAACAAAATGTTGTAGGTGATTTATACAATTTATATAATATTAATAATTTGAGATCTATTTTCTCAAAATAGTTAATGTAATTATAATCAGTCTTTGCCATATTTTAATATGTATCTGAATTATTTGTAACTTAAAAGTATCAGGTTTAACGTTACAATACTCAAAACTCTTAAACGTTAGCTTAATTCATGTTATTCGACTGGTACGATAAATCTTTTGCGACTTAATATTTCTTGTAACAGTGTAATTTTGTAGGTTTTCACCAGTGTTCCCTTGTATGTATGTTATTATATATATATCTATTTGTGTAATAAACGTTAATGAGTACTTGAAAAATTTGTTTTTATGAATTGACTTCAACCTACTGCGCAGTCTCGATTAAAGAGGTGTTTACCTACTTGTACTAATAAGTTGGTACTTCATATCCGCTATTACGAATGTATGGTAACAAATATGCGTATAAGTTTATTTTTACTAAGTTCCCGTTACATTTACAACTAGTATTTGTTGGCGGCTTTGTCTGCGTGGGAGTTGGAAACCAACAAAATACAGTAAACTAACTTATGTTCTTTCCCAAACATCTACAAATTTTGTCTAAATCGGGTTAGTGGTTCAAGCGTGAAAACGTTACTGACAGACACGAGTTTCGCATTTATAATATTAGTATGGATAATAATAATAATAATAATAATAATATACCTAGTATGTATTGTGCACTACAATCGCGATTGTAAACCTTGAGTAAGTGCACATGTTATGCTGTCTGTTTTATAAACTTTTACTCCAGATAAGTTTAAAACATAGATTCTGGAACTGATTTCAAAAATTTTATAGCCTTCCTTAGTCTCTCGCGGCAGCCTTTGTTAAGCTACCCTACTAATTCACTGAAGGTCTTAAGAGCACACCCTTTGAGAAAACGGTCATAAAAGAAGACACCATAGTCTTTATAACACAAGAAGGCGCAACTACCTTCATTATTTTGTAAGATCTGAAAGTTCCTTCGCGCATATCCTCAACAAAGGTAAGCACGATCAGAGTCTATGAAACTTGGATAGTGATTACCGGCTCATGATTTTTTTATGGGCGTCATTTGGCTGCAACCAATTAATGACCCACAACTGAGCACGGGTCCCTCTTCATTATTGAGGAAGCCTAGAACTTACTCTACCACGGTGCTCCAGTGTGGATTGGTGGAGGGATAAGTGGCCAACCCAGTGTCGGAATTTTAAGGAATAACTGAATTTTTATTTTTATAAAACAATAAGAATAACCGACTTCAAAGTCGATAAGTGGGGATAACTCATAACTGCCCGTCAAATGTCGCTCGAATATAATTATATGGGATCAGACGACAAGCATCAGCTTTTGAATAAAGTTGAATTGAGAACCTCCTCCTGTTCTTGAAGTCCGGTAGAAAGAGACACTTTATTACTCCCTTACATCACAAAGGAAGCATTCAAATTATTTATAATAATATATGTATTTTAAGTCGCATATTTGACTCAAGTTTTTCGCCGAAGACGTTTATTTGTTAACTTAAAATTGGGAACTAGATAATGCGCATCTTCGAGCGGCCCCACGCCATCTATACTGCGATTTGGGAACATCGCGTAGGTGTAAGTGTGGTGTACCAGCTCATTTCTCATATAAAATCTATTTCAAGCGACGGACTTATCTCTTTCGCATCCACTAATTCAGTAAGTACCTACCTAGTCTACTATAGTATTCAACTTCTAAAAGGAAGCGCAAGCTCTAGCGCTCCACTCGATACATCTTTAGGTACTTGGCAGATAATCTTATTATAGAAAACTAGTAAATCCGCTCTCGCTTCGCTTCGGGAAACCAGTCCCTTCAAAAATCTCTATAAATTTTAACAAATTATGTTATTCCGATGTCTAAGCTACATAACTGCAAAGTTTCATGAAGATCCGTTTAGTAGTTTTTGCATGAAAGAGCAACAAACACACACACACACACACACACACATACATCCTTACAAACTTTCGCATTTATAATATTAGTAGGATAGTAGGAAGTAGGATAGGATAGTAGGATTTCTACTTTGTAAAGATTTTATAAAAAGGAGAAATAAAACACGACTCGTCTTAGGGTCAGCTCACACCGAGACGCGACGCGACGCAACGATACTGGAAGAGGCCAGTGATTTCGCGCTGCGCTGCGCGTCGCCGCGACACGCATCTCAATGGCGCGAGGTGCATCGTAAAAGTAGGCAATCTTGCACGCCGCGCGTACCGACGATGCACGGCTGCGTAGCGATGCACCGCGCTACGCCGCGAGGCGTCACGAGACGCAGCGCTGCATGAAGCAACGTATTCTGAATTCTCACAATGAAATGTGTATCTTTTCGTGTAGAAAATAAAGTTCTATTTTGAGCCGCTCTTTGAAAGACTGCGCGCAGCGTCGCGTCGCTTCTCGTCTCGGTGTGATTTGACCCTTACATCTTCAGATCCATTAATCAATGAATGTATTGACAACATTAAATCTTCCTTTGCTGTCGTTGTTCTATTTTCAAGTAGGTATAGCTTGCTCCCTCGCCACCTCACCAGTAACATTTTAATAGAAAACCTAAAAAGTGAAACCTTTCTCCTATCATCTACTTTCCTCTCCTCTCCTCTAAAACACCGCTTCCTTCCAATAAAATACCGTATCAACGTCTCACCTCGCATAGCATTATGTAGGTAGTCTCGCAATTATTGCTAGACTACATAATGCTGCTCGCGTACGCGGAACCGGCGTGGTATGCGCTCGCCAGCGAACCGCAGTGCAAGAGGATGCGCGCGGTTCAGGCGATTGCGCTCCGCCGGCTGACTGGTGCGCCGAGGTACGTGAGGAACGCCGTCATCCAGAGGGACCTTCGAGTCGAGAGCCTGGATGACTTCATCGAGAGATTGGCACACAACATGTTCGGGCGTGTCGACGCGTCGCGGTTGCCGCATCGGCAGGACCTGGCGCCGCTCTACGCCCGTCCACCGGACCGCTGGGCCTTCCCGCGCGACTTGCTGGTTGCGCGGGACGGGCCTAGCACTGACTGATACTGGGGCTTCGTAAGTCGTCGCCCGGCGCTGATCGGCTCCTGCTGGGCTTCCCACCAGCGGGATTCACCCGGTAGGGCCTCGATCGCCTGGGCGGCGCGAAGATGAACCCCATCCCGTTTAAGACTCTGCGGCCTGTAAAAAGGCCGCCACTCACCGGATTTGACCTATTGGTTAACCACAGATGGACAACCAAGGGCCTTAGGGCCCAACCCAAGGACCGGCCCGTTTTAACGGGCCGCGAGAGACACCCCCAAAGGGGAACTAAGTGTCCCGAGGGCTCCTCACACCTCAGATAGGGTGGAGTGAAGAGAGCGAGTAGGAGGCTACTTTTTAGCCTAAATTCCTACGGGAGCGGGACCTACGGGGCTGTGACCTACGGGCCCCGAAGCGAAGCGCGGGCGGTTCTCTAGTTACAGCGATAAAGGTAATGATGCTACCATTCCATCAGTATTTTCTTAAGACGTTGTCACGTTCAACTATCGTCAGTAAACCGACTTTATAGACAAAAATTTTTTTGTTGGTAAGTAGATATTCCCAGGGGGTCCGCTGATGAGGACACCAGGATCTGATGATGGCATCTCAGAGAAATTGAGGGGAGGTTTCGAAAATTGTAGGGGCGACCAGTGCGTTTGTACCTAAATGTTTTCATAAGTAGGTAGGTATATTAAAGCGCTATAATTTCATGACGCCGAAAGCCAAAATAAGCCATAATATTAAAGTTACACCTGGATGGGTTGACTTGAGCGCCATCTGGCGAGTAGTTTTCGAGTTATCTCTGCTTGTCGAGGTTGAAGCCGAATATTTTTTTGTAAAAAGCTATTATAGTGGGAGTGCACTGCACCAGCGCTCTTTAGGACAAGCTGTCTCTGTTGATTAGTGTGTTAGATATAAGATACGTATCAAAGCTGTATAAAATATTTAGTACCTTCAATTATGTAAAGTATAAAGTTCAGATATTTCTATCTTCAGGGAAATAATAATCTGCTTTCATTGTATTACGAAAGTAGGATTTATTAATCAGAGGTTTCCAGCAAAATGGGTTGCAATAATCAACCGTAGGTACCTCCTAAGTGTGTGACTATGGATAACGTCATTTCTAATATTATTTCCAAGAAGATATTATTAATAAACAGGTACCTACTGTAACTGAGTGACTTACGATTTTTATGCACCTTTGTTAACTGATATCTGCCAAAGTTATCGCCATCCAAGTTTTATCGTCTCTGATCGTTCTCACCTTTCTTGGGGACATGCGCAAAGAAACTTTCAGGATTAACAAAATAACGTAGCTCTTGCAGTCGCGGCCACTTGCTCTACTATAGGTTACCTCTTATTCTAGTTCTAGGTACTTAATTTTTTTTTATCCTACTAATATTATAAATGCGAAAGTTTGTAAGGATGTATGTGAGTGGGTGAGTGAGTGTGTGTGTGTGTGTGTGTGTGTGTGTGTGTGTTTGTTGCTCTTTCACGCAAAAACTACTGAACGGATTTTCATGAAACTTTGCAGTAATATAGCTTAGACATTGGAATAACATAATTTATTGTTAAAATTTATAGAGATTTTTAAAGGGACTGGTTCCCCGAAGCGAAGCGAGGGCGGATTTACTAGTTTAACTATAAAATAAGCAATGCCCTAATACAATACGCGCAAAAGATTTGGTCCGGATTGAATACAGGTAGCTACGAGTGGCTACGTAAATGTAACTACCTACTAAACTAAACAGCAACAGGAAGCGGGGAGAGCGGGTTACAATGAATCAATGTGCATACAGGAAAATCGTTGTTTTCGATTTAGGTTAGAGGAATAACAATTTAAATTGCAAGAATAGTGATTTAAATAAGATTTTTTTGGCATTTCTTACAGTTTACCGCTTAATTTTTTTTCGACATTGTGAAAAACTGCAATAAAATATTAATTGTATTATTGCAAAATAACTTAGTACACGGAAACCAACTTTATTTTATACTTTGTATAGAAGATAAGTAGTAAACTACATGAAAATTGATTAAGTATTACCTACTCATTCTAAGTAGGTAAGTTCTCTGTTAATACACTTGGAAAATAAGTAAGTGTCCTCAGACTAATAAACTATAGACGGCGTTCCGTGAACAAAAGCGTGAAGTCGGCAAAAAGTACGCCTCGCCTTGTAATACACACGGCGGCCCTCACACCAAAACGACTTTTGTGTTCTAAATAATAAAAAATGAATGAAGCTTTGTGTTCCAAAAATAAAGTTTAAATTTGTTTTAGTTCAAACTGTCAACATAGGGCATTCTATTGGTTCCGATGAGTGTTTTAGGCACACTTTTGTAGGCTTCACGCTTTTGTTCACGGCACGCCGTCTATAGTTTATTGGTCTGAGTAAGTGTCAATACAAACAGAATTCGAAGTTTAAACACAATGTGAGATCCCTAATCAAAGCACGCTGGAAAGCTCACATGAATTTCGGACCTGGAGAAAACGTTAACATTGCGCCGAGCTGCCGGTAGGGGGCGTCGGGGAGCTGCATGTGTGGCGCGCGCCACCTGCGTGCCGCCACCGGTTGACAGCTGCTCGGCTGAAAATTTCATGGCCAGCGTATCGAGCGCCGGCGGGGCGACGCGGGGCGGGGGAGGGGGCGGCCGCGCAGCCGCGCCGCGGCCGCAGCCGAGCCGCCGTCCGCCACCGCCACTCGCTCCGTGAGGACCTCCCTCACAACAACAACACGCGCGCGACCCCGCCGCCCAGGCCGGCCTCACTCGAACCCGACGTGCCTCCGTGCGCGCTCAGTGTTATCACGTGAACGTTCGCCGGCGACGACCGATATGTGAATTACAAAGCCTCCGTGTCTGTACCCACCGGTGGCATGTGGCGCTACCATTGAGCAAAATGAAATAGTAAGGTGAGCACCTTTATTGTTACTACGAGGTCTTCCTTCGCGCGATGGGGCAGTAGGTCCTTTTTGACATATAGGATGACCTGTTATTTGACTGCGTCAAATTGAACGACCGAAATATGAACACAAGACAAAAATAAGTGTGAAGGTTAATGGTCTGTGTATCGATATATCCACATACGGATGATGTTTTATCACTCTATCAGCTTATTAATGGGAGCGGCCGAAGTCTACGGCGAAGCTCTACGAATGCCGCAATCTGATTATGGCACACCCACTAGACCTATAAGACGTGTGTATTCTGCAAAATAATAATATTACCTGTTATTATACGTTCATAGCGCGGCTTACTTTGCTTGTTGATTAGGTAAGTAGGTATGTTAGGTATAGGTACCTACCTACGCACGAGCGTAATTAGTGTTGATGTTTTTGTAATATTTTATTTAATTTTATTAGAATCATTGATGATTATTTTCATCAAACAGACCTACAAATAACTTTTTGGATACTCAAAAGGTTTGCAATAAGAACTGAAGTACGAGTATATGATGTTAATGTACATATAGTAATGTACATATAAATGGTTTCAGTTCAAATTTCAAGCAAAATCGAACATAAATGTGTCTGTAATATTACACACCCAAATATGTATTGAACAATTGTGTGTAAGATGCACAACGTTAGATGTTAACACACACCGAGTTATGACCTTTTGAAATCAGCGATATACTCGTAGCTACAGCACAATAAAGAGGATTATCGCCGTGGACCGGACACTTAAACTGTCACAGGATAGGCTAAAATATCACTTTATTATGCACAAATATATGCCAATGTAACTACGATAATACTTCCATTTCGAAAGTAGGGGAGGCCGTGGATGGTTGTTACAGAGGAGAGTTGATACAAAACCTATTTTTCAGTACCTAAAACAGGTAGCGTGCCAGCCATTCATCATTATTGTACTTTTGGAGTGCACTGGTCGCTTCATCAGTGTTTAATGAGTGATGGCTACTATAAAATACAAAAAGTAATTTTTTAACTCATTGTTTCATAACCCAATAATCATAACAAGTTATATTCTAGATAATATGATAGTTTTCTAAGTACTCATTGCCTATTAATCATTTAATTTACTACGTTCATTTTTCTAAATGACTGTTTCTTATACCGAGGAGAGTTTTTGTAATCTCTTCGTATTTTTAATGTGCTTTTGCATTATTTTTTACATTTCATTTATTTGCATTGGTCATGGCTTCAAATAAAAATAGTCTTGCTTACCTCAATGACATACCGTCAGTTGAGAAAACTGCCTTCGACATGGTAATTATAATAATCTGCCTGCTAAGATGATGATCTTGGTCTGCTAAGAAAAGCTTGTTTGTCATCTCCAAACAATATCTTGCCCAGTCAATGAGGGTAAAGGCGTGTGAATTCGCCACTAGAGGGGCTAGTGCAGAGTGAGGTCTGGCTGTCAGTGCCACAAACTTATCTGACCCGGTAAGAAGGGCGCTAGTGTCTTTGTCTTTGTCTGACAACAGTATAACATTTGCAGTAGTTCCAATTTTGGCCACCGGGTCATATAAGTTTGTGGCACTGTCGCTTCTCACTTGTCTGAATATCACTTGTCACGGTTTATGTATGGGTGGGCTTTGACAGCAGACCTCACTCGTCAGTGACGCTAACTGGTGAATACAAAAACGGCGACCCTCATTAACTGATCGAATTGTGATTAACAGAGTAATAAACCAAACAACCAGAATTATGGCAAACAGCATAGCAATGACAATTAAACTATTTGAAGCTAAATTAAACTATTTTTATTAAATATGGTAATTTTAGTTATTAATTACATTTGATTATAGTTTATTCAATTGTTAATTTTTGTTACAAAATTCATAACGATATGAATATAAATGAAATGCTAAGGTTACTTTTGGCCAAGATATTTAATAATATATAAAAACTGTAACAACCCTCCCTGGTCTCCCCTAAGACCGAAATTCTATCCTTTAAACATTTGACAAAAACCTTCCGGAAGGGACCGGAGCGGACCATTTCAGACTGTTATTACCTAAAAATTTCTTAATATTTTTTCATAGAGTACAAAAAGAGTCGTTTATTCATTTAGACTCTAAATATATAAATTTTATAGAGATGCAGGAAGTGGTGTTGTTACTACGTGGCACGAACCTATGCCAAATTAATAGTTTAATAAGGCCGCGACGCATCGAAAAAATCCAGTATTGCTTGTAAACAAACATCAAAAAGTGTGCATCATACGTCACTCATTAGGTACACTTTAGGTATTTTAGGAACCTAGACTTTTTTTTCTTGAATCGCAAGACATTAGACATGGGTGCTATCTTTTGTGTTACTGATGTTTATTGTTTTAACGTAATTGTAACGGAGACCCTTTAGCTTCAGATGTATGAAGGTTTACCATTGGTTGGTGATGGCCGGATTTTTTGCTGACGGTAAAAACATTAAACGCAAACAACACACCCTTCCCACATAAATCCTGCTTTCTGGGTGGCACGGAAGACGTTATAGTAGTATCACGAACAGGCGAAATTAGAGAATAAACATTTTAAATGTCACTTGAATGTCCGAATGGTAATTGAACGTGATTTTTATTAGGTATTCTTCAATCTTCTTATTTTATCCTGATGATAAATGAATTATGCTTATACTCATAGCTCCTTATTAGGATTCACTGTGTTGTGGGTGCCACGGACAACACACCCAGACCGAGAATAGAATGTACATATATAATAATGTACAGGTATATAAAGGCTCATCACAAAAATATTGCTGAAGAAGTAATTTTATTAAGAAAAAATATTAAAATTTTGACGTAAAAATAAATTGGCTAAATAAATAATATTAATTATCGACCTTTACTTTGTAAAGAAACATAATGTCCTATATTTTAGTAAAAGAAGTAGTAGTAGTGATTTTAAAAGAAATTATTACAAAATTACAATAAATAAGTAACCAAACCACGGGGAGAAATTAATCAGTAAAATAAAGTTTTGTGCGCAAAAAACATTTTTCAATTGGTTACTGCAACGCAACTGTGGCTATGGCGCCCAACATGTGACAGGATTTTAAACATGGCTACTGTCAAATGATACAGTGGCGGGGATGTCCCTTAACCCCAATTTCAAAATAAGACGACCATGCCATTTTGTCCATATATGCCGTACGTATTTCAATTATTATCATATTTTGTGTAGTAAGTAGGTATGTAATACAAATAAATTATTATGAGACTTTTAAACATAAGCGTTCTGTTTTTCCACAAATTGCAATTCGTTTCAGTAATTAATTTTAATTTAGATTTGTTGTAAGTACTTCGTTTTACTTTTTGGGTAAATAACGCAATTTCCTGCCAATCGCAATAAAAGTCTACGCCGAGGTATACGTTTTATGATTAAGAGTCCAACGAAGCTTAAATTACAATAACTGCCATGGTTTATTTGCAGTTTCCAAGTCGTGACGATATGTTTTCCGTTGTGTAATAAAACCACAAGTTTAATCGAAATATTTAAAGGTTTCCTATCACGCAAGGCGGTTCGCTGAGGAATTTGTTAGCGTGAAACAAATGGATTAACTCAAGCTAGTCTTAAATAAGTAGCGGTGATAGCTTAGTGGTTAAGAATTCGGCCTCCTAATCGGAGAGGCCGGGTTCGAATCCTAGGACACGCACTATTGATTTTTCGGAGGTATGTGCGTTTTAAGCATTTAAATGTCACTTGTTACAAACGGTGAAGGAAAACATCGTGAGGAAACCTGCATGCCGGAGAGTCCGCAAAACTCAAAGGTGTGTGAAGTCCGCCAATCTGCACTTGGCCAAGGTGGTGGACCATGGCCTTAACCTTCTCATTGTGAGAAAATAAGCTCTGTGCTCACTAGTGGGCCGTGATTGGTTGAGATGATGAATGATGATGAAAAGATGATGAAAAGAATCTACACCAACGTAGGTAACGATATAACCTACTGAGACCTGTTATTAACTTTTGTTTGACTCATGTTGATACGTTCCCTTGTTTGTCATATAACATTTTCGATCGCTATAAAATCGACGTCTACGTGATATTTTTAACGCCACGACAGCAGTTTATTTTGAATAAAGGATGGTGTGCAAAAACCTGTCATTCACACGAGCGTGCCTCGTAATGTATGGATAAAAAAGCTGCAAATAGTGATGAATATATTATACTGGGATTTCCGAACACACTGCAGTGCGACAATGCGGTTATTGAAAATATGCGACTTTTGGCTTCAAAAATACATAATTATAGCTTAACCTCATGTCTCGTAAAACGGAAATATGGCAGCTAAAGGGTCCTTGGTCCAGTGATGGACACACATCTGCGACATTAATTAATGTTGGTAAAGGTAGGGAGGGCATTTTTAATATTGATATCAATGGGATGTGGGTAAATCAGCGCGACAATTAAGTCAGTCACTCTCTTGGCCACAGCCGCCGATCACATCTATGTATGTCGTTCTTAATTTCTAGTCTTCTTCCGTACTACACACGATATCATACCTAATATTTCTTATTTTTCCGATGCTGAGTTCGAAAAAATACATTTTATTTGGGGTCCTACACAAAAGAACAGCTACAAATAGTATATTTGGACAATGACATGATTTTACGATTTCCTGACGCCATTGTTACTTCCCTTACATTCCGTGTTTCCGACTGTTCCCGTTTTAGTGTACATTGAAAGCCTAGTTTTTCAATAGTTTCAATAGAAAATAAAAACTATGTAGTATCAGGCACATGAACATATGTATATGTACATACATAGCTTGTATTACCGCACTTGGAATTGTTGTCGACTGAGCAAAACGCTGTCATAAAAGTAGGGCTTACAATATGAAACTTCATCATCTTTGTTACAACGCGCTGAATACATCGGATACATGAACAGATTATATTCATACAGTTTTGGGATATATTTCTTATGCTGCAGTTCAGAGTATGAATTATTTCAAATAGATAAAAAATTACCGGTTTTCAGAAAATTTACTTGTACTCTGACAGAACGCTACGTACTATTAGGTACTACATAATAGGAACGAGTATACATCTATATGTGCAAATGACGGTCGTTGTGGATATTTATTTTTCGCAGAAAAATAAGTTATTTCTCCGAACATTTCATTTTTTCACTTCGTTACTATTCAACTGAATGTGAATAATAAAATAGGCACATGCGTCAACAAGGAACTGCTACAATCTTAAATTCTTAACTAAATTATAACGTTTTACGATGGTTTCATTTAAATCCATAACTCAATTAAATTAACTCATTTTTAAAAAGATTTAAGCTTCTTAGATTGGTATCAATCTAATTAGTAAAGACTGATTGTTAAAAGTTGCCGCCTTCTAGAAAAATAACGAAAACTATTACTTTTTGTCAGTAGGTATGTTATGTTTAAGTAAATTCATTTTGCAAAAATAACTAATCCTACTTCCTACTAATATTATAAATGCGAAAGTTTGTAAGGATGTGTGTGTGTGTGTTTGTTGCACTTTCACGCAAAAACTACTGAACGGATTTTCATGAAACTTTGCAGTAATATAGCTTAGACATCGGAATAATATAATTTGTTATTTATAGAGATTTCTGAAGGGATGGGTTTCCCGAAGCGAAGCGAGGACGGATAATTACTAGTAAACTATATTTCAGAATATATATCGGTACCTAAAAATAGACATAGGTAGATTCCGCACCCCTTTTATCGTTCAGTGCAAAGGTTTCTCTTTGAAAGCTTGTGTTGACAGCGCTCAGTTACCAAACGAAGCGTCGAAAATTCGCGTAGGATGTACGACCAAAGTGTTTTTAAATTTTTTTGCCTCCATCCTTGTTATGCCTTTGAGCGTTCAAGTTATAGACTTGTTTGAGATCAGCCATCGCTAGAGGACGATAGCAAAAACGTATTAACTAACTAGAGAACCGCCCGCGTTTCGCTTCGGGATCCGTAGGTAACAGCCACGTAGGTCCCACTCCCGTAGGAATCTCGGCTAATAAGTAGCCTATAATATGAGATACTGGAACATCAGATATAACATTTGCCTATGACATATATACATATATACATACATATAGGTAAGTAATTAGTATTTGATAGCGTGAATCAGATCTTGCAAATGAATTTTACTAACGCCATCTATTAATAACATCCGGCACTAAATATCTAGCCAGTAACAAAACATCGATCTTCCCATGGGAATGAGATGTTTTTCCGCGGTAAAAAGTAGCCTACGTCGCTCTCCACCCTCCTAACTATCCCGACACACATAAACCATACCATATAACAGCCATGTTGCGACGTGAAAGAGTCACAAACAAACAAACAAACAAACACACTTTCACATTTATAATATTAGTACGGAAGTACGGATATATGAGCTTAACGATTGGGTAAATGGAATGGATTGGATTTCATAGTGTTATGATTCCTGTAAGAGCAACATTAGATAAAAGCCCGGCTTCCATACAAATAGTGGACATCTCCTTTAAACACAGTTTTTTTAATTCCTTTTCATTTAGTTCTAGGACTACTACCTAGAAATTCTACTTTCAAATTTAAAAAAATCTAATAAATCCATTTTATGTGGCTACTGAATAATGCAGTTTACTAGTGAAGTGGCGCTACACCAAGTAGGTAGTACACAACAAGACATACCTACCTACTAAAATTTGAACAAAAAAATTACCTTTTTATTTAACCTAATTTGGTTTGGTTTTATGACGTTAAGTAGAACTACTTATTTAATTTTCACAATCTGAAAAGTCACGCTGAATCTGAAAGAATCACGGAAAATCTGAAAAGTTTGGCCAGATTTTTCGACCATTAGTGTACCTATGCTTATTTTGCTTTTACATTTTGCTGGGTCGGTAGTTGCCGTCCTCACTTATTTATTATTTATATTATATACGAGCTTACTTATAGATAACATGTAGGTAGGTAGTTTTCTTTCTTCCTTTCTTAATAGAAATAAATAATGTAGACAAAATAGAACTAAAATCTCCATGATTTTTCTAACACAATGCAACTACTTATACATAAAAATATGAAATAGAAACAATATTGGCATTATGTCGTGAAATGTCATTATCATACGTGCGTGTACTTTCTATATTATTTTAACCGTGATTTTAACCGACTTCAAAAAAGAAGGAGGTTCTCAATTCGACCGTATAATTATGCTTTTTTATGGCCGTTCAGCGATTTTTTCGTCGTTTATGGGCCGATTTTGATAATACTTTTTTTGTTGTAAAGTAGATATGCGCAGTGGGGTCCCCTGATAAGGACACCAGGATTAGGAGTTTTTGAGTTATCTCTGCTTATCAAGGTTGAAGTCGGTTATTTTTTTTTTTGTAAAAAGCAATTATTAACCAACTTAAAAATATAATTGCTTTTTACAAAAAAAAATAACCGACTTCAACCTTGATAAGCAGAGATAACTCAAAAACTACTCGCCAGATGGCGCTCAATTCAACATGGAAGTGTAGAGTTCTCCTCACTACAAATTAATCAAGCCTAAACACTATACCTATAACTGCAGTAAATCGTTGAGGAGTTCCCTCAACTGTCTTTCGGCTTCATCAGATCGACTCCTTCATGAAATGATAGCGCTTTAATGTACTTATGATAACATGAACAAACACACTAGTCGTCCATACAATTTTCGAAAGTTCCCCTCGATTTCTCTGAGATGCCATCATCAGATCCTGGTGTCCTTATCAGGGGATCCCACTGCGCATATCTACTTTACAACAAAAAAAGAATTATCAAAATCGGCCCATAAACGACGATAAAATCGCTGAACACCCATAAAAAAAGCATATACCTACTTATACGGTCGAATTGAGAACCTCCTTCTTTTTTGAAGTCGGTTAAAAACTCCAAAAATAACTTTAGAATACAATACAAATATTCTTTATTGTGCACAAACAGGACATTACAACATAGATATTATTATTATTATTATTATTATTATTATTATTATTATCATGATATTTCCTTTTACTCGACTCTAGGTCGGATGTTTAGAATCAGGTACGGGCTTATGCCAAGTATTCTGATTCTTTTGTGTTGTGATGTCATTGTGATGGTGGTGAGTGATTGTGGTTTGGTGACTGTGTGTCAGCCTGTATGTTGTGTGTTCGTGTGGATGTAATATCTGGTGTGTATTATTATTATTATTATTATTATTATTATTATTATCATAGACTAATTATTACTTTCCAATATACTTAAAAATGACATATTATTATATAAAAATTTAGAATCTAACGTTGCCGTGCCCTACCGGGTTATGTGCGCACTGTTTGTATTATTTTTCAAATTTAATAAGATCTTATGTATACATTTTTGGCAATAAAAAAATAAATAAATAGATTTACTGGAAAGAAATTTCACAAAAGGCGGTCTTATCGCTAAGCACCGATATCTTCTAGACATTCCAACAATTTCGCTTGTAAGTAGATGTATTGACACAAAAGCAATAAAAATTATAGTCTTCCCCGATACTGTTCTTAATATATCCACGCGTTATTAAAATAGATTTTCCGTATATTTTATACGAAATAAATAATCTTTTGATGTGGCCGTCGGAACCGCGTCAGCCAGGTGGAAAATATTAGCGCAATGTGCAGCGAACCGAACTACGGCGTCCCTAATCTACTTACGTTACTTCAGCTCAGCCCTTCGCAAGTATGAGCAATTTGTTTAATCTGTAGGATTTACTAAGGTAAAATATAGGTAAATACAACAGTCATACAGATATTTTTCTATATGAATTTTACTATAGAATTGTTTTTTTATGGTACGTGTTATGTATGGTACATGTTCGCATTAATGTTATAAATGTCATTGCGATAGAAATAAAAATATTATTATAAAAACAAAAAACCCGACTGTTTACAAAAGAACTCAAAAGAAAAAAGACGTGTGGCACTCGGAGACTGCCGCGGTAAAGCTATTGCAATAGTTGCAATAGCATTATATATAAATTAACAAAACAAAAAATAATACTGCATTTGTGATAATAATAAAATTGTTACGTTATAATGGGCGGACATCTCACGGGGCGATTTGACATAATATGATGAAGAGTAAAGCAAACTATACAAAATATATTTCTGAACGCACGCAATACAACAACCAAATGTCATTATTTATAGTGTCATTATTTTATGTCATGTATGATGTATGTCTACATGTCTATGTTATTTTGCATGTTTTAAATCTAAATACGCGATAATTCGACTATTATGAATACATGTTGTCGATTCCAACGCCTTATTTAATCCAGATCTACATGTAATTATTCTTAAAATACCGAACCGACGGGGCGAAAATCAAATGTTTGACAGGTAAGATTTGTATGGGAAATTAAAATTTTCATTTTTAGTATTTTCCTCGCAATTTTTCCATATTTTCTCATCGCTGCAACCTTCCCTGAACTTCCACGAATATTTCAAGACTAAAATTATCAATCAATCAATCAATCAATCAATCAATCAATCAATCAATCAATAGTCTTTATTGTGGAATACAGGTAGGTACAATTTTCTTCGATGTTACAGATAGAATATGAACTCTGTATTCCCGCCACAAGCGGGCATACAATAATTATCACACAAAAAATAAAACTAATGAAATTCATACATAAAAATAAAACTAATGAAATCATTAAATTAATTTCAGAAACATCAAAAAATATATATACATCATGTCATTATTATTATTATAGTAGTCATCGTTGTCGAATTATCAATTAGTTATACAAATAATTAATAAAATAAAAAATAGTATTAAATTAAATAAATTATCCTAATTATTATTTCATTAAACACAGCATTACATTATTACATAAAAATTGAACCATTAATTTAATCCATCTGTTAGGTATTCATTTATTGTATAATAACACTTGTCAATAAGCAAACGTTGTAAGGTTTTTTTAAATACTTCAACATCATTAATGCTCTGAATTGATGAAGGTAGTTTATTATAAATTAGTGGTGCTTTGGCAAAAACGCTCTGTTTAAATAAACTAGTTTTACAATGAACTGCACATAGTTTTTGTTTGTGCCTTTCTCGATCATGGAATCTGAATAAGTTTGAGTTTGCTTTGATGAATACACAACACTCCAGTATATAGAGACATGGAACTGTTAAAATTTTTAAGTTAAGAAAGTGCGGTTTACATGAATCTCTTTGTTTGAGATTACAAATAGATCTTATGCATTGTTTTTGTGCTTTGAATATACGATCCTTTTCAACAGAGTTTCCCCAGAAAATAATACCGTATCTAAGAGTCGAGGAAACACAGCCATGATATGCTGTCAAAAGCGCTTCTTTGTTGACGATTTTCCTTAGCATACGCAAAGCAAATGAAAGTTTACTAAGTTTTTTGCAAACATAGCTTACATGCGATCTCCACTTCATGTTAAAATCAACATATATTCCTAAAAACTTTATAGTATCAGACGCATCTATTTTTTTACTTTGATAAGATATGTTAGGCTTGCCATTGTCAATTTTGCGTTGTGAAAAATTCATTATTTTAGTTTTTTCTAAATTAATATTTAAATTATTCGATTTAAGCCATTCAATAATACATGTCAAAGAGTGATTAATGTCAATTTCTAAAATGTCCAAGTTTTTATTGTCAAATAGAATAGTGGTGTCATCTGCAAATAATGTCATATTAAATTTTTGTAATATACTGGGCAGGTCATTTACATATACAATAAATAATAATAAGGCCGATTTGGCCTTGTAATATTGTTATTTATATTATGTAATTATATGTAAATGACCTTATATTTAATATTAGCCAAATCGGTTTAGCCGTTATAAAGTAAAAGTTAGTTAACTCAGTTAAAAGTTCTGGTATTTATCGATAGATGTCACGAGTAGGGGGTGTTAGGTTTTTTTCTAGTTTTTGAACTATGTATCGCATAAAAAACTTGAAATATCACTTTTTTTGTCTTCTACGTGTTCTAACCTCTTCGCTCTGCTCGGACGCAGTGGCGGAGAGGAAAGTTCGTGCAAATAGCGCCGTCGTCGGTCCGAACACGATTACCATTCACACACAAAAGCTTATTTCCCATCCTGCCCCGAACTTCATCTTGCCCCGGTCTCCCCTATTGGATAAATCCATAATTCGACGATTCTGCGTTGGTATTTGCGTCGTACATATAAAAGATATAAAAAATATAGTCGACGGCTTGAAGATACCATTGTTATATTTACGCGTTGTATTGTACTATACGTGTCAACGTGCTGAAGTCCATGTCAGTACTGTACCACTCACCGGGCGTAAACCGGCATCGACACCGGCACAATGGAAAAACGAAGACCCGGCGCCGTGCCATGCCGGTGCCGGGCCGGTGCCGGACCGGCTAAATGGACAGTACTGACATGGTCTTCAGCACGTTGACACGTATAGTAAGTACATTACAACGCGTAGATATAACAATGGTAACTTCAAGCCGTCGACTATATTATTTGTTTCTTTTACGAGTATATCTACGACGCCAATACCAACGCAGAGACGTCGAATTATGCATTAATTCAATACTTAAAGTCAGATACTTAGAATGAACATAATATAGCCTTTTGAAAAGTTGAAAATGGGTCCCAGAAAATTCTTAAAATCCATACTTCCATACTAATATTATAAATGTGGAAGTGTGTTTGTTTGTTTGTGCCTCTTTCACGTCGCAACATGGCTATTATATGGTATGATTTATGTGTGTGGGGATAGTTAGGAGGGTGGAGAGTGACGTAGGCTACTTTTTTCCGCGGGAAAACATCTCATTCCTATGGGAAGATCAATGTTTTGTTAGTTGCTAGATATTTAGTTCCAGATGTTGTTAATAGATGGCGTTAGTAAAATTCATTTGCAAGTTCTGAATTACCCTATCAAATACTACATGTAATTTACTTATGTCATAGGCAAATGTTATATCTGATGTTCCGGTATATCATAATTATACCTAATAGGCTACTGTTTAGCCGAGATTCCTACGGGAGCGGGACCTAAGTGGCTGTTACCTACGGGTCCCGAAGCGAAGCGCGGGTGATTCTCTAGTATTTTATATAGGTATCCATACTATAACCGAGGACACATTTAACTATTTGTTGGATACAAATTATCCATCTGAAAATTCTCTTTATCTCCCTCCTAATCGCCCCGCGCACTAACACACGCACACGGCTACAATTCATATACAATACACATGCATTTTTGCCAGGCCGGCACCGGCGCCGGCGGGACTCAATGCCGGGCCGGCGCCGGCGCCGGTAAGTGGAAAAACGAGCCATACATTTTCCTACATTTTTGCTTCACCGGCACGCCGGTGCCGGTGCCGGGCCGGCTAATGGAAAAACGCCCATACATTTTCCTACATTTTTGCTTCACCGGCACGCCGGTGCCGGTGCCGGGCCGGCTAATGGAAAAACGCCCAATGTTTGTCCCCGCCTGCCTCTTTTTCTTCCACTTTCTTGCGCCATTTTGAAAATTCAAATAGCTACATGACACTAACACAGTTCTGACGAATTCAACGATACCTCATATGTCGAAATCCGTTCAACCGTTTGGGCTGTGGGGCCCGACAAATAAATGGACAAACATCAGCCCCGGATCTTCATTTTTTTTTAGGCGGGGCAAAAACTGAAAAATGCCGCCCCGCCTAAGTACTTATGTTTATTTTCATCTTTATCATCCATATTATAATTCCAGCTATCAGATGTCCACAAATTGCTTGAAATTTGGACAAAGCCTACTTAGGCCTTCCGGAAACAATGCATCCATCATTGTTCATAGTTTCTGATAAATCTTGGATCACGCACAAAAAAATTGCATTTTTTGTCTTAGAAAATAAAAGCCAAGATCTTTTAACCCTTTCGCAATTAGCCAATTTCGCAATTAGCCAATTTTGTACCACATAGGGTCAACTCACACCGAGACGAGACGCGACGCGACGCTGCGCGCAGTCTTTCAAAGAGCGGCTCAAAATAGAACTTTATTTTCTACACGAAAAGATACACATTTCATTGTGAGAATTCAGAATACGTTGCTTCATGCAGCGCTGCGTCTCGTGACGCCTCGCGGCGTAGCGCGGTGCATCGCTACGCAGCCGTGCATCGTCGGTACGCGCGGCGTGCAAGAGCCGCGCTGCGCCTCCCAACGCCAACGCCGCGCAACGCCGCGAGGCGCAGCCGAGGCCGCCGCCGTCCGTCCAGACTTCGTGGTGAATTGATGCGGTTCGGTCGAGTGTGCGAGTGAAAAAATGAAAATATAATGATAGACTGGGATCTTGGTATAATCTGACTTCCTGTAGAAGAGAAAGAGCACGTGGCGAATGAAGACACATTCCGCTGCGCCGCACGTCTTCTCGCTGCGTCGCGCGCGCGACGTCTCGCTGCGCAGCGAGGCGTCGTGTTGCCAACGATTTTACGATGCACCTCGCGCCATTGAGATGCGTCTCGCGGCGGCGCGCGGCGCAGCGCGAAATCACTGGCCTGGCTCAGGTTGCTCTTCGCACATCGATAAAGATGGTGAAGTTGGCACTGTAAAATCTTGATCCATTTGATCGAGTAAAGTGCCAAAAACATCCTCTAACTCAATATCAACTTCGGAATTGCAGCAGATACTGACGAGTTACCCCTCTGCGAAGCCAATTTTTCATATTATCTGCACATTGTTTTCCCTGCAACTCCTTATATTTAGCCTTTTTCCACTCCTTATAGATTTTTTCTTGGCACACTCATAATTACAACCTGTAAACAAAAATACCTAATGATACAGAAGACCGAGGTTTATAATCAGCCGCTATGTGTTGCCTTTGTGGACTATGAGAAAGCCTTCGATTCTATCGAGACCTGGGCGGTACTAAATTCTCTCCAGTGGTGCCGAATCGACTACCGGTATATCGAGGTGTTGAAGTATTTATACACATCAGCCACTATATCCGTCAGAGTACACGACACAGCAACGAACCCCATTCAGCTGCAGAGAGGTGTCAGACAAGGGGACATTATATCCCCAAAACTGTTCACCACTGCGCTGGAAGACATGTTCAAGCTGATGGAGTGGAAACGACGTGGCATTAATATCAATGGCGAATACATCACACACCTGCGGTATGCCGACGATATAGTAATTTTGGCGAGATTCATGAAAGAACTTAGTACAATGCTCGGGGACTTGAACAGCGCCTTACAACGGGTGGGTCTTAAGATGAACATGGACAAGACGAAAATCATGTCGAATGCCCATGTCACGCCCGTACCGGTCGTTGTTGATGGCGCTGCACTCGAAGTTGTAGACGAATATATTTACCTGGGACAAGTGATCCAAATGGGTAAGTCAAACTTCGAGAAAGAAGTCACTCGTAGAATGCAACTCGGATGGGCTGCGTTCGGGAAATTACGTCACATCTTGTCGTCCAAAATACCTCAGTGCCTGAAGTCGAAGATGTTCGAGCAGTGTGTGTTGCCAGTGATGACATACAGCTCCGAGACGTGGTGCTTTACGATTGGTCTAATCCACAAGCTCAAAGTCGCGCAGCGGGCTATGGTGAGAGCTATGCTTGGTATTTCTCTACGTGATCGAATCAGAAATGGGGAGATCCGTAGACGAACGAGGGTAACCAACATAGCTCAAATAATTAGCCGGCTGAAGTGGCAATGGGCCGGCCATATAGCTGGAAGGACCGATAACCGTTGGGGAAGAAAGGCCCTCGAGTGGAGGCCCTGTCTCGGAAAAAGGAGCGTAGGACGCCCCCCGACCAGGTCTGACGACCTGAAGAGGACAGCGGGCGTCCGCTGGCTTCAGAAGGCGCAGGACCGGTTAGAGTGACGCAAATTAGGGGAGGGCTATGTCCAGCAGTGGACGCAAAAACGCTGATGGATGGATGGGTGGATGGATTTAGGCATATTGTTTGGCTGAACCGATTTTGATACGGTTTTCAGTATCGTGTTTATCAGACTAAGGAGAAGGATTTAGGAATATTAACCGCGTTTAACTGAACCGATTTTTACTTTTCGGCGTTAAAGTCGGTTCTATTTTGCTAAAAGTTATGAACTATGCCTACGCGCGTCGCGAATAATAAAATGTTCGTGCAGCACGTCTCACTCCACGCTCAGGGTGTCGGTCAAGTTGATATGGGCATGAAATTCCTGTGCTTGTACTATTATTTATTCCGTGGTCAAAGTTAAATAAATGAAGAGTTGTCCATTGGTCCGTGAAGTGTGAATTTGGCCGCCCCCTGAATTTGCCGCCCGGGGCATGGGCCCCGGCTTGCCCCCCCCTAGATCCGGGCCTGACAAACATACATACATATATACATACACTCGAAAAACATAACCCTCCTTCTGACGCAGTCGGGTAAATAGGCGTAAAAAAGTGTAGACCTCTAGTTAGCGTAGCCAACTTGAGGAGACCAACGAGAAGGAAACGAGCAGGCTGCATCAGCCAGCTGCTGTCGCCCATGACGCTGTAATCGATCTAGAACAAGACTCAATTTAGGGAGTAGATTAGTACCAATGTTCAGTTGACAGATGGTCTTAGAATGATAGTTGGGTAGATTGAGCTATTGCAGTGTATTTATGTTATGTACTATGCTTTGTCTCGACAAAACTGTTTAGATGTTGGGATTTTACGACATTTTTGTGTAAGTAGCTTGACGTAACTTGTCTCATTTATAATTCAGAAAGTAAAATGGTACGTAAAAGCAATTTTCTCATAACGTGAAAACGTAAGTCCTTTGTAGCTGCTCGATAGACTTAAGAACAAGTAAAAATGCGGGGAGGTCGTAATTTGTGAGCGGGCACGTTTCGTAGTAACCTCCGTACCCCAGCTTCGTCCGTGCCCCATTGACCCACATTTTCGGCCTTGAACCGTGTAGGTTTCCTCGTACTGTTCCCGTGACGTCATGAGCCCTTTGCTGCTCTATTACTTGTTATTTCTCCTAGTGGATCATAGAACTGAAATGAAAAAGACTTAAGTAATACATTACTTTAAAGCAACATCGACGTAAATTTTTTAAAACGTCAATTTAAATGCGAAATCTTTGCAAAATATAAGATGCTACTGATAGGAATCAGTAATGATAACAATAGTATCGATATATGAATATATAACATTTTGTACTAATTGAGGAATTCTACAAAAAATAATACTAAAACAATAAATTGATCGTGAACGAATGGATTTTCCTGAATAATGCAAGCGTAGCGGGTGCTACGCTACGCCAGTAGCCGGTGCTACGCTTGCATTAATCATGAAATTCTCAAAATGATATCAAAATTATGAGTCCTGGTAAAACTACTCTGAAAGTTTCAATTGATTTTAATAATTAGCTGACAAATCTGAAGTTTGTTTAAAGCTAAGAAAATAACCCGTATGATAATGATTTAAATAGTCAAGTCAAAGTAAAATAAGTATTAATATAAATCGTTTTTATTCCCTATCCTACATTTATATTTCGACACTAGGTATGCTGAACTATTTCATAATTATGGCACATCAATAAATATTGTTACGGAAATATTGATAACAATAGTAACGAAATATTAACATTTTTATTGAAAATATGATATTTGCCACTGATTAATGAAGCTATACTAATAATTTATACAAATAATATAAAGCGGAAGAATTTGTTTGTTCATTTAAACGCGAGGAATGTCAAATTTCTCGTCGTTCCACTGGTGGTACCGGTGGTACGACTGATGGTACGACGAGGAATACACCCGCTAACCTCAGGAACTTACTGGTCCGATTTGAAAAATTCTTTTTGTTTTGAATAGTCTATTTATTAAGGAAGGCTATGTAACATCACGCTACTACCAATTTGTTGCAGGACGTATGCCGGGTCCGTGATTACATGTTCTTATATTTTATACTTAGCTCACCTTAAAAATGATATATGGGAAGAAGCTTTCAAAACATAAAGCTATTCGTACTAAATCATAACGCACGGAACGCCTTACGACTCACACATGCACCGAACATTGAGTTAATTACACCGTAAGCCATTTACTTTGCAGTATAATTGCGTTCATAATAGATATGGTTGCGTGATGAGGCAAAGCCATGTGACTTACATTTAATACTGTTAACACGTAGATGTGAAATCTGCGATTACGCTCGAGTAATTAATAATTGCATTGTTGTTGATAATAATCTCAACGCTGTATTTCTGTGGAAACGAAAAGCTTTTGCAAACTTTACTTGTACAGAAATACCCGTTTTCTGAAATTTATTTTATGTAATAAATTACCAATAAGCAGACGTAACTCTAGGATTTTAATAATTATGAAAACGAAATAAAATGTTCCCAACTAAACGAACCATACCGTTGGACCATGGACAACAAATCAGATTGTTTATTTAGATACACTTTATCGATTCAGCGTCTGACAATTCAGTGCACAAGGAAAGCTTTACACAATACAAGTGGACGTGGAAATCCATGTGGTTATTTCCCGACTACGATCGTTTTCCAACTCATTGGATCGGACCTTTTGTGGGAGTGACACAACACTGTTACAGGGAAACGATACGTGGATAACAGGTATTGCTCGACGGGACTACTACGTTTATTGTTTCAGTTTTGGATTTTATTATGGAACTGGTAAACCCACCCTCGCTTCGTTTCGGGAAACCAGTTTCTTAGTAGCCACATTCCAAAATTGGTATGGTTTCTAAAAAAAACATTTTATTTAAGTAGAGCTTACCAATATATAATAGTACAACCGCCGTTTCGGAAATCATTACGGACAACATCACACCCAAAGTTACAGAAATGTAAAGATCATTATTCTGGGTTCATTTGTCATAATAAAATACCCCAAGTAATAGTCCATCTTATTTTCATCCACAGACAGCGATTGGTTATAGATTTTTCCCATAGATTTTTTTACAGGAAACTTACTGGTAAACATAAATTTCATGTCCCATGGTTCTGCTTCGATGGATATAACTATGAAACCATTATTCTGTTATATATTAGTATAGCGTAATTTTAAATTTCTTATTTTAGAGGAAGATCAAAAAATCAAAAAAAAAATATGAGTTATTATTATAACCTAGTTCCGTGACAGAAGTCTCTTATAATTTTAGGTACCTACAGATGAGGTAATCTGAAAACGAAAATGAATAGGCAGGTACTCTATAATCGCTATCCCGTGGGAAATTAAAAAAATCCGACCTTAATACGCTGGTCTGCATTATAAAGAAAATCGGAAAGCAAAATATTTTTGTAGTGGATGGACATAGATTGGGAGTTGGTATATCTGACTTAGTTAGGAGCGCGCTCAGGATTTCATGTAACGAAGATGCACATTCTATCCCGTTACAGCTTAATTTGTAGATATTTCTGTTTAATTAGTGTAATACCTATTGCCCGTCCGCTTCGTTGGACGTAAGATAGTGATTATTATATAACTAGGCTCGATTATATTAATGAAATGTAATGTAGATGTACAAATTGGCTATACTGCGAGACACCACAGGATATATGTATGTTAACTTATTGAATAAATTTTATTATATCAAGTAGATACATATTTTCAATAATAGGCACTTGTAGCAGTCCGCATTATATAATATTGTTATCGTTTAGATAGAGTAATCCATTTATATCAAACGGTTCTCTGATATAAATAGTGAATGTGATTTTTGGTAATAGAAATATGATGCTATTTCGTTTGGCTGATAAATATCTTATTTGTACGGGAAAACAAGCACGATAGATGGTACGCATGCAATAACACTAAATATTTGTTACGTCAGTTTATTGGTTTTCTGTAACAATATAACATTATTTCATTTTGACTTCAATATTATACGTGGTTATACGACGGGCGGATACGATTTATTGCCAAATAAGGAGATGCATACCTATTATTTTTGTATATTTTGGAATGTTAAGAGCTATTCTAGTACCTAATAAAAGCGAATAAGCTCGGATTTAGTGTCAGAGCTACATCTTATGGCCTCATAGCCTCATACTGAGAAAGTAGGTCTCGAAGATAAGTAATATAATACCTAAGTGATTTTTGTAGCATTTTTGAAATATACCTTCCTACTTTTTGATTAATATGTAGGATTGATTTTATTCTGTAAGGCCTGCGTACGATTTTATAGATTAAATTTGAATTCCTTCTATTTTTCATAAAAGAAAATAAAAAAAAACATTTTTTACTAATAAATCATCTAGAAAGCACTAGATCCACACTGAATAATATGAATTTTTAGATTTTAATGAAATGTGAGTTAGCCCAGCCCTTGTCAGCAGAATTGGCGGCGCGCCAGTCTTCCTACGCGCGCCCTTTGCGTATAGACTGAAATATCACTCGATGAAAATACTGATACCGAGATATACTTCATTATTTTTCTTAGTAGTTCGACATCCTAACTTTTTCAATGGTAATTTCAATTCCATTGTAAGTGTAAGGAAGGAAGACTGTAATAAACATACTACCTTTGTGTAAAATAACTCTTTTTTCACATCGGGTTGTGACTTCTGAATTTATTCCATTGTTCGGATCTAGTGTTATTAAAACCTGTGGCTACAAAATGTATTGTGATGTGATACCTCACAGCCGATTTCGGCTACAGCGATGCTTCGGGACTCCGTCTAAGTCTGAGTGATAGGGCTGAGATTGTAAGCTCTCTGGTGGGCTCTCCAGTGACTTATGTATCCTATTTTGGCCTTGAAAGTACGACCGCAATAGGTACATGTGAGCACACCATTGTCATAATTGTATGGAATAGCAGCAGGTGGACGGAGCTTAACTTTAAATAATTCATTTACATTTAACCACATCACTTTTGATACAATAGTAAAAACCTTCAATTCTATTAATATTAAAAAGTCAACTGATCTTTGTGGTCTTTCTACAGTTGTCATTAAATCAATTATAGCCTCCATTGCACCACATTTATGTATTATTTTTAATAAATGTATAGATGATGGCAGCTTTCCTAATTTAATGAAGCATGGTAAAATAATACCCTTATTTAAAGCTGGTGAAAAAAGCGACCCCACTAATTATAGACCAATATCTATTTTACCAGCTCTTAGTAAAATCTTTGAAAAAATTATCTACAACCAGCTGCTGTCACATTTCTCTAAAAATAAATTATTTCATGCAAATCAGTTCGGTTTTTCGAGAGGAAAAAATACTACTGATGCGGGCATTGCTCTTCTCAAGCACATTTTTGCTGCCTGGGAGTGCAAACAGGATGCTATTGGCATATTCTGTGACCTCTCAAAGGCCTTTGATTGCGTTGATCACAAGATATTAATAAATAAACTTAGGCATTATGGTATCTCAGCACTATCCCTTAGCCTTATAAAGTCTTACCTGTCTGAGCGTATACAAAAAGTAGTGATTAATGGTATAGAGTCCTCAGGAGCACACATTTCTATGGGTGTGCCTCAGGGATCAATACTGGGACCATTGCTATTTTTAATATACATAAACGATCTTCCTCATTTTACTCGGGATTTGTGTGAAACTGTATTGTTTGCTGATGATACATCCTTAGTTTTTAAAGTAGATAGAAGAAAACATTGCTTTGACGATGTGAATAATACTGTTTCGCAGATACTACACTGGTTTACTTGTAATAACTTGATGTTAAACGCGAAAACAACCAAGTGTGTCAAATTCACGTTACCGAATGTAAAACAGGTGCCAACTAACATACTTCTAAATGGGGAAGTACTTGACTTAGTAAATTCTACAAAGTTTCTTGGCCTTACGATAGATTCTCGGTTGCAATGGAGTCCCCATATTGAAGCCTTGTCTGGGAGACTCAGTTCTGCTGCTTACGCTATTAAGAAAGTAAAGCTCTTAACTAACATGGAAACAGCAAGACTAGTTTATTTTAGTTACTTTCATAGTGTGATGTCCTAAGGTTTGTTGTTGTGGGGCACAGCTGCAGACATTGAATCTATTTTTATATTACAGAAAAGGGCAGTGCGTGCAATTTACAACCTCAGACCTAGGGACTCGCTGAGAGATCTGTTTAAAGAAGTTAATATACTCACTGTTACATCACAATATATCTTGGATAATATTATGTATGTTAAAAAGTACCATGATAGTTTTTTAAAGAAAAGTGATGTCCATAATATTAATACTAGGAATAAGGCTAAGCTGATTGTACCAAATTTTAGGCTTTGTAAAACTGGTGGCTCGTTCATGGGTAGATGCGTAAAAATTTATAATAAAATTCCGTTAGAATTAACGGAAATGCCATACTGTAAGCTAAAAACTCATGTTAAGGACATTCTTATGACGAAGGGGTGGCTTGAAACTCTGTAGAATTGAACGTTCTGTTTTAAACAGCATTTGCTCAACCTGAAATAACGCTTTACGGGCAGTTAATTCTAATGTTCATAGTAAAAGGTACCGTATTATTAAAGTTTAATTTATCTTGAATACCTTATAGAGAATTAGAAAACCATAAAATATTTTCTTCAAAACCAAACCAAATTTTACTTCACTCCAATCTAAAAATAGCGAGGAATTCTCTTTTTATTCCTGACAAACCCGTCATAATAACATCCATTAGTAGCTACAAGTTACGGCCAACGTCCCATTTAGCAGATAGTGGAACATCCCTAGCGTTGAGCTACTTATTGACGAATTCCCACAATGTGCTATTATGTCCGCAGTGCGGGCATTGTCAATGGGCATAAGCATGGCCACAGAACAATTATTCAGATCAATGTTCAATCGACGCACTTTGCTTTTAAAGGCTGTAAATTCTGTTTTAATTTTAACCGACTTCAAAAAAAGGAAGATGTGCTCAATTCGACTGTTTTTTTAGAATCGCTGTTTCGAGGGTCCTGGGTTCGATTCTCAGCGAGGCGGAAATTTGAATGATGAATTTTATCTTCCGTTTTAGGTCTAGGTGTGTGTCCTTGTCTTGTATGTTGCCGATGGCACCCACGCCACAGGGAATCCTAATGTAGGGATATCAGTGTTCAGTATTTTTTTATGTGCAATTTTTTATGTGCAATTTTTTGCCGGGAAAAGAAATTTTGATGATACTTTTTGTGCGTGTTTCTTTGATTTTATTGACATTTTATTAATTCTTGGTGTAGAAGTTGGTATTTTGTTCGATAAAAGAAAACTGTAAGTAGGATTGTTTATTAATTAAACAGTTAAAATATGTCAATGTCAATATCTTGGAAAATTACTAATAATTATTTTAAACGAAAATTTCTAAAGTAGGTAGTCGGAATTTTCGTTTGGCCGGGATATCATCTGGCTTTACCTGCTTAATTACAAAGTTACGTAGTAGCAGGACAAAAACGACGTTATGAATAACAAATAGGCTTATCCTTACCCTTACCTTAGGCTCCACCTGAATACATTACACTTACCTACTGAATATTTTAAAATCAACGCAACGCTACTTAATTCGCATATAAAGATTTATATTACTCTGCTACTAATTTAAAGCAAAGACGTCTCCAGCAGGTCTGAAAAGGATGCTAAAGTACTTTGGAAATATCGCTAGAAAACCAAGCGAACACCTGAAGAAGTTCATAATTACGGGAAAGATGGATGGCAAGAGACGTAGGATCCAAAAAGATGGACAGATCAGTTTTTCGAACAACGTAACATCCGACTGAGCGAAGCCATACCACAGACCATATACTGGAAAATGGTGGTAGGTAGTTCAAGAATTCTACTGTCAATAAGAGCACCCAAACAGATGAAGATGTTGCCTTTCACTATTCACCTACCAAAGTCCATAAAACTATTAATTTGTTAAAACCCGTTAATCATGACTTTTTTCGTCCCTTCAAATGTATGTGGAACTTCATTTAGAATATTTCATCAAAATATTGCCGGATTATTACATAAGTTAAATATTTTAGAAGTTACTATTGAAGAGCTCATCAGTTGCCACAAAATACCTGAAATTTTATGTTTTACAGAAACCTTTGTAGAGAGAGGTAATGAAAATTTTATTAAACTTAGTGGCTATGATCTAGCATCGTATTACCACCGGAAAAATATGCAAAAAAGGGGGGGTGTTTGTATTCTAGTACGCCAACCGTTACTATTTGAAGAAATAACTTTTTTGACCGAATTTTGTAATGATTTTGATTTTGAATGCTGTGGTGTTAATATTTTAAATTTAAATCTAATAATAATATGTTTATATAGAACACCTACAGCAAATATTGATTTATTTATTTTGAATTTAGATAATATTTTAAGAAAACTAATATACAAAAATAACAAGAAAATAGTCCTAGCGGGGGATCTCAACATAAACATTCTTGAGTCTAGTCATAACACGTCTCTTTTATTAGACTTGATCAAAAATTATAATTTAAATATTCATATTAAAGAGCCTACACGGCAAAAAGCCTGCATTGATCACATTATTAGTAATATTCATGAAGCCAAGGGTGAATTATTAGATCTTTACCTTTCTGATCATAATACTGCTCAAATGCTTAATATTCCGTGCAAAAAAAATAGACCATCAAAGGAATTTTACTACGTCTTTAAAAGGGATTTTGACATTGTTAATTTAAACAAATTTCGCGAATGTCTTGCTAGCCTATCATTTTCCGAAGTATTTGAAACGAATTTAATTGAAGTAGCTTACAACAGCTTCTTTGAACTTTTTTATTTATTCTACCAACTGTGTTTTCCACTTATAAGAATTAAAATATATAAGAGGCGCAAAAACAAATGGATATCCAAAGGCCTTAAAGTTAGTTGCAAGACAAAGCGATATTTGCGGTTTAAGTATTATAAATCGCAATGCGAAAGGGATTCCTATGTTAAATATTCAAAATTATTAAAAAAATGTATCAATGTGTCTATTAGTAATTACAATCAAAAATATATAAACGAATCTAACAATAAATGTAAAGCGTCTTGGAATTTAATCAAAAATGAGAATAACAGCACTAAAATAAACAAATTTATCACCAATCTCGAAGTTAATGGTGAAAACATTAACCAAAGTCATATAATTGCCGAAGAATTTAATAACTATTTCATTGGTTTAACACATCAAGTTAACGGCCACAAAGATAATAATAAAATAAGTAACACGTTACATTCAAACATAAGCAACACCATTTTTCTTCGTCCTTGTAGCTTAAGTGAAATAAAAAAGATAATATTGACTCTAAAAAATACTAATTCTGTTGGGTTTGATGGAATATCAACTAAGGTGATAAAACACTGCTATTGTGAAATCGCACAGATCATTACGTACTTGGTTAATCTTTCCTTTGAATGTGAGTCATTTCCTAGCATGCTAAAAAAGTCCATTGTAAAACCGTTATATAAAAAAGGAGATAAAAAATCAATGGCCAATTATCGACCGATAACCTTAATTCCGATTTTTTCAAAAATTTTTGAAAAAGTAATGTGCATTCGAATAGAGAACTTTATCTCACAAAATAATATAATTCAAAGACATCAATATGGTTTTCAAAAAGGGAAATCCACTACTCATGCATGTTACAATCTTGTAAATGAGATATTAGGAATTCTGGATAATAAAAAACGCGCAATAGGTATTTTTTTTGACATGACGAAAGCTTTTGATTTTGTTTCCCACACATTACTGATCGATAAATTAGAAAAATATGGAATACGTGGTAAAGCATTAAATTGGCTTAAAACATACTTGGAAAATAGAACGCAATGCGTTTCAATAACTGGACTTAATAAAGAAAATGAAGTGATTGAATTTGAATCGACCTATAAACATAATAAATATGGTGTGCCTCAAGGAAGTGTTCTTGGTCCTATTCTATTTCTATTGTATATAAATGATTTACCAAATATAACTAAAAATCCATGTTTTTTATTTGCAGACGACATTTCTATTATTTTGACATTTAATAATGATGACAAAAAAGATATTATTGACGCTAATACTACTATAGACAACATTATTCAGTGGCTAGGCAATAATAATTTACATGTTAATCTAACAAAAACCAATTATGTACAATTCCTGACCAAAAATAAAAAAGAAATCAAAATTAATCTTAAATACAATAATACTGCTATTTCTCAAGTAAACCAGGCCACATTCGTAGGCATAACTATTGATAATAAGTGCAACTGGAAGGCACATATTGAGAAAGTAACCTCTAAAATAAACAGATTTGTATTTGTATTACATAAACTTAAACACACATCGTCACGGACTACTATGCTGACTGCCTACCACGGATATGTTGCGTCTGTACTACGATACGGTCTTGTTATTTGGGGGAACTCACCGGACCTATACAAAGCTTTTTTGGCCCAAAAGAAGTGTATCAGAGCTATTTGTGGGATACCACCTTGGGAATCATGCAAATCCTTGTTCCGTGAATTACAAATTCTTACGTTGCCTTGCATGTATATATTAGAGCTAGCGTCATTTTTAAAAATCAATGGAAACCTTTTTATTAAAGCCAAAGACATATATACGAATAATATGCGTAATCCAGACCGTATTGTGATAGGGAAAAGGATCAATACAACGCTCTATCAGAAAAATAGTTATGTAATGTGTGCCAGAGTATATAATGCATTACCGTCAAAAATCAAACATTTACCGACACAAAAATTTAAAAAAGAATTAAAAAGCTTTCTCATAAAAAAATGTTATTATTCTGTATCAGACTTCTTCGCTGACCGGGATAAATAAATTATGACTCATTACCGACAAATTAATAAAATTATTTTCTACAATCCATACTATGAATATAACAATTGTAATAATTATAATGTTTTTTTTTTATTCCAATGAAATGTGTAATGTATTAATAAGATCATGTGTATTAATTAATGTAAAAATTGTAAGTTTATATGCATGTTACTTCTAAAAATTTATTGACTTATACTTAATTATTTGTTATTTTTCACAATAAAATTTAACAATAAAATTTAATGATATGAACTTAGAATTAAATCAATTAAGATTATTGTACACCCGTTAAGGGTTCCTGTTGAGAACTGTTAACTCTGTCTGTAGAACATCTTGTGTATCATACCAACAGCAACAATAAAGTATATTTCTATTTCTATTTCTATTTCTATTTCTATTACTAATTGAGAACGTTCGTTCTACATTACAATGCTCAACAGTGAGCTTGCAACCGAAGCAGGAACAGGCTAATTTAAAACCAAAACTATTTCGTGTTTCTGTAGTTAAATGAGTATCGAGTAATTTTTTTACTGATAAAATTTCTGCGCACATTCAATTGTGTAACCTAGTGAACCGGAATTCGACAAAAGGCAGAATACTCTCTTTGAAGATTGCCAATTTGTTCCATTATTGAGCCAAGCGAGCTGAAACAGTGACTTTTGTTTGTACTTAAGACTACATTACAACCAAAAATTAAAATACCACTGCCTTACAAAGGTGAAAGAATAGACAGTAACAAATTCAAACAAGTTTCTATTTGATATAAAAAGCTGCTAAGCTACAACCCACTAATGGCTCACTACTGAGAACGGGTCTCTCCTCATTACTGAGGAGGTCTAGAGCATACTCCACCACGCTGCTCCAATGCGGGTTGGTGGAGGGGTTAGTGGCCAACCCAGTTTTGAAAGTTTTCAAGCCACCCGAAGGCCTCCGACATGGCTTAACGGCTGCTATCAATCGATAACAACCGGGACCGACGGCTTTACGTGCCCTCCGAAGCACGGAAGCGCTCAAGAAGTTTTTGCCACTAGCGGTTACCCATCCGACTACCGACCGCGCCCGCTGTTGCTTAACTTTGTCGATCGCTTAGGATCGACGCAAGCCGCCAGGCTATGAGCGATTTGATACGCTAAGAGCTTATACCAATTTAAATAAGTTTGTAGCTCTTTAGTGAAACAAAAAGGAAAGAGGTTATTGCCACAATTGTGGTGTTTATTATTGTAATGTTAACATGTCAAATGCACCGTTTGCGGTGAATATTTTACCGTTCTCAGTATCGATTAAATGCATTATCGTGTCGTGTTTGTCATTATATTACAGGAATAATAAGCACAAATTGTATTTTGAACTTCAGTCTGATTCGTTTACAGTTCAGTAGTTCAATGGTAGCTTACGGTGTATAAAGATCTTTAACATTCATTCCATGAATAGTTGGAGATATCTCCTACAAGGAAAGCGCTTAAGTTCACGGCTCACTACACTCGCCAAGTTCAGGTTAATACATTGAACTGATGGAAAGCTTAGGTTATGTAACTGAGTTAGAAGGTAATTTTAACGAGACGCGAAAGGTTATAAAAATTCATTTGTATGGATATCGAGGACGAAAAATCTTCATATTCCTTACTAGTATTTTGTGTCATGTTCAAGCTTTCAGAAATAGAGCAGTGTGTGCTGACCTTAAATCATTAAGAATAAGAGCGGAAGCGGGTCGTGAGTCGGCGGCCAAATGACGCAAATTTGCAAACGTCTGCACCGGCGATGGCACTACGCTAGGCTCGCGACGTGTGGAGAGAAGGCTCGGGCCTAGTTTGAATCAGAGCTAATTCATTGACAAATAGGTCAAAAGATTCCACTTTCAAAGTGTTCTGTCTTTTTTATAGGAAGCTACGTTGCTGAGAACGCTGTGTTCTGTTCACGGAGTGAAACGTTTAAACGGGAGTCTTTCTTTTTCGTGCTGAAACATTTTCTGTCTTTGAGTAAATCTAGGAAGCGTGTATGAATAAATTACCGAGTTAAATAAATTTTGGCGCAATTTGCAGGTACCTACTGGCTAACATTTTTGGGCACTTTCTTGTGTCATGTCATAGGTCACGATAATCCGGTTTTTACTAGCTTTGTCAGAGGTCTACGAACGCATAATAGTAGATTGTATGACAAGGGTGCAAAGTAATATTTTTTCGGCGAGGGCGTTTTTTGAATCCAGAGCGAAGTGAGGGATTCTAGAGTAGAATCCCGAGCGTAGCGAGGGATTCTTTAGTAGAATCCCGAACGTAGCGAGGGATTCAAAGTACGTCGCCCGAGCCAAAAATATACTTGCACCCGAGTGATACACTCTACTTTTCATCACCCACTATGAGAAAATAATATATATATGTCGGAGATAGGATACTTGTTTGATGCTATTTATTCTGTGGTAGATGAGGTGGTCGATGGTGAATTGATACTCTGTGGCGCGCGGGAGAATTGTCATTCATGGAGAAATATGAAAAGAAATTAATGTCGCGTGCGATCGGAATATTGTTCTTGTAAAAAGTCCTTATTGATTTTAATGCCGTGAATCTCTAATAATAATAAATAAAGTGTATCCGCGAGTGCGAGTGGTTCGATCAATAAATCAATATCGTAATATCGCAAAGCAAATCCAATCAATACCAAAGTAAACCCAAACCGAATATTCATAATGAGCCATACATGAGCATTGAATAAAGTAGCTGGTTGTGTGTTGTTGCGTGGCTCTGAACTCTTGTTTTATTTGACATCCTGACAAGTGCCCCCGTCATATATATAATAGAAAATAATAGAAAATAATACGTAAAAATGCACGAAAACTTAATTTTAATTTGAAAACGAAATCTTAATTTGATTTCTTTTTTTATTATTCAGCTGGCGGGGCCCTCGCGTCGTACCAGACATTCTTTATTCAAACAATATTTGAGTTCGACTTCTTTAGCGCAAAATACTAAAATGTTCTAAATTCAAAATAGGACGGAAAAGATCTAGCCGGACGGAAAAGTTGTATGAAAATTCATTCCCGCCCGCTGAATAGAAAACAGCAACTTTGGAACCCCGTAAGTCCGAACCAAGTCGTCTTTTTCGAATAGGTGTGATGAAAAAGAACATTAAATTCTCGTTTTGGATACTAGACCCCTTATAAATTCGTATTGAAGGAGAGATTACCACACCTTTCTTATAACGACTCATAGTTTGATGTCAGGTTTTGACTGAAATTGATGTGTAAAAATTGGAACGGAATCGTAATTTATCTCTAGTTATGTTTCTTGATTGCCCTCTTCCAGAGCCGCAAGTGATTCAATTTATCGGCCGTCGGGCAGTTTACGAGCGCACTCGTGGCTCGTAAGTCAACGGACTCGTAAATCGGCCGCGCCCAGGTGCTACGCCGGCGAATTGCCGCTCCTGTATATTTTACTTACCTGTGGGTCATTTTACGTAACCATTTGCGTTATTTGCGTAACACTGCCAAATAGTTTAAAGTGTCAGTTCTTAGTCGGAATTATTTTACAAGATTATGTTCGTCATTTGTTTTAATAAATTGGATAGGATTTTTACTGTAGTTAAATTTTATTCGAGCGGTGTACCTACTCCTCAAGTACTTTGTTATATCCTACTAATCCTACTTAATATTATAAATGCGAAAGTTTGTAAGGATGTATGTGAGTGTGTGTGTGTGTGTGTGCTTGTTGCTCTTTCACGCAAAAACCACTGAACGGATTTTCATGAATCTTTGCAGTAATATAGCTTGGACATTGGAATAACATAATTTGTTAAAATTTATAGAGATTTTTGAAGGGACTGGTTTCCCGAAGCGAAGCGAGGGCGGATTTACTAGTATTATAAATGCGAAAGTTTGTAAGGATGTATGTGTGTGTTTGTTGCCCTTTCACGCAAAAACTACTGAACGGATTTTCATGAAACTTTGCAGTAATATAGCTTAGACATCGGAATAACATAATTTGTTAAAATTTATAGAGATTTTTGAAGGGACTGGTTTCCCGAAGCGAAGCGAGGGCGGATTTACTAGTGGATACTAAAACTGTGTTTTGCTTTTAGAGTTTACTAGCTTTTGCCAGCGGCTTCGCCCGCGTGAATTTCGTTTAAACTTCACCCCTTTATTTCACCCACTTAAGTGTCATAAACGTAAGAGTAGATAAAATATAGGTATACTTAATCAGAAAGCTTCGAACTGCTAAGCTATCGGGAGTTACACGTGTTATTGTGAGTCAACCATAAAAGATAGACATATGCTGTCGTGGAATATTTTTTATATAATTTTAAGGAGAACATTTCCGTCATACATGATTTCTGTGTAGCTTTAACCATTAAGGTTGCACACGCGACGGAAGCTTAAAAAATGGAGTAACTTCTCCCGTTTCCCCAACATTTCCCTTCACTGCTCTGCTCCTATTGATTGTAGCGTGATGAAAAGTATACTATAACCAGCGCGGGAGTATGAAAAATAATTGTACCAAGTTTCGTTAAAATCCGTCGAGTAGTTTTTGTTTCTATAACGGTTATACATCAGACAGACAGACAGACAGACAGACAAAAATTTTACTGATTGCATTTTTGGCATCAGTATCGATCCCTAATCACCCCCTGATAGTTATTTTGGAAATATATTTAATGTACAGAATTGACCTCTCTACAGATTTATTATAAGTATAGATAAGCTATTTTAGATCTTTTTAATTTTATCATAAAATGTATTTTATTTAAACTTTGAATCAGTATTAACAGTAATAGACATTTTAAGGTATATTAGATATTTTAATGTATGTATCAAACTAAAACAGGCTTACATTTTTTAATATTACGAAATCATTAATATGAAATTAAGGAGGGATGTAATCTTACGAAACGGCACGGAAACTTGTATTATTATTAAGCAAGCATTTTCTTCTCATCTATTAATGGACGTACATGCATACATTATTTAATATAATAATCAAGTTCTTCCAAATATTGTTAAAATGAATAAAAAATTAAATTGTAACGCAAATTGTTGTCGTCGAAGGTTGTTCATCAGAATCGATGGCAACAAACGCCGGAGTTCCTCAGGGGTCTGTACTCTCCGCTACTCTCTTTCTGCTGCACATAAATGATCTGCTCATGCCCGGTATCTATGGGTACGCAGACGACAGCACAGTAGTGGAGAGGTACTTACCGACTAGTGGGGCCAATAGGGACGAAATACAGTCTGAAAGAGTGGCCATGGTGGAGCGTATGAATCTCACACTTCGGGCAGTGTCCGAATGGGGCGATGCCAATCTTGTGAGATTCAACGCCACAAAAACACAGGCGTGTCTGTTCACCGCCAAGAGGAGCCCGTTCACCTTGGCTCCTACTTTCCAAAATGTATCCTTGGAATACACTGACCGCCTTCAGTTGTTGGGAATTGATATTTCCTCCAAACTGAATTTCGGGCGGTTCATCGAATCCAAGGCAAAAGCGGCCGCAAGGAAACTGGGAGTACTTGCGAAGGTGCGGCAGTACTTCACACCGGAACAGTTGTTGACCTTGTATAAAGCTCAGGTTCGACCTTGTGTGGAGTACTGCTGTCACATCTGGGCTGGCGCCGCCAAAACTCAACTATCAGCCTTGGATTCGATGGAGAGGCGTGCAAAGAGGCTCATTGGTGACCAACATTTGGCTGAAACCAACCTACAAAGCCTCGAGCATAGGCGCAAGGTTGCCAGCCTGTCGTGCTTCTACAGGATACATTTTGGAGAGTGTGCGCAGGAACTGTTCGGCTTAATCCCCCCATCCCCGTTCCTCCATCGAACAACACGACGTACGGCGAGCATCCACCCTTACATCGTAAACGTCCCGCAGATACGAACGTCAAGATTTGCGTCGTCGTTCATTATGCGTACTGCGAAGGACTGGAATAGCTTACCTGCGTCGGTGTTTCCGGCTGTGTATGATGTGGGAGTCTTCAAGAGAAGAGTGAATAGGCTATAAGTTAGTGCGTACAACATCTTGGACTTCATCGCCACTTACCATCAGGTGGGATCGTTGTCAAGCATTAACTTATTTTAAGTAAAAAAAAAATAAAGTTTAATATTTTGAAACACGTTTGCGCCATGCTACCCGTGGATGAACCCAGCGTAGTATGTGTTTATATTCCATGCAGATTTTCACGATTATCGCAAGTTTAGAAGGAAATTGCATTGCAACTGCGTATTACGTATGTATAAACCGTTAGAACGATCGTTTTGGATACTATGTAATAACCGCAAACATTCCAGCCAATTTGATTACACTGAAAATAGGTTACCTGGCACGGATTAGGTAGCATCTAGCTTATGAAACTGTGTTATTAGTTTTACACGAGTGCTACTGAGCTATAACTGCCTACATGCCGTAATAGTTGGTACCTATTTTATGGATACTGTGGAATCCGCTGTCAATTTTGTTAAGAATGCGCACATAACAATTATATATTATCTTTTAAGGATATAACGGACTCAAAAGTGTCGGTTAGCTAATAAAAGTATTAATAAAAGACGTTTACTTTTGATGTAAAATAAAATTATTCATGGCAACGGAACCCCTTTTCTGTGGCCGCGGTTTGTAATATCTGCTTATTAGTCGCGTGTCGATATATAAAAATTCATTTTAAATTGTCACAAGCAAATAAGAATCGACGTTAACGAGGCGGTTAGCTTTATCGTAATATATCGTAGTGACGTGATTATGTGGATTAGCTTTTATTGGTAGCAGTATGCCTCTAATAGGCTATTAGTCGGTACCAGAATGCGTCGTTCGGTGCCAAAACAGCTTTCGTGCTATTCAGGTCAAAATATCTTGTCAGCACATTGATGGCTCCGGAAGGACGTGTTTTCATTGTTTGTGGCGGAATTGGACTACGTCAGACTGTATTACTATTAGAACGGAATTGTCAAGTTAAGTATATTGCGAACTATCACAAGTTAAGAAGGGATCTTTGTGGATTAAGTATCTTCCGCTAATGGTTTAATTAATGGACTTACAGTCCATTACTGCTGACATCAGAATGAGTTCCTCCGTGCGGAAATGACTGTCACCGGCGTAATATTGGACTTTATTTATGGTAAAATGTTTCTTCGCAGTAGATATTGATGGCTCCGTGTGGAGAAAATGTTTGTATAGGATGTTTTATTTGGTCACTGGCATAGGGTTGCGACGTACGAGATTACCTGACACCCAAGGGGAATACGGATTGGGTTGTTTTTGTTTTGTATTTTATGTTTGGTTCGGAACTCGTTACTTTATAGAAATATGATGAAAGTTTTTCACTGGTATAAACATTGATGTATAATTATGTAGTACATAGTATCTCAATGGGTATAAATAACATAAACCGTTAATAATGGTACATCATAAAATTTGGATTTGATTTAGTTTTCTATTTGATTTTGTTTATTATTAAATCATACCATTCTCGGTTCATGTAAACTCAGATTGAAGTCGGAAGCAGGTAATTTGCTTGCAACGATTTTAATACCAGTCTCGTCTTCGGATCTTATTTCGAATCGTTTCGGTATATGAAAATTGTGTAGGTACTTAAACTTAAACCATGTAAATATTTTCCAATCTGTTCGATCTGATTAACAGAATATTTTTAAATCGAATTAATTTGTAATCTTCATGAATAAACTTTTAACTCTGTGTTCCGTGGAAACAATAAAGTTGTATTTATTAAGTCATGAAATTTATTATAAGTACTAGAGTCAATAATTATGCTGTTGCTTTTTTGAGTTTTCAAAACCCCTGTGCGGGTACCAGATAGGCCAGATACAAATCTGGCCTATCTGGTTTAATGAAAGCGATGAGCAATATAAAATAAAACTGTATAGACTACTTTTAAGTGGGAAATGGGCTAATTTGTACAGGTTCAAAGATCTCTTGCCCAAGCGGTCGAAGCGTAGGCCTTATTTTCTTCAGATTTGATGTTCTTTTTTACTTATTACTTTCTTCAGATTTGATGTTCTTTTTTACTTTTACCGCTCAGTAGCAAAGGCTTTGTAATTTTGAAAATATGTTCGTTCATAAAACCATTATGTATATAATGTTACACAAATTTTGCTTAACGGCGTCGCGTTCAAGGACGCTTGAGTCATTAACTTTCTCGATCATTTAGTATAACTTAATCGCTTAGATAAACATGTCAGTCACTCTTTTATTATCTTCGTCGTTCAGCTTTATTAACTTTGTCGATCACAGGAGAAAACGTGCCAATTACATTTTCGAACTGTCGATAAATTTGCCTAATTTAGAGATAGCATTCAGGTTCTTAGACTAACTGCATCTATCTTGCCTAACTTTATTGACTTTAATTAACTTTATCAATGACATTGCTAACTTTATTGATTGCTTTATCTACATATCTCTATTGATCTTTTGCCTAACTTCGTCGATAACTAAAACGAGCTTTATCTATCAAATTGTTTAATTTTTTCGTTTAATTTGACTTGCACTATAATTTTTTTAAGTTTTAAGTTCTAATTCAGGTGTTAAGGTATTACCGGACACAGTTTATGCCATACTATTTTATATGTTTTAATTTTTTTATGTATACATCTGAACTATTTTCATATTATTGTGTGTGTTAAACTCTATAGGCTTTACTTTCCTAAAAATAAACGACTAATAACAATAATAGTAACAATCTGTGGTCAGGTGGAGCAGGTGCCCCCGGCATGCGGTCGGGGGAGGGCGAGGGCTCGGAGCTGGCGGAGTTGGGCGCGCGCTGGCCGCCGCCCTACGGCTACTGGCCGCGCTCCGCCACGCCGCAGCACCCGCCCGCCCACCATCTCGCGCGCCACTCGCGCTCGCAACAAGTGAGTTACGATACGACATTGATGATGTTGCGACAGTGTTGCTGGAGTAGGAGATGTTGGCGTGTTGTCAATTTTGTATGCGTGTTAGGACGTTTTATTTTTATTTGAAGATAAATATTTTTAATGTATAGTATTATTTGTGTATTGTAAAAAATAGCATGGTCTTTGGAAAAAAAATTAGTCTGTTTTTTAGTAAGTCAGTGTACCTAAACAAATTTTAATTACATTACTGCTTTGCTTTTGTTAATGTGCATGATATTAAATGCATAACCTATATTTCATAAAGTTATTCATTCTGCCTATCGTATTTTTGCTTCTTATATTTTATCCAAGAAAATATTTAAAACGGATAGAAATTGTGTTGCAACTTGCAGTTGCAACTCATTATCGCGTGACGGATCTGTTGCGTTAGATTTTTGCTTTTTTATACTCTGAACTATTATGTTATTTAAGTCATTTCTATTACATTCATCATTTAAATCAGTAAACGGTGGTTACATATAACGTTGGTTTTCTGCAAGTGATGCTTTCCTTTATTTCAATGTATTATTTTTATTTATATCAACGCAAAAATTAGAGTTTAATTTACAGTAAATTTGCGAAAACGTTTATCGTATAATATATTTATCTCGAATACTAGGGTAACATTTAATAAAGAGATATGAACCCAAGATACAGCTAACGACCTCTAGGGAGGCTCATAACGAGATGATTTAGACGATTTTAATGGGCCCATGATGGGGAATACATTAACAAAAAAGCAACCCGAGTGGAGTTATTTAAGCTAACAAAATTTTGCTACAATGTATGAAAACGGTGACAATTTTTAATAATAGTTAATAATATAAACTACGTTAAGAACTGGATAAGTATTGTTTAATAAGGTAGTTAAATCTCAGTGGTTTGTTACTAACACAATATTAAAGACACAAGTCAAAATAATTAAGGGGACTTACTTAAGAAAGACTTTTTAAAGAGACTCAACGTAATGATCTTGATTTAGTGCTGCATTGGGAATACTCCAAGTCTTCACATTTAACAAACCATCAACTTTCTGGTAAATGTTTTAACTTTTCCCCAAACCAACGAAATTGTATAAAACATTGTACCTGAGGTTCCTACTATGCTAATTCACTTAAGTTATCTTAATGAACTTAATTAACTGTCACAGGGTCGGTGGTAGATGGGTCCATAAATTTGAATTTATGAATCATTGACAAGCGCGCAGAATCATAAACCTAACGTTATGCAGATTTCACACCGTTTAATATTTCTCTTCTGAAAGTAGCGGCCTTAAACGTTGCTTATGAAAGTTGGTTAAGGTAAATATAATTTAACTTTATTATTCTTATAAGATAAATAGTGAGCAATTTGGATTTTAATTAAATAAAAAACGCTGAACACTCATAGCTCTACGCTAGAATTCCAAAATTCTGCCTCGGTCGGAATCGAACCCAGGACAGTCAAACGGTGATGCAGCATGGTAACTGTTGCGCTACACAGGCCGTCATTAGATCAATATAAGATAGATCTAAACTTAGGCATAGTTTAAAGGTTGACCATATAATTCTTTCGAAATCTTAGTGTAGGGTCTTCTCTACACTGTATTGTATGTACTGCATTGTGTGTTTAAATATCATAAAAAATATATACCTAAGTTAACTAAGTTAACTTTACTATTTATCTACCTCCATCAGGTGATCGTAAAGCCAAACAGGAAAAGGCGAAGAGATATAATACATAAGTACCTACGTAACGTAGGCCGTTCTTTCCCTAATAGGCTACGACATATATACCGTAAAACAAACTACTCGTGCACCATCTTCCAAATTGTTCCAATATATATATTGAAAACATCAAGTTGTATACCTTTGGCAGATTCTCTCCTCATCACGTCTTTTTTCTCTCTCCTCACTGCAACTCATTACTTCACACCTCGCTTCACCACTCCTCATTTCAACTGTTCTGCTGATTCTACATCTGCTGTTGTTTTAGTAGACGCATAAAATTCTTACGTTCACATATTTATGTTGTCTTTGTTATTATGTCGAGGCTAGATGCAATTTTCTACAAGAATATTTTGTTTCTTGTTTTATTAACACCACGATACTAATACGACGAATATGACCGTAGTTTCATCTTGTTCTTGTTTAGGAGCCGAAATTTAAGTTTTGCTCACAAATTACGAATCAACAACATGTATTATGCAGGTGTAGATTATGTGAATTGTAGCTGTATAAGTTTTGTTTCTATATCTAAGTGTATTTAGCGTGATATGACATATATTATGTTGCTAGCATAGTATTTAAAATCTGAACTGTAATCTTCATATTATTATGTGAAACTACAATAATTCATACAAAACTGCAAGATCATTGCGCCAAGAAGCTCCATAACACAAGTAACACAATTGGCTGTTGTCTGTCCAAATTACTAGGCAGGGTATTTAAAGGAGATATCGCAATACCCAGTGGTTGCAGGACAACCGGCACACGAGCTACGAGGCAGAGGACGCGCGGGTGCGCGCGCGCGGCGGGGTCTACTACTCCCCCCCGGGCACCTCCTACACCATCGTGGAGCGCCCGGCCTCCTCGCACGGACACCACGCGCCCTACTCCCAGCACCACTACCCGGGGAAGCTGTCGAGAGCGCCGTACCTTGGCTCCTCTAATATTACTAACAGCGCAGGTGAGTACGTGTTTTGTTTCTTGGTTAACAAGTTGGGCCTTTAGATGTTGTGTTTAATAATTGGGGTCCCAAGCGACCCCAAATAAATTAACTCAGTGGGGATATGGGGTCTTCACTCCGCCTTTTGGTCACACGTACATATATCAAGAGGTCGAATTCAAGAACCCTTGAAGTTGTTAATTTTTCAAACCTTCATAATAAATACATTTGTTTTTAATTAAACAGTAATACAATGCGACACGTCTAACATAATGTTCCCGACTGAATGTCAGGCGGTGTGAATAAAATATGTCATCCGGTTGGGTTATGGAATTTTAAGGCAGATGTTCCCGGTGGAGACAAATAAGGGTAGCGTGACATTTTATTCGTTCAGTTTATGGCTGCTCCGTGTCGTGTATATTATGATGTTGTAAAATTTCTAAACATTTACGTGATGTCATAAGGCTCAACCAGAACATTACTCAGTTTAAGCCGTGTATATAATCAAAGAGTTTAAGTTTCTTTTCTTTCTTTATGTAATTGTTATAACGTTATAGCGCGTCATATTTATATGATATGTGTAGGTAAATAGCAAAATATTCTTTAAAATTGGGAATATTCTTTTTAATGTGGTATATCGCAATTAAGCCATGTAGGCAGTAGGGCACACAATAATCACAATATCGGGCTACACAACTGGCTACGTAGCGGTGCTACGCCGTAGCTGACGTACATATATTTAAGTACATTCCATTTACATTCAAAAAATATTACCAAGTTAATAATAGGTGTAAAGTAAATAATAAACCATGCCCATGATTAATTATTACTAACTAATAATTATATGAAATATTTTTCAGCTATTGTAAGTTAATGTTTGACTATAATTCCATCACGTTATATAATACATTTAACATTACTTAGTTCTAGTAAAGTACAGAATCACTTGATAGCAGATGGTCAACTTGATAATTGGTCTCCTCCGCTACTGGACTTTTTTAACACCAAAACATATTGCCAACCAAAAAAGGGGCATTGGCCCATTAACTTGGTATTTTAACTCTACAGCTGCAACACGTAAAAAATTCTCAAAGTATTTGATTCTAAAAGCAGGATGATACATAGACCCTAAGAAGCGATACCACTATCTAAATAAAAATATTTAAATATTGCCGTTACGCAGCAGGAGCAGCAAGCCTGCGCAACAGCACGAACCACCTGAGCGCGAACGGCAAGAAGCGGCCGATCTCGCCGGAACAGGTGCTGCGGCTGTTCGGGCAGGGCGGCGCGGCGGCGCTTGGCAAGGCGCTGCCGCCGTCGCACCCGCCGCACCCTCCGCACCCCCCGCCGCACGTCGCCCACCCCGCGCCGCACCCCCCCGCGCCGTTGCCAGCGCCCCTGCCGGCCAGACGGCACTCGCCTGCCAGCAGCCCGAGCAGCACTACTCATCATGTAATTATTTTGGTTCTTTGATACTATCTACTGTTTTTTTTCTAAGGTAATTTATATGATCGCGAGTTGTACACATTTTATTACGATGAGGGTACTCATATTATGTATTTTGTATATTTTGGCTATTCCCATATTTTGCCCTAGTTGCATGGATCTGATGTTGTAACTGGATGGAAATATCGTCATACAAAATACCCGTAAAGTTAGGTAAAGCATTCCTGAGTACCCTTATCAGGATAAAATATCTTCGTTAGGTCAATCGCCAAACGATTTGTCGCATTCCGGCTTTGAGTTTTACAGTTAGTAGGCACAGATATAGTAACTTAGTAGGTACTTTGTTCCTTTCCTATTCCTTTTTTCTAGACTGACAACGCATCCGTAATGTTTTTAGTCTAACTTGTGTCTATAGGCGACGATGACCACTTATTATTGAATAGCTTGTCTGCAGGTGTGTCCATATTAACATTGTTTTATGGATTGGTTTAACAACAATGCGTAAATCTCTTCATGTAAGTATATAGCTTCAACTCATAAACAACCCATAATAGAACATGCCCAACCACATGACTGTGGTTGATCACCATCAAGCTAGTGTGGATTGTTGAAAGGCACAAATATACCTACCGGAATTAAATGAGAACCAATAGTTTCGTGTTAGGTACTGCTCGTACACTTACAATATTCATTTCCCATTGACGGGTAGGTATAGATTTCCCGAAGCGGAGCAATGGTGGGTGACTAGAAAATAAATTAACGTTGGAGCATACATATTACCTCACCGCACTAGGATTATCATAGTGCGGCACAATAGATACGCATACCTATCATAAACTTCCACAATTCGAGAATAAACATTTATCTTTTTGAAACCGGGACCCTTTGTTCTTCAGGCAGGGTCAGAAGTGGCAACTAACTGAGGTTAGCGGGTCGTACTCGTAAAGTAATGCCAACAAACCGGACGGATGTCTTGACGGTAGCGATTAGGCACCCAATACAGTCCAATGTTGGTTCATTCAGTCGATTATATCATTAAAATGTTTGTTAGTCTTTGGTTTACGCAAAATAAAATAAAATATTCCTGGGGATTTCATTGAAACGTTTCATTGTGTTGTTTCTTTTGATATTTATGTCTAGACGTACAGGGAAGGAATAATACACAATAGGTAGACAATTCTCCAGTCGTTAAGTAAAAGTCATCCAGGAGAAATTCAATTCAATTCCGGGAAAAACTTAATAGACTTATTCATAAGCTAAGAAATCGCAGTCTTTATTTTAGTTACAGTATTGTAACCGTATCGTGCAATGTATTTCCTGTATACTTAACTCGTTACCGTAAATCGCCTCAGCGAGCTAAGAGTATGAGTCACCGTTAATGATTGTTGAAAAATGAAAAAGTGACTCGTCTATTAAATACTACACACGGAGTAATTTTTCCTTTAATTTTCTTGTATGAAACTTTATTAACCGAGGATATTATATCCTTGTTAAATAAGTTCAAAGGTGCACTGTTTGGAGTAAAAAACAGGTTCGTAAGTAAAAGTAACATGACTAAATTTTTACAAAAAAGAACCTACTTCAACATCGACAAGTAGACATAATTCAAAAACTACTCGCTAAATGTCGCTCATATTAAAATTGGAGTAGGTACACAATAATCATTAGGTTCCGAATATAAATTCACGTTAACTTTAGCATGACCGTAATTTGCCTAAATAATAAAATGAAATGCCGTAAAAATGTTAACAAGTACTACAATGATACAAAGACGCTACCTCAAATATAAGTATATATATATACTATATACCTGTAATATTTATAACATTGAAGGTGCTGAAACTTATTAAGGGTTGGTATGTAAATGTTACGAAAAATGTTCTGTTGAGAGGCGAAAACGTCTTGGGGATTGAACCGAGTGAATTGTTAACGATATAATATACCTCGAGACAAATTGGATAAGGCATTGAGTAAGTAGATTATACAACGATGTGAAGCTCATACCTGAGTATGACAGACATTAATAAAAAAAAAGAAACACTTGAACCAAGAGATTCGACATAATTATATTACTTTAATAGAAATCATAATAAAAAGAAAAAACGTTTTATTGGCAAAATTACAACAATATTAACCCTATTGTCGCATGTTTGTCAGTCTTTTGACTATACCAAGGCTGTCTTAACGAATGCAAAATGCCTAAAAATAGCGTGTCGTGTGTCGTGGAAGCGTGGGTGGTGGCGCTGTCCGCCGCCACCTAAATAATTTCGTTGAAGTCGGTGGCAGTCGATAATACTTCTTTATTCATGACCACATCGCCCGGCGTTTAGGTTGCAGGACAATGGACTAGGTCAGCAAATATTAACTTCTGTTTCCCTTGTACAATACTTAGTACTTAGTATTAACATGGTAGCTGCATAAGCCTATTTAAATCTTTAATTAACGTATGTATGTACGCATGTGTGTAAGAACTGTCACATTTGATTATAGTTTATTAAACCGTTACATTTAAAATTGTTCTGTTTGCTATAAGTCGTTATAAAATCGATTCATTATTTAGGTACAATACAATTTTGATACAAATTTGCAACGGGCGATATTAGGGCGACTAAATATTTTTATTTATATAATATTTTCGCTTGCATGCCTACTAGTATCCTTATTACGTGAAATATTGGTATATATGTATAGTTAGATATGTACTTAATAATTTTACTCCGCCGTAAAATGTCGCCCTTTCTGAAATGCTACTGAATTATGCGTCATTATTTTTTAATAACTAGGTAATAACACTAACTTATTTTATTTGAATACGTCTCGTTTCACCGTTATTTGTGTTCAACTTCATCGTTTTCGTATCGAAATGGATGGTAAAAAATGTTATTGTTACTGTCATTTTATTTACTACCTACGTAAGTTGTTTTTATTACTCAACTATTATGTAAGTAAGTACATAGAAACTTATTTTGAAGCTTAATTTTATCGAAAAACAATACATTATATACAAAATGTTATTTCATGTTATATTTGGCCGTATTTATATAAAAATTATATTAATAACAGAATGATCTATTTTTTATTTTATATGGATAAACTATTTAAACACTGTATGTATGTAGAAATAAAATGCGTGTAAGTAATGTTTGAACCATATCGATAATAGTTATTTTATTTATAATGTAAGAATATAAAATCTATACAGCAACAATTGAAAAATGAAGTTTATAAGTATTGAATCTTTATTATATATCACGCGCACGTTTGAAGACAGTAAAAATAGTAATAGACAAGTTAACATGCACTGAAAACAGAATAAAAGGTATGAGTCGTATCCATTTATAATGATTTTTGGCCCCGTCAACCCCGTCAACTTAAAAAGCAAGATTTTACCGTCAGTTAGCATGAGGCTACCGTCCGGGGCGGAATACCATGTGCTTTTAAAAGCGACCTTACTGATTAACAATTAAATACACCTCCTACGAATACAGGCATATAACATACGATAATTTAATTCATTTAAAATTCGTAAAGTATTGATTTGTAGGAATATAAAGCCGTACCGATATAGGAATGAGTGGTTTAAAAAATAACTCGCGTTGCTAAAATGGTGGTTTAAACAGTATAGTGCCATGTGCTATAATCAATCATTGTATTCTGTCAAGTGCATAATATATTCGTTCTCAAATTGGATACTTTCGAAGGCGATGAGGTAACGTATTAATATTAATATTTAGACTTTTAAACCGCGTTTTCAGTAGATCCATTTTCTGTACACGGGTTAGGACGGAGAAAGTTATTAATCATTCGGCGGTAAAGTAGGAGCCTGTTAGCCTGTTACCGAGTTCGTGTGAACCGTCAGATTAACCAAAACAACTTTAGCTGCGTATGACTGATCGCTCTAAGCGTACTTGTTGATCCGGGAGTTAGTGAATATTGAGAGCTTAATACGTTGGGAGTATCGTTGTGAGTTGAGTAAGGGACGTAGATCATGTTAAGTGTCAGGAATATTAAAGTACGAGTCGAGTAATAAGTAACGTCATAAAATGAGAGCATACCTACGTGTATTTCATTGACCCGTTCTTTGAAATATCACAAAGGTAACATTGAACGCTTCACATGTTTCTTATACCAACATAAATAAAAGTTTAGTATAGGATATTATAGTTCTCTGTATAATTATACATAAGTTTTTTCTGCAACCATAATGTACTTAATTAGAATAGCGTGACTTTCAGTGTTTTGGGCAATGTTCGTTTGGAAAATAAAAGGAGAATTTACGTGCGTGACAAAAGGGTGGTAACGGCACAGGCAGTCACAATAACTTTATGATAAATTTATGTAATTATATTGTAATTTTTTACTAAATAAGTTCCAGATTTTTAAGCTATTGTATAGCTTTTATCGCGGGCCTGGGACCGAATGCAGAAATTTCGTAACGAAAATTTATTACACCCTGCACACAGACATAGTTACTATGTCTATGCACCCACACATCGATAAATACCAGAACTTTTAACTGAGTTAACTAACTTTTACTTTATAACGGCTAAACCGATTTGGCTAATTTTAGTCTTGAAATATTCGTGGAAGTTCAGGGAAGGTTGCAGCGATGAGAAAATATGAAAAATTGCGAGGTAAATACTAAAAAAATGAAAATTTTAATTTCCCATACAAATCTTACCTGTCAAACATTTGATTTTCGCCCCGTCGGTTCGGTGTTTTAAGAATAATTACATGTAGATCTGGATTAAATAAGGCGTTGGAATCGACAACATGTATTCATAATAGTCGAATTATCGCGTATTTAGATTTAAAACATACAAAATAATAACATGACATAAAATAATGACACTGTAGCGGTACGCTAAACAACCCCTTTTAGCTACGTTAAATTATCTACACCTATCTACCATATCGCAGAAGGCGAAGACCTACCTACATAGAAATTAATTATTAACCTACCCCGGCAACCGGATACTGCAAGCTGCATATTATATTTTTATTCTGAACTAAATAGGATTTGACGCCCGTTCAGAAACCAAGAAGCAGCCGCAAATATCATATCAGTGCCGTACAGTCTTCACTCGCAGCATGCAAGTACATCCGTCTTCGTTTGCTTGATCTTCACGCCGCCGCCGTAGTCGCTTCTTCTGCCGCTGTCCCGGAGCTGTGTTCCACGTCGCCGCTGCCCGCCGAATGAGGTCTGCGCCGGCCGTCGCGCCTTTTATATGCTTCGTCAATCACGAATTTCAACATGGCAGCCACAATGGACGCACGTCGTTGTACGAAGTTCAACAAAATTAGAGCGAAGAAGAAATATATATTTTTGTCTCTTTTATAGATAAATACGTTGCCGAAATTATTAATTTGTATTGAGTTAAATGTGATTGGTAGAAATTTAGATATTTTTATTGGCTAAACAAATAATGATATTTTTATTGGTTAATGCTTAGCGTAAGCTGGTGTATAAATATAGGCAGGGTTTGTCAATAAAGCATTCATATTCATATATCCGATACTACCTACAACAGTAACAAGAACCAGTCGTTTTATTTCTCCGCTCCAGACCGAGTCAGAATAGTTAATGGTGGACCTCTCGCCACCATTACAGTGGTGACCCCGAAAAGAACACGGACCCCTGGAAGAACACGCCACCACCATTACAGTGGTGACCCCGAGAAGAACACGGACCCCGAGCAGAACCCCTGGAAGATCACGCCAACCATTACATTGGAAACCCGAGAAGAACACTACGAAGAAACTCTGCACGAGCATTGAAGAAAATCTCTGCAAGAAACCACTACGAAGATCCCACAACGAATATTGAAGACGAACGCCTGGACGAATTTCGAAGCAAAATCCCTGCAGGACTACGGACGAAAATATCACTATGGAGCGAGAAATGAAGAAATCCGACGCATCGACATCAAACCCGGCCAAGGAACAAGAAATCGCCAGTATATCTCTGTCGTTGAGAATACCGCCGTTCTGGAGAGATAAACCTCGACTGTGGTTCGTCAGTTTTGAAGCGGCAACGAGCGACTTGAAGAAGAGTCAAGCACAACTAGCGCAGATGGTTATCGCCCAACTTGAGAAGCAAGATATTGAACAAATTGCGGACCTGTTGTACAACCCGCCGGCAACCGACCAATATAATTCGCTGAAGAACCGTCTAATTTCTGCGTACGAAGAATCCGACAGTCGCCAGCTACAGAAACTACTATCAGAGATAGAACTTGGAGAACAGAAGCCTTCTCAGCTCCTACGCAGAATGCGTACTTTGGCGCGAGACAAAGTTCCAGATTCGACGCTACGACTGATGTGGGTAAACCACCTACCCTCACATGTTCGATCGGTACTAGCAGTGAGCGAAACATTCAGCACGCAGACGAAGCTCGACGAATTGGCACTCCTGGCGGACAAGATGATCGAAAACAGCAGCAGCTCACACGTATCGATGATTGAAGGCGCTTCAACCAAGGCCAATGATACCCAGCTTCTTCTCGAAGAAGTTCGGCGCTTATCATTCGAAATCGCCGCGCTCAAAGCCAGTCAACCCTGTTACCAGCAACAGTACAATCAGCGCAATCAGAAGCATCGAAGATCACCTTTTCGACGTGACCGTTCCTTCAACCGAAGCCGTTCAAGCTCAAGAACAAGATCTCCCTACTGCTACTATCATCGACGTTTTGGTTCTGAAGCAAGAAGATGCACAACGCCGTGTACATTCAAGAACGAAAATATTATGAAGTCGGAAAACTAAATAATACGCTCGATGCGACGGGATCCGGCGTAACAGAAAAGTCCTACCGTCTTTTTGTCACCGATAAAAAAAGCAAGACTACCTTCCTTATCGACACCGGAGCGAATATCTCAGTCTTACCGCCGAGACAAGGACAGAAGATGAAGCCACTGGAATTTCAACTTTACGCCGCAAACAACACGGTGATTCCAACCTACGGAGAAAAATCAATGGAACTAGATTTAAATTTACGAAGACCGTTCAAGTGGAGATTTATCGTCGCTAAAGTCAGTAAACCTATCATCGGTGCTGATTTTTTGCAACATCATCAGTTGATCGTCGACATCAAGAATAGAAGATTAATCGACGGGAAAACAAATCTTGCATCTCAGTCTTTCGTTCAAGCAACAAATCTACCCACAATAAGAAGCATAGACGTTCAACAATCTTATCACAAGATCCTTGAAGATTATCCTGGAATCACAAGACTAACTTCAATGAAATTAACACCGAAGCACGACGTGGAACATTTTATTGAAACAACCGGACCACCGCTTCACTGCCGTGCACGTCCAATCGCACCGCACAGATACGAGCAAGTTCGGAAGGAATTCGAAAACATGATTGAGCAAGGAATATGCCGTCCAAGCAAAAGCCCTTGGTCATCACCACTTCATGTCGTACCGAAGAAGAACGGAGAATTACGAGTATGTGGAGACTACAGAAGACTGAATTCAATTACTACTCCCGACCGCTATCCAATACCGCGAGTCAAGGACTTCACTCATCAACTGTCGAACAAGACTATATTCTCCACCATTGATCTCAACCGAGCTTACCAACAAATCAAAGTACGCGATGAAGATATTCAGAAGACTGCAATAATTACTCCAATGGGATTATTCGAATTTCCAAGAATGACTCCAGGACTGAAGAACGCTGGTCAAACATTTCAAAGATTCATACACGAAGTACTTCATGGACTCGACTTCGTTTTCGCATTCATTGATGATCTACTGATTGCAAGCCCTGACGAAGAAACGCATGAAAAACATTTACGAACCGTTCTACAACGATTAGAAGATAATGGAATCACAATCAACCCTTCAAAATGCATATTTGGGCAACAAGAAGTTCAATTTCTTGGTTTCAATGTCAGCAAGGAAGGAATCAAACCGCCTGCTGAAAAAGTCAGAGCAATAATCGACTATGCGAAACCAAAGACAATCGAAGAACTACGAAGATTTCTTGGAATGATAAATTTCTACAGAGACCATATACCTAAAGCATCTGAAATCCAAGCACCTCTTCACGCCTATCTACACAACACGAAGAAAAAAGACAAAACAGCAATCGAATGGAACGACGAAGCCACGAAGGCATTTGAAGCTTGTAAAGCTGCGATCCAAAATGCAACTTTACTGGTACACCCATCGCACGAGGCAACACTTGCTATCTTCAGCGACGCGTCCGATAACTCAGCTGGAGCTGTACTTCAACAATATGTCAACAAAAAATGGCAACCACTTGGTTATTTTTCGAAGAAGTTCTCCGATACGCAACGCAACTACAGTACATTTGACAGAGAGCTACTCGCTATCTACATGGCTATCAAGCACTTTAGAAAAACGTTCGAGGGAAAAAACCTAATCGTTTTTACCGACCACAAGCCATTAACATATGTACTTCAGAAGAAACCTTCAACATCTGAAACACCACGACGCGCAAGACAACTCATTTTCATCAGCGAGTTTACAACCGACATCCGTCACATCAATGGAAAGGACAACATAGTCGCCGACGCACTCAGTCGCATACCAGTTGACAGTATAACGTGTCCTACATCGATCGACTATCGCAAGATCGCCGAAGCGCAAGACAGAGATAGCAACAATATCAAGCAACTTTTGAAACAAAGTAACTTATCAATCAAGCAAGTTACTATGCCAATGACACATCTACCTATCTTCTGTGAAGCCTCAACGTCAATCATGAGACCTTACGTACCTCAAGAATGTCGTCGTGATATATTTAACACTCTGCACAACATTAGTCATCCAGGTGTTAGAACAACAAGGAAACTAATCACTGAAAAATTCTTTTGGCCTTCAATGCAAGTGGATGTTGGCAACTGGGCGAAGCAATGCATTCAATGTCAAAAATGCAAAGTACAAAGACATACATCAAGCCGTCTAGCTTCATTTCCACCTACGGAGAGATTTGAACACCTGCACGTCGACATCGTTGGACCATTACCTACGTCACCGCAAGGACATCGATATCTCGTCACAATGATCGACCGAACTACGAGATGGCCAGAAGCTATACCTACCGATGACATCTCTGCGGAATCAATCTCAAAAATAATATATGAGAACTGGATTACTCGTTTTGGTTCACCGAAAACAATCACAACGGATCAAGGAAGAAACTTCGAAAGTAGCCTGTTTCTCAAATTACTTCAAATGATGGGAATAGAGAAGACACGAACAACAGCATACCATCCTCAAGGAAATGGCATAGTCGAACGCTGGCATAGGACGCTAAAGACCGCAATCAAAACTCGTCTATCTCAACATTCAAAGTGGATTGATGAGCTACCTACTGTGTTATTGGGTCTACGAGCAACACCGCGCGCTGACACTAGCCTTAGCGCCGCTCAGCTTACCTACGGTCACAGCTTAAGACTACCGTGTGACTTCTTCACTTCGACTTCAAGCAATCAAGATATGAATTATGATTTCGTAACACAACTTCAAGAAACAATCAACACAGCCTTACATTCGCATCCCACATCGTCTCACAGGAATAACAAACCGGTTTTCATACATCAAGATTTAAAAACATGCAAGCAAGTCTTTGTAAGAAACGACGCTGTAAAGAAACAATTCCAACCTACCTACGATGGACCGTATAACGTGTTAGAGCGAGATAGCAAGACTTTTAAACTACAAATACCAGGAAGGAAATCTACTGTTATATCAATCGACCGACTGAAGCCTGCCTATATCATCAATGAGGATACTTCAGAGCACTTACCACCAGTATCATCATCATCATCATCACATCAACCACCAGCGAGGAAGTTTGAAAACGTACCATCAACATCAACATCGATCAATAATAGCATCAAACCTATATTGAAGACTACAAGACATGGACGAGCCGTCAAGCCTCCGGTTCGCTTTCGCTAGGGGGAGAGTGATGTAGCGGTACGCTAAACAACCCCTTTTAGCTACGTTAAATTATCTACACCTATCTACCATATCGCAGAAGGCGAAGACCTACCTACATAGAAATTAATTATTAACCTACCCCGGCAACCGGATACTGCAAGCTGCATATTATATTTTTATTCTGAACTAAATAGGATTTGACGCCCGTTCAGAAACCAAGAAGCAGCCGCAAATATCATATCAGTGCCGTACAGTCTTCACTCGCAGCATGCAAGTACATCCGTCTTCGTTTGCTTGATCTTCACGCCGCCGCCGTAGTCGCTTCTTCTGCCGCTGTCCCGGAGCTGTGTTCCACGTCGCCGCTGCCCGCCGAATGAGGTCTGCGCCGGCCGTCGCGCCTTTTATATGCTTCGTCAATCACGAATTTCAACATGGCAGCCACAATGGACGCACGTCGTTGTACGAAGTTCAACAAAATTAGAGCGAAGAAGAAATATATATTTTTGTCTCTTTTATAGATAAATACGTTGCCGAAATTATTAATTTGTATTGAGTTAAATGTGATTGGTAGAAATTTAGATATTTTTATTGGCTAAACAAATAATGATATTTTTATTGGTTAATGCTTAGCGTAAGCTGGTGTATAAATATAGGCAGGGTTTGTCAATAAAGCATTCATATTCATATATCCGATACTACCTACAACAGTAACAAGAACCAGTCGTTTTATTTCTCCGCTCCAGACCGAGTCAGAATAGTTAATGGTGGACCTCTCGCCACCATTACAACACTATATTAATGACTTGAGGGTGATAGAGACAGTGCCATACAGGCAAGGCAAACTGTAGGGCACTGTCTCTGTCACCCACACGTCATTCACGCGCCAAAAGATCGTTGTAGGACTTAAATGTCAAATGTCAATTTTCTTTTTAAAAAGAATTATTTTGTCAACTGAAATAGTTCTTATGCTTTTGTTCAGAATATTTAAATCTTCTTTGCACAAATTAATGCATTATCCGTTTCTAATAAACTTTGATGTAACTTTTGATAACTAGGCAACTAAATGAAAACTGGTACACCACTTTCTTATCCCACTGTAAAACAGTGAATATCTGTACTCGTATAATTTGTGTACAAAGTGTTTTAAATATGAATAAACAAAGTGCATTTATTAATGAAGAAAGTCACGAAAAAATTGTGAAAGAAAATGAGTTATTACTCTATATACATTCATTTTATTATTATTATCACAAATGCAGTATTATTTTTTGTTTTGTTAATTTATATATAATGCTATGCAATAGCTTTACCGCGGCAGTCTCCGAGTGCCACACGTCTTTTTTTCTTTTTTATTAAGAACAATAGCACAGCAAATGCTCTTACAATTAGAGCCCATTAAGTTAGCAATGGTGCTAATGGTCTGTGTAAACGGTCAGTGAATAAATAAATAAATTATGAAACCGTCGAATACACTGAGCCTCTTAAGTCGATCTCATGGGTTTTGTCATAGGGATATTGAAATTCTAAAATGTGGTATAAGATTATGATATCTTACTCTATCTATTTGATATTGGCTAATTATACCTACTGTATAGAAGGTTCATATTAGTCACATTAGTAGTTCACGTACGACGCATATACGACAATCCTTAGGTACTTTATCAAAATTACTTATTGACCAGCGGGTGCCCGCCATTTAAATATTGGACTTTCATTGGTCGTAGGCTGTATGTATTTAGGATGAAGGAATAAAGTCATCTTAAACAACCTTTAAATATTATTTTTTGTTTTATGGAAATGTTTTTGGAGTTGCATTTGTACCTATTTTTACACGCACAAAACAAACATACTCTATATTGATTAAGTGTAGAGAAGGTTAGATATTTAAGGCAATGAAGTAAACTTGAAAATGTGACCTTATTCAATCTTCTTCATCATAGACGATAACTGTATTTGTAATGAAATAGGTATTATCAGAAATTAGTCCTCAGGTTCTCACTTATTTCAGTGAATAAAACATAAGGAGACCTACATAGCTGCCTGCACGTTGATGCATTTTGATGGCGTAGTTATTAACCTTCACAAAGAAATAGACTCGACCCTGAAATTATTATTTAAGGGATAATGACATCGATTATCACATTGATCAATGGATGAGGGTTAAATTGCGATACGACCTTACAATAAATAGTTTTTCAGATTGTCCAATAATCTCTTGTATAAACCATCAAAAGAAGAAAGACAAATTGTCTACATTACGAGTTGGTATGACGTGCGATTTTGAGGTATAAAGGTAGGTATATATATTGTTCCCCGTACAACACACTCGCTTTTCGCTTTATTATCTCCGTGCCCGAGGCGAGGCGCGGCGATATTGGCTGAAACAATTCGTTGCAATGGCTGTTGGCACTCGATAAAAAAACTTTATTGTACGGGTATTATTGTTGCCGTGCAAAATTTGTATTCCTTTTGCTTTTGCCTATTGATAATAAAACGTGGAAAATATTTCGTATCATAACGCCAAAAAAGTAACAGATCCCTTTTGTACCGGAACGACCATAGATATAGAATTATGTAAATAGTGACGTAAACTTCGCCTTTATTTCAGGCCACAAAAATATAGTGTAACCATTATAGCGGCACGGTACAAAGGAACTTTCTGTTAAATGGAAGAACAATTTCGTGTTTTAGAGTTTGAATCTATAGTTTGGCGAGATGGCGAGATGAAACTTTCGGAGCCAACACGAAGTTGGGTGTTCGAGTTTTCACAGATTTATGTAGTTTAAAGGGCACTCTACTACTATAATACTGTGCATAAGCTAAATTGAGCAATAAATTTAGCCGCTTGGAATTATAGAAATAGTTTGCAATATTTGAAATCAAGTTACAGTGTTTATTTAATAAACGTTGAAATCGGTATAAACGCTTCTAACGTCTGTGCGGTATTATTGTGTGGCTATGTGGTTGTAATAAGGCTTTTAAAAGATCCTTAATAATGGATAAAGTTACTTCTTTAGTATGTAATGGTCGTCGCCTCGAGGCCTAACATTATTAGTTTATGAACGTAGAGATAGATATAATAGAGCCCCAGAGGCGGATATTTCTAAGATAAAGTGGACTTTATTTACATAAAGCTTGCAATACGGCAGTTTGCGCATATTAAGATTTATTTTGACAACCCGAATGGCGCAATGGTTAACACGCCGATCGCTGTTCCGAGGGTCCTGGGTTCGATTCCCAGCGAAGCGGCAATTTGAATGATGAGTTTAAATTTCCGTTCTCGGTCTGGGTGTGTGTCCTTGTCTTGTGTGTTGTCCAAGTTACCCACGACATAGGGAATCCTAGTGTGGGGCTTTGAGTGTGAAGCGTTATTATTATTATTTTCTCCAAATCTATTCAGTTCATTTGACCTCAATCCATTAGCAGGTCCATTGCAGGGCAAGAGCCTTCTTGTAATTGAAGGGTCTAGTGCGTACTTCATTAAGTTGGTGTAGTTGATGGATATACGAGTACATTTCCTCAGTATTATCCCTTTTCTTTAATTTCCACAAGCTTGCAAGGTTTTTTATGACCTTAGCAGGCTACCGAGCGGACGGGTCACGGTCGCTGGTGATGGTAAGGATCACCGTTGCCCATGGAAATTGGCGACACCAGAGTCATGAACGAGTTGTCAGCCAACAACCAGGAAGCAGAAAACAAAGTTATATCATAATATTACGATTTTCGTAAAGAACAGCATACGCTCTTGAGTACCTACAAGTTAGATTTAAGTGACACACTATTAAGTAGATAGACGTTCATTTCCATTTCAATCATTAAAATCCAATTTATTAATTATGGACAGTATGACGTACAAACATACATTCATACAAAATAGATCTTAAACTAGGGGACCGCAGTGATTATTAATATCGTTCGCATTAATTACAGACACCCTTTAGAACGTTTAATACCGAATGATATGCAGGGATTACGAATAATGCCGGGAATGTTCGTAGGGAATATTCTAGTAATCTGTAGTGTGTTGACAGGCGATATACCGTGGCGGGGAGCGCGAGCGGCCGTACTCGTCGGGCGGGGCGCCGCCGCCGCCGGCGGAGCCCGCCACGCGCACTGTCACCATGAGCCGCGACCAGGCCGACTCCCACGGCTTCGGGATCTGCGTCAAGGGCGGGAAGGAAGCTGGTGAGTTCATCTCTACATTATTTTACATGCTGCATACTTATAGCCTTACCATAAGGTTCCATGTGTTGTAGGTCGTAGGTACCATGGACAACACCAGACAAAGACACACACCCAGACCGATAACGGAAATTTAAATTAAAATCATCATTCAAATGCCGCCTCCCTGGGAATCGAACTCATGACCCTCGGAACAACGATACCGCATGTTAACCATTGCGCAATTCGGGTAGTCATATAAATTAAATTGAGGTGTCTGTGGTGAGGTGTCTCTGAAAGAAATGTTTCAAATTTTTTTGCTTGTCTGTCTGTCTTTCTGTTCATTCGGACTAATTTTCGGAACGGCGGAACCGATTTTTATGGGATATTAACAGGAAAAAACATGAGGTAATCGAACCACACGTAGAATTTTTATTCCTATATTCCCACAGGATCCTGATTTAAGTGAGAAAAATTCTTACTTGCGAACGAAGGCGAGGGCACTGCTATTAATAATAATAGGTATAGCATGTAGGTACGTAAAAAAACACAATATGTATGTCGCAAAACAGACAGTCTAATGATACACAGTTTTTAATCCATAATCCGTGAAACGCTTAACATTTCCCTCGTAAGGCTTAAGCTTCAGTTAAGCCATTTACTTCCTCTAGTTCTTTAATAGCAATGCCTTTGATCATGAACTCAAGGGCTACGAGGAAGGTAATTTCTTACAGTATAAAAATAATTTTGTTATTAAGTTAAATATTCATTGTCGCCGCGAGTGACAAGTCCGATTAAATTAGGTTAAAATTCCGAAAGCGAGTAAGCGGTCGGAATAACTTTAAGGGCATTCGCGGAACAGTGATTTGAAATTTTAAATTGTTCACGCGTTTTGTTCAAAAAAATATTTAATTTTATGTTATATATAGGTATGTTATATAGTATTTTATATAGTGTCTGGCTTTTTCAAAATTTCATAGCAGTGTGAAAGTCGACCTGACAGATAAAATGACATATTATTTACAAAACCGAATGGAAAGAAAAGAACTGTACAAAACTTGTAAGTACCTACATATAATAAAAAATCGGAGGCGACTCTACTGCAAGTTATTGATTTTAATCAATAACATTAAACAAATGCAGCTTAATTACATTTCAAATGGTTTGAAGAGTTTATTCATTGATTAAATCAATACCTGCCATATACGAGTATTTAGCATTAAGTTATTGAATCAGTCGTCTATAAAGATGCACTGCTGAAACGTTAATGCACCACTTAGTAACGTGTCAGCTGATTCTCAGCATGTAGCGTTTATGTGCAGATCTGAGATTAGGGGGACAAAAGACAATGCGTGGTTTTTTTTCTGTGAAAATGTAGGGCAGTTTTAGTAGTTCAGAATCAGGGGCCAGAAAATAATACTTAGCATAGACATTACATTACATTAGCATTATAATAGATGCTTCAGTCATATAGGTACCTACAGATGAATGCAATTGTTAACTGATTTATGGAATTATTTAAAACCTGGGGCAATGAGGGTCGCCGTATTTGTACTCATCAGTTGGCGTCACCGGCGAGTGAGGTCTTGCTGTCAAAGCCCGCCCATACATAAACAGTGACAAGTGATATTCAGACAAGTGAGAAGCGACAGTGCCACAAACTTATCTGACCCAGTGGCCAAAATTGGAACTAATGCAAATGTTATACTGTTGTCAGACAAAGACAGTGGCGCCCTTCTTACCGGGTCAGATAAGTTTGTGGAACTGACAGCCAGACCTCACTCTGCACTAGCGCCTCTAGCGGCGAATTCACACGCCTTTACCCTCATTGTCAGCATAGCTTTTCGAAAAAAATGCTGGAGAGGAAGAAGGGAAACCGGTTGAGACTAATCGTTAATCCTATTCCTATTATAATATTATAAATGCGAAAGTTTGTAAGGATGTATGTGAGTGAGTGAGTGAGTGAGTGTGTGTGTGAGTTTGTTACTCTTTCACGCAAAAACTACTGAACGGATTTTCATGAAACTTTGCAGTAATATAGCTTAGACATCGGAATAACATAATTTTTTAAAATTTATAGAGATTTTTGAAGGGACTGGTTTCCCGAAGCGAAGCGAGGGCGGATTTACTAGTTTTTAATAGAATTGGCGATGAATCAAGCAAAACGCATATCTACCTACCTGCTTACCTGCCGACTTACCTACTTACAATACATATATACTATGGCTACAAATTATTAATGGCCCACTACTGAGCACGGGTCACCCCTCATTATTGAGGAGGCCTAGAGCATACTCCACCACGCTGCTCCAATGCGGATTGGTGGAGGGGTTAGTGGCCAACCCAGTGTCGAAAGTTTTCAAACCGCCCGAAGGCTTCTGACATGGCTTAACGACTGCTATCAATCGACGACGGCTTTACGTGTCCTCCGAAGCACGGAAGCGCTCAAGAAATTCTGCCACTAGCGGTCACCATTCCGACTACCGACCGCGCCCGCTGTTGGTTAACTTTGTCGATCGCTTAGGACCGACGCAAGTCGCCGGGCTATGAGAGCTTCATAAAGCATAAGCATATAAGCTTCGTTAAGCATATTATCACAAAAACAAGTAAAAGTCAGTCAGTAACATCATTTACGTCATCGAAGTAAGAGATTTCAATAAAAAAATAACGAGCAATTATATTAGTTCTTAGCAATTGGACGTTCTTATTATCGAAGCGAATGGTTTTCATTACTGGAATGTTTGTTAAGTCAATGGAAAAATCTTTAGTTACAGAAACTTGTTACTTGTAACTCGACTTTGTTTCTAACTTCCAATTGCTCTTGTACGTACATCTTGCCAGAAATTTCTTTGGATTCTGCTTTTGTTTTTACGAGTACCTACGATGCTAATTTCGTAACTTTGATGATATAGATGTGCTGTATTTGGTAGGTACATTTAAAGTTACATAATATTCAATTAGTCATTCACGTATATAAAATACATTTTGTAATAATAGGCATAGTTTAAGTTAATTAATCAATAACAAAAGCGGTGATAGCCTAGGGGTTAAGAATTCGATCTGATTCTCAGAGGTAACGGATTCGAATCCTAGGACATGCAGTTCTGACTTTTTAAAGTAGTTCTGTGCGTTTAAACATTTAAATGTCACTGGCTATAGCGGTGAAAGTAAACATCGTGAGGAAACCTGCATAACGGAGAGTTCGCAAACCTCTGAGGTGTGTGAAGTCCACCAATTCGCACTTGGCCAGCGTGGTGGACACTGGTGGACTATGGCCTTAACTTCCTCATCTGAGAAAAGAACTGAATCATCCTCATCTGAGAAAAGAAACTGTCCAACTGCTGACCCGTGCTCATTGGTTGCGATGATGAATCAATATCAATGAAATCAGTCATACCTATTACATTTACTATAAACAACATTACGAGATTAGGTAGGTACCTAACGATGTGAGTAGGCAGTATAATAATATTTTATGAAGCTATCTTAGAAATCAAATCAACAAATTGTAAAGAGGTAGGTGACCTGTTTTTCACGAAAATTGCATCGCGCCAGCAGCTCGCAAATAGCACCTTTTCACTGAATTGACGGAGGCGTATAGATACGCTCAATCGATCTCACTCCATATGTGAGTTACACAAATAGATGGACCAAACAGACCGATTTAATCAGTTATCCGTAGCTCCTCGCAAATACGATTCAATGCTTAGTCCAATAACCCATTAATCCTAGAGTAATCTCCGCAAATCTATATGTTACGTAACAAACTCGACAACCGTTCAGTAGATGGTACTTACTGTTACAATGTCATGTATGTGGTTGCTATCTCAGTTTTAGAATAAAGTTTTGGCTATTTTTATGCCGTTATTATGTTACTTTGCGTCTGGTCTTACGCGTTATCAATGCTTATCTATACTGATATTAAAAAGCGAATGAAGAGAGTTATCGGTAGGGTAGGTAGTATTTCACGTTATATTAATGGCCTTATGTCCTAACATAGCGACACTCAAATTTAATATATATAATTTTTTCGATCGATATATTATTTTAAACAAATAGAGTAGCTTCTCTATCCAGCCACGTAGCGGTATCTTATATTTATTTTCGTAATTTGGAGAATGGTTTGACCTACTACGAAGGTAATTAACACTCGATGTAATTAACGGCAGATCCAATCTAAGTTCCCTCGATGGGAATAATTTATTATTTATTTATTTATTGAGTTACACCAACAAAGTTAAACACCATTACAATTACCAAATGCATTAAGTTACACAAAAACAAGACAAGTGTCACCTCAATTATAATAATTCAATTTACTTGGTGTCCTGTGTTTTCATGATTGTTGAGCTAAAATATTTACCTAGAGTACTCGTGACTATGCCGCGGAAATGTATACCTATTAGTTGTAAGAAAATCTTTTACTCCATTAATTCAGCTATGAAGACTGAAATGAAATTTAGTCAAAGATGTTTTTAACAAACACTTTTTATGAAATCAAACCAAGCCATACCGTGAGTGATTTTGGAATAAGAAGCGGCAAGAAACTTCAAAGAAGTGTTTTGCCTACTAACAGATGTACCTACGAGTACATAATCAACTTACAACTATTTACAACTATGGCTGGAATATAAAAATTGATGTCGTAATAAACTTTCGTTATAAGAACGCCTTTGATCAAGTTTGATACGAATTTTAACTTTGAGCTATTTGAGGTTACAGAGTTTTGTACCATACCACTCAATTTAATCCCATCGGGCTTCATGCATGCTGAAAGGGTATTTTGTTGCCCGCCTGTATTTTGCGGTAAAATGTTTTTTTTGTGTGGATCGGACTCAGTATGGAATTTTTAGAACGTAGGGATGAAAAGTGGCTGTTGTCGATTCTTTTGGGAAACGTGAATGAAAAATAAATGCAACTAATTCGAGTACGAACACTTGCCCATAGGAATTCCGAAAAGTATAATAACAAATGTAACCTATTTGCGCCCAATCGCTGTTATCCAAAATATGTTCATTGCATTTGGTACTTACCTAGGTAGTTACCCATAGCATACCCAGGTAATTAATAAATTATATCTCCTCACGTCTAATTTAACCTGCTTCGAAACCATTTACCCATTTCTAGTATTTTACACACAAATGTGGTACCTATTAAATCGGTTGTAGTGCGACGTGAAAGTAATACGAAACGAATTTTGCGTTCACAACGAGAATAAAATCGCGAGTGCTTTCTATGTAGTGTTTACGAAAATTCGAAGGCGATTCGTAGGACATTGTAAGGTGTTCGAGACAGAAGGAAAATGCCGGAAGCTCGTTCAAACGTTACCAGAATATATGATGGAGTGAAGTCCTCTTCTCTCGAATTCAATTTTACTATTCTGGACCGTATTTTCGCCTCATTTTTTGTGTTATTAAATAAAGTCCGTCCCGGTTTAGCAAAAATCTGTTCTAGCTACTTATGTACGTACGTATTGTACATGTTTTAAAATAATACGGCAGTCCAAATACAAAAGGTAGGTACCTACTTACATTGAAATTCAAAGTATTGAAGGAGGTATCTACTTATTATTCTTCTTTTTTTCATGTAATATACTTAGACATGTATAATGTAATTATTATATTTATTTCTTTTAAACTCGCCCTCGTTTCGCTTCAGGAAACTTACTTCTTGCGCTTGCCAAGATTTATTACCTGCTAAAGTTTCAGTTAATTCAATTGAACAGTTACTTTATGTTATCGAATAAATGTTCTACGTGATTCTTTATACCAACTAAAGTTTTTTTTATTTATAAACTGTAATATTTTGTACTGAAATACAAAAGTGAAGCGTAATTATACACTACCATAAAGTAGAAACCGTACCCGTATTTTTGAGATTAGTGCATAAATGCACAAACAAATATACAATTTTTTTTAACCATAGCACACAGACGTATGTAGATATAAAATAAATAAATAATAAATAACGCTACACACTCATAGCCCACACTAGGATTCCGTGTGTCGTGGGTACCATGGACAACACACAAGACAAGGACACACACCCAGACCGAGAAAAGAAATTTAAACTCATCATTCAAATCTCCGCCTCGCTGGGAATCGAACCCAGCGATCCGGCGTGTTAACCATTGCGCCATCCGGGTCGTCAAAATCGCCGTTATTTTTTTTTAGACTGGACATTTTCAAAACAGAAGAGCACATCCTGCGTCAAACCTGTGTAAAATATTGAGAACGGCAGTTAAACGCATTACTAATTTCGTGCTAACAAACCATTTGGGAAACAGAAAAAGTTCTCACCTTGTTTCACATTTAGGACTTATTAGTTCGCTATAGACTGCTGTGCTATGTTAAAAGTTGTAAAGAAGTATGTTTAGAATTCTATAAAACTATTCCGTTACGATTACGATGCATCAACAGCATATACCTACTTATTTCAATTAAACAAAATATAATCTTTTTCCATATTATACTCGTATACTACAACGAAAAATTCACGAAAGCGCCAGAAACTAGTCGATTCCTGTAATAGATGTAGGTACGTACGAGTAATCATTCGTTCTCCTGTCATAGTGTTGTTCGAGAAGGAAATGTTACAACATCACTTAGTTTCGATGCGCGGGGATCCCTACGTACGAGGGATTGGATGGTGACCTACTCTGCTCCTCCGCGGCCTGGGGGATAACATTTGTCTCGCATTTCATAATAGAAATACAGTTCTTTTTATTGTCATACGGAAAGCAGATAAGTATGCCAAACAAAGAGAATATGAGTATTATTTATTATTCAAAGGCTAGAAGTAGTCCAACGCTACATAACGCGTTTTTCTTATTGTGGAGATTAGTAGTGAAGAACTTGCACAATGCACATATAAATAAAGTTCAGGGTTCAAGTGAAAATAGAACATACATTTATTTGTACATTTGTTTCCGTTAGTTTGAATGAGTAAGTACTCAATATAGAAAAAAGAAACCCCGACACAAACATTTAAAAAGTAAAAAATAATTATCTTTTGTGTTAAAGTTAGAAGTAAATGGAGCGGTCCCCCAACGCGACGTATTATTTTTAAAGATATTATTTTTTACTTTTTAAATGTTTGTGTCGGGGGTTTTTTTAAATTTTTAATTTAATTTTTTATTTTATACTTTTAATTATGGATTAAGTTATAAATATTCTCTTACTGTACGCTTTCATTTGAGAACCCACACGAATATATTTGCATACATACGGCTATTCTTCCCCGCTTTCATCCCCACAACTATTAAACGGCTCTCCCGATTTTCATCAAACATAGTTTAAAACATGTGTCCGTAAGTCCCCTTTAATACAAAGAAAACTAAATTGAAATCGCTTCATCCGTTCGGGAGCTATGATGCCACAAAGAGACAGAGTGAAAATTCTTCCCCACTTTCAACCCCAACAACTTTTAAACGGCTCAACCGATTTTCATCAAACATATCTAAAAACACACGCCCGTAAGTCCCCTTTAATACAAAGAAAACTAAATTGAAATCGCTTCATCCGTTCGGGAGCTATGATGCCACAGACACACAGACACACACACAGACACGTCAAACTTATAACACCCCTCTTTTTGCGTCGGGGGTTAAACAAGTATACATATAACAAGTGTTCTAAATATTTACAATTTTATTATATTAAATAGTGAGGTTCCTTTCCGAACGAAACCTGTTATTGTTTTAGTGTGTAGTTTCTTAGTTATCTCTATTTTTGGAGTCGGCAACGTATCGGTGATACCTTTGATAATATTGATGTCTATGAGCGACGGTAACCACTTACATATATTTTTAGAATGTTCCTAATTTCGTGACACAAGGAATTGAGTTACGTCAGGAGAATTTATGTATGTTGATTGTTTATCTACATTTTAAAATATTTCTATAACTTAAAATTATAAAGGGTTTACAGGATTGTTAATGTCTCTGAGCGGGAGATTTTTTTCACTTTTTTCTATATATACTTTAGGCAAATAATCGCACTACCAACTAAAGCAGCAACTATGCCAAATTAATTTCAAGAATTTTACGGCATAAAGGAAGATGAAATTTGAGATCCACGGATAGTAATTGGTTAATCTATCAATTACTTTAGGAATAGGTACCTAGAAATTGTATTTTTATTTCAGCAGAAACTTTCGGGTTGTTTCTAATAAATTACAAAATTTGGAAAAAAATATAAGCACTCCAAAATACAAGCGTAGAGCTTGACTAATTGAACTAATTAGTAAGTTTGAACTAAATTACTAAGTCCTTAAACAAAGAGTTGAAACTGTTCCAATTAAATTAAAAATCGAATATTCATTAAAGATTCTTGGCACGCATGCCAACCTCATGTATTGTTACAATTATTCAGTATGTTTAAGTAGTTAATTAATACACAATGTATAACTATGATTTTCATTTTCTATGTGAGTAGGTCATAAAAACCACAGAAGGTGTACCTACTTAAGTGTTTTTGACAAAACGTGTAAGTTTAGCTCCATTGTCTTTGAGAGTCCTAAACCTTCCTTTATGATTGTTAATTTTCTTGAATTTTATTAAAATACGTATTATTCTATTTAAATTTCTTCAATTAACACTTACAATTAACACAATCATAAATTGTTTTTGGTTCCGATTTATATGATTGAATAACATAACAGAAAAGTTACGATGTTATTACGATGTCTGTCCAATTAAGCGTTATAGTGCCCAGTGTACCTATCAAATGAAGCATTGTTGGGTTATAAAAAAGAAAACAAAAATTATAACTATTTGTATATGTGTGTATGTACCAGTGAACCTTTTTTTCTTCAGTAGATTTGAAGTTAAGCCGCTTGTTTCGAATGATAGATTGACAGACGGGCGAATGAAATTCCAAACCTTCCGTTTTTCATCGGATTAAATGGTTTATTCATACGACAAATTGATTAATTTTGAAATTGATTAAGGACATACTCTATGTTGCATAGCTCTATATTTGCTCCATGGTTGCATATTACACTGTTTGTATTTACTTATGATATTGTTACAGGAGTCGGCGTGTATATATCTCGTGTGGAGGAGGGTTCGGTGGCGGAGCGCGCAGGGCTTCGCCCCGGAGACTCCATATTGCAAGTGAATGGCACGCCGTTCTCTGGCATTTCACACGAAGATGCACTTAAGGTACGGTTTTACGATGTCTTTATATAATTATGTTAGATATTTTAGTAGCAGCAGGTACCGACAGAATTCTTTGAACCTAATATAACTTTAAGCAGGTACTTTCGAGTACATAAAACTTATGTCACTGTAAAACCTCATTGAAATCTATTAGTTGTCGCTATTTAGCGACAGTTAGTATAAATTAAAGTTATAATGCATAAGTGATAATAGAGCTTTAAAAAGCGAGGAGGTTCTCAATTCGAATGTATTTTTATTGTGTGGTGGCTCGTAAATTTTTTACTGAGTGTTCTGATATTTTTATGAATCAATTTTTACGCGAAAGTTGGTGTTTGTCGTCTGGTCCTACATAAATTTTAGCGGCAATTGACGGGTAGTTTTTGGGTTATAGTTATAGATGTTTGTCGTTTAATTTTTTTTGTAAAAGGTAATTGATTCTATTGCGATAATAGAGGCCTCCAATATTTTGCTGAGGCAAAGAGGGCATACTAATAAAAATACATATAAGCGGGTTAAATACCTTTAAAACTGTCTGCGAGTACCTAGTTACAGTGGTTATAAAGTTAAAACCACCACTGGCGAGAAACCGTTCGGGTGTGAAACGACCCTTTAAATAGCTTCACCTCTGACCTTTCGGTGTCACTGCGGGGCGTCTGCTAATTTACGGCCGCTTTAAATAATTTCCGATACCGACCACAAATAAGCACGGGGGGGGGGGGGGAACCAACGAGGGGTAACCAGAGAGGGGGTAACCGGTTGGGGCAAGTGAGCGTGACTCGGAAAGGAAACAACAACGTTGGCTGATTGACCCCTTTCGGACCGTTGGTTCCACTGCTAGGTTCCACTAATGGGTCCAGGAGGATTTTCAAGTACTCATGGACCCACTTAAGTAGTGGAACTAACAGTACTAATTTTTAAAAATATTTTATTGTATTAGTAGTCCCACTAGCCATAATTGACTGAAACCTCTATGGTGTTATTTTTAATTAACCCTGTCAATTCATTTTATGTACTATTAGATACAAAACTGTGGTTTTCTTGAAGCTGATTTTTTTTGATAATTAAAAACACTTTTTTGTAAATAATAAAAGAAAATTGTATTTTTACGAAAAAAATTTTAGGTATAACTGTGGATCTGCAATTTTATCGAAGTTGTTCTAAGCAATGACCAACCGTTATTTCTTTATGTACTAATTTCATTTGAATATTTAATAAAATATAATATAGGCACAGATATAATGTCTGTGTATATAGGTGTCTATCATCTATGTCATCTATGACCCATATAGTATCTCAATGCTACGACCACGCTCAAAAAGTGTAACTTGAATTAATATCAAAGAAAAGAAAATATTGCTTAAATATGATAATTCCATAAGTTAATAAAAAATACTAGGCAATAGCTTTACCGCGGCAGTCCCCTAGTGCAACATGTTTTTTTTATTTATTTATGTGATCTGATGTAATCCTTTTAGTTTACAGTTTTGTACTCACATGTACGGTCAATGCTCCCGTACACTTCTTGCATTTTTTCCATCTGCAAATCCGCCTTGTTTTTGAACTTTTATAAACTCTGTGTTTATAATACTGGTACCCATCGTGTACCAATACTGTTCCAACTTTTATATTAGTAAAACATAAATTGTCATCCATTAGTGGAGCGTAGCAGTGGTTTGCTCACAGAGACTTTAGTCTAAGATCCGAATCTAAATCGACATTCATCGGGTTGATAAGAAAATCAAACTTATTTTATAATAAATTTCGTATATTAGAAAATATATTAAAATGGGTAGACAACAAAAATCCTGGACAGAATATTTTTAATTATTTAAAAAAAAATAATTTTTCATAAAATGTTGCATGATGAAAATAATAATAAAATTTTATACTGGACTTAAAGTATAGAATGTGCAGACGTAGGGTAGACTAGCCTATTATTTACCTGGACGAACTACTGGGTAGACAGTTATAAACAGGTATGTCAATACTAGTTACTTTCACTAGATTTGATAATAGAAAAAAAATTATATCAGCATAAGCGCTGTTTTATTCTGAACACGATGATATAGGGTAGACTGCAAAAAATTCGGTTCTAATAGGGGTATACAAATTTTTAAGATGTCAATTACAACGCGTCCGGAAATGAGTGACAGAGAGGTAAGTATACCGTGTGATAATAAAGGACTAAACATTGCTGTTGTGTCTGTAAGGATCGTGAATATAAGAAAGTGCGCATGCTCGATTGATTCCCAGTTGCCCCCGGTATGTAAACTAACTTTTTTTATTGCCGGGTATGTTAAACATGTAGGTAAGGTGTTCTCTTACTGAAGTCTAATTTGTTAGTAGAATAAAACAGCGCTTATGCTGATATAATTTTTTTTCTATTATCAAATCTAGTGAAAGTAACTAGAATTGACATACATGTTTATAACTGTCTACCCAGTAGTTCGTCCAGGTAAATAATAGTCTACGCTACGTCTGCACATTCTATAATGTTCTATACTTTAAGTCCAGCATAAAATTTTATTATTATCTTCAACATGTAACATTTCGTGAAAAATCATTTTTTAAAAATTAATTAAAAGTATTCTGTCCAGGATTTTTGTTGTCTACCCATTTTTAATATATTTTCTATACGAAATTTATTATAAATTAAGTTTGATTCGCTTATCAACCCGATGAATGTCAATTTAGATTCGGATCTTAGACTACTTTATTTTATTTACTTCAACTTCAATTCACGATTAAATTAAGTGACACTCAATGTCAATCAATGCCAACTCTCAGTAATTTTTATGTGCTATATTGTATAAGATAGCCAGTATCATAACAAAGGAAGTGGAGACATAAGGATTTACAAATCCTAATAGCCCCACCATTATTATGCAGTGGGTCCATGAGTACTTCAAAATCCTCCTGGACCCATTAGTGGAACCTAGCAGTGGGACCAACGGTCCGAAAGGGATTGACCTGAGTTTTGATTTATAAATAAACAAATCACGCTACCTACACAGTCCCATAGGTACTTGGATTTCCTGTGTCGTGCGTGGGTGTTGTTGCGCCACACGAGTCGTCTTTTATTTTTGGGAATTACAGGAATAATTTCGTGGTTATACTTGCTTTGTAGGTATTAAATTTTTCTGAATCTTTGTTATTAGCTGCGTATATACGAACGTTTGTTGAACCTAATGGAATCACTGAATATTATCTTCACTTATTTCTAATCTAATTAAAATAATATAGGTATATATTTTTTATTGTAATAGTTTTAACATTTTTTATTTTAATTAAATTGAAACTATCCACCATCCACGGGAACACAATTATTATCTGTTATCTAAATATTTGATAACTGATACGTGACCTATTATGTTACATAGCACAAAAATTATAATTAAACAGATTTGTGCATAACAGGATTCACAAACTTCACATCTTGATAAAATAAAATAAAAAAACATAAACAATATTTATTTGTTGGTATAAATTCGCGCGGAAAATCAGACTTTTCATATCTTTACCTGTGACCTTTCGTTGCCACTAAACTGTATTTTGCCAGGTCGGGGCTTTTAATAATTTATCGATACTGATCGCGGTATAAGCCGAACGGGAACACAATCATGACCGTGAATGCTATGACTGTTTGGCACGAACTTGAAATAAAGAATCTTGTTATTGTTATAGATTGCAGGAAGGTAAATGGTATATTTCTTAAAGTCAATCGATACAAAAAATTGTATAAAACTACGAAAATATTTTTTAGTCTATAGTAAATAACTAGACACTTTTGTTTTGAAACAAATGTAATAAAAATAAATGAAGTGCTCATAGTCAAGCGATTTCCTTGGGTTGGCCACTAACCCCTGACCCATCCGACCCAAAGACCTTCCAAGCTTCTTGCTCCGACCCAACCAATTCACACTGAAGCAGCTTATTGGGGTTTATGAACCTTATGGGGTATGTTCAGTTTTGGGATATGATTGGGTTAAAGCCATGAAGCAAATATAGGGAGGAGACGGCCTAAGCAACTGTGCACTGTGACTCAACTAGGTCCTGACGTCATCGCAGTAGGCGTGGCTTAAAGTCGGTCTACCGTGGGCGCCCGTCCTGTGCACAGCGTTATGGAGGTTCACATTTTAAAAGAAAAGGATGAAGTGCTGTCTACTCGACATTAGGTGGCGACACTATTCTTATATTTTGACTACGTCCCTGTTATACTTATCCTACATTTATTGACATCTAGTGTGAGATAGTTAAACTACATAGTAAAATCGATATACAACGAAGCGAGTAGGTTTGATATTGACCATTAGATGGAAAATAAACAAGTAGGCGGATGGTGGGCGGGATCTAACACCCCCTCACCCCGCAAAGTGTCACGCGTTCTTTCTTAGGGAAATCTACATACAACGTCTCCTCTCTATATTTGCTTCATGGTTAAAGCCAATAACGATAATGATAACGACATTTATTCATAAACAAACATACGGTATACTGAGTCCACTGCATGACTTGAATCTCACCTCATGTTCAGGCCTAGATGATTCCTAGAAGTTTAGAACGGTAACTGTAAACTTAGATAAACGCTGCAATGTCCGATTTAAGTAATTAAGTAAATATTGCTAGTTTGGTAAAGTACGTGTGGGATTTGGAGCTGTTGAAATCGTGTAGCTTAGATGGACTTCCTATTCCTAAATAGGCCGGCGCGGCGCGGCGTCGCGGCGTGACGTCAGTCAGTCAGACATTTGCTCTGAATGGATTGAGCTGGCAATGTTGGCACTGACCCAATTCCTAGCGTTTTGATCTGCTTTTAGGAAAATACCACTAACGGCTAAACTTTGTCGGCTCTAAATATTACTGTATCAAAGCGGTAATTTTTGATAATTGTGCAGTTCTTGATCTTATATGCGTTTAATTGTAACGAAATATTTAAAAGATGTGCTGAGGAGTATGTTTCGCCTTTGTTTTCCTAAAAAAAAGAAATATATAGCACCTGTCAAAACGGCGGTAGACTTAAAAAATTATGTGCATAAGTACCTAGTGTAATGACAAAATACCTATATGAATAATTTGACTTTGATTTTAAAAACAAATATGGGAACGCAAAATGTTATTAAATATTTAATTTAACAGTAAATAAGACACGGTACGTACCTATTAGGTTTTTGTTTTGTTGTCAATTTTTGTTTAGGTTTGTGAAATAATAATCAAATACCACTAGACATTTCCGTACCGAAATGCAACCAGTTGTTGTTATTATGTCCTTTGAGCTAAATCCAAATGCCAAATTACTACGATAGTGAATGCCAAATTGTCTTACCACCTCGTTCAAACTCATTACGACGCCTAAATCTGTATTTAATTTTGTAAGCCAAACAACATAGATTTCATAATTTCTTTTACTTGATAAATTTTCTCAGGAATTTTCATGATTTTCTTTGTAATGTTTTCAAAACACCAGCCGGTTCGGATATACCATACCTACGTGAGATTTCGACACAAGACAAGCAAGTAATCAAGGATACAATAAGTATGTTTAGGTACATAAAAGGTCTCATGCTCTTCAAAATGCTCGCAGCTTGATATTTTAATATAATAAACATTCAAATAAATTTTCATAATTTTCTTTGAAATTTTCATTGTTATTTTCAGCGAGTGATATTAAACTAGCTCTCAGACAAATATACAATGGAGGTGAATACGAGAGTTTCTAGCCATTGCATTTGCAACCTAATGTTTTTATGAAAATCTCATGTGGGTACAAAATATTCATGAAGTTTGTGTCTAGGTACGTTTTATAGATTTTAAGTATATTTTTATACTGAGATATCATGTGCTCGTCTAAAGGTTACGCGGCTTAAGAGTGAAGTTTGGTTCAAGAATCACAATTAACTCTGTATTTATTAAGTCTTAATAAAACTTATAGAGGTCAAAAGTCATAATATTTTGAGTAATTCGTACATAGTACATAAATAGCTTGAAAACATATCCATCAAACGTTGCGATGTAATTCATCTTCGAAATATCGTCATTCTATCTCTTACAAAGTGGTTATTCGAGGAAACCTTTTTAAAAGTGTCGTGCGAATGAAGTACAAAAGTGAATAAATTATATGGTATGAAAGGCACGATAGCGACATCTAGACGTGAAGATGACATTTTCATTTCCGTATCGAGCCATGGCTCCGCAGCAGATAATTATGAATGTCGATGTACCTAGGTAGGTACAATAGGGTACTTTCGGTAGTGAAAAATAGGTAAACTTGATTTTCCTAATAAGAAGCAACAAAAAATATATTTCGGCAAAATAAACACGCTTTCCCGCCTTAAAATAAAATAAAATGTTAATTCTTTTTTTATTTCCGGAAAAACGCTGTCAGAACTTGTCAGCCATTTTGATGACCAAATTGTACAGTGCCACAAACTTATCTGACCCTGTGGACAAAATTGGAACTAATGCAAATGTTATACTGTTGTCAGAAAAATACCACGACAGTAGCGCCACCCTTACTGGGTCAAATAAGTTTGTGGCACTGTATGTAAGACCGGCATTCATTCATTCAAGTTGCTAAGCACGAAACTGAACTGACAGTTTGGTTCTTGGAGGAATAGGTTTGCCTTTATGACGTCACACCAGTGCCTCTCGTGTTTTAGGTCACGTGAACTAACGTGATATACTGATTAAAAATTTCGAATTTTAATATTAAATATTAAAATAATTAAGTATGTGCTTTTATGACTCAAAATCAGAATATTAAAGTATATTTCGGCATAATTTTTTTTTTATCAAATTTAATAGTTTATTTTTCATTACGGAATTATTATTAGGTGTAGGTGTTATTATTAGGTGTAGGTATTATTTTGAATTTCGTTAAAAACTTAGGTCAACATCGACAAGTGATAAAATAAAAACATCAAGTATCAACGTAGTGAAAGTCAATTAATAGTAGATTGTTACACAAGGGACGTAAGTAAGCTATTACAGAACAAGATCCAATTTGGCGCCAGTGCGAGCACAGCTCGCATAGGGCGCTAATGGATCGCGTGCACCCGAGATATTTAGTCACACGAGCGAGCGCAGCGAGCGAGGGTGAATATAGTTCGAGGGTGTAATAGCTACTTGCAACCGAGGTAAGCATTCTACTTTATATCATTCTTGTGAGGTAAATAAAACATTGGTAATGCAAAATGAAATTTTAATTAGAATAATTAGCAAATTTAGAAAAAAATGGTTACTTATTATAATTAATTATAGTAATATTGCTGCTGATGAAGTGCTTGATATTGTTGTAAATAACTTAAATCCCTTTACGAACAAACTTCACAAACTTTCAGATCAAATGAAATGCCGCCATTTCCATTTTTTTCGTAAATAGTTTTCTATTTTTTTTTACGGCTCTGAGTTCCAAGGAGTTTTGCATAGTTTGAAATATATGGAAATTAAATGCCGCCATGTTCAGTGTTTTTTTTTTCAGTAAAAAGTTTTCTTACCATTTTATAAGAAAAGAGATTGTTTACCAAGGAATTTTGCATAGCTTGAACTGTAATGTGAACATTACAATTCAAGCATAGTGCGACGTAATGTTGCCTTGAATTGCAAACACCAACTTACAAGGAGACTTTCCACCATAGTAATCCCTAGTTACTGAGCAAGTATGATATAAAAACGTATTATTAAAAATACGCGTCAGATGTCACTTAAATTTAAATGGAATAACGTGTCACGAATGCAATACGCATTACCAAACTGTTCATCAGCAAGACACCAGGGGGCATGTACCGGGTTTCGAATATAAAAAAATATTATCAAAAACGGTTCACCCAGTAAAAAGTGAATTTGAATACCATACAAGAGCACCTCCAGTTTAGAATTCGGTTAAAACATTGACCTACTCAAAATTACGTATGTTGAGGCGGCCAATTAAATATAACGAAATTTAGACTTTGTTAAGTCTGTGGCAAGCAAGTGTATAAACTCATATTTATCCTATTGATACATCGATATAATAACAAATTAAGCTTTACGATTACTTATTAACATAAACTGCTTAATATTGAGCATGCTTTAATCAGTAACCCTCGCAATTTACGTCAAGATAATACAACATAGTTACACTACTTATAGTATAGCTGTGTAACTAATGCTATTTAATCAGTGCTTGTTTTGCCTACGGAAATAAACGAGAAGCAAGAAGTAAAGGCATGTTAGTGTTACGATGAAATTTGTAATAAGCAAGGCAGGCAGGGCTTGTTCTACTTTGTATTAAATATTAATTAAGCAAACACTTGCAGAGTTTCACTAATATAATTTAGCAAGCTTGTTGTTTAGCGCCATTTTAATATTTTAGGAGCTTTAGAGGGCTTTATGATTTTAATGAAATGTATAATAATAATGTTTCTTGAGACGTACCTACTTATTTATAGTACGTAAGTAGTGTACCTATGGATTAAAATATGGTATTTAAATATGATTAGGTACTAATGAGAAAATTATTCTTTCTGTTCGTACAAGATTAACTCATTTCTAACATGTTATGAGGTGGTAGACGAACCTAGAGTTCGCCCGGGGTAGTACCACCGCCCGCCAAGGTACTCAGTACCATTCCTACCGTCATAATAATTGTTTTTAAGAGCAATTGTGTTCCGGATAGGAAGGTGTGGAGCCGGTTCACTTTTTTAGAGGCGACCATCTCAGTCCGCAGGGGTAGCAACGCATCTGTGACCGAATTGGAACAAGACACACTAATCATTACTAACTGGACAATACTAATACCTATTAACTAACAGGACTAACTATCACTAACAGTCCCTGTCCTCACACTTATTAACAAGCTAACCAACTAACATTCTAACACCATCTACTAATTGGACTAACCACCCTAGTCTCTAAATTGGGTCTTGTTCTAAGTCGGTCACAATTGCTATGGGCGGCAGCGGAAGGGTGGTGCTGCATGCTCGTTTGCTACCTTAATTCAATAAAATAAATAAATAAAATAAACATGTGTGCATGTAGTTAACTTCCTTACGATTAAATCGTAAAACAGTGTCGTTAAAACCTGGCTCTGTAGAAATCGGACAGCCATTTAAAAAGCGGAGTCCTAATAACCGTAGGTATTACTACCTACCTACTAATTGTATAAATAACTGAGTCCCATTTAAGTGAGTGGTTGGCCATACCAATTAAGTGCGTACAAACTACATTAATAAAAACCTTCTTGTCTATTGACTTATATAGGTAGTAATAAATATCTGTGTCTATAAAAAAAACTTGTTTTTCAGACAACTAAAGTACATTACAACTTTATCTGCTTTTCTCTTTCTGTTTGTAAAGCTTTGCTTGTAAACAATGAGTTAGACAGCGTTCAAAACTGTTTACTTCGTCGCTCCATATATTTTTACGAGTTCGCGTCACTCGATGCGTTTAATGCGGGGATACCCTACAGTAGACAGTAGATAAATAGTAGACAAACTTGTACGTATATAGTCTGTGGAGACGGCGCGCCATGCAGGCTGGGTAGACGCGCTTTCAGCTAAGGGATCACAAGTTTGATCAAGGCTCAAAAGCTTTGTCATGGATAACTTACTTCAACTTCCACAAGAACAGATAACTAAAAAACTGCACGTCAGCTGTCATTTATATGGGAACACATGACAAGTACATACCAGCTTTCGAATAAAAAAAAACATAAAAAGCGGATTACTTGGTAAAAAATTATGAGGTAACGACCATAATTCATTTAATTTCACATTATTAAGGGAAATTCAAAAACTACTCAGTAGATGTCGCTAAAATTTATATGGGACCAGACGAAAAGCTTTCGAATAAAAAAAAACAAAATCAGTTCACACAGTACAAAGTTAAAAGTAAAACTCATAAAAAATACTTTCCTTGAAAACCTCCTCCTTTTTATGAAGTAGGTTAAAATGGAATGTTTTGATCTTCTTGATCACTTGGAACGCTCCTACGTGAATCCTTCATGTCGGCATTCGTCACTAACAACGACAATAACTTAAGATCTTTCTAGGTTACCCGTGACATTTATTAATTTTGTTTGTGTGTTTTCCATCTCTACCCTTAACTTTTTCACTGTTCGTCTCGGGTAACTTCTGATAACGCGACGAGTGAGGTCATTGAACGCCGTATAGTTCAAGTTACGCTTACGACCATAGTTCAAGGAATTGGTAGACTTAGAAAACGTTATGAGGAACAATTTTTAAGTTGTACATAGGTTTCGTACTGCACATTTTCACTGAAATAAGTGACAATTAATTTCTAACATGCTTATTATAATAAAAAAAAAACTAGTGGCACGAACAGGATTCGAACTTGAGTAACCTGTTACAGATCGACGTTGAAACCTGTACGATTTCATTGTTTTATGCAAAATAAAGTTAAATGTTATGTCAAAACTTGGCCAGAGAGGAATTTAAAGTAAAAAAAAATCAAAACAGTATCTGTTGTAAAAATATGGTAGGGGCTCCACCTTAAAACCTTATATCGAATTGTATGGGACACTTATTAAACATAGGAGCCGTCACGTTCGCTAGCTCTTTGGTATATTTGATAAAGCTATAAACATGCCCATTGTATAGGAAAATATCCTAGCCAGGACATTCAAGCTTGATTATATTTCGCGGAAGAATGAGATTGCATGAAAGAGAGTCATGCTCCATTTAGTTAGGCTGGGGTCTTTCTTCCCTTTTATAAGTGGCGTATTCTTTACTGAATTTTATTTCGTATTGTTGAATAGGAAGCACTTTCCAGATACAATTATTATGAAGTTACAAAACTGACTGACTGACTTACAACTTAACTAAAGAAACTTTTTGCAAGAAACAAGTTAATTTGGTAATAATTTGGTAAGATTACAACATTTCTTCAAGCGACGTTTTCGAATAATCACCAATTGTCGAAATGTCAGCTCTTCTTGTAATTGTGGAATCCAAGTCTAGTTAAGTATTGCTGCGCTATTCAGTTTTGTCGTCAAGTTTCAATATAAAATCATCAAATCGGTATAAATGTCATTGGATAAAATGTACCTATACAACACGATGATTGAGAATTTTGCTTTGATTGCACATACAAAAAACCGGTTAGGTTTTACCAAAGACTAGTATTTCGTACTTTTAGTAATGAATGAAAACACAACTCTGGTCCAAAAATTGGTATGTTATTGGATGTTTCTAGACATGCCTAATTATTATCTAATGGAAACTAACAGCTTTGCGAGCAATCCCATACTTAACTCGATCGCTCATAATATAATTCACGATTGACACAGTTCTCGCACTATGAGCGCTTTAGTTTCGTTATACTTATTATTTCATTTTAAAAGAAAGGAATTTACTTCGACGTTCGAAGTTTCTTAATGGAAATGTGGATGGAACACGAATTTCCACTTTTCTACTTTTCAGGAATTGGGACAGCGGTGCGATGGAAAACGATTACTCGTAGGTCTAGATACTTTGCGGCTCAGCGATTCATGCAAGAGAAGATGAAGTGAAGCTTTGTTCGGACGAGACGAGATATTTGCAATCTTAAGTAGGGCCGCCCGTTTAGGATCGTAGAGACCGCTTCTTTAAAGCTTTTGTTTTCCTTCGGCTTGGTATAAATTATGCAATCAACATGGAATAGGGAATGTGTGGAACATCTATGCATCTATTGCATAAGTTTGTATAAAATCCTTGGAGGAATAAATGTTTCCTATCGTTCTTTGTATACCAAAAAGTATTTAAGCAATTGTCTTCGTTGATTTTAAACTCATTACTGATTTTTTACTTTTTTATACACAACATACCTAAAATATCAACGTACAAGATCTCAAGAGTGTGTGACTTAATTAGAAACAAGACTTACCTATGTTCTAATAACTACTAATTGGACTATAACTAACATTAGGTAGGTAGTAATAAATAAATAACAGTAATGGTGCCTGCCGCTCTGCCCCAGTCCTGAAACCTACTAACAAACTAGATTGAAAATAATTAGTTTGTTACTTCTCGAAGTTTTTCTTATTCGAAGTCTCTTTGTTACTACTAGAAGAACAACGTTTGCTAATTGACTAACTTGCTACGTTATTTCCATAAAAACGTTACCTAGATAATGTTTCTCGAAACGAGAATATTGTTAGTGAAGAACCCAATTCTGTACGTGTCACTGACACACACAATTTATTCGTTATGTTGTAACTGGTGGTTGTAACGATATGGTCGCGTCGTTTAAGCTGAGCTTTTATGAGCCAATAAATGAGACTTCTATTTTTATATACCTACATTAAATTAATTTGTTACAGATGTTAAAGTCATGTAGACAGCTGACGATGGTGGTAAGAACAGCAGGTGCGCTGGTGGGGCGCGCTTCGTGCTCGTGGATGGACCGGTACGGCAGGCCTGCGTCCCCTCCGCCCGCGAGGCCTCCGCGCTCCGCCAGCAAGGATCGATCTATACGCAGGGTGACGTATATTATGTTTTTCACTACTATAATGTATGGAACATGAGACATGATTTTTGGTTTAGAAATTCAATGACGATTTACTTTCATTTAAGTAGAAATCTTTTCTTTATGTAGATAATAAAACGAAAGGTACATCAGATGAACATCACTACATAGTATAAAACAAAGTCGCTATTTTTGTCCGTCTGTTTGTTTGTTTGTCTGTTTGTCTGTATGCTTAAATCTTTAAAATTACGCAACGGATTTTGATGCGGTTTTTTGTAATAGGTAGAGTGATTCAAGAGGAAGGTTTTAATGTATAATACATGCATATATTCCCACGAGAACGGGATCCACGCGGGTGAAACCGCGGGCGGTCCGCTAGTAATACATATTATGTAGAGTTAATTAATGATAAAAATATATGACGAAGTAAATGTTTTTTGTTCTTCATTGTTTTTCTGTAGAGTCTAAATTAGACTAAACTTTAGCCCTCTTGGGCAAGAAAAAATCGTCACATTTTATTTACAGTGTGAAAATTCGGTGCAGCGGCACTATGCGGGGTCTGCAAACGAAATTATTCTCTTTTTTTCCTTTGTTTTGTCACTGTCCCATTTTCAGTTTGGTGCTGTCAGTGTCGGTCAGTGCTGTGGAAAAGGCGTAAATTACATCTTGTAGGTACAAAACTTGCGTGATACAACACAATGTTATAACAAACAGTGTATAAAAACTGTGTTATAAAAATAGCTGTCACCCGTGCAGACGAACCTTCTTATAATAAGGGGTATGAATTCCCCTAGGGGTCAATATTTCATGGTCGATTTAAGATCCTATCTTATATAAGTATACTGTGTAAGTATATATCTAGAAATATGTAGTTATAGTACAGAATTCTTGCGTCCCTCCGTGCCAAATCGCAAGTCTTGCCAATTCCACAAACTAACCGCGGACATTTTTTATTGGTTGTGATGATTAGTGGACACGAATTGTTTGGAGTTACTGCCAACATTCCGTATCTCTAACTATTTTTCCTCATATTCTGTGTTCCGGAACTTTGTACTTTGTTGTTTGTATTTCACAACTAAATTACTTACTGTCAATAATGTATTTATAGTATGGTAAAAACAAGACTTGATATTTATCGATCATAGAATTAGCTAAGAATTTACCATTTGGCGAGGGGCAGTGCGTTCAAAAGCTTGTAACTTGTAACAGATGGAATTATTATTAAGTGCCTTGGGAGTTTGGAACACTCCCGTTGTTTCCTGTTTATTGAAGTACATATATTATGACGATAAACGTACAAATGGTGCACTATTTTGGCACGTAGCAAGGGTCTGAAAGGGTCTGTAATGGTGAGGTTGGCTGGCAATTGGCGAAATCTATTCGTAACATTATGTTATCTATATCATAAACCCTTTTTATTGATGTCGAAACAAGGAATGGATCTGCTGCCAAATTGGTATTAAGTAAGCATCTATACCTATGAACATTAAACTCGAAATATAATCGAAATTTACGTTATCATCCTTTTTATTAATCAAAAACTTGGTGGAATCATCTTGCTTGAAGATAAAATTAACAATTGCAGAAATACCGCATAAACAAACTCGAAATGCTGATAAATCCCTATTTGCGACGCTTGCAATAAAAGACCGCTCACAAAAATAATTTTATAGCGTCGTAAAATATCCTTCATAACAGTCGGAAATGCCCCGGCGGAGAAATGGGAGGGTCGGTCAACGCGGTATGCTAATCGCCTCGAAGCCGCGATGAAATGTTGGTACCATTGTTAGAAAAGTGGCTTTATTAACCCTCTTTAACTGAAATCAATTGTTATTGAAAATGTTATCCTTAATACTCACCATTTGAGATTATTCTATTGAATATTAAACGAGCTTACGACGTATCTCGAATGTAAATAAATATACAAAAATAAGATATCGTGATCACTGCCATTTTGATAGGAGTTAATGATATTTAATTTCTAATATGCAACTTTGAGCCTTTGATTGATTTATAGTTGTGTTTTCTATAAATATTTAATTTTTATGTAATATTTTTAATCAATAATGCATCAATATTCATTTGTAATTTTTATGATTACCTAAACGATATTCATTCACCACGTATTGGTAGTTGAGGTAAGTAAAAAGGCAGTTTCTGAAACTTACTGCACTGCAATAGCAGTCTAGTGTACCTACCTACTATATTCAATGAATTTACTGAACAGGTGGACTTGTGCATCGAGCCGGGCCAGTCGCTGGGGCTGATGATACGCGGGGGTCTGGAGTACAACCTGGGCATCTACATCACCGGCGTCGACAAGGACTCGGTGGCGGATCGAGCTGGCCTTATGGTGAGATGCAAGCACCAATATTTACATTTTTACTAATCTGTATAATTCCATAGTATAATATAGTGAGATTCATTTTGCAGGCAGTCTTGTATCAATTGAATTAAATTAAAATATTACTATAAATATTATTTTAAACATTTAACTCATATCACAATGGCATTGCCGCTGAACTTATACATCTTTAAAAAATATACATACCTATAATTATACCTTTATACCTTTATATTTTATGTAGATAAGTACAATACAATCCTGTACATTATATAATATATATCTACTGTTAAAAGCGTGTTCCGCTAAGTTCCGAATTATTGGCAGCACTTATACGGTCTAGGATACGGAGGCATACCTACCTTTTGTCTTATTCTGGGGATAATCCTCAGAAGATCTCCGATGAGAACCTCTAAGGCTTATAGCTTAGAGTCTAAGCTATATGGGATTTTTATTCCGTTTTCTGTACAATACTCTATTTTTATCTTTTATGTTTATTGCAAAGTCATCAAAGGAGCAGACGGTCCGTCAGCAAGTAGTAATGTTCACAATTAGGTACCTATGGACATTACTACAATTAAAGGCATTACCGATCCGTTGTCAGTCAATGAAGAAGAATGAAAAACGCGCGTAACTAATTTAACCAACAGGACAGTAGCTACCACCTAGCAAGGGCCGTTTTCTATCACTCTTACGACACGCCAGCCAGCGTTAGATTGGGGTCATTACCTATTCTATGCCGCCCTAATATAGCTGTTTCTAATCTGGTTGGTAAAGGCCACCTACTTATGCTCTTACGAAATTCTGTCCTGCCAGCACGGAACTGGGGTCAGTTGCCACCAGATGAAGACGGAAAAGCAAGCTAAATAAATAATAGGTACAATAGTTCTGAATTGAAAAACCTATTAATCATATTCTGCTAAACATCTGAGAAGGTTAAAATCACTCCCATTTATTAAATATAATAAAATACAATTAATATTCAATAATTCTTCACTGATGGCCAAGTGCTGGGCCAAGTATTTGGCAAATACATTTAAAAATAATATTTAACTACGAACTTTGAATATAATATTATTAAGCGACTAGTAAATCCGCCCTCGCTTCGCTTCGGGAAACCAGTCCCTTCAAAAATCTCTATAAATTTTAACAAATTATGTTATTCCGATGTCTAAGCTATATTACTGCAAAGTTTCACGAAAATCCGTTCAGTAGTTTTTGCGTGAAAGAGCAACAAACACACACACACACACATACATCCTTACAAACTTTCGCATTTATAATATTAGTAGGATAGTAGGATAGGATAAAAACTGGTTTGTTATTGACACTTCTAAAAATGTTTTCGTTTCGCCGCGCCATTTATAACTTTACAATTGGACTTTACAAACTTTGATCTTTCGAGCTTGTTGACAGTAAAAGCATTTGACTTGCCCCATTATTTCGTAAAAATAAACTCATTTCCTTGCAATCATATTTCTAAGGGATCCATCATAAAACCTTTTTCTTATCTCAAGCCTTTGATTTAATGACGCATTATTATTGTAAACGCTTATCCATTATTCGTAGCATTGTGGTGGTTGTTTGTAGATTAATAGCATCTTCCACAGAACTAAATTAACAGAGTAGAAGCGATTGTGGTGGATAATCATAAACAGGTTCCATCAACAGGAAATTTCAATGAAAATTAGTTATTGTAGTTAAAACTTTCAGTGAACTGAAAACCGCAAACCAGACAATGCAGAGCTTAGACAAGGTCTATTAGACCTTGTCCAGAAGGGGCGAATTCGCCGCGAAACGTTTCGCGCGAATTCATTCGCGCGTTAGCGAGATACTAGGCGCCAATACATTGCGTCCACAAGCATCGCGCGAATTCAAAAATCGCGCGTATTTCGCGCGTATTACGCGCGAGTCGAGATACTAGAAACGCCTTGTTGCGTCCAGTTAACGCGCGAATTCACAGCGAGTGGACGTATTGAGGGAAATGGAGCACCAAAATTTTGACACTGAAATCCCCAAATGCTCGCGCGTTGGTACGCTCCTCCTGGACGCTACTCTCGCGCGTAATACGCGCGAGAGAATCGCGGCGAATTCGCCCCTTCTGGACAAGGTCTTAGCAGCTTATCCTGTTAGCGCAACACTAGCCTCGCAATAGATAGGACCTCACGTACATCTAGACATCTACAACGTAATAAATCAATTGGTAACCCACTGCAAGTCACATGCAATGAAATAATATGCACTGCAGGGTATAAATCTAGAAATACAATGGAAGTTATTATCATTTAAAGAGGAATATTATGTAGTCGTTGAAGTAAATTAGGTACCTATTTATTTACCGTTAATAGCCAATTTAACCTTGATAGCCAGTGCCTACTTCTTTCTTCTTTCGGATCCGATAAATGTTTCAGTGATGACGTGGGTGATTGTGACCATTTTTTATTACGTGGCTTATCTATTGCTATTGCTATAAGTAGATAAGCTGGAAAATTATAAAAAAGTATTTTTGGGGCGACAGATTTAAGCACACACAGACTTAAGTAATTGTACCTAATACGAGTATTATTCAAGAATCGTCTTAGGACACTTATTATTTTGATCGATGATAACAACTTTTTCATGGAGAGACAACCGCATAAATCCTTTTGATTTACGTAACTTAAGTCATGATTACGGAAAGTGGTACCCGGAGCCTGAATTCTGACATCAGGCCGACAGCAAGATTAATAAACTCACAAGATGTAATCAGATCTGAACAGTCGTCCCTCGAATATGTCCAATATACTGGAATAAAATACAATACAGAATCAGATTTCCCTTTTATCCTTGTAATAAAGTGGGTCAACCAAAGGTCACGCTCACATAGGGTTGCCTTGATTTAACTATACTCAAAAACAGATATTATACCGAATTTCGCTGTATTATTATTTTTACTGTTGAACAAAAAAAAAGTATACAAAAACTTTCAGCATCAAAATCCTACTTCCTATCCTACTAATATTATAAATGCGAAAATGTAAGGATGTATGTGAGTGAGTGAGTGTATGTGTGGGTTTGTTACTCTTTCACGCAAAAACTACTGAACGGATTTTCATGAAACTTTGCAGTAATATAGCTTAGACATCGGAATAACATAATTTGTTAAAATTTATAGAAATTTTTGAAGGGACTGGTTCCCCGAAGCGAAGCGAGGGCGGATTTACTAGTGCATTATAACACAGTAAGTATTTGACTTAGACGCTCATACATTTGCAATGTTATAGCGCGCTTAGTGCAGTGCATACACAAACAAATCACAATAATGGTGTATAAAATGAAAAAAAAAATACTAAAAGTTGTGGAAGGTCTAAAAATATGGATTTAAAACATTTAGGAAATAAAATACCCTTCATTTTTCTAAAATACGGTTTATTATTTTCTCAGACCTAAATATAGACAATTTTTTTATAAAATAAGTTGATAACCCTACGCCCACATCGACGAGCTTCATACTGTTTGCATTGACGTTCAATGTTATCATGACAGTAATAAAAGTTCAGCGATGTTTATATATTGAGTTCATATTTTATTCTATTGCTCGTATCCCTGACTGCTGCTCGTCGGTTACATAGCCCAAACCTTCATTATGTATTCTTAAGGTTGCGTTCATACAATTAAGGAATGTATCCTTCTTATGCGAATAAAAAGACGTATGACACGTTTTTATCCTCTCCAAAATGGGTAAGATAAAGGCTGAATAGCATATCAAGTATTTAATCATGTCACGGGTACAAAGAAGAGTAGTTATAGAACCGGTTTACAGTTTTTTCTTTTTCCTTTAAGTCTTACTTCGAATCATAAATATGGCAATTCAGGCTGGTGTTGCTCTGAAATACGAACTTCCCAATAAGCTGAACCGCCTTATAAATTACACTAGTCGTATCATCTATTGTCTACGTAAACTCGACCACATTTCCTCCTATCGTCGCCGGCTTAAATAGCTTCCCATTCGTGATCGTAGACAGGTTCTATCACTCAACACACGCTCATTTGTGTTATTCCATCCATTCTCTTCTGAATAGTTCAAAGAAATGTTTCATTATCTTTCTGATTTTCGATTCCGACAGCATTCGTCTTCGTCGTCGTCTTGTTTGCGTGTTCAACTCTATTTAATGTGTAATAGTGTTTATAATTAATATTGCACTCGAGTTTTTTATGTATCTAAATGGTGTATTTAAATTAAACTTTTTTTGCAAAAGTGTTTAAAATCCATATTTTATTTCCTAAAGAGCCTACTATAACTACTGTAACACCTTATAAAATCACCCAATATTTTTCAACTCAACCGGTAAAGTCTGCTTATGACATCAATTTATAATGAAATGTTAAAATATTAACGAATCAATTTAAAGTTTATGCAGTGTCTAACTCATATTTACTTAAAATCATTACTAAACTCAAATGAAACTCGAATTAAAGGTTGGCCCGAAACTCGAAGCCACTGAAGAAAATGTAAAGTTAGGGAAATTGATGTGCCGTGCAGTTTGGAAACTTTGGAAATGACTTCATTGGAGACACTTGAGACTCTGAATTTCCCTAAACTTTAGGTTATGGCTCCTGGAAACTGCTGCAGTAAACTGTTTGCTTTATGTTTCCGTTTGAGTTAGGTACCATTTTAGTGTACCATTCCAGTTTCTGGACTAGGTTTTTGTAAATAAAGGTTAAATGAATATTAAGCAGTACCTCAGTAATGCGGGTCCTCCGCGTCCTTTTCGGCCCGCAACGAGTCGGTGATGCATTGGGTGTCAATGATGTTTTATAGATACATTTACCATTTACCAAACCATGGCTTATCAAACAACATTGGCATAGTTATACACACACGCTCTGTTTTAGTTGAGGCACATAATTATAGGCACTGTAAATTACACAGTCTGAATATAATAAAATGACGTTCATAATTCATAAGTAATGAGTATATTAATACAAAAATGAAATAAGCGATGTGAATTTCAGTTTTTCACCACTGGTACCTACCGAAACAAACCAGCTAAACCTAGTTCTACAACTATGTATGTTATAAGCTATGTATGTTGCAAGCGTTAGAATAATATACAAAGTGCAAAAAATATGTCTGTTATAAAAATAATTTAATTATACTCGTATTATCATGAAGTGTCATCATAACGAGACGTTAATAATAATAATAATAATAATAATAATAATTTATTTCAGACTTCGTTTTGTCCATAATTATCAATTGAAATAACAAATAAGTATTAAATTTAAATTACATTAAAATCGAAATCAAATTACATTAAAATTAAAATTAAACTGCATTAACATTGAAATTAAATCACATTAACATTAAAATGAAATTAAATTAAAATTAAATTAAATTACATTAAGTCTATTCTTGAAACAATTTATTACTAATCCCACCCAATGTTTTTGGATTGGACAGTCAAACCTCGCGGCAATGGTGTTCAGAATGTTATTGTTGCTGTCTCTGAGTCGCCTTAGCATGGAGGCCGCTTTCTTGCGCATTATAGCATGAAAACCGTCCGTGCGTGCCTCCATGAACATACCAGACGCACTGCAGTGCCTCGGCAGGCCCAATAACATTCTGAAGGCATTGTTATACTGCACGCGCAGGGCGTTGTAGGCCCTCTGCGTATAGACTACCCACAGACCACTGGAGTAAAATGATTGACAGAATGCCTTGAACAAAGTAATCTTAACTGGTCTAGAACATCGAGTGAATCTGCGGGCTATCATATTGCTTCGGACCGCCAACGCCCTGCGCTCTCTCTCTATGTCGTCATCATCCCTTAGGTCGCTATTAATTACGTGACCGAGATATTTGAATTTCCCTACTACCCCTAGAGCTTCACCATTTAGGTAAACAGGAGGCTCCGGGGTGGGCCGATCTCTACCCGCATTAAATATCATAACCTCGCTCTGCTTAGTTAATAATTAATTTCGTTTGTTTTATGTTAATGAGGGTAAAGGCGTGTGAATTCGCCGCTAGAGGCGCTAGTGTAGAGTGAGGTCTGGCTGTCAGTGCCACAAACTTATCTCACCTGGTAAGAAGGGCGCTACTGTCTTTGTCTGACAACAGTATAACATTTGCATTAGTTCCAATTTTAGCCACCGGGTCAGATAAGTTTGTGGCACTGTCACTTCTCACTTGTCTGAATAACACTTGTAACTGTTTATGTATGGGTGAGTTTTGACAGCAGGACCTCACTCGCTGGTGACGCCAACTGGTGAGTACAAAAACGGCGACCCTCATTGTTTGATTCCCACGAGGACATATTTAAAGCTGCTACGCGTACTTAATCCTAGAGAGACGTATAGATCTACTCAATGTAACTAGCTACCACAGCTCTACAGAAATTAAAACAAACATTGTAAATCGAATCATTGCTTACGGCCCTGTAACAAATAAAAAGTGCGTATTTAATGTGTTTAATGTGACGTAATACAATTCATTAGGTGGGTGACCAAATCCTGGAGGTGAACGGGCAGTCGTTCGTGGACGTGACACACGACGAGGCGGTGGCGCAGCTCAAGTACCACAAGCGGATGTCGCTGCTGGTGCGCGACGTGGGCAAAGTGCCTCACGCCTGCACCGCGTACGGCGAGCGAGACGCCGCGCCCAGGTACTGATTTGATCTGGGGAATGGTGACGTTACTCAGTCCTCCTTCTACAGAAGGAACCTAACCTTCCCCGAACTGACTGGACGTTGGGAATGGGTCATGTTACTAAGTACAGCTTCTGCATCAGTATTTAGCATAAATTTAAGTGATACATGATGACCCAGGATTTAACATAGGCTACAAACCCAAAGGTTTTCAATAGAGAATGAAAGTTTGCCTTACCTTACTATTATTAAAACAAAGTAGGTACATACGTTAAGTACGTATCAAAGTAAGTTGACAAGTATGTTACTTAGGGAGTATAGGGAAGCACCCTCTCCAACTGATTGCGATGTAGATAAATTTCATGCAGGCGAAGTCGTGATTGGAAGATAGGAAATAATATGAAACAAAACATTTTTTTTAGTATAATGATTCATATTAAATGAACCAAGCAATACTATCTGAAATGTGAGCATACTACTTCAATACTATAGCTTCAAGTACAATGTAAAATTGTAACGGTATGAAGTTTGCCGCACAATAGATTCAGTCTGCATTATCAATATTATGCGATACCTAGTTCTTAGGTTATATTAAGTATTAATAAAAATAAATATTGTTAATCTTTTTTATTTTATTTTATAGTGTTTGTATGTATATTTTGAATGTTTATTTATTTATGCATGTATTTAATATATTATATGCAAGTAATAATAATTATTTGTAGATTAGTGAAATTACGCGGAATTGCAGTTATTACATTACCATTAATTCGGTCTTTTGAACTCAGATTGAATTGAATTAACCATATTATCATTGTAATACATATAAATAAGTTCATTTACATTTGCAAAAGCGGCTTACTGCCTATTGGCATGCCCAACCAGTATTCGGTACCAACCCATATTCATTTTAAAATGGAATACATAAATATTCATAAAGGTTTTAATAAACTTTACGTAAATTTTAAATCAGGGAATCTACCGGGTAGGTACGTCCTATCATGGAAGCATGAGTATACATTACATAGGTACTAAGTTAATATATAATTATATGTATAATGTGCTTCCTTAATAAATAAATACAATTTTGTCTAATTTCCTAAACAAATCCCCAAATAACCTATATATAATACGAAATATTCCATGATTTGATCTTTTCAAAGATTAATGCCCGGTTCACATTTATTCCAGTCCAGTAATCCAGCGGGTAATCCAGTCCAGTGCTGGACTGGATCATATCGTTCACATTTATTCCAGTCGTTCAAAAGCTGTAGATCGGTAACACTACAGTGACAATGCTTTCAAGAAAGGAGTTTGAAAATTGTTTTAAAACTGTTCAATTATTATTGTTAGAAGAAGTAGCTGATTTCTGATATTTGAGAAGAACCTTCTATTTGCACAAATATTTTGCAGGGCGGATTGGCGCATGTCTTTGTGTCTATAAAATTCCGAAGTAATGTCCCACAAACATACATGTTCTCTGTACAAAGAAACAAACTGAAGAGTTTGGTTTTCAGTTAACTTTATTATTAGGAATTAGTCACCACCTATTACCTATCCCAAAAAAACAACAATTCGTATTCACTGTTTAACGTGTAATCCAGCACTGGATTGGCCGTTCACACTATTCCAGTGGCGCTGGAATGGGCGCGCTGGAATGAAAAATAGACCGCCATTCCAATCGACTGGACTGGATTGATCACTGGAATGGTACATTCCAGTGCAGGTTCAGCCCGGTTCACATTATTCCAGTAGCATTCCAGCGCTGGACTGGAATGCTGGACTGGAGTGCTACTGGAATAATGTGAACCGGGCATAATGGATGAATTACCCTTGTATGATATTATTAGTTACAAGATTACAGACTAGGACCGCCTATGGCAAGTATGTCTGACCCAGAACAAGACTCATATCGGAATTAGGATTATTAGTTCATTTAGCAGATGGTGTCAGAACGATGGCAAAGAAGGTTAGTTCGTTAGCGTCGTTATAAATAAAAGATCCTGCTCATTCGGTCCCAAATATGTTGCTACCATTGGAGACCAAGCAACCACCACACTTTTTTAACCAAGTTGTAACTGCTGTTTGTAATTCACTTAGGTTTCTGTGTGGAATAAAAATATTCCCGCATTTTATACACGCGCAAGCCCTATTTTTTGAAAGCCCGAGAAGGCACGTACATAGATATCAAGATACGGGACATTAAATTATAGATGCAATACAATTGTGAGGGAAATTTATTCCATCGTTCTCTTTGTGATTCAAATTGCCTTTTCTATGGAGGGAGAGTCGTACGTAAAAGCTAATGTAAACGGCCAATTTAGTCGTACGTATATGGGTCGTCTCTGCTAACTGGAAAAGTTTAGTTTTATATGAAAAGCTGACCGTTAATCATCGCGTTTTTGTTATCCTACATAATTTATTAGTACCTAGCATAACGTGTATTTTTTGGGCGTATTAAATAAAATATCTTCTTAAAGTAACATCTAATAAAAATACCTCTGCTACACCCAATAGCATTGGTGATAATGTCCATGGGCGTACCGAACTCATTGTCCACGGAAAAAGGGGGGAGGTCCACAAGCTCCTAATCCAGGCGCTGAGGTAATTAATAAAGGCGGATTTTTAAACGATGCAACAAACGTGGGTAGGTACCTCATGTGAGGTTCCAGGGAATGGTAGCTACCCTATACCTGGTTACACCCATGAATGTTAGCTATCTTAGACTTTTATCGTTAAAATACAGCTTCCTTGTAATTTTAGCAATTAAACACTTTTGTATGTCCTAAAGATTATTATTTTGTTCATAGAATAAGTGGCTGGGGCAAGCGGAGAGGCGCGGCGTCGACGGCTGTGGAGCAGAAGGCCAGGTCGCTGCTCCCACAGAGCGACTTGCCCGCGCTGGCTTACTACATGGAGGAGTACTCCGCGCGGAGACTCACCCCAGACGCTTTCCTCACCGTGCTTAGGGATCTGCTCGACACGCCGCAGAAGGTTAGTGGAGTAGCTTTACGTTTTGCCATCGACTATGTAATTCGACTGAATATGACTATAGATAACTCTGAACTCCCGACTTCACTAACAACGTGACGGGAAGCTGGCCCTAGTTCACTTTGGTTGTCTACGTAGAGTGGATTTGCAGACTCGCACATTAAAAAACTCCATGGCTGGTTTCATCACCGTATTTTCCTTTACCAAAATATTTGATAACTATGTTTTAATACGCTCATCATTTTTGAAATAAGAGTGCAGGCTTTGAACCCTCGCCCTCCCCGGTCATAGAGTCTAACGAAGGAAACACTGGCCTTTAACAGCTGTGGATGACCCAAATGACGCAATGCTTAACTAGTCCTAGATTTGATTCTTAGCGAGGTGGAAATTTGAATGATGCACACTATAGTAGAGAATAAAATGCTTCATTGTCCTTACTTCTTAAGCTTATGGGGGTAATTAACGAATCTATACTGATACTTATAAAAAAGATTCGTTGAAGTAAAGCGTTTGTTTGCTTGATGTTTGAATGAGCTAATCTGAGGAATAACGGATTCGAATTGAGAAACTGTTTATGTTCACGCTACGACCAAAAGGAGCGAAGCATTAATATGAAAATGTTGCAAAAAGGGGAAAACGAATCCCAAAAACAGTATTTCTAAACGGCGTAATTATTAGTTCACAATTTATGTGAGTGAAATAAATCAAAATTTAAATTAAACCTTCTTTGTTATTGTATTGTATTGTAGCTAACACTGTTACTGCAAATAAATGTTCATAAATTATTTTACTACTTATTTAGGTCGTGCGCGATTAACACAAGGGGGACCTTGTAGCTAGCTTAGATGGTAGTTGTTGTTATTTTTTATTACTATAAAACAATAATTGGAGCTGTGGAAGTTATTCCCTTCTGAGGTATTCCCGGAGCGCTATGACATAGGGTTCTTTAAGAAAGGTTTAAAAAGAGCCCTCCTTCAGGGCCGGCGTTGCACAGGTGACTCCCATGGTGTTGCTGGTGTTCATAGGCGACGATGACCATTTACCATCAGGTGGCTCGTCCGCTTTTTCGTCAGCCCTTCAGGCTATAAAAAAAATAAAGTTGTAAAGAGCATTGGTAAATTATACAATTCAGTTCCACTTTCGTATATAGATAGATATAAAATTCGTAAAAGCAGAAATTTTTGACCGTAGTTTAGTATGTAGAAGTCGTATATTATTTTCGCAAGATTTCCCCTCCAACAAATAATCCTTGGCGTACACACGATTACTTTCAGTATTATCCGTAGTATTATTGTGTTTACGTTGGATATTTTCGGGACATGTTTTCGCTTTGGCTTTTTAATGCTCAGTGTTATTTTAGGTTACGTACCTCTTGCGATCTATAAACATTTTCTTACCGATCATGCGATAAACCTAATTTAAATATTACGTAACGTGATTGAAGACAGTTTCATTGCGCAACATAAATTGAAGCGTATTACGTCACACATACGTCATAGTGTTGGATAAATTGATGATATCAATGAATTGTTGTGACTTTTTGGAACATTCTGTAAGCTAGTTGGGAAAACTCACTGAATATCCTACTAATATTATAAATGCGAAAGTTTGTAAGGATGTATGTGAGTGAGTGTGTGTGTGTGTTTGTTGCTCTTTCACGAAAAAACTACTGAACGGATTTTCATGAAACTTTGCAGTAATATAGCTTAGACATCGGAATAACATAATTTGTTAAAATTTATAGAGATTTTTGAAGGGACTGGTTTCCCGAAGCGAAGCGAGGGCGGATTTACTAGTCAAACATATTTTTAAATGTATTCTGCTTTAAGGTTCGAAATGTCGTTGGTTAGTAACTGCTGTTTATAAATTCGGTTGGAGTTTTAGGGCTTTATTAGGAACAAACAGTGACATATAGTACTGTTAGTTTGAATTAGTAATAGACAAGTATATAATTATTATTTGTATGATTCTCGTCCTAATTAGGCGATACAGGTGTTGCTAATATTGAGGACGTAGATGGTCGTCTCTATCAAAATATACCTACACATCAAGATCTACAAAGAAAATGTCATTACTTGTAAGGAAATCTATAGGAATAATAATATTAGGGATATTAGGGAAGAAGTATAAGGGATTAATGTAAATATTAGGGATCACTAATATATTTTCGATTATTCACAGTACACACTTCTGACGGAGATTCGGGAGTTCATGTTACCAGAGGATCGGCTTCGCTTCGACGAATTGGTTTACCGGAGAGGCGAAGAACCGGCCGACCACCACGGAAAGGTATCATCCTTAGACTATTTCATTACGTACCGCTTGTATTAATCTTGAAATGCAGTCTTATTTACTTCACAATAAAGAATAGATTGAAAATACCCTAAGTCTTTTGAATTCCGTACATTACCGAGCCAACTCGAGATCCGTTGTTAATTATGTAGCTCAGAATCCCATTATAGACATCCTTGTACGTTAGGTGGAACGTACGTAGATAAAATAAATAGGGCCGATAGAAGGCTATTTAGACTCATTCTTATACAAGTAAAAGAATTACAATGACACGATAAACACACTCTAACAGAACACGAATACTGATGTATCATACTAGGTACACAGTGGCCAAAGAGTGAGTTGCTTACGTAAGGGCTTCCGTTCGAGGAAGTCCAAAGAAAGTATTACAGTTCATTAAGTCAGAACACTCGGGATAATGTCGTGTCCGGCTCATGACTCCTTGTATTCATTAGTTTAGTTCTGACCAATGGACTTGGAGCTCATTAAGTCACTAAGTAGTGTAATAAATACAAGGATGGTTAACACACGTTCACACACTATATAACACACTTAAGTACCAGTTTTTACTCAACAAATGTTGCAGTATTATAATCTAACAGATAATTATTCATTTTTTGGTACACAGAATTCTTACAATTACACTCGCAGATGCAGACTCAGACATTAAGTATGTTATTACGTAGGTATGTAGAAAACATTATCATAGATATATAATTAAATAGTTGGATTTAATTAAATATATTTAGTTAAAACCCCTAGATACTACATAAATTCGAACTCATTTCAGTCTTTATATACATATTAATTTTCCATGATTTATGAGACATAAAATTAACAACTATATGTTTTTACATAATTTTCATACTAAGTATGTCATAAATATTACCAGTAATTACATTTTACGTAAACAAAAAGCTAGAGAACAGGTTGATTTCCACATAAATATTTGCTCTTCATAACATACTGAGAGAGAAGTACTATGTAGGGTTGCTTAAAAAATTGAATATAAAGTATCTTACGTTATTTTAGGACTGTGAACTTTGAACTATATCTTCTTTCATTCAATGACTTTTGGTTGGCAATGAACTAGGCAAAATACTGTTAAAATCTGAATGAACGTTTAAATATATCTTAAAAGACGTAAGTACTTTATATATTTTAATATTGCAACCCTACCGTGTGATGCAGTACAAATATAACAGTGATAAGAAAATAATTGTTGTGGGGTAGACTCATTTTCCATAACATAAGAGAAACGCCCTCGAGTGGAGAGCGCGAAACGAGGGGCTGAAATCGGTGCTATCTGCCGCAGCACTGGCGCCCAGCCAACACGTCACACGGCACACGCCACCGCTCATGTTCTAGCTTGTCTTCATATCGTGTACATAAGTTAATTCACTTATAAACGATCACAATGCACCGATTGTCGGACCGGGGCTAAGCTTTGAATTGTTCTTAGCGCGGATCCGAGCGACACCTGCTGCCTACTTCGACGATGCACGACATTCAAGTACCGGTGAGTGCATGTTCGAAGCACCTCGATGCTTAATTGTTTGGTGTTGTCTGTTGCATGTCCGATGTGTACTGTTTGTTAACTATATGATGTGATGAAGCATAACCGACTAAAGCCTCGTAGCTGATCCGCATGGATACCGTTTACTGTTCATATCGATGTTACTGTTCATCCATCGCATCCTATAGTGTTGTTTGTTTAGTTTAGTCTTATCTGTTGGTTTGCTTACAGTAAGCATTTCAAGTCATTATTGTTAGTTATGAGAGGTTGATTAATTAAACTTACTCAAAATTACCTAGTGTCAGTGATCAGGTGATCTTGCATAATTTAGTTTGATGATGTCTAATTATCATCCTAAAACGAAACATTTGTTGTAAAATATAAACTAGGTACACATCACTTTAAATTCAAGGGAGTAAAAGAAGAGAAGGTAATGTAATTTGAGTGAACATTTATGAATCGAAGGTTACATTTTATATTTTTCTTCTCATACTTACTTAATCTTATAATTGCATCCTGACGTTACTCATTTAATATGCGATGGACTGCGATAATAGATGGATAAAGCATATGAATATTTTTTATTAAGTATATCCAAGCTATAAACCTTACCTTTTAAGATAATGACGTTTGTATATTATGCTAGTTTCTATTCTTATATCTAATTCGGTATTTGTCCAGTTACTTTTATATTTTTGTGTATAATCTATTAACGTAATGTATTAAAGTAGAACGCTAAAATTAAAAAAAATAAACATAGAAAATATATATTCCTATGTAAATAACGTTATCGTTTTTAATAATTAATGATAAGATTTTATGTGATAAAGACTTTAATATATAAATAAAGTTTTCAACGGGGAGTACGAAAGTCGTTGAATCGAAAGTCGACGGTGAAATTAAAAATTAGTCCTTGTGAGGTAGAGAGTTGTTGTTGTAGGAGGTGCCGGCGGACGGTCCTCTGGTGGTGGACCACCGTTCGCCCTCCGAGGACTCCGGCTTGGGTCTACCACCGCACGACCACGCCTACAGGTGACTTACCCAACGATTACTCATTTCCATCTCTTTGCTAGAAATATCACGTGAAAAACATCACATTAAAAGCTAGACAAACATGAGATAATTAAGCACGGAATAAACATTAAAGAGTTGCCGTCTAGCTAGTGATGAATATAAATTTTCGCGCCGTCTCTAAAAGCTAAACTTAGGTACCGTTTAAGTATCAAGCCAAGGGCGCCTCCTCGAACGTTTGCTTACGTCTACGTTTTTACGCCGCACAGAAATAATATGTGTCGTATAGAGGACCCTTTCCCCCTGATCTCTGAGCAGAGAACAGGGCATCTCATTGGACAGACGCCAAAGCTTCCACTTTCATACCGTACTTTGGAATCGATTCTTTATAGCGATATAAACGTTCACGTTTATTGTCACCGTTGGTTTAATACGGACTCCCAAGCCGCAAGTGTTCGGTTTCATTGCCAGTAAATCCAGTATACTATCCAGCAATAAAATATTCTTAGTTCGTATTCTGCACGTAACAGACTATATTTTAAAGAAAAGCATACTTCCTGAAAATTGAGGTAGGTAGTTCCGTGAAAAACAGTGCAAGGTACCATAGGTACCTAAAAGTCTTCTTCATCAGAGCTAGCATTTAAGTGGCGTTGTAGAATGTGGTGCAAAAGCAAAGTTACGTGTTAGGCTTTTTAATGATAAAATTAACAATTATTCTTCAGTTTAGGATGATGTTTATATAATCTTTACAATTTTTCTATTCTATACCAAATCAACTGCATACCGAATAGCTAAGGTACTTAACTATATGTCAAAGAAAAGCTATGTATTTAGCAGTGCATATAGGTATAATAGTATACGTAGAGGTATGGAGGTACGGAGGTAGTGACCATGGTGTTGTATGGGGCAGGAGCGGCCGCGGGTGGCGGGCCGCCGACGCGCCGCCGCCCGAGGACGAGTTGGAACCACAGACCGAGGTGATTTTGCCAGAGTTACCTACTACACTTGTTTACATTCTTTTTGTATCCACTTACACCTCTCTACCTTCTGTCTAGCGGTATCCTGGGTGTCACTCGCGACCCTTCCTACATCTCACAACCTCTGCCTTGGAACCTACATAATTCCATTTTGCAAATAGCTTGTTGTAGATTGTAGATCGCTCTTATACCTACGTGAGTTAAGTAAATTTGTAAAGAGACACATAACAGTTTTTGTCATGATTACGTTCGATATAGAGACCAGTCGCCAGCTGAAAGGACAGCGACATTGGATCTGTTTTTTGTCTCTTGATAACATAATCTCTGAACCGAACATGGCAGATGGAGTGGCACCTCGGCAAATTTATGTAAATCACTTTCCTTGCATGAGTCGATAACGGCTTGACGTAGCAACTCACTACACCCGACTCTATGGCCGTTATTTCCTTTTCGTGTAGGGGCTGAGTGTCCGAGGGGTAAATCTGGCAAAATTGTACATTTTTACACATCTCGTAAAGTGCTCTAGTGGGGTCTATTGGCATTTTAGATGCGCTACTCGTATGACGGTAATAGCGGCCAACTAGTACATATTTTCTCTTCAATTGTTAGCTTAGTTTGTATGAGTATGTACCGTAAGTAGTACATTCCTGTGTAGCTCGTATATGCTACACAGCGATATTTTTTATTAATAATTTGAAAAAGAAAATATAATGCGGAATGCAGTTTTATTTTATCTATGAATTGCAACTCTATTATATTTATTCATAGTGTGTCTGTAAATAATCGTCACCGGGCCAGATGGGAGACAACCAATTCGATTAGTATTGGATATATTGACGTAGTGGATCAGTTGTGTTATATACGAGGGCACATCTATTCATCCGAGAAATAGTCCTATAGTCGTCTATAGCCAAGTTATTAACAAAACGATAAACAGATTACCTACTTTTAAGACCAGCGGTTACAGCTTAAATATTTAATGAACGTAAAACTTGTAATACATTTTGTATAACAAGTTGTCTAAAATAGTTCAAGTCTGAAAATTATTGATATGCCATAATTATAGGCCCTAATGCCTATATGACATCTTTATTATCAATGGTTTTGCACCTATAAACGTTACCCAGAGTAGAACCAACACCCGCCACAGTACCTGCAATACTATGTCTACTGTGTGATAACTGTTCACAACAATGAGGGTGGCCGTTTTTGTGCTCACCAGTTGGCGCCACCAGCGAGGTGAGGTCTTGCTGTCAAAGCCCGCCCATACATAAACAGTGACAAATGACATTCAGACAAGCGAAAAGTGACAGACAGACCTCACTTTTCACTAGCGCCTCTAGCGGAAAATTCACACGCGGTTACCCTCATTGCGTTTCAGTTGCATTGGTATGGACGTGGTTACCTACACTTTTTACCCGACTGCGTCAGAAGGAGGGTTATGTTTTTCGAGTGTATGTATGTATGTATCGCTCGTTTACATGAATAACCACACAATCCAAAAAACACACATTTTACAGGGCAGCCATTTAAAAATTAAACAAAATATTAATTCTCTTATCTTTTCATGTATTTTATCAATAGAAAAATAAAATATATACATTGAAAGGGCATTAATCAAAGTTTAATCAAAATCGAAATATTTTGGTTTTTGTCATCAAGTACCATAATTAATAATTAAAAACTGCACGTCATTCGACTTGTTACAAAATGAGTTTTAGTATATTATCATGAATAGGAACATAAATCAAAATAGCATGAAATGCAGCACTTTTTATTAAAAATATTATGATCGAAAATAGACACAATTTTATCTTCAATATTCAAGCAACTCAAAATAAATCAATATTGTAGAAAATATTGCCTAAATTAACACTTTTAACACTCGATTATTTGGAAATAAGATAATATTCTAGAAAGTTTCATGTGCTCTCGCGAAAACAATAATAGCAACTGGCGAACATAGATTGTTGCACAAATATGGCGTGATAAATCAACCAATCACAAAACAACATTTTTGCGCGCCATTATGCCGGTTTTGCCGTTATGAATGTGAGTCTTACTGAGCATGAAATAAGCACTATTTTGGAATTGGCTGTGTTATAAACTGTTATTTTCAAAATTTTGTTTTGTGCGAGTATTCATGTAAACGAGCGGTATGTATGTATGTATGTATGTATGTATGTATGTATGTATGTATGTTTGTATGTATGTCCATTTATTTGTGTGGCCCCACAGCCCAAACGGTTGAACGGATTTCGACATAATATGAGGTATCGTTGAATTCGTCAGAACTGTGGAAGTGTCACAGGCTATATGAATTTTCAAAATGGCGCCCGAAAGTGGAAGAAAAAGAGGGGATAATCTTGAGTTTTTTCTTATCTTAGCAATATGGGTATCAAATGAAAGATCGTGAAAAGACCTTTTCAAATATATATATGTCGAAGGAGTAAAATAAATAATAGACTTGTTTACGTAATGGTAACGCCATCTGTTATCGATTCAGCCTATTCATTGAGTCAGTAGTTCCAGTCAAGGTTGTTTTAGAGCTGTCGCGTGTCACTGTTACGTTTGGCAGATATGTCAAAAATGACATGGTGGCATTGGTGGCGCAGTGACATGACATGACACACTAGACAATCGAGACTCGACGGCGCCGGTTGTGCGCACTGATTCAAATCTGTGTTCTAAGACGTACAATATGGCGGGCACCGGAGATACCCACAATAGAAATCCATATGAATCTCCGACATATATGTCATGTAACGTTTAGGCACACGTTTTAACACAAATTGTCAAAAACCATCCCAAAAAGAATCTTATGAACTACAACTAAGTGGACTATTACAAACAACTGCAGACAAAACAGACAAGTTGGGAAATTCATTGTGTAATTTGTGTTAATAATAAATTGATGTCATCGTTTCTGTATCAGTTAGGTATTGTACTTCCAGTAGCTCCTAATTTACATGATTAGCTTTCGTTATCACTAGCTGTTGTACCTACATCCTACGAGATATAACATAACGATATGTATGTGGTTGTGAGATATTCAAATATTTTATAGCACAGCACTTATGCCACGGTTTTCCGTGGCGTAAGTAGCTCATTTTTACATGGCAAATGACGCCAACTTCACGCCGTTCAAAAATGAATTATTGAAAATTACGAGGGTAGAAATTAAAAAAATATAACACGAGGGTACTTTATGACATTGAGTGACGCAAACCCGCACCACAGATTAGAGAAGTTAGAACCAAGTTAGAACACCTAAGTCTGAGGAGAGACATAGGATGCCTCTGCGTGTTCTACCGGCTTTACAACGGTGAGTGCTCTGAGGAATTGTTCGATTTGGTGCCAACTTCACCCTTCCATCATCACACCACTCTCCGAAGATTGAAGTTCCATCCACATCGCTTGGACTTATGGCGAGCGACTACGATCCGTTTTTCACGATCGTTTTTGCCGCGAACATGCAAGATGTGGAATGAGCTTCCTTCTGAGGCATTCCCGGAGCGCTGTGACATGGGGTTCTTCAAGAAAGGTGTAAAAAGTGTTCTCCTTCAGGGCCGGCGTTGCACTGGTTTTTTCCCATAAATATGGGGAACTAAACAAAGCTTTATATGGTAACATTGAACCTAATGAAAAATAAATCTAAATTGTATTTATTTTATTGCGTTTTTACGTTGATAAATAACAAAGAAATAATAAACTTACTTGTGAAACGTGATTCCGGTTGACTTATTAACCGTTTGTGACGGTGAATCCCATTCTTTCACGGTGCAGTTAACCAAAGATTTAAACATTTTGAAAAATTTTCGTTCCGACTGGTTCCGACGTTATTTGTCAAGCGTCACACGGAACACTAAACTGACGTTAGCTACGGAGATGTCCCTGGACATAATGTGAAGTGGCAACGCTTTGCCGCGAAGACTACTCATCTAGTGTAACATATACATCAATGGTGAAAACTGTTACTTTATCATATTTTAATGGGAAATATGATTGAGCAAACAAATAAACTACTTACTATATATAACATAGTATAAGTACACATAGAGGACACTGTTTGGTAAAAAATATTACTTGATAGTTACCTTACCTTCTCAAATTGTTGGTTCAGTATACTAAACTAGTGCTTAATACGGGTTATGCAAGAATTTACTTAGGTTAAAGATTCTCCTAAATACAGTTTTATGTTGTAGAAAACTTGAATAAACATTGACAACTTCGTAATAATTCCTTTCAGGAGGCTTTGTCGTTATTTTTTTATCTGTCTCTTCTTGTTTCGAACACTTTGTAATTCTCTTTCGCACAATAAAATTACATTATCATCATCGCAACTCAAAAATCTTTATGAAATTAAAGCATCAAATTATAACTTTTATTTATTATAACTACAATTAAGCGGGTTTATGCCACTCGTGCTACAAAATAATATACGATACTCGATCGTTTCTTAGTTTCCATTTTTTAACGGCGTGAAGTTAGCGCACGAGCGAAGCGAGTTGAGAAGCGAGGCAACAACGCACCGTATTGTAATTTACTATTTCACACCACCCTTCCGCTTTCGCCCAAGACACCTGAGACCGACCTAGAACAAGAGCAAGGCTCAAATAGGAACTACGCTGTCCATTCATAAGTTGTTTAATTTATTAGTAAGTCTGAAGATTGATCTGAAGTTATTTGTTATTAGTCTGGATCTAGTTAGTAAATAATTATAAGTAGGGGTTTGTTCTAATTCGGCCACAAACGGGATACCCTTGAAGACTGAGATATTAATTATCCTCTAAAAAGTGTAACCGGATCGACAATCTTTTCACCGGAACACAATCGTTTAGTCCAGTCATTTAAGCTTAAATTAGGTAAGAATCTCGGAATTCGAGATACCCAGCTGTAAGTCTGTAAATACTTGTATATTGACACCCTAAAAGTTGTCTCAAAACCTACATATGGTAGGGTGTAAGCAACTATTAAATTTCAAGGTCAAAAGTCACAAAAATCGGTTTTTTTGCGCTTTTTTTGGAAATATCTCATTTCCTATGGGTTTTTTGCTATTTGTATTTATTATCAATATTGTAGAATACAAAATTCTCTACAAATTTTGTTTAAAAAATTTTTTTATACGGTGAACCGTTTTCGAGATAGAGGGCGGAGAGCCCGCGGTCACAGCATCACTTCAGGTCAACCGGTGCCTCCGGTCGAAAACGCGCCATATATAGTTGATGAACTATCGATAAATCAATGATTATAAATATTTGTCAATTTTTATTAACTATTATATTATATTTTATCCTTTTTATTCCTAACTTATCTACTTTTTATTCAGTATTAATTTATTTAACAACACTTACCTGCCCATGTAATTGCAGAATTGTTAATGAAAATATAGGAATTATATTTGAATTTTAACCTAATTAATATTTATAACTTCTTACATGATGAAAAAAAAACAAATAAATTATGAATTAATCTTTTTATTAAAAAATATCATTGAATACATTTATTTTTTTTGAAAGTAAAGAAATGGAATAAAAGGTACAAAAACTACAATTTATAATTTTAATCATCTTCTTCCTCTTCATCGTCGTCTTCTGGCTGCTGGTAAATTTCAAACTGGTCTTCATTATCGTCTTCAACGACATTTGTCTCAAGTTCTTCCATGATTTCGGGGTCAAAGGTTCCATCTTCGTTAATGTCGCTCTGATATGGTAGAGCATTGAGACAAGCTTGCCCATTACATTGGCCACAAGCTAAAGAGCATTGCAAGCCCGCTTTCCTGCATCCGCATCGCGAACCACAACCACTCTTGCAGTTGCAGAAAATTGTATTTAGCAAATCTTCTGGAGCAGGTGGTAAAATTGTCATGAAAGGCCCCAGAAAATCGTTTCGCATTGCCCAACCCCATACCTGGGGTTCCAAATCATGTCCTAACCAAGTTTGAACTTGATAATATACACGGTTGAAATGTTGATGAGCAGCTGCACTTGTTGGTGGAATATTTGAAAGCTGCACAGGTTAATTAAGTTTTGTAGACTTGACGTAATGCACATAACGAAGACGATCGAGACTTTTCACAGATTTTGGAGCATTATAGACTGCCAATAAGGTTTGAGTTCCACTCTCTAATAATCTCTGGGCCGAACAATTTTCTTCCTCAAATGCTGCAGCTAGTTCATCCAAATTTGTCAGTTTCTCAAAAACTTTTAAAAATGATTTTTTTCCCTTTTTAAAAAGCGCAGAAGTTGTGTCACAGCCACTTAATGCGTGCAGAAATAAAATATGTTTTTTAGAATGAGGATAATTATCAAAACTTTTAGTCGAGTATATCTCCGTTTTTACATTACCTTTCCCAACTTTTTTAAAGAAAATTTCTTGTTCGTAAGACAGTGTACGCCCAATTAAAATGACAAGTAAATCAATATCTTATCCTATTATAACTGCAGTTTTTTTAGACTTTGATTCTTCAATTGCAGTTTCAACAATAAGAACATCCGCATCATCTCTGGCTTGTTTAGTAGTAATATTTGCAGTAGTAATATTAGTGTAAATGGGAATATAATGAAATTATAATTTAAGTTTTTCTCTTAATTATTTTTTAATTTTAGTAAACGGTTATCAGTATTATTGAATAGATCTAGATTTAATGCATGAAGAAAATGATAAAATATAATATAATAGTTAATAAAAATTGACAAATATTTATAATCATTGATTTATCGATAGTTCATCAACTATATATGGCGCGTTTTCGACCGGAGGCACCGGTTGACCTGAAGTGATGCTGTGACCGCGGGCTCTCCGCCCTCTATCTCGAAAACGGTTCACCGTATAAAAAATTTTTTTAAACAAAATTTGTAGAGAATTTTGTATTCTACAATATTGATAATAAATACAAATAGCAAAAAACCCATAGGAAATGAGATATTTCCAAAAAAAGCGCAAAAAACCGATTTTTGTGACCTTTGACCTTGAAATTTAATAGTTGCTTACACCCTACCATATGTAGGTTTTGAGACAACTTTTAGGGTGTCAATATACAAGTATTTACAGACTTACAGCTGGGTATCTCGAATTCCGAGGTGAACTTACTATAATGACTGGATTACGTTGTGAAAAATAATTATTACACTGAAAAAAATGGTACTCGGTATCGTGGCGCTCTGTGGCTCTGGGCGCTCTGGGCTCTACCACCTCTAAAATAGGTCTAATAGAAAATTTCTCGATGGCATGTTTTAAAACGGCTTATTACGAGTATATCTATATCGCAAAATATAAATGATTGCAGGTGAAAAATATTTCAATTTCTCATATCACCATCGCGTCGCGCCATTTTTTTCGCCAGCTTTCCATTAAGTTACCCGTGCAAAGCCGGGAAGTGTGTATAACGAATGCCATTTTATGTAAAACTAGAGAACCGCCCGCGCTTCGCTTCGGGTCTCGTAGGTAACAGCCGCTCCCGTAGGAATCTCAGCTAAAAAGTAGCATATAACATATTATAGCATATGCCTATGACTCAAGTAAATTACATGTAGTATTTGATAGCAACTTGCAAATGAATTTTACTAACGCCATCTATTAACAACTCTGGAACTAAATATCTAGCAACTAACAAATCATCGATCTTCCCATGGGAATGAGATGTTCTTCTGCGGTAAAAAGTAGCCTACGTCACTCTCCACCCTCCTTACTATCCCCACACACATAAACCATACCATATAATAGCCATGTTGCGACGTGAAAGAGTCACAAACAAACAAACAAACACACTTTCACATTTATAATATTAGTAAGGATGTCATTGCTTGACTTATGGTAAAACATTTTTTTTATAATAAAACCAGGGCGGTCCAATCAAAGAACCGGTCCAATGATCGCAACCTTACCCTAATTTATTAGATGAGCATTCTATGTACATAATATATCTACACAAATACGCTCTATCATTTCGTATAATAGACTACGGGCCCATGTCGAAAATGGGGGGGTCATACGAACCACCAGGTGATGTATATAGGACGATATAAGAGCACAAAATAATAAGATTCAGCACTATGCCGTCACTTGTAAGCTGTCCAACTGAGTGCTGGTAAGAATTCAAAAGTGCAGGTAGAGGGAGTACATTTTGGTCATATGATTCTGTACGGCATTTTCACCATCGATAGATCCATGAAATATAATAAGAAAGCGCGCAGTCCCGTAAAAAAATGGTGAGCCACAAAGTCGGTAAATTTGTTTGATTTTTTGAAAATTCCAGGGTAAATTTAGTCATTTGATCCTGTACGGCATCAGTTTCATGCTGTTTCAATACAGCTTCTAATCCATTATTCCGCAACGCCGTACAAAAATCATGCGACAAGGGGAAAAAATCGAGGGTTGAAACCCCCTCTATTTCCGTGGTCTGGGGGGTGATTTGAAAAAGTACGGCTTCGGTTCCAAAACATTATCTAGCACTCAAAAGTACTATTAAAAATAATGCCGTCAAAAAGTTATTGTTCATTTGAATGTATATTAATAATTACCTTAATTTCATGGTATACTTGATTTATAAAGCTGTAATGTCATTTGACACTGTACGGCAACTTTTTTTTAACATGATATTGTAAAATATAATTGTTGCATAGTATTGCCGTTCAAAAGAAACTGTTCTAAAAAAAGTTATAGAGAAATACAAAAACTGAAATTTGTTAAATTATTGCAGAAGTTTAAATATTCATAGATTAATAGAATATACCAATTTCCTACATTTTTCCCTTGTTCTAAATAGTATTAAGATACATAAATTAGGAAAAAATGATGCCGTACATTTTAATGCAGACTATATTTTTCATACATTTCGTTCTATGGATTTTTCCTTGAATTTTTTTTTCCCTACAAACCTTTGGACTAACGAAAATGTACGGCATGTAAAAAAATATTATCTGTGCATAAAATACTTTCAAAATAAATTAATTTTATGTTGTTTCAAATCACCCCCCAGACCACGGAAATAGAGGGGGTTGCAACCCTAGAATTTTTCCTCGTGTCGCATGATTTTTGTACGGCGTTGCGGAATAATGGATTAGAAGCTGTATTGAAACAGTATGAAACTGATGCCGTACAGGATCAAATGACCAAATTTACCCTGGAATTTTCAAAAAATCAAAAAAATTTACCGACTTTGTGGCTCACCATTTTTTTACGGGACTGCGCGCTTTCTTATTATTTTTCATGGATCTATCGATGGTGAAAATGCCGTACAGAATCATATGACCAAAATGTACTCCCTCTACCTGCACTTTTGAATTCTCACCAGCACTCAGTTGGACAGCTTAAAAGTGACGGCATAGTGCTGAATCTTATTATTTTGTGCTCTTATATCGTCCTATATACATCACCTGGTGGTTCGTATGACCCCCCCATTTTCGACATGGGCCCGTAGTCTATAACGTTATATAATTGAATCACACGAAACTAATTTAATAAAAACCTTTATAAATGATACAATATTTTTATCAGTCCCTGTAACGGCTCGTTGGTCTAGGGGTATGATTCTCGCTTCGGGTGCGAGAGGTCCCGGGTTCAAATCCCGGACGAGCCCCGTATTGAAGGAGAACATCGCTTTTTTTAAATTGAAAAATGTACTTTTAATTATCATTTTATTATTGCAACAATAAAATGGAATTTTGGAATTTTGGAAACATACTCATATAAAATATTAGTAGCCTATTTAATAATATAATAAGTCTATTTTGGCGTTTCATAATAATTAGTAAAGTACTATCAGGGGGCGCTTCTAAATCCAAATTCGCTAGTTTATAAATGCATAAATTGGGTCTCGTTGGAATACTTAGACACATTTTGTATACGAAATAGGTCAAAAATGTGTCAAAATATTCAGTCGAGACGCAATTAAAGTATAATATACATAAATATAAATTAGCAGAATACTCTACACGCTCTACTCGTTTACCGGCTACGCGGCTGTACGATAAAAAATATTGTTTTATATTTTTCGCTCTTGGGAACTCCATAATAATCCAAATTTTTGCAACTTTTTGAATAGTTCTGGAGATAAGTGCCCCATAGCGAAGTGAAAGAAGAATACCAGCTTTTGCCGCGGTTTAGCTCGCGTGATCCTATTGATACGCGAACTCTTTGATTGATTTATAAGCAAAATTCCATACCTAACTTAACTCCTTTAGGTGTTAATTTACAAAAACGTTGAAACATGTTCGTCTGCTTTAAAATCGACTAAACTTCAACAACTTGTGAACCCCTACTTTACCCCCTTAGGGGTGGAAGATGACAGTATGCGTTCTTAGCTGGTATCTTTTAACTATAAAGTACCTCCCTGCTCTCTGCCACACATCTTTATACTACCTACACGTCATGCAATTTTAGATATTTCGTAAGTTTTATATGTTTGAATATAAATCTACTTACTTAAATATACTCGATGACTTATTCAAATGATGACGAATATAGACTACGGACGACGACAACGACTATGGACCTTTCTTTTTTGCTACATTAGCAATATCTAGATAAATAAATAAGTTTTAGTTTCTTCTCGAAAATTTTACATGAGATAAATGCGCACTACTGAGGAATGAAATAGCTGTCTTGCCTCCGTATTCCCGCCTACGAATGTTACTTACAAGAAGCGTGTGAACAAGCTTAATTAATTAAGTGCGCTCAGCATCAAGGATTTTAACGCCCTTATAATTATGTGGGATTTTTGTCACCCACTATCTTGTAATGTAAATAAAAAGATATAGATAAAAAATTAAATGATAAATTTTATTGGTTTGCAAATTGGATTCTCGCACTAAAATTAGTTTTAAAATTAAAACAATATGAGTGCAAACACATTATGTACGAAACACTTCAGTGAACGAAAATTTCGTAAGAAAACCTGCACATGTGAAAATTCTCCCCATGCTCATAAAAGGTTTGTGATGTCTGCCAATCCACACATGGTCCGCGTGGTGGAGCCGTGCCCAGCAGTGGGACAGTTGTGGTTTGCTATAATACAGATAGGTATTTAATTGATTTGACTGCAAACATAATAATGAAATCATTTTAATTGGACCTCTGTCAAGTAGTTAAACGCATTGTTTTTTGGGATACAACTTGCTAGCAGCAAAATATGTGAAGGCATTCGAGTAGTTTATTGTCAGAACAAATTGGCAGCGTTGGCATTTAAATAGCCTTCAAAAATTATAATTCATTTTAATGTTTCTTTTTTTTTTAGTTTGGGTTATTTCCAATTTCAATTATTATTATACTCGTATCCATGGACTTGGACCGCAGACAATGTTATCGTTATTTAGTGAACATCTTTACGAGCATTGGTTATTTTTTTATACATTTTTACCATTTATTCTCTGATACGATTATTTTTAAATACATTTAATAAATTTGTAACTTACCTAATACATTTCAGTCCAAAATATTCGAGAATTATTTGATATTTCTTGGGTTAAGGGAATAATTTATTAACATACTACGGATTGGATATAAAAAATATATTATTTCTGATTATTTCAAAAACTTAAACTGATGGTTTCAGTTTTTACTTTAGTTTTTATTCGGTATTTTTATCGGTTCAACAAAACCTTGTTTGCGTATGTTACGTTACTATAAAATAGGTAAGATTTTCGGCAAAGATATTTTAGACAACTGTCGTTATTATAATATAAATGTAGGTATGTTACAAAATGGCATTGAAGCTCGAAAGAAATGAAACTTATTAATTTTATTGTTAAATAATTGTACCAACAATTACTCTTCAAATAATAGTTGAAGTTTCAATTATATTTGCACCCCCGTAATAACCATTAATTTTGCAGTGAAACAATTTGCTCCAAATTGCTGTAAAGCAAGACTTGAAATGAGTTGTAGAAGTTGCAATAAATCTATGACTCAATGAAAAATTACACTAGTTTCGGTTCCTTTAGATTTTTTGTCTGGTGCTTAAATGGTGTATATACTTTCGCCTTTTTGCTCTGGTGAATAAGCAAACAATTTACTTCGCTTGTTCAGACAACACATAAATAAAAAGGAAGGCTCATAAAATTATAATTTAAAAACTACAAGAAACTGCTGAAGTATATTTTCTTTCAGCTTCAGAGAGGTTTTATATCTGAACCGAAATGTTAACTCAGTAGTTAAGGAGTTCCAAGAGAAAAACAAAACAATTATCTTTTAATCACACAGAGTACCTACGTATTTCACCGCAGAATATGGCGTGTAATACTTGAAAAAAAATTGATACATATCTCTGTAGAGACGAAAGCTTTCAGGGGCTTTTAGTCGACAGTGGTTACACGGGCTGCAATTGGAATGAATAAAACGCTCGTGTTTCACAGGTTTCACAAATAACTAAAAGTAATTTCTCCTCGTATCTATTCATGCAGCCTCAGATGGTTTAAAAAGAAATAAAGCCGCATAAGACACATTAGACACTAAAACCACAGCGGTGCCAGTGTGCGAACCGTGTTCATGAATGTGAGATGTCAAGATACTTCCCCGTGGCATTATTAAAAACTCAAAAGTCAAATAGCAGCCCTGTGGCGTGGAAACGTTAGAAGTATCGTTGAGTAGGGGATGTTCGTTGTTCGGTGGGCGGCAGTGAGCGGCTCGCCGGACGCACGGACGGACGGACGCACGGCATGTCGCGCCGCCGACGACGCGTCGCTTTTCGCGACTACGTCCTCATGGATGTTCGCGCCATGGCTAAGGTATTTTTAAATACTTCTAAACATAATGTGAGGTTGTTTTTTGTATATTACAAAATAATTTTGTGCTTAGTATCATTTCGCGCGCAAAACTTGTCAAGAGCGTAGCCACGAGTGTGTCGCCCTGCCCGCCCTTTTTGTTGTTATTATGAGTTACGTGTGTTCGTCGCGGTGAATATGCGAAAACTCTGATTAATTAGCAGTCGTATTTTTATAATTTTAAATTTCTAGCATTGTGTTGTACTGAAAAAATAAGTGTTTAACTATAAATAGCAAACTGATTTCTCAAATTAAGTCTCGGACATTTTGAAACACTAAACTCCAGTTAAAATCTTTTATAATTATATATAAATCGTGCATTTACCGTAATCGAATAAAATTCCATATAATAAAAAACATACTTAGCGCCTAGCTAACAACGAAATACAAAGCAAACAGAACACAGTGTTTATCTCCTCAGAAATGTATTACGGAGAGCGTTACGGAGACTATCTCAAGAAACATTTTTGCAAATCAACGAAGAAAAATATTATGTTTACTTAAAGCTCACTTTTATTATGTCGCTTTTTTCCATAATTTTATGTATAATATAATAGACCTAAAATATTCTCTCCTTCCGCACAAACCCTTCAATTTAAATAGCAGAAACCGAAAGTGAACATTTTCTTAAGAACTGAAAGATTTTCCATGCCGAGCCAAAAAGTGTTATTCGCTTATTTTGGGTGTTTACCCGTGGTCCCGTTGGTTTGTCCCGTTGACGGGACCACGGGTAATTTTAATTCCCCGTAGTCCCGTTGCACTAGAGGTTACACTTTTATCGACTTTTTCAACTTCTGATATCGATATAATGTTTGAACCTCCTTAGAATAAAATAAAAATCCATGATAACGGCATATTGGAAACGTCAAAAGAGCATTCTTTTGACTATACTAGATAGAAAAAAAACAGTTATTTACAGTATATTTTATTCAATCTTAAGCAAATGAAATTAAAATTATTTTATATGATTTTGGTGATTAAAAACATTTTTCGACAGTCAAACTACGCCATCGCTTCAACAAAGCTCTACGGTAAGTGATGTTGGAAGAAGGAGGGATAATAAACTCCCAAGGATTTTTTTACTCTACACACACTACACTTATTCCTACTTAAGGCTATAATATAACAAAGCCATGTCCAAGGTGTTGCAGACTGTTTCGCTCACATAGCCTCATCATTTTCCTTACCTACTAACTATTCTCTAACACTTATGCTTCCTTTATATGATAGCTGAAAAACTGGATGTTTTAAAACATATCTACACAATAACTGCCATACATAGGTATTATGTATATGGATATTCCTTAGAGAAGGTACATAGATTATTTTAATTACCATATTTTACCGTCAATCAGATTCCGACCTATTTTGTTTAATTACATTAGAATTTGGACATCACTATTATAAGATCAACCTACTAAACCGCTAAAATAAAGCCGGTAAAATCTTCAAAAACTGAACAAGTTTTGAAAGTTAAGAGAAAAAAATAAACCTAAAATTAAAGAAAATACACTTAAATTCCATCTTCGGAAAAAAAATACAGAAGAAACAAAACTGAAAATGTTGAATTCATAACCCATGTACATGTACACATACATTACACTAATGGCTCATTAAGATTTACTAGTTACTGCCTGCAACTTTGTCCACGTGAGAGAGAAACAACGTCTGAATAACCGTAGGGAATGCAGGGAAAATTAATCATTCCTTGGGAGTTTATTATCCCTCCTTCTTCCAACATCACTTACCGTAGAGCTTTGTTGAAGCGATGGCGTAGTTTGACTGTCGAAAAATGTTTTTAATCACCAAAATCATATAAAATAATTTTAATTTCATTTGCTTAAGATTGAATAAAATATACTGTAAATAACTGTTTTTTTTCTATCTAGTATAGTCAAAAGAATGCTCTTTTGACGTTTCCAATATGCCGTTATCATGGATTTTTATTTTATTCTAAGGAGGTTCAAACATTATATCGATATCAGAAGTGGAAAAAGTCGATAAAAGTGTAACCCCTAGTGCAACGGGACTACGGGGAATTAAAATTACCCGTGGTCCCGTCAACGGGACAAACCAACGGGACCACGGGTAAACACCCCTTATTTTTGTTTATCGGAAAGTGCTTTCGAATCAACATGAATTTTTACATGTTTGCTGCAAACTTGCCAATTCAGTTTGTAGGTATATCAGATATTTGACAGGCTTATTTGAGCTTAAAAAGAGAAAAATTCGTATTAACGACTAGTTATTCTTATTAGTCATGCATCAAATTAGTTAAGTAAAACAAAAGAGAAGGACTGAACTCGTGACATCGTATATAAATAGCAATTTTTAATCGCATAAAGTGTTAGGGCAAAGTATAGAACAAGCCGTTATAGGCTAAAGTATTGCGTGTTACATACTACTAACAAAGTATTTTCAGAGCATCCGCGTATGACCTTATTACCCTAATGATATTAAGTACCTACACAACATGCATTACGTCTCTTAAGCATAGATTTATATCGGATTGATTCAAGCTTGTTTTCATTGAAATACGTCATTCGTATAAATAGGTACTCGTATCTATATAGTAGATAATTGAAAAAGGTTTTGGTTTTTTTGTTTTAATATATTTCATCACGCAGATTTGTAACTGCTACGTAGGTACGTTGTTTATAGAAAGATGTTGCATTAGAAGCAATAGAAGCAGGCATTGTAGTATTTTATCGTTGGCAGTAGTTGCATCAATGTAATAATGGCCTCGGAGAGTAAATAATCTGCGAAAGTAGATAACTAGAAAATGCTGGATTGGAGATTTATGTGTTTACCTCGCACGCTACGCGGCTACGACGCGAACTCGGCGCTACGACCTGCGGAGTTCAATATCAATACGTACCTATTTCAATTTGAGTGTTATTCATGGTCCGAGTAGTTCATTCTATCGCTGTATTAAGCTGTAAAAGGTAGGTTCGTAAACACTTTTGTACATCACAGGTTTACACAATAGTTGATAAGTGATTTTAGATTGTTAGGTTTTCTTAGAATATGATAGTATGCTTACGTACCTAAGTTTGGTACATATACCTTCGTATAAGTCATCGACTTATACGAAGAATATTTAATATCCATAAGCATGTCTAATATTGAGTTGTAATAATAATAAAGTTCTAGGCCAAAAAAACATAAGTTGAAGACGTCTATCTGTTAACATATAAAAAGGAATTTCCTGACTGACTGATTGATTCATTATCGCAGCCCTAATCTAGACTAGACTAAAATCGTGAAATTGGGACAATGAGTTTCTTTTATGACATGGACACGCAATGAGGAAGGATTTATTGAAATTCCCACGGGATAGAGAGTAAAGATTTTCCTTCTTTTCAGTACTTTCATAATGATTATTTAGACTTGATCTTTGTTATCTATGTAAATCATGACAATCACAGTTTTATTTTCCCTGGCATAAGAAATAAAGCGGATACCTAATATTTATTTTTGTTTTTAAGATGCCGAATCTCTATGATTAAGTTGCGGCAATTTCTATGCGAATGTAGCCATAAGCACTTGCTAATAATAATAATAGATAAATTACACGAAAACTACTCTAAATACTACATCTATACGACTATGTTATCCAAAATCTGAAATGAAACACGGCACACATACTATTTATACATTTTTATTACAACATAAACATGTCGGTGCGTCACAAATGAGTTAATTTAATCATTCATTAATAGGATCGAATATAGTGAAAATAATTGCGGGTAACTTAAGCCTCCCCAACACTGCATATTACGAAGCGATTGATTTATTCGAAACTTCTCCAACCTTGTTGTGTTGGATATAACGAGAATTACAAGTAATAACACAATATTGTCCTTTGAATCCTACGATAATTTTTCGATCATATAATAAAAAAAATGATTTACCTCATATAACACAATTAGTCGTTTTGAAACTGTTCTGTACTTAGTTACTTTGTATCTGAATAAATCAGCAGTCGTTATTATAAACTTTTGGTATAAAAAATAAGGTTATCGTTAAATAAAATCAGATTTCGACTTGGAAGGAAAAATGTTCCAAAACTTTGCATTGAGTACGTCAGTTCCATTTAAAGTTGGTGCCACAATTTTATTGATTTCAAAGTATCTAACGGGTCGCGTAAATGGTGCAAGTTTCACAAATGACCTCTGCCGTCTGAACATCTGTAACCAACCTCAAATAGTGCTATATCTTATTGGTGGTTGGCTAGAGATATATTGCTTTTTCTGGAGTGATGAAACGGCTCATTTATAAGCGTTCCTAGTCCATAATATGCTCTCATACTGAAACACAACGCTTCAAGTAACTTGCTCTACGGCTAAACTACCAACTTAGTTATTTAGTAATGATGTGTTACACAGGGCCAATCTTAAGTGGAAAATGCATCAGCTCAGCCACTGATACGTTGTCGTTAAGACCAAAATTATACAGGAATAGAAATTAACGCGCAACAAAATTTATGCGCAAGCAAAGGTAACATTTACCTACTCAATGAAATACGCCTGAACTTTAACAGCGGTTGAGGGTCACTGAACCTCAACTTGTAGTATGAATTCACTTAATACAATATACCTTAATGTGATATCAGGCGACAATGCCGTGCGATAGAGCCATACCATGTCGTGGCGTGCCCCGCAACTAATGTCGAAGCCATATAAGTATTTGATCACTTTGTTTTGACATAACGAGACCGTAGACTAACTGGTTAGTTAAATGCATCTATTTAGGTCCTTTGGAAGTGGAACTTTGTGTGCGTGTAGGTGCATGTGCAGGTTAAAAGCAAAAAAGACAAAAATAAATGTCTTTTAATACTAAGTGTAAATTAAGCATCCTATAGCTTTCCTATAGGAACTGATGAGCTCCATAAGAACAAAATAGCAAATGTGTTTCTACTGTGGCGATGAAGGGACCGTAATCTAAGGGGTGCGTGTGTGGTTTGAGTGAGCTCCCTAAATAATATTAATCACATTATGCTAGTTATTTAGTAAAAGTATAAAAACAATTGTAAAAGCAATCTCACAATTTGTAAAAAGATAAAACGTGAGATAAGTATATCAGTTAATGTATGCTCACTCAGTTCTCACCTAAGACCACCCCGATCTATGAATCCGTGAAGGATACTAACTAAGAAGGTAAATAAGTAGCATAATGTGATTAATTTTATTTAGGGTGCTCACTCAATCCATACACACACATCTAAGGGTGGAACTAAGAAAAACAAGAGTGTCATGCCACCTGACGTTAAATTTTTTCCATATAATCGAACACTAAAACACAAACACAAACACTAAAACACAGTTGGTGGTAAGAATTCACTGTAATGCAAGGATATCAAAAACAATTCGCGAAAGATTTGCTAAACATTGTGAGTGTACCTTAATAAATAAATTAAGTAAGTAGTCTGTTTTTTTTCGCTACGGACTAAATTGACATAAGCTGTGTTGCTACTTTTTTGCAAATCATTAATAGTGATGTGCCACGACAGTAACTTTAAGTAACTTACAATCTAGTATCGTTTATCAGTAATAATTACAAAAATGTCTCCAAAATTTTACAATGTGGCGACAACCGTAATGCATTGTTATTGTTGTTAAATGTATGTTTTACGTAATTATAAATATTCAATTATAAATAAATAATTGTCGTATAATTACTTAGTGAAATAAGCTATTAAAATCAATAAATATATTTTTTTATCTGTGATGCTCCATATTCATCACGACTTTTAAAAAATTCGTCTATTAAGAAATAATAATAAAATTATGTGGTAATAGTAAAAAGTTACCTACGATTCATGAAACCGGTACAACACTATATCTAAAAAGCTGGCAACATTATTTCGAAATTTGACATTTGCATGTGTCAATTTAGTCCGTAGCGAAAAAAAATGGACTATAGGTAATCTTAAGTTCTACCGACGTGAAATACGTAAGGTCTAGAGGAGGGGAGGAGAGAAGTTTACTGATTACAATAGAGTAGCACTATTCTACAAAACTGAGAGATAAACGATTTTCTCGGGTCGTGAGTGGCAGTATGACAGTGATGCATCACTTTCGTGTGTCAATGACCCCAATTAGCTTAATGCCTTAGTTAGGTATCCGGTATCCATACCTTGATTTATAATAATACTAGAGAACCGCCCGCGCTTCGCTTCGGGACCCGTAGGTAACACCCGCGTAGGTCCCGCTCCCGTAGGAATTTAGGCTAAAAAGTAGCCTACTACTCGCTCTCTTCACTCCACCCTGTCTGAGGTGTGTGGAGCCCTCGGGACAGTTAGTTCCCCTTTGGGGATATCTCTCGCGGCCCGTTAAAACGGGCCAGTCCTTGGGTTGGGCCCTAAGGCCCTTGGTTGTCCATCTGTGGTTAACCAATAGGTCAAGTCCGGTGAGTGGTGACCTTTTTACAGGCCACAGAGTCTTAAACGGGATGGGGTTCATCTTCGCGCCGCCCAGGCGATCGAGCCCCTACCGGGTGAATCCCGCTGGTGGGAAGCCCAGCAGGAGCCGATCAGCGTCGGGCGACGACTTACGAAGCCCCAGTATCGGTCAGTGCTAGCCCCGTCCCGCGCAACCAGCAAGTCGCGCGGGAAGGCCCAGCGGTCCGGTGGACGGGTGTGGAGCGGCGCCAGGTCCTGCAGATGCGGGAACCGCGACGCGTCGACACGCCCGAACATGTTGCGTGCCAATCGCTCGATGAAGTTGTCCAGGCTCTCGACTCGAAGGTCCCTCTGGATGACAGCGTTCCTGACGTACCTCGGCGCACCAGTCAGCCGGCGGAGCGCAATCGCCTGAACTGCGCGCATCCTCTTGCTTGCTTGAGAGGGAGGCTCGAGGAGAGCACTGGTTTCTGCCATCGCACTTCTGGAATTCGCGACGGCTTTCGTAACCTGTGGCTTCATCGAGAGTCTTCCGTCGATTTTGCCCAAGTATTTGGGCTGTGGGGCCCATTGGATACTTTTCCATGAAGCTTCAGAGTAGGGTCCCGCCTGTTGAGGTATCCTCCTATGTTCACAGCCGGCGTCTTCCCGACATTCACCGACAGTCTCCACGCGGCGAGCCATTCGGGGAGGGCATCAAGCGCACGCTGCATCTTGACAATGGCGTGGGTTCTATTCAGCGACGTGGTGATGTACGCCACGTCATCGGCATACAGGGCAAGCGACGCCCCCCCTGCCGCCGAGATGTCGTTGGTGTAGCAGACGTAGCAGACCGGGGACAGGCAACTCCCTTGCGGGACGCCGGCTGCGATCGGACGCTCGGTGGATTCAGCGTCTTCAACCACTACTCTGAAGCTTCTATTTTCGAGGAAACTGGAGATCATCTTAACGGCACTCCGGGGCGCCGACGGCTGCGAGATCTTGTAGAGAAAGCCGTCGTGCCAAACACGGTCGAACGCCTTTTCCATGTCGAGGAATACTGCACACACGCGTTCTCTCTTATTCAGAGCCGCGGTAACGGTGTGCAACACACTCGACAGTGTAGCCGTGCTGTTCAGCGGCATCAAAAAGTAGCCTTCCACTTCTGTTGGCAGCTAGGCTATTCCACCCCGGATGCTTGCAGTTCCAGTCGCCTGCGCCCACCACCGGTGTCGGCGAGTCCAGCAACTTGCGGACATCAGCCAACAGGTTTTTTCTATAATGCGGGTTACTCACGATATTTTGTATTATTGGTGTGCCGATATTTCGACCCAGTTGCATGGATCGTGGTCACGGCGGAACTGCGGTGGCGCGGTAAAACTTTTGACACATGACATTTTTTACACTAATACATTAGTCTGTCTACCTTTCTTCTAACTCGTTTTTGTGATTTGTTGACTATATTACGACACACTACACTAACCACATCCTTGCGCTCGACCTCTTTAACTTTTTCCGACTTGCATTTATAAACTAGCACCTAAATTAAATTAGCACCAACATGGAATCCAGTGGTTAGTTTATGCAAGTCGGAAAAAGTTAAAGAGGTCGAGCGCAAGGATGTGGTTAGTGTAGTGTGTCGTAATATAGTCAACAAATCACAAAAACGAGTTAGAAGAAAGGTAGACAGACTAATGTATTAGTGTAAAAAATGTCATGTGTCAAAAGTTTCACCGCGCCACCGCAGTTCCGCCGTGACCACGATCCATGCAACTGGGTCGAAATATCGGCACACCAATAATACAAAATATCGTGAGTAACCCGCATTATAGAAAAAATGAGTGTAATCCGCGATGATAAAAGTTTAAAATCATCAGCCAACAGGATAGTGCCAGCGGGCGGGCGGTACACTGAACACAGTGGGGAGTTCTCGAGGCAGAGCTAAAGTAGCCTATTACATTTGCCTATGACTTAAGTAAATTACATGTAGTATTTGATAGCGTAATTCAGAACTTGCAAATGAATTTTGTTAACGCCATCTATTGGCAACTCCGAAAATAAATATCTAGTAACTAACAAAACATCGATCTTTCCATGGGAATGGGATGTTTTTCCGCGGTAAAAAGTAGCCTACGTCACTCTCCACCCTCCTAACTATCCCCACACACATAAACCTTACCATATAATAGCTTTGTTGCGACGTGAAAGCGTCACAAACAAACAAACAAACAAACAAACACACTTTCACATTTATAATATTAGTATGGATATGGATACCAAAACTTTTACTTTAACATAAATAGAAATTTTAAAACTCTGAAGATTTAATACTACAATCTAGCATTTACTGCAAGCTAGAATGTAGATATTAAATTGCTATCACATATCTATCAGGCACTATTGTTGATGCCAAAGCAAAAGCGACTTGATGTCAATAGGGAAATATGAAATTTGTATTTGTGTATACTGCATAATATTCTTCCAATAATTCATAACTACAGATCTAATCTTCGGATATTTACCTAAAATTCGTTAGGTATCAAATTATGGCACCGCCTTAGTAGGTAACTAAGTACTAAAAAATTCGGTGTTTACTTTCACACAAAAATATTCTCTAAGCAAATACGAGTATGTAGTAGTTATGAAATCAGGGACCCTTTTCTAATGGAATTAATGGAAAGTTTAGAAGCTCATCTATTGGATAGGTACTTAGTAGATATGCATTCGAATATCCGATTCACTATAATGGAACAATTTACGAGCACGTACCTACTTAGGCACCTCGCTTTGTCAGTGGTAATGATAACTAGCCCTAGACACAGTAGCCCATGAGTGGACGCTATTTTATAGTTTTCTTTCAGGTAGGCCAAGAACTAGTAGTACTAATCGAAACGACTTATTGAAATTTACCTACATCAAACGAGTTTGCTACACTTCGCGACACCTATGCTATAATATCTTTCGCTATAATTTAGTTCGTGTGAACCAGGTGTGAACTGTACTAATCATTTTTATAGTTACTTGAATGAATCTTTCTAGATATTTGTGATGGACTTTCTCTGTGATCCTTTTTTCGGTTTCAATTCAAAGCTGACACAGATTTATTTAAAACCCTATCCTCTTTCTCCCCTTCATCCACTTAAGGGGCGTCAAACAAAATATTTCCACAAGCCTACAGCAATAGGTATATTAGTAAAAACTGCAATGCAATCAGTTAATATTTCATTTAAACTTACCGGTTATTACTATATAAAACTGATATTTAATGATAAAGTAATTTGAGTAGTGTGAATCACTCTACCGAATGCGTTAGGTTTTCTTAAAGTACTCGTACTGTAGCTTCTGTAATTATGTTTAGTGCATTTAAGTATTTAAGTTTGTTTTTGTTCGTCTGCAGTAGTTATGAGGAATAAACGTTTTTCTATTCTTTTATATTCGACGACCCCGATGGCGCAATGTTTAACACGCCGGATCGCTGTTCCGAGGGTCCTGGGTTCCTAGATTCTGGATTCCTAGCGAGGCGGAAATTTTAATTATGAGTTTGAATTTCCGTTCACGGTCTGGGTGTGTGTCCTTGTCTTGTATGTTGTCCATGGCACTCACGACACAGGGAAGCGTTATTAATTTTTTTAAGTATCTATGTGGAAGTTTGAGGTTTAAGAATATATAAACAGATGATATTGAATTCGCAAACAGACTTACCTAAGCCGGGTCATCACAGAAATAGCGCGGTAAATCAATTGTATCGCCGACTGACTTGGCAAACCCTCGGCCTGCAGTTTCACCGCGAATTCACTTGGCTACAAACCTGCGCTATCTATTTACTCGTAGCTATCAAATACAAGTTTTACCTTCATAGTTGATATTCAGTGTGTATTTTAATAATATTTGACAGCTTATTAGTGTATTTATTCTTTATTTGCATGTGCGCTGTGGCATGTTTCTTTGTTATGCTGTGATTTAAGATTATTTTATAGAAATCGAGTTTGTGATTCTTACATACAATGTATAACCGTGTTTTATCGTGTTGGAGAGTAATAACGTTAATATAATTGTGTGGGCAGGAGTACGACGAGGAGGGTCGTCGATCCAGGCGTCACTCGTCGCCCTGTAACTCCAGAGAGGGCAGCACTACAGCGCTACACACGCAACACTACGACGACACGGTAAGTTTTTCTTTTCAGTATCACACGTTACGTACGTAAATACAGTGTGTTCCCAGAAAAAAAAACAAGCAAAAAGTTATATTAATTCCTCGACATATTTACGTACTACACAATTTTCAGATGAAAACTTCTTGCTTACTGATCTGTCATGTTGTAAAACAACGAAATAAAAATAGTTTCTGCTTTTAATATTGTGTGGAAGATTTCATAAACTTTTTCTAGTTCAAGAAATTTATTTTCTTTGAGATATAACTACATTTCTTATGAAATTAACATTTGCTGCGAGCTTTAGATACACACGCAAGTTTTCAGTAGGAAAATTTATGTGGAAAAACCTGAAATTCATTAAAGTTTAACTTGCATGACACAATCTCGACGGTAAATAAAAATGAAATTATTTCATGTGACCTGGATGAAATTCGAAAAGGTTAGATGACAGTATCGCAACTATTTTACTCTTCTTTATACGTATCATTCGACTATATTTCTAATATTTCGAATTGCTCGATCCCTATAAATAAATAATAGCAAGTCAGCCGCTTATCATATTATTAATTTCATTATTTATTACCAATACTAATTACATACAGTGATGACATGATACAGCTGTGATAGCTGAGTGGTTGAGCATTGGAACCTAGGTTCTAATCCCACACGCAGCTCCTATTTTCAAATAAATGCTTAAAATAAGAACTGCTTAATTACCGCTCGCTTACGTCAAATAATATCGTAAGAGAATCTCAACATCTGAGAGTTCTCCATTACGTTTTCAAAGGCTTGTGAAGTCCATATAATTATGTACTTTTGATAGCGTAATCCACCTGCCATATTTGAAAGTTGAAGCGAAATTAATCTTGCACAAGTTATAGTTTTGATCCTTGGAACTTTGTCTTTACAAAATAAAGTTTGGAATCTTCGTGCGAGGGAAATATTATGATGTAGTGAAGTTTAGTTAGGTATTTGAATCAAGTCTAGGGCAGGGGAATGGGGAATCCGTTGCTGACATAGCCTGGCTCTCCGCCAGATCACTTACCCAGCTATTTTCATTGCATTCTAATCAAGATGGGACTTTCTGATTTACACGGTGTTAACCAGGTTATTTCTTAATGTTATGTATTATTACGTAACAACGTTACATGTCTTATTTGTGTGTTACCATTCGGTGAGGGAATGTGTATCATTAGCTAACCCAGTAAACAGTAGGTAAAGGCAGTAAAGGTAGTACCTAATGTTACCTAATGTTAAAACATAAAACGGGTATTTTATTTCAAGATGACCTTAGAGGTGTTAATTACTGGTACAAACACCTTATTTCACTTAACCAAATGCTTTGTTTGAATGTGTTTGATAACATTTCATCTTGTTAATCTTAATTTATATAAAACTCTTGCGTTACTGGTGATTGACTGACAGACAACGCACAGCCGAAACTACTGAACGGAAGAAGCTGAAATTTGGCATGTACGAGTATGTTCCTTGGTGAGTGTAGGTAAGCACTAAGAGAGGATTTTTGGAAATTCCACTCCGAAGGGGGTGAAATAGGGGGGTGAAGTTTAAACGAATTCCACGCGCGCGAAGTCTGCGGGCGGAAGCTAGTTTAAATTAAAAGGAACGCAAAGATCTGACAGTCATTGAAGAGCCGTAAGAATTTGGGTTATGGCTGAAATAAATTACATTAACCGCAACAATATAACGACGAAACGTCTTGCAAACTCAGTATTAAATGCAATTTAAAAATAAATTCTGGAACTTTTTGAATTTATTTTACTTAACTCGTTTTATTGAGAAAAAGTTACGAAACATGAACTTCTCGTTGCGTGTTTTTCATAATGGTTTGTGGGTGATAAATGCTAAAATCTGAGTTATTTTTACTTGTGAAATAAACATTGTCAATTATAAAAGTACAACGCCTTATCGCATTATAGTATTGATAATTTTTACTCTTTTAAAACCCAAAGTAACTAAGGTAATAATGTTGGTCCCAGTAATTATGCCAGGTATTCAATGTAAGTATAGGATGATTCGCTCAGAATAAAGATTTATTCCCTTTACTTTTTATGGTCGGCCTCATAACACGATCAACAGTTTGAATGTCAGAAGCAATCTCGAATACATATTTCATCCGGATTTTCTCTTAAGAGGTAATATCTGTGAACCCGTGAACAGTCCGCGGACGTGATGTCAAATTAGATTAACTAATCTTGGAAAACCTTGGACCTTTAGGGAGATGTCATTACGCCGAACGCATTTCCTATTACCTAAAACTGGCTAAATAAAATGTTCGCAAGGACATTTAAAATAAAACGTTTAATGCATCTCACGATTTAATATCAACTTATCTTAATCAAATTACTTAAATCAGTCTAAATTATGTGATTCTTTTCAAAAACAATAGATTATAACCGTACCATAACTTGCATACAGAATTTAAAGGTGGTCTTATAAATGGATGACTGTGAAATAAATGTAACATATAGTATACTACCGTTGTCCTAATTAAAAGTATGAAAATATTGATAAGTACAATTTAGGATTTAGTTAATGATTGTAGTAAATATAAAAATTAGTTAATATTTTTTTATTAATTCCACCTTAAGTAGGTATAATATATGTATATAGGTTACTTACTTTACAAATCACGCGAACTCTATAAATGGTGACTTACTAAGTTTATAAAGAAGTTTTATAAATAATGGTACGTAAATGAGTGTAAAATGGACATTCATTAAAAAAGAACTACTTTACGATATGATCAAAATAATCATTACCATTTCATGAAAAAGCCGCGCGTTTAGTTGCCCATATAGAGAAACGATTTCTTATCATTGATCTGCTCAAACCACATCATGATGTGGCCAATAGACATTAAATCATTTCATGAAATTATCGAGCATTTCATGAAGTGAGCAAATCTACGATAAGGCCACGACATATACAAACCAACAAAATAATAGAATAGACTAAATCTGTAATTAGTTTTCATCAAACAGGATTACAACTATTTATGATTATTTAATAGGACAACGAGAGTAAGAGCGACAGCTTAATAAATTATTATGAGCATTTTAATTATTTATTATTCATTCCATATTATTTCAACATTTATATTAAGGTCCAATGACAGGGTTGAATGTATTATATTTCATAAGGTCAAAAATTTCACAAGTAAGTATTCGGAAATAAGAATTATCTTACCTTCTATCTAATTGTAACTAAGATTTATTTTACACCTAACTTAACTCTAACATAATACTAGAATGTAACATTGATCAAGGTCATAGCTTCTCCTGGAGCGATCTTCGGAGTTCCTCTGTGGCTTTTGAGAGATCTTTGTCGTGATGTCTTTGCTTATCTGCTCCGCACTCGTCCAAGTAATCTTTCGGGGGTTCCGCAGGGTACTTGCTCCCAAACTTGGGGCGCGGGATCCTGACGCGCTTCACGTCATCTAACCAGCTCTCCATTGTTCTAAATGTAGTATCACGTAATCGCCAGGAAAAGCCTGTAAATGAAAAAGGGTTTTATTTATTTATTTATATGACAAAGAACGTAGTGTCTGAAATTTCCATACAATAAAACCTTGTAGATTAAATGGAAAACCTGCGACCTTGAGATTAAATATACCTTTGAGTAGGTACAGCTGTCACAGTTTAAGAGGAACAATGTTAAAAATCGCTGTATCGCAAATACGGTTTGCTTGGAAACAGCTCTATCTATTTTGACTGAAACAAAGCGACCGGGTTTTTCCGATAATGATGTCATTAATAACCTCACATTTTTTGTGCACATGAAATCTTTTAAGTATTATATTAAGTATGTTGTTATGTTAGCAAGGTACGCATGACACGAAGTAATTGGCCATCCACAACGTTAGTTTGTAACGTAATTTATATCTCATTATACTCATAATATGCAAGTGTTGTAAATGGCAATATTGTAACATAGTTTAGCGGTAGCTGTTGCAAGATAGGGCGATCGCGATGGACAGCGGTATTGAGAAATCTGTAGACCAACTGAAATAATGCTTGTTCTTTCGAATGTTGTACAACACGCACGAAGCTGTTACCAAATGCCAGGTTGCGAGTTAACAAAAAGTAGCCAATTGACAAAGATCATTGTTTGGACCTCGTCGCAACGGACTGCACAAGCTCATATTAACATAGTGCAGGAGATAGATTTCCTAGTTCTGAGTATCAACACAATTGTAGTGTAAACAGTTCCATCGATCTTTGAGTCGAAGACCAACCCTTTTGCTAGCAGGTACTGCATCCAGCTGAACAATGAGGCTATGTTGCCTCCTAGTCTTTAGTATCAAAGTTTTCTAGTCTGTGTACGTCTATTTCTGTTGATAACTTACCTACCTACTTCTAGAAATATGTATAAGTATTTGTATTTAGGTTTTAGGGAGGGAGGGCCACTCCTATAATATTTACTTCCTTAATCGTCAACTCATTAGCAATGCTTTCGGTTAAAAATATCAACAGAACATCATGAGCACATCAAGTATTTTTCGTTTGCCGGTTTGAATGAAAAAAGATAAAGTAAATAAAATGGCTTTGTGAAATGATTACATATAAAAAGCTTTTAAACTCTTAAATGGACACACATCAAGTCTTTGTATTTATATTTGACAACAATCCCACAATTCTTTCCGCACACTATGCGGCTATGTTTCGAGTTTCGACACACAAAAAAGAAGGCGCCGCGCCGGCTACAATTTAGGTCACACCATACCACCTCGTGATGAAAACATTCGTGAGTACCTTTTAATTGATTATGTTTCGTGTATTTTGGTAAACATTGTATGAATGATGCCTTAAATTTCGACGCAATCCTATTAATATTGTAAAAGGTTATATTGAGATAAATATTATAAATGCGAAAGTTTGTAAGGATGTATGTGAGTGAGTGAGTGAGTGTGTGTGTGTGTGTGTGTGTGTTTGTTGCTCTTTCACGCAAAAACTACTGAACGGATTTTCATGAAACTTTGCAGTAATATAGCTTAGACATCGGAATAACATAATTTGTTAAAATTTATAGAGATTTTTGAAGGGACTGGTTTCCCGAAGCGAAGCGAGGGCGGATTTACTAGTATTGAGATAAATACAGAGAATACAGATAGACAATAATAATTATTTTTACATCTTAACAACAAAGAATAAGTTATAGTTTATAACGTTATAAAGGTTATGACTTTGTTTTTTTTTATGTGAGTGACCGGCAAACGACTAAGTAGTAGACGATAAGTAGTAGACTAAACTTTTTTTCCGCAATGATAAAGAAGAAAAGGGAAAAAATTTACCATTTATTGTCCACTTACAGCTGGACCAAATGGCGTGCAGAAGGTAGTATTTAATAAAACACAGACTTCATCATGATTATTATTGTACAGATAACAAGTGCGAAGTGGGCCGTGCGTGCCACTAACGACGATATGCTAACGATAAAATATTAAGTGATTAATAATCCACCAGCGAACGCGTTGGCTCAAGACAGATATTAAAACAAAGATTTTTTAATGCACGATTGCCTTTCTCCAGCGAAAGTGTAATGTAGTGCCACAAATCCACTTGAGACGCTTTCTTACTTTATAACCGAGTTAAACATTAAAACATTCTAGTCTTTAGCGTCAGTAAGTACTCCTGATAGATGCAATCCTGTGCTTCCTTGTGGACAACATGAATTTCGTATAAAAAATTGCACCCCATATCTACAGCTTTTTAATAATACGATAATTAATTTTATTGAAGTATTGTTAAAAACTATAGTCGGCACAATCATAAGATTCCGATATGAAGGCTGTCATCACAGTGACAATAGTGAAGTACAACTAAAATCGATACATTAAATAAACCGATTTTTAAAATTAACCAATTATAAGTAATAAGACTTTCTAATCGTTTCGTTAATTAAGTTCGGAAATTTAAAGACCGATCACTACATAGTATAAAACAAAGTCGCTATTTTTGTCTGTTTGTTTGTCTGTATGCTTAAATCTTTAAAATTACGCAACGGATTTTGATGCGGTTTTTTGTAATAGGTAGAGTGATTGAAGAGGAAGGTTTTTATGTATAATAACATCTATTAAATAATGGAGAAATACTGTTATTTTCAGGGTTTCTAATATGGTGTCGTAAATTCTTACATTTCTTGCCGCTTACGTTGCGTACGCAGGCTTAACCTTACAGGATTTATAAAAATAATGTACTAAGTATTGTACACCTTGAAAAGGTCTACAGAAAAGTCCGCGATGGTATAATATGTCTATCTCTTATGGATATCCCACAATAACATTTTTTTGTCATTTACTTTTTACGACGAATAATGGCTAATTTTCGAAGCGATTTTAACCAATACAGCATTAATCCTTATCCAATTAAATAGCTTAAATACATTGTTGATTTAATATAGATCTATATGGTCCTTTACAGCACAAGATTTAATCGAATATTTTCGAAGATAATTACAGATTTAAAATGGCGGGACGTAGCGCTTGCGGCGGTACTGGCCGGCCGGGGCGAGTGACATAGGCCTAAAGCAGAGTTTATACGAAGCCAGTAATGCTGGCGCCAGTCCTGCAGACAAGCCAGCGTTGGCCTGGCCCCTGTGTTTAGACGAGGCCATTCATTCACGGATTTTTCTTCGGGTGTGCACGCGTTTCAAGTTAAAAAATAATGAATTCGCGGGAAAGTCTGTTGAAAAATAAATGTTTAAGGAATATCTCTGCACTATTTGACTTTTTGGCATGTTGTCGTAGAAATTCCAAACAAAAAAAAACAAAGATACACCGTACCGACGTTAGCCAGTGACTGGCGAGATGCGTCTACACCTGTCCGCAACGCTGGCGCGGGGTTTGAGGGGTATGCGGGCGGAGGTCACTGGCTAGAAAAATAGACGGGCGCTCTATTCTCGCCAGCGCTGGCAGCCAGCGCTGGCTTGGCTTGAAAAACTGTTTACACAAGGGAAATATCAAGCCAGCGCTGGCTGCCAGTCTTATTGGCAGCCAGTGTTGGCTTCGTGTAAACTATGCTATACTTAAATGTTATACCCGTGCGAACCCAGAGCGGGCCGCTATGTTTTTATATACAACGTTCACAGTTTTTCTGTAGTGTAAGTATTTAGTATCAGCATTGCACCCGTGCGAAGCCGGGGCGGGTCGCTAGTAATTAATAAACGGATCTCTGATTGTTTCCTTAAAATCGGTTAAAAACAGATGTAGCGTTGAGAGGAACTCCGAAAGGCATAATAAGGCAATTTAACGAGTAAGTTAAGGTGAGGGAATTATATTAGTTAATAAAATGGAAATTTCATTAATCTACTGAAAACGGGAAAACTATAAAACGGTTAATAATTATCCGATTTGAGTGGAAAAAGCTTAAAAACGTATATATCGGGAATTTATAATAGCTACGAAAAATCGCAATGCTTTAGATATATTAAAGAATCTATAACTATTTGTATTTTGGGTGTGACATGGTAGCACATACTTTCGATTATAGTAATGTATCGATTATGGTCGATTCATAAATTGTTTCAAGCGGTCACATAACTATGAAACAAGCCTCCTTATAAAACATTGTAATGACGTCTTAAATATTTGTTCAATTTTACACAATTTATGATGTAAACTGATAAAAATAAAATGAAATGATTTATACAGTTTATAAATAACACAAATAAAAAACAAGCAGGGATGGTTTACATATTTCGCCAGAATTTCTAGTATTTACCTATGTAAGTACGTATAAGTAAGTATGTACCTATCTTAATATTCGTAGTAAGTAAACAATATTACTCCAATTCGTTTAACCCACTAGTTACTTGCGTTTAATATTACGAATAATGCCTTATTAAAATATTTAACAAACTGTGGGCAATTTTATAACATCATGCTACGAGCAATAGAAGCGATGTACCAATAAAATATGTTGCAAAAATGGGAAGAAATGTTTATTATCTGTAAATATAAAAACAATTTTTCAAAACGAAGAGGAGGTGGATTCACAAGTACATTATGTACCTACTTATAAAGCTGCATTGATAATAAATATAAACTGTATACTGTATATGCACAGTAAATAGTGCATTACATAATCTAACCAAAGTGACCTATCATTCACTACGAAATATCTTCGCTTCATAGTAACATTACCAGTGGTTCGAATATCAAATCGAAAAAATATAATATATATATAAATATATTATATTTCCGTAATAAGTAAGTTGAAGACGCCCATACAAGGTTAGTTTGTGTTCATAAATGACAGACGTCATATCGGAATCTTATGATTGTGCCGACTATACATGCACATATTTACACTAGGCTGAGATTGTCGCGTTCAAACATAGGTACAGATAGGTTTGTTTGTTACTGATAACTACCATTACGACTACGACACTACGACCTTTTTACGAGTTGACTCCTTACTACAACGTCTATACTGTTTAAGTGCAGCGAGCAACTTTAGCTTCATGTCGTAATCTCCGGGAAAGTTTGCCAGAAGTAAATAATGACAGTTTATGGCGCACGTTGTTACTGGTTAGCGCGTGAGCGTGACTCACAGGGCGTGGGTACACTGTACCGCCTGTACGAACAATCGGACTCACTTCCAGCAAAAAGGTAATTTTAAAACAATCATAAAGTACATAGGTCTCATATTGATATGCAAGATCAGTTATGATAATTTTTGTTGCATTGGCTGGCTGAGGAGATGTCGTGTCTTTGTCTTGACACGAAATAGAAATTATTTTCGCACGCTACACGCCTTGCAGCTGGTGTAAACTCTGTTATCTAGCTATCTAGTTATCTGCAAGGCAGATATAAATTCAACAGAATAATTTTATTCAGGGATGTATTTATGAAAATGCTATAATTTACATCCGAAATTCCCATGGACATCGTTTTTCAGCATAAGGCTAAGCGTCTACAGGTCGGTATCGTACGCATCGCATTAAACAGATCGTAGTATTTTTTGTATAGAAAATCATACAAGTGCGTCCACTGATCCGCATCGTACGGATCGTACTTTCTATACAAACTGCGATACTGCGATGCGTCCGATGCGTACGATACCGATCTGTGGACGCTTAGCTTGAATGTCGCTCTACTGTCATTTTTTTTTATTTCTTAAAATTTTAAGTTACATTTAAGCTAAGCGTCCATAGAGCGGTATCGTACGCATCGGACGCATCGCAGTATCGCAGTTTGTATAGAAAGTACGATCCGTACGATGCGGATCAGTGGACGCACTTGTAAGATTTTCTATACAAAGAATACTCCGATCCGTTTAATGCGATGCGTCCGATGCGTACGATACCGACCTGTTGACGCTTAGCCTTATAAAAGGCGCTTATTGGATATAATTACCTGTAATTACTACAATGTAAACTTTTTGCAATAATTAATCCCTGAGAAGATAAAACAATCATTAAGTACTCGTTGCTTAACTAACTGTCGCCTTTCTCTTTGACAAACGGCACAGTTCGATAAAGGTAGGTACTCCACCCACCTGCGCGGTTACTTATGTCCAGTCGACACTAAGTCTTGGTACCTTCCTGATAACGAGTGCACTTTCCATTTCAAATAAAAAGCAATCGAATTAAGACAATCGTCCCGATTCATTCAAAGACATCGAGATATTAACGCTCAGTAAAATGGGTAGGTTAAGTGCTTACTTTTTTTTACTTATACCTACCTGCCTATATACTCGTAATAGTTGAACAATGAGGGGTTGGGAGTTCCTAAAAGATATCGTTTAAATTCTGTGGATTTGTAGTCATTCAAACACAGATTGTGACATTATGCCTTGCTCTACTCTACACCCTCTTCAATACGTATTTAGTAAAATATTGTTCCTACTTAATTGTTTCCTGTGTTAATTACATATTTCACGATAGCTATGAATTCAATTGACACTCATTTTTTCTATTATTTCATCTTGTGCAATTATCTAAAAATATGATTGATTTTCATGTTTCTTATTATCCAGGTCTTTAACTTAATTTTCAAGGCATGTCAGAAATAATGTCAATAAAGGTAATTCATAATAAAAAAGTCGTGTCATGGAATCTCCTCGCAGTAATAGTTTTATTCGCTTCTTTAAAATAATACAATTATCACTTCAGAACCAAATTCTTTAATAAATTGTAAACTATTGTAATGAAATTTACTTACACTAAATGATATCGCCAAATTAAATTGGTTAGTCTTTTCTGAGCGGAATGATTAATTATTATATTAAGTAAACGATCCCGTCTATTGCATTTATTAGCAATTTTCTCCCATATTTTCCTCATACCTACAGACAACGATTATTTCCAATTTTATTACATGTAAATTTAATTAATAAAGAAGTTTACTACTTATTAACTCACATAGATGCAAGCAGCAGCAACACCGAAAGTTTCGTGACAATCACATGCGATAAGGAACTATTTTCCAATTAATACACGAATGATCTGCATTTTACACTCACCTATAAATTCTTGTCAATTACAATAAATAAATTAAAAGTTATGAATGTATCGTATCGATTGACTAAGCCCTTAAGAAGTTTACACATTCATAAAAAATGAAAAAATGTTCTTAAACGAGTATTACGGTAGTATTTTAATGTTCAATTTTCATATACCTACGAATATTTTTTATGGCATTTATGTACCTGTATTTGCCTGTAAATATAAACACAGCAAAGAGATATTATGATGCTGGAAGAGAGTAATTTCAGAACAATTAAACATCTCATTGTCCACGACCCTAAGCGCTTCGCTCACAATCAAATGATAAATTTAAATAATTCGATACATAATTTTCAAGAGACAAATTGTTCTGTTTTGGTTATCGTATAAAATTTAATTAAACTAGACTGACACGACCTGTTACTCGTATAATGAAATGTATTTATGATTCTACTTTTGGTATTGAATATAATGAGATTTCATTGGCATATCATTACAAAATAATTACACTTTTCCCTGTCTTTTTTGTTTTTATGTCATCAGTTTACCGGGAGCCATTGTTTATCCACACTCATCATTATTAAAGCCATAATTGTTGTTTTCTGCACCTTTACTCCTCAAGGTCTTCTATTCTTAAAGCATAAACGGTATTCCAAAGTACCTACACGATGGATTTCAAACTTGGGTTTGTTGATAATTACTTTGTGAGCAAATTTCTGATATTTATATACCTAGTTTGAATATTTGCCGGAACAGAAAGTCGTTTAAATTACTTACACTTGTTATGCGCCTACATGAACAACAACATAGAAAACATAGGTGTTATTTTCTCGTGACAAAAGACATTAAAGTGTTAATAGTTGACAGGCAATTGCGAGTAAAATTTATCATAAAAGGATTACGTGAAGGTGTAGTTACGCTATCAGACTTGTAGATTTTACAATAATGGTAAATCTGTTATGAGATCAAAATAGGAATGGTGAAATTGGTCTGTTTTTGGAGTTATTTTCCTGCCTTACATTAAAACCAACATGCAAACATAAACAACAACATGTTTAAAAAATAAAGTTACAATGATAAATCAAATGATATTAAAATACCTCGAATAAATGAACTGCAGTTGTACTAAAATAGACCGAAGTCGGATTGTCTGATAAAAAAATTATGCCCCCTAAATTATAAGGAGAAAGCTATGTTTATTGTGCAAGTCCATTAACTTTAAAGCTAATTAAAATTAAATCGTGATGCTGATTCAATCTCGTATTATTTCATTATCTAACATTAATGTACGTGTCATATTTTCTTAAGTTAGCGTTACTGTCGAGTGCACAAAGAGATGTTTTATGGACTGTTCCTCAATAACTTAAACATTTAATCTCCTTGCACGTGACATTTATGATCAGTGTGTCAGTGCAAGATAATGATATTGTCACGATAATTGAAAATGTTCCGCTCGAGGGGAGCGCAGGCTTGCCGGAAGCGTGGTGAGAACGTCGCGTGCGCCTCTCGCCCACCTCTCCCCTAGGGCTGTCACTGCGCTATCACTACATAGTATAAAACAAAGTCGCTATTTTTGTCCGTCTGTTTGTTTGTTTGTCTGTTTGTCTGTATGCTTAAATCTTTAAAATTACGCAACGGATTTTGATGCGGTTTTTTGTAATAGGTAGAGTGATTCAAGAGGAAGGTTTTTATGTATAATACATGCATATATTCCCACGAGAACTGGATCCACGCGGGTGAAACCGCGGGCGGGCCGCTAGTTATACAAAAATCACAATTTACTTTTATTGCAGACAAGTGTAACATTAACACAATACGACAAAGTTGGCTGCCTTATCAGCATTCAGTAATCAATCGCTTTCAGTAAAACAAGTAAGTTAGTGCGCTCATCACTATGGCTTCATCTCCACTTACCATCAGGTGGGATCGTTGTCAAGCACTATCTTATAAGAAAAAAAAAAAAAAAAAAAACAGTGAATTATTGTTGTGTTCGGGGTCATTTATCCCGCCGAGGGAATTCAAAGGATTTAGTTCATAACCTCATTTGCATTTGCGACCGAAGAACAGGTATTGAAGTATTCTGTTATATGAGTTTTAAAAATTTTGCTAAAGCTCTTCATTAATATGTACAAAGCAAAACATTTACGAATATTGCAATTAACAAATGAGCGCGAGGATGTCAACCCTAGCTTCTCGGTAAAATGGCAAATGGTAATAATGGAAAGTAAATAAATCTCAGAGATTTATATTGTTTCCTTAACAAACCACAGTAAATTGTTATAATTTATCATACCATAGCACGTGTACGGGGTACCAAAGACAACGAGAGTGGTGGTAATTTCAATTTTAATTTATTCAAGAGTTACCTACTTACTTCACTCTGAAACATACTGATAAAGTTGTCTGGGAACATTTTAGGGAATTTAAATTGTAACATTTTGAATTTTAAACTTAATCACGTATGATTATTATTCTAACGTAATGTGGTTTTAAACATAACGCATTGTGGTTTGTGCATAGGTTTTATTATGACGCGGGTCCCCACGGTATTATTATGTATTTTATTCGCCGACCCCAGGCAAACAGATCGTGGCCAAGGCAAACCGCGGCGCGGAGAAACTGTAGTTAGTAGACAGGATGACAGACATTTGACACTAATACCTACCTTTAATGATTAATCTAATTGGTTTTTGAATAACGCAATCTTTTTTACACAATTTTTCTGAATTCTATAGAAATTGTTGAAGACTAGCTATCTGCCCGCAGTATTTAATAAAGTTTAACATAGAATGATTTAATTAGGTATGTAATACGCACATGTGCTCAAAATATACCTATTAATCCTCCTTCCGCAGGTATACAACCACCCAAGGGTAAAAGTCACGGCAGCAAAAGGAAAATAGTTATATTAATTTTCTTTTTCTGAGACATTAATCTTTCCAGCCTAGCCTAATTACAGCAAAAAATACTTATAAAGATACCCGTCCTTGTAAAACATTTTCGGAGGTTACCCATGATTAAAAAATTGAGGCATACAAATACAGTAGCTAAAACTATTCGATTTTGAATCGGAAAAAGAAAAAATAATCTAATAACAGACATATTTTATACAAACCAGAAAAGCTAATACCTAACTACCTACTATTTACAGATAAATATGTAGGTACTAAAAACAATAGAAAAAGTCGGTTTGTTAATTTAAACAAATACAGGTCAGTGTTCTGGCTACTTTGTAAATACATACATACAAACATGTTGTATATTTTAACATAACTACGACGTCGTTTAGATGTGCATCTACATAAAGTTACAAAGTAGACTACAAACTCAAGCCCGTAAACGCTCGGATATCTAAAAATTATGGACAACTGACCACGATTATGATTCAAGATAGAGCTTAATGAGCGAATTAAACGTTTTAGGTTGCGAATAATTTCAGATGAACAGTGCTTACACACAGTTTTTATTCTTTTATTACTATGAATATAAGTTCAATGGTTGCGCAGTTATTACTCGTACAAGCTGATGCTCGCATGTTCGTCCTGGAAAATATACTATCTTAAAATATTACCTACTATCTTTATACCTGTACAAACTATCTCCACAAATTTTATCTTTTTGGAGACTTAATAAATTCAATCCAAAAAATATCCTTAGTGCTCCCTCACGCTACAATAAGAAAGTCCTGTACAAAAATGAAAAATCCACTGGATCGGACTGTGAGTCTGTCAGTCGAAGTTTTATATTTAGTAGATAGAAAGAGCTAGGTACTTCGTTTCGTGAAAAAGCGTACCTACATAAGCAATATCAATCGCAATTGAAGTATTAAAAGCCGGAATGTTATAGTCTTAAGCTTACAAGGCATACTAAAATTAAATCGTAATTTTATGTTATAAATGAAAATTTTATATCTTACTACCTGTATCTCGTGGCATGCCGCATGACCCGCGTGGAAAACTTTTGAATGATTTTCAAACAAACTAACAACCTTTATTTTACCCCCCTAGTCCCAGGTCATAATATAACAAAATCCATTCCTATGTCTACTTTCTTACTACTACTTCTTCTTTCCTTCCAACCTTCCAACCTTCGTCTATATAATTAAAGCGGTTTTCATTATATTTTCACGATTGAGTGACCTTTCGCTTTTAAACGTTTAGATTGGAGTTGTTACTTTTATTCAAATTCTGTTCATTACTTAAATTAAATTGGTATTAAGACTAAATACCTATTACATTTCAGTTTTATATCCAAAAACTTATTTACTTAATATCTAAATAGTTCGACTAAATAGAGAATTTCATTCACTAAATTCGTAAAGTAAATTATTTAACATATAAATCAACGTTAACATAACTTAGATGAGCGAATAAACTTCAACTTTTTGACGTCGACGTTATCATTTCTTTGTACAATCTTTTTTCTATTGATTAATGGTACATGTATATATTATCTCTATAAGATTCAGCGATAACAAAACTTAGTAGATAGAAACTTTGATGTAATGAACAGAAGGAAAGTTTTAATTAATTTATAGTTCAGGTAAAAGCGTTAAGATTTTCCATTTATTTCTCAAAATTAAATGACAGGCATCGATTGTTTGCATTGTTCATATTGCTAAGATTGAATACCTAATAACAATTAGCGATGCTCTATGCTAATCTTTGAAAGAATTCGGAATCGAAAGCTGAAATTGAAAAAGAGTTGAATTGAATTTCGTGACGTAATTTAACTAACAATTTTGCTACTACTTTACCAAGTTTTATCATAAGGTGCTTATCAGCAATATTTTATTGTTACTTAACACAGTAAGTTTCTACTTTAATTCAGTAATTAACGTCTTAGTAGTAACTTTATTTAACTACGTATTTATGATTGTAGTTTCGGACGAAATCTTTACAAATGAGAAACAAATACCTATTTCTACCATTATTAACCATTTTAATATAATGTATGTACTAACTGCCATCCTACATTTAAGTAAGTAGGTACATCTAATAAATTGTTGAAACCGATTTGCATTAGAAAAAAAACAAAATAAACAACACAATACACAATACATTATAACATTATACAGTAAACGACATTTTTATTCTTAAAAAGGAGTTAATAAGCACGAAGTGAGTTTAGATAATAATTGGCAATAAATAGGTGGAGATGTGAATCTAGTCGGCGGCGCAGTGGCACGACTCAGAGGCAGCGTCGTGTGGCGGTAACGACCGACGCAGTGATAGTTCCCAGGCGATCTGTTCCGGGGTCACCGTGTCGCCCGCGTTGCCCCCGCCGCGTCGCCCGCGCATCGCCCGCGCGTCGCTGCGCCATCGCGATGCATTAGAAAATGACAGTAATGATTTATGCGAAATTAACTTTTTGTCGGTCACGAGCTCGCGGCTTACGCAGCTTAGGGCAACGTCGGTGTAAGGATAGATTTATGAGTTGGACATCGTATATACTGATGCAAGGATAGAGTTATGAGTTTGGAAGACGTAAATGCTGATGCTAGGATCGAGTTATGAGTTTGAATGTAGTAGATTCCAGTTTAAGATAAACTTATTATGACTATGATGATATCTAAAAATGTGTTTTCTACTTACTAACACGTATTACACGAAGAAAATAAATTCTTCTAACTTAATTTCCATCCGTTTCTAAAATTTAGGATATGTTATGTTCACCTAAAATCACTTCAAGTTTTCTTAGGCAACCAGTCTGTTAGTAACCGACGGCCATGCAATTTTATAAAAGTGTGTTTGATTAATTACTTACTTAAAACTTAACTCTTTAAAAACGTTTTACGAATAACTACCATCAATATATATTTTAAGCGAAGGTTAAAAAGTAAATGAAAGTTAAAAACAAGATAAATTTTAATTAATACATCAATCATTTAAATGTGTTATATGAAAAATGTGAAGGTAAAAAATACGTAGTAGTATTATAAAATATTTAATTTTATTATGGATAGTTAAGCTATTTTTTATCGTTTATGTTTCTAAAACTTGTCGCAAAACGCTTTTCTCGATAATTGCACATCGTTCTCGTAGGAATCGCTATAACAAACTTAAATATCCTTCGCTTTGCAGCCTTATTTGCGTCTAAGGAAAGTGGGACCTATTTGTTTGAATATGAACAAGTTATTATTGCTTGTATATAAATGCGTCTGGTTATAAATAAATAAATAAATAACGCTTCACACTCATAGCCCCACACTAGGATTCCTTGTGTCGTGGGTGCCATGGACAACACACAAGACAAGGACACACACTCAGACCGAGTACGGAAATTCAAACTCATCATTCAAATTTTCCGTCTCGCTGGGAATCGAACCCAGGACCCTCGGAACAGCGATCCGGCGTGTTAACCATTGCGCCATCTGGGTCGTCTATGTACTTATGTTTTTTTACTATCAATTCTTACTGTTACGATACATTAGTAGCTAATACATTTGAGGACGTAGGTACCTACATAATAATATAACTTGTTCGATTTACAGAATTCTGGACCATGCGATGTGATCGCACAACTTTGCTTATGTCATTTCGAGCCTGCTGTCTGAAATGAAATACTAACTTTGAATCTTGTCAGCATTAGGTACCTACGACTGGCTATTAGCCAATATCAGCTCAGAATTAACACATATTTTCTCTCGGGTTTCTTACATTACATTTTAAATCTCAACTGAAACAAGCACAACATTGGCTAAATAATTACAATCAAAGCATATTGCTAGTTAAATGAAGATTGGCAAATGGTACGTACGAGTATTCTCGCATTGCAGATAACCCGGGTCGCAGTTGGACCGTATCATTAGGACGTAAATTGACAAGCCTTCCTAGTTGGTAATTACAAGAGACTCCTGTTGTATCATTCTGTAGCTCGAACAGTATTATGGTTACCCAGAGTAGCTATTATTCATGAAAATTCATAGGCAGTTTTGGTAAATTAAATAAAATGTTTGTGTGTATGTTTAAACACTTTTTTAATATTTAATTTTTTTACTTAATACCTTACCTACTGCATCTTTGGTTCCAAAAAAGATACCTAGTGGGAAATTTGTAAATTTTAAAAAGAGGGTGGTTCGTCTATTACCTTCTTATTGATAACGATTGATATACAGTTTGTCGGTGATAGTTTTCATCAATCTCATTTAATAGTCCAGTTTGAACAAGAAATCATAACGTAAAACGGGCGGGAAAAGGAAATATAGTATCAACAGTTACGTAAGACTGGGTACCTAGCAGCTACTCGTAAGTCGTACTACGTCATGTTAATTGATCCTAATCTTTTCGCCTTCCTGTCGATAATTGGGTTTGCAACTGTGAGTAATGATCCTCGTCATAAAATTATGACAATTAGCAATATACGCTTTTTACAACTTTGCCCAAGTGCCAACCTATTTCAAAATTGTATTGTAATGTTTTTTTCATCACACCTATTCGAAAAAGACGACTTGGTTCGGACTTACGGGGTTCCAAAGTTGCTGTTTTCTATTCAGCGGGCGGGAATGAATTTTCATACAACTTTTCCTGCCGGCTAGATCTTTTCCGTCCTATTTTGAATTTAGAACATTTTAGTATTTTGCGCTAAAGAAATCGAACGCAAATATTGTTTGAATAAAGAATGTCTGGTACGACGCGAGGGCCCCGCCAGCTGAATAATAAAAAAAGAAATCAAATTAAGATTTCGTTTTCAAATTAAAATTAAGTTTTCGTGCATTTTTACGTATTATTTTCTATTATTTTCTATTATATATATATATTATTTTCTCATAGTGGGTGATGAAAAGTAGAGTGTATCACTCGGGTGCAAGTATATTTTTGGCTCGGGCGACGTACTTTGAATCCCTCGCTACGTTCGGGATTCTACTAAAGAATCCCTCACTTCGCTCTGGATTCAAAAAACGCCCTCGCCGAAAAAATATTACTTTGCACCCTTGTCATACAATCTACTATTGTGTACGTGAACTGCAGTGTTCTGTGGTTTTACTACGAAAAAGATCTTGTTGATAATGTAATTCAATATTTTCGCCTCGAAAAAAAACCTTCACAGTGAATATAAACGTTGGTTGATATAAAAATATGTACCTATTTATATACTTAGTTATACTGACGTAACATTAGACTTCGGTACAGCAGAAGAAGGTATTAATATTTGATTTATTATTGCCGGGAATTGTTCGTATGACCGTAGGGAAATCGAAATTTTCTGATGTATACAACCTCACTGTAAAGCTTCCGTGTCACTGATTTAAAGTTACCTAAAACTTGATAATCTTTGTATCTAAAGAAAATTTGAGCGAAAATACTTCCGTAATGTTGGAATCAATTACTTACGTAATTATTATAAAGGTAAAAATGATGTATGAGGTATTGAACAGTAGCAAGTTTTTTCAGTATTAGTTTTTTTTCAGTTTCTCTTAAGAAGGCTAATTGTTAAAAACCTAATTATTTTTGCTGTGAATCCTCTGAACTATCCTTGATTGTTCATTACCCACTATACCTTTTTTATTTCTTGTTAAGTAGTACCAATTCTCGTTAACAATTACATTACAACAGTGAAAAATATCGCAGTCCCCGATCTCCCATGTTATTAACCAGTTAGATATTCACCCTCGAGCCGCCGCGATTTCTCGACGATAAAACGATGATAGGACCGCATTTATTACGTTGTAGTATTAAGTATGGCTCTGTACACGAATTCTGTGTAGCGGTGAACGGCCGTATTGTTTGGCTAGCGGGACTGGAGCCGCGTGGTGCTTGTATCGGCCCACGGGTCCCACAGCTCTCACGCAACTACGCTAATTGTTAGATTCGACCGTCGGCGGCGCTTGAGAGACATAGGTCAATTGATTTCTCAACTTCCAATACTGTTATTGTACCTACCTACTTGCTCACTGTTAATTCTACCACGAGTGACATTATGGGTTTTTGATGCCTTTGAACTAGTTTAATGCGATGCTTTTAATATGCATCTTCCATATGTACATATCTATATCTTCAAATCACACGCTTTTTGGAATCATAAAGATGTTATTTATTGTCATGACAATACAGAAGAAGTGATGACCGACCCCTAACTTCTAATACCATCGAATATTGAATTGATTGCAGTTGGTACTTGATTTATATTTCCAAGAATATTGCTTAGAAATAAAGTTGGGCTAAAGAATAAAGTTGGACATGGGGTGAGAAATCAAGATGTCCGAGTAGATTTCTTAAGATAGATTGTTTGACTAATATCGTATTTCTATGATGTGTTAAGAAACTTAGCTTTAGAATTAACTGTGTCGTGAATCCGAGTCATTGGTTTCCTTTCCTCATTGTCTAGTTTGGCTCTCCAATTAAAATACGAGCGGTGGAAGACGCGAATCACTCGAGGTTATTTAACCGCGAAACCCAGCGCTGTATGAATGGTAATTGCCTTTTGATTGGTGTAAATATTTATTTATGGCACTATTTGTTTAACTATCGATAACCGTACTGGAGTATTTTCATTTGTAAGTTTTTTCACATTTAACATAATATCATAGTCGAATCAAAGAAAGCCTCACAACACCGTCAACAGCTACTTTATTGACTGAACTAATAATTCAATACCAAGTTACCTAACATAATATATCTGTCCAATTATGTTTCATCGTTAATGTGCCCAGCTATTGTTCAATTGTTACAATTTTAACGCTCATTCAATGATCTCAAATTAAATTTATTGAATTTTATCTTCGTTGCATTTTCATATTTTTCTTCGCTAATGAGTTTGAGTACCGTCTTTATACTTCCTCTTTTCTTCCATTCTATCTTTAGCTATTTAGTTTTTTGAGAAATCGCGAAGGTTTCATTTAATTACTGTCACGAAAAAGAGTTAGACGTTCTAAATAGTAAAAGTATTTTTTAGTGGAGTTTCTATCTCATTATGTTTCGATGTAATCTCATGCCGGTCGTGCTCCGTGTCGACCCAGGGGCGCCGACTCGGTTACACCGCTTTGGCGGGGCCATTGAAGTAATATGTAGCTTAGACAGGCGACAAGCCACTATAAATTCTTTTATCTTTCACTACCTTAAATCCCGGCAATAAACGCCCTATCTGCACATTCGTTCAGCCAGCTGTTGTAGGCCGCCGTAAATCTTTTTTGTGGAGAATATTGGTTCGTAAAAATATTTAATTTGAATATAGACGAAGAAAGATGAAAATACGTACAGTAGCCGAATGCAATTTTCTATCTTAATCAAATCGTGCTTGATACGTGAGTAAAATAGCTAATCGCTCTGCAAAATCTGTATAATAGGGAACATGCAATTTTTTAGTTTTGTTTTCATTTTAAAGAATTCCATGTAAAATAGGTCATAAACATATAAAAAAATTTAAATAGTCTAATTTATCGCAAAAAATGCAGTTATAAACGGACCGTTTAAATTTTCGCGCCTAAACGGACCTATAATTCCGATGACGTCACTCCTGTCTGTCACTGGTCGTGCTTGCCGTTGTTGGCTGTCACAAATTGCAAATTTTCTCGACTTTCTTTAAAATACTTTTATAATAATTTAAAATGGACTATCTATCAACATCAGGTGATCACGATAATACCCCTAAAATACCGAACAAAAGTCGTGTTGACTCATGTTTTGTGCCAATGTGTCCATCTACTTCAATGAAATAAATTGTTTTTGACTGGACCTTCTGACCCAAATCTGAGAATAAAGTGGTTTCAAGCTGCAAAGAGAAATGACTATTATTACTTCTGCTTTAAAAATCTTTGAAGAACCAGGATTTATGGATATTTTACCACCTGGAGCTTTATCATGGCAGACAGAGGCTTCAAGCACATCGAAGAAGTGTTGGCAAAAAACACAACAACTTCGAATCCACATTGAAAGAGTAATTAGAAGACTTCGGGAATTTGCTTTTCTACAGCCACTTACTTACCTGTGTTGATCATTTTCTAATTCCCTATTTAGACTAGTATAGGTAATCATTTGTTGTGCGCTTGTGAACTTACAATCACCTTTAATTAAAATTGAATAAAAAGCAACATTTTCAAAGCATAGTTTTATTTCATCAATTTACAAAAGTTTTAGATAAAAAATATGCTTAAATATTATATATTATTATCTTTTAATTTTGGAAATATAGCATCTCTCCAGAATTTCTTTGCAATATTCATAACAGATACAATGCTGTTATCTCAGACCAATAAGCTATGGTCTAAGGCTGTTATTATATGGCACACGTTAAATATCTTCTTCTTTTGATATTTCAAAATTTGAGTGTGTTAATTAATATACAGAAAATTGCTATTTTCCTTTTGCTGAAAAACATTTGCAGTTGTACTTGTGTCCAACATTTTGGTGCTATTTTATTGTCTTTCACATAGGAAAGTATGGCAGCTTCGGTTGAAGGACATTTCACTTCTATTATGTAATTTTCAGTAAGCCCTTCAGGTGTTGCAACAAAAATAGGAAACACGGCATTAAAACTATGATTCAGGCATACCGTAGTAATTTAGTCCCTTTCATTTCTACACTTGAAAACTCTGGACTCTCGGCAAAAAAAGTTACTACCACGTCGACACTAACTCGTGGTAAATTCCTGGAGTCTGCTTTGATAAACCCAGCTTCCATTTTTATTAAAAACGTAAATAATATTCACTGCAAATAATCAATTTTACACATAGAGATAGGAATATACCTACTTAGATAGAGACGCCCTAAACCTTAACCTCATATGAAATTAGCTGGTTGACGTTATAGCAGGCCGGCCATTTATAGTAACAGTTGACAAATGTCATCTTATGTGAAACAAATAGTAAAAAACCCATTATATTAATAAAATAGGCATTGATAGGTGTTGTGGTGTCCTTTAAAATAAGAAAAACACATTGAAACACAATGAAGTGTTGTATACTACAATGCGGAGCAAGGAAAAACAAATTACACCCAAAATTAACTTTACACAGGTAAGTATCAGTTTTCGTTGTATATCTGAATGATATTGATATATGTTTTTACTGCATGAAGATCTGTGCGAGGGTTACGTAGGACTGTTAATGTTTTGTTGGGTTTTACATCATTATTTTATATATTTGAGTAGCCGGTTTGTTTACATTTCAATGACACTTAGGGTAGGAAAGTGTTAAAATATCGATATTCGATATATCGATAATTAAAATGACGCTGAAGAAAGTTGAAATAATTGTTTTTATTCAATAGATTCCCTTCAAATAAATCATTAAGAAAGAAGTGGCTAGAAGTAATTGGCCCAGAAAACATAAACCCGGGCCTTAAAAATTTGTTTGTGTGTTCTTTACATTTTGTTGAAGCAAGTTTCAACAGAACGCTTAATGTGGTAAGGTTACACGACGGCGCTGTTCCTTCTATTTTGGTGAGCTTTTCTTACTTTTTATAGAACAAGAGAGTCTCATACAAGTTTAAAATTAGGTCTGTATGTTATTTAATTGAACTAAGTTAATAGAGTACACGAACCCTAAACTGAGGGGAAGTTGGCCACCGCGGCACCGTTTAGTAATTATTGAACCCTTGAAATTTCAATGTTTTTAGTAAGGAATTTAAATTAATTTATATGACAGAATGATTCTGTTAACTTCTCAGAGGTAGCATAATTATCATAATTATATTTTTTATCACAAAGATTTGGAATTTCAAGTGGCCCCTTATTTAATGTCTGCTTGTCGATGTTGAAGTCTTTCTTTTGTAAAAAGTAATTATAATTATTCCTCTGTTATCTTATCTGCCCAAAGCTTCTCTTGAAGAATTCGCTAGTTAGCGATACGATCGCTTTTTGTGCCCAATTAATAAATATGCTGTAATAATTTTATTTGTATTTTTGTAATTATGCTGTACATTATAGGGTTAGCCTTAAACAAATAAATTAAAATTTGTGTACATAGACACATGTTTTTTATTTACATTTCGGTCCCATTTTCACAATATTAATGCACTAAGGGTTATAACACAATCATGGGTGATCAGATGAAAATTGTCAGTCATATCACACAGCAGTACTATCTTCACCCTTATCTTTTATTGAATAAACTCTAAAATTAAATTCATCGTAGTGGTACATAATTATGACTTATTTATTTATGTAAGTATCTATCGTGATTTTTCTGGATTCAGCGGGTACATTGAGAATCAGTAAAAGTGGCATTGTTTAGGAGTAGGCGGACTGGTTTTTGGTGGTGAAAGGATTGATTTTTAATATTGGATATAAAACTTAACATAACTTCAAGCCTGTATTTGGACCTAGTTATATACAATACAGCCAAATAGAGATATAAGTATTTTGCTGTCGATGGTTAAACTTCGGTTATGGAACTCTATTTTGATAATTTTACATTATGCATATAATAAATAAAGGCCTTAACTACCTAAATTTCCTAACTGGAACAAGACAAATAGTTTGGCGGCTGTGTTAAGCAAGAGAGTGGTACCTAATTAACTGGCAGAGTTTAAAATACTATCGCTGAGATCATCTAAAAAGGGGGAGCAGTCGTTGTGTCCTCGTTTGTTGTTGTTGTTGTAGCTCAGATCATCATGATAGCTGGTTTTTACAAAAAAATTTTGGTTGATATGACATGACAAGTTCATCGCAGTAGGTATCAAAATGAATATTAATATCGCTGAGAAGACGAACGACATGTATTATTGCTGTTATATCGTAAGCCATTAAACTAAATATCGATAGTTTCCGTCCACGTAGTGCGCACAACACTAGTAGAATCGGCCATCTTGTTTCACTAAAATTTTGACAGGCAGTTCCTGTCACGTGGTCAGGCACGCTATTTTTGCTTTAGTGTCTAATCCATAGTCCTTTATAGATCAATGATTTTACACGCAAAGTTAACCTCTAAAAAGTTGACATAACATGAGTGACGTCACTATAAGCTGAGTGGTGTTTTGAAATGCGTTTCGTTTTACGTAATTTTAATTCGTAATTATTGTTAAAAATCAACATAATATAAAATAAAAACGTTGAAGTAGTCCTTCTTTTATATTTTTTTAGCATTTTAATAATAAAATTTTCATAAATATCATATTTGCATCTTCCCTATTTCTTAATTATCGTGTGGTGCTAATTACTTGTATCTTGATAGATATCATGTCGTGATTGTTTTATTTGCTAAACATGCTATTTTTTTTTCGTGACGCTTCAGGTAATTCATTTTTAGCGTAAAAATACTCACCGTAAAATCTACCCATTATTTTTCTCACGCACTAACACGTTATATACACGACCACCATGCAAAAATAAATACCTATATGTATAGATCTGTAACATAATTATCTAAATGTCGTCTCAGAATCAAACACGGTACCCTTCTCGAAAATAGGTGGGTATATTCCACCTAGTGTGATATACCTATGGAGTCAAATAAGTAACAAAATAAGCGCAGATAATTTTACAGGTGATCTTAAGCATGATTTCATTTAAAGTTACGACTGTCGAATCGGTGATAGAAGTAATAGAATGAGCGCTTTCCCAAAGGGCCGGCTACCGGGTACCGTCACAGAACTGATTCTATAAAAGGATCTCCCTACTGAACCATTAACCCCGTTGTATCTGTCGTGTGACCCAAAGACATTTAAGTACCCTCTATATTTAATACCTTCGGTGTGACCACAGCCTGATCTTAGACATATATGTATATGTTGCATGAAACACAATACAATAAAACTAGAGTTGACTTTTGTCCCTGTTCTCAGCGATACAAGTGTATGGTCACGTCCTTGTTCTGATTTTGAACGAATCGTGGCCATTTTTAATTCGTTTTTTATGCTTAATCCTACATACTTAATCTGTACCCATACCGTTGTTAACCAAACATTCTGTGCGGTATTTCTATAAACTCACTTAACTAAATTACTACCTACCCACTGATAATTTTTTGGAAATATTTAGTACCTACGTATTACAACTACAATTAATTTGGAGCATTTCCATTATAAAATAAGAATTAAATAATAATATTGAAACAGAATTACGTACGTCTACCTACAGATCTCACACAAGATGATACCAAAGACACTGATGGTTATAAAGTGCCTACGAGTGCAATTATAATAATACGACAAGACGTGTATGATTTCTATGATCATTTTTATCACTTGTCTATTGAATGTAACAATGTTATTACGTCGATAACATTGCAAAACTGTTAAAAACTTGTTACAGATAAGGAAGTTAACAAAGCTTCGAAAATAACGTTGATTACATTGTTGTCTACTTTTTGCCGCGAAAAATCGTTTTTTACAACGAAAATTCTAGTTTTGAATTTAAAATAAGATTGTTCAAATATCACCGGTTTACATAACCGATACGTTCTGTCGAAGCAGCAATGAAGCGAATCGTCAATTATGTATCGGGAATAGGTCAACAATTACAATGTCCAAACAATAGTGTCTAAAAAAGACAATTGTTTTGTACGTATCAGTTTGCTCTCGTGTGAAAATATTGATTCTAGGCTAACAATACTGTTAATAAACAAGTGAGGGAACGCAAAACATGTTATAATGAACGTTGGAGTGAAAGAAGGTCCATTTTTTGTCCATGGCCCAAAAAGAACCGGCCGTCAACAAGCCCAGCTAGTTTGGTACACTGTGATGTGAATAAAGAAGTACCTTTTGAACTTGTTTTCACATTTAATACTGGACATCCAATTAACACATGAAAAATGTTCTTTATTAAACTTCAACAAACAACTTTAACTGGACATAATTATTAGGCCATTAATTGGATTATTAAAAAATAAAGTTCCAAGCGTCTCGAGCCTTACAATACAAACAAAAGACCGAGATCATTCTGATTATAAAAATATAAATAACACACGGGGACTTAATCACACAGTCGAGGAGTTAGCCGCATGAGAAACTTCAAGCTCAATTTAGAATCACACTCACCTGCCACGGTTATCCTCTCAGCTGCAGGAAAACAACTTGCTTTTATTTGTAAACAAGGTGGAGTCAAAAAAGGCTTGAGAACTAATTTACGTGCGTGCTCGACGCCGGTCAGAGTGATACTGACTGAACTGAACTAAACTACAACAGCGACCAGCGTCGTAGCTGGTAGTGGCCATGTGCGAATTGAGTTCATTGGGAGCCACCGGTCGAGCGAGCGACTGCGCAAGAGTCTATGAATTACCATGTACGACCGTACGGTAGAGGCATGGTACACGATAATGCCACCCACGCGTATGGGATTTATTTATCGCCAATCATTAGTGAAATTAGGAAATATTACAAAATTTAAAAAATACTGCCTCATTTTTGGGGTGATACGTGTAGTTTTTAAAAACCATTTCTGGGAAATTACATTTAGGTACAATGATTGCTTTTAATTGTGTGAGGTTTATTACCTAATTAAGAGAAGTTAGTATTCAAAAAAGGCCCAAAAGTTTTTTAAGCTGTTTAATTTCAAGCGACTTGAACCATGAATAACCAACAATAGGAATAAATGAAGTAAGATATAACAATATGCCTTTGAAAGTAATAAAATAAATATACAATTAAAGACATCCAGAAGCTTATAACGTTCTCTGTGAACCATCTAGTTAGTGTCATGAGTGATGCAGAGTGCAGGCTGTGAAAGTGGGCGTTATGTAAACAGCGTTGGCCCCGCTTATAGTTTTACTGACATTTTATAATTATCCGTCCTGAGCGTTATCATGGCTAATATAGTGCACAATATGCTATATTATGGAAACATAATGAGTTTACCTAATTTCAGATTTTAAATCAGATAGTTTAACTGCATTTTTTATTTGAAACAAGTTGTGTATTCGCTTCAATTGTATTTTTGGAATTTTGTGAAAAAAATCTACTCTAAACAATGCTTAAAATAATCTGACATTATTAATATTCAAGATATGAAATGTTACGTCCATATAACTTAACATTTCTTATTTGGAGGTAATATTTGTGTAACCCGGACAGAAATGTTTCGTAAGATACATAATAATTATGTAGAAGAGATGAATAATAATAAAAATTAAATCCAGTTAACAAAAGCTTTAAAATTGTATAGACATGATTTATAATATTTGCCAATGGAAACGATTAAAGCTGTAGGTGCATAAATAAATTGCACACAAAACATCCAACAATTAAAATTAAGTATACTAATGGAGAAAAAACAAGGAAATGTAAAAAATGTATATGAATGAAAAATAAAATGTCTAGGATAGGATTTCATATTTTGTCTTAAATTAATAAACTTAAAAATATTTCACTAATAAACTAAATCTAAACCTTTATGAAAAATAAAACAGCTATTAATTTTTTTACGTGTTACGAAATAACGTATATCTTATGGAAATTACCAAAGTACTCGTACAACAGTTACAGACAATCAAAACAGAGCGGTATACAGTTGCTAGTCCACAGGTTGTAATTAATGGCAATTAAATGACGTCATTAGACGGTAAATAACGGAGATATATAAATAAAGACGGTATAAGAAAGGAGCACTAAAACCTCACCCGTTAGTTCCCACGGTCCGAATGAGCCTCGCCGAAACTGGATAAACCGGAAGTCACGTGGCGCAGTCACCTCTCCTCTCTCCTCGCATCCTTAAATCCTGCTTTCCATCTGTTCGGACACCACTACTTGTTTAAACTTAAACTTTTACTCTGTGCGTTAGAGTGAAATAAAGAGAAGGCTATAAAGGATATTAGCAATTAAGCGAGGAAAGAATCACGGTATATGTATTAGTACACAATACAATATTATGTTTCGTAATAATCGTCATTATTTAATTTATTGTTGGGTAGTCAAAAAACTTTAAAATAGGTTAGGTTTAAAAAATAGGTTGAGGATCTGTGAACTCTTGTATTACATTATAATCCGTAAGTGTTTGGTAGATGTAAGCGGGTGCTACTGATGAATGTAATTCAAAATTTCTATAATAATTGGAGTTCATAATATAATTCATAACATAGTTAATAATCAATACATTAGGTCATTAGGTGTGTGCTACTTTAAAATATAAATTTTATACTAACGCTTCAGATACTCCGACTTCATTCACCCGATGAAATCGAGAGAGAAGAATGATGCTACGATCCAAATAGTTGATTCACATTACAAAATGGAGTAGTCTATTCCATTTAATGTATGTACTCCGAAATTGTTTGAGGATAAAACCAATTACGGTCCCAATAACATATAGCAGAAAGTCAACACAATAGCACGGAAGCATTTTAGTATGTAAACAAGCGAGTCACGAAGTAGACAAGAGAATGTATATTGTATTTTCCTTTCATGGTAAGGTAAGTGGGTAAACAGCATCATTTCACGCAGATAAAGTGTCGCACTAATATGTCGAGTCAATAGAAGCTTGCCAAATATGTATTTGAGAAGATACAGCATTTTATTTGAATGTACTTTGTGCTCTATCTAGGTTACGTTCATTACGTTATTAAAAATTCTCTCCTTTCCGAAAGAAATCGCTGACAAAATCAGGTATAAATAAAATGAAATGTGATTTAGTATCCCAGGAAAGTGGAAGACAAAAAGGTCTGAACAATACATTGCATCAACATACATTATTCTTGCAGTAACAGACAACGCAAATGAAAATGTTGGTCGTACATATTTCTTCATAATAATTGTGTTAGGTAACCACATTAAAGTGTCATTAAAAGTTAAAGACATCTTAAAAAGTTAGCCAATTTTACCTACCTATAAAGTTACCTTTTTATACCTACCTATAAAGTTACGCGATATCGCACGAGAGACTTTTATTTTTATTCGTAAATTAACAAATTATTACCTTTTGAAGTTATACTTCTTTAGGCGCGTTATGAAAAAATCATGAGAGTGAAATTTTACGATGCGCGCGCATCTGTAACACAAAAATTAACAGTATGAAGTTAGGCGCGATTAACAGTATGAAGTTGCCGGCTAAACCACTCATTGGCCTTTGTCAATGTAACTCTGACGTTTTGCTTTTGCTTTTTATCGAAATTATTTATAACCAGCCAGGTTTGTTTTGACTTGTTTGTGGCACATTGACATGACATAATATGCACAGACTAGCTAAAGATTAATGTTTCGTTATACGGTATGCAGTCTTTTCTTTTCTAGTCTTTTTGGTAAAATATTTAATAAAGGTTTTTAACTGCAATATAACAGTAAATAAATTATAACTAAGTATTCAAAGATAGTTTAGGTTGACTATTAGTGATTATGCTACCATTCCATCAGTATTTTCTTAAGACGTTGTCACGTTCAACTATCGTCAGTAAACCGACTTTACAGACAACCAATTTTTTTTAGTATAATTAATACTAAATATTATGAAATTATTAACGTTGAATATTTATTATTTAATGATGCCAAAGAAGTATAACTTCTTACGCGCGTACATAAGTACACGCAATTTAATTTTTTTTTGTTTGTGAAATGATTCAAATATCTATTAACTGTACACTTTTAGACAGATAGGTCGTTTCTGAGATATCATGCACCAACAAACGCTCAACTCAACAAACTATCATGCAAAACAAAGATTGTAAAAATAACTAACTCTTTACAAAAAAATAACTAAATTCAAAGTCAAGATAACTCAAAAACACTCACCAGATGTCACTCAGCTTTCAAATATCGAAATATTATCGAAATCGGTTTCGATCTTCTTTCTTTTTTTTTCTTTCTTCGATTCTATCTTCGTAGATATGAGGTAACACACATAAAAAAACATACAGACGAATTGAGAACCTCCTACTTTTTTTGAAGTCGGTTATTAAATCTCTTAGGATCTATTGGCTATTTGTCATTATAGACAATGAATATACCCTCAAACGTCTTATTTGTACAGACATAACAGTTACAGCGGTAGATAAAACTCATATGAATAGATTATGGAATTTATTGTATTAAAATTTTTGGACAACGTACAAAACAAATTTTTAGCACAATGTTGTAATTTTTTACCATTAAATTTTTATGAAAATCATTGGGCACCGTACAAAACTGGCGTACCTCTTTTCGGGGTGACAATATGTCTAACATTTTATTGAACCATATGACGGGTATTAATTAATACGCTGCGTGTTACGAAATGACGCCGTTTCATCAAAATTGTGTACGTTACATGATGTGGCAAATTTTACGATCAGTCAAACAATATGAATAACGATTTTTTGTTTCTTACGTGGATAAATGCAATGTTTTTAGGTATTATGTATGTAGGTGTATGTAGCTGTTATGATTTTATGTTTACTTCATCGCTTCCGCACATCTAATAGGTTATCTATATATTTAAGAAGTTTAAAGGCCTGGAAATTACAACACTGCATGCATTCCGCATAACTTTAAAGTTTATGACGACCTGAATGGCGCAATGGTTAACACGCCGATCGGTCCGAGGTCCTGGGTTCGATTCCCAGCGAGGCGGCAATTTGAATGATGAGTTTAAATTTCCGTTCTCGGTCTGGGTGTGTGTCCTTGTCTTGTGTGTTGTCCAAGGCACCCACGACACAGGGAATCCTAGTGTGGGGCTTTGAGTGTGAAGCGTTATTTATTATTTATTTATTTATTTATTCCGTAAATATTGTGTAGGTATTAACTTGTAATGCTAAAAACTACGTGCATGAGGGTATTGTAAACTACTCATATTATTAAAAGGCTTGAACTTATAAAATATCTGTGATAAGAGTAGGTACCGCAGGATACCTAATACTGTGGTCTTTGTATTTAACAAGTATTTTGTATTTTAACTATCACTCATAAGCTCATGACACATGTATAAAATTGTACACAACATATTTTCTATGTCATAGGTAAACAAGTTTTACATAACACGTTTAATTCTACTTACAATATAAAAGAAAATTGCAGATTAAAATTGTTTTCCCTGATTTTCACGGTAAAGAAAGTTATCGGTTCAATTATAACGTTCTATAGCGATTAGTGGAGCGTAGGTAAACCGTTCAGTTGCAAGTAAAAGTGAAATAATGCTTGCCTTTCCACCACAATACTGTTTCATTCCATGGACTTCGAATAAGGGACTGGTCAACACTAACGAGATTAAGCGATTAGCTACCGATTTGACACGAACCAATTAAACAAAACGCTAACATAGGTATCCCCGCATTAAGATTTTCTGTATCACGGGTGGCATAGACATACCTACGCTATAAAAATAGAGCAAGGAAGCCAGGCTATAAAATAATACTCGAATTGAAAGAGTACTTAGGTGTTCTAAATCTTGTAAACAAAATATAATAATATAATGTCACGTGAATTTTGATAACTTGTTTAATAACAAAAAAATAATAGTTCCAACATAACGAGGTTCTGATTATGGAATTTGGACAATAGAAATCTTCAACCTTAATGACGAACCTCCTCGAATTTAGGGTCAAGTGCTCCGTTTTGATGGGTTCCATTGAACTTGAACGAGAGCTTTTAGAGCAGGTGGTACCACAACAAATACCTGTTTTTATTTTTTTGTTTTATTAGCTTTCGTTCAGACAAGCCGGCGACAGTAGCCAGAGTGCTCGTCACAATGAATATAGCCTAGTACTTAATCTGTGGTTGTCTCCAAAGTGGAGCTTTCACATCGCGGCTTCGACTTAGGATCAATGGCCATATAAATTTGATATATTTAACGCTTTTTCTTATTTTACGATACATTATTAACTTGATTGGCGGTGTAGAACCTATCCACTACACATAACGGGTATCTTGATTTGGCACATTGATAAAAGCATCATTTTATCGCTGAGTAGATAGGTTCTTAATGTAAGAAAGCTGTATACGAAGATACAAAAAATAAGCATTGGAGAAGATTATTGTAATAATAACGGTACTATGTTACTCTAAAGATTAATGCGTTTCGCACTACGCTTTAAATGCTTAGATTTGGAAAAAATTACATAGTACGAGTAAAACTGTGAATAAATGTCTGGGCAGTAGGTTTAAGGGAATCCGCACATGAGTTGCAAGTGTTGCAAATAACTTCCAGAGCTCGTGATCTCGAGTTATTGGAATGACAATGTTACGTTTGTACCACTCATCTGATTCCAAACTATACCTAAATAGGTAGGTAATAAGGTAGGTATGGGCTATGGGTACTCCGTTCGTGTTAGATATGAAATTCGTTTTAATGGCAATTAACCCACATAAATGCCAGCTTTGCCTTTTCAAGGTTCATTGTAAATTGACGGCGAGAATTTAAAATGCCTTTGGCAAATTTTGCTTTGCAAAAATTACTTTTAAGCGAGGAGTGTCAATTCCATATTCCATAAGTAAATAAACCTTGCACTATGCTATTCTTGGTGGTTCTAAAATTGACCGTGAAATGTTGTTATCTAATTTTTTGTTAGACAGCTGGCTACTTACAAGAATAAGTACCACTTGATCAATAAAGCGTTTGTGATGCTCTTAGTATTAATAGTGTACTGGTGACCACTTATCGTGGTGGACATACTCGTAGTTCGACTAATAAATGAAACAACGTTTTCACTGCAATCGATATGACGTAACTAGCAAAACTAGGTAATTGATTAAACGTAGTTCTGTGAGCTTACTTTGGAAATTGAATATACAGGACTGAAGTACCTAGTACGAGAGCTTACAGTACAGTTCTCGTAACCTACTCTTTGATCCCTTGTTAAGAATCTCTAGAGAGCAGATCCATTGGATTATTAATAAGAGCTTTCCCATCAATGTTTATGTACAAAGAGAATTTTAAATTAGCTTTAGCTATCCGGAATCATAGTACCTAAGCATCTACATACATACGTTTTTCATTCCATTTATGAATTTAAGTCGTTGGCGCTTTGTACAAATGAATGGTAAAAGTAGGTTGGATTTTGTAATCTATTCGTTGGCATGTTTTAAATGTAAATCCTTGTCGGTAGTGCCAAAACATGAAGCGCATCCGATCAGATAACTGATGGAGCAACTGGATGAAACATAACTACAAAGTCTACAAAGTACAAACAATGCAGCCAAACATCGCCAGTCTTTATCTGCTGTTATATCTATGTATATCTTTTTAAAACTGTTAAGGGTCACAATTGGATTGGATTTGTTTTTTTACATTTTAAAATTGATTCTTCGTCGTATGCATTAATGTTAAATCTTTTCAGAAAAATTAGGCATAAAGAAAAGCACAGATGAACAAAAGGTTATCATGATTAAAGATTACAATAACATCTGGAGCCCTCACGCCTCCACAATCATGAAATGTGGAGGCATTTCCAGCGTCTTACTAGAAAATGTAGAGCGTTCTTGGTGAGACATTTCCGAGCTTCCAGATGTAATCTTAAGCAAGATTATATTTTGGGAAAATGCAACGGATGCAATTTAATCTGTAATCATAATTACATTTCTATTTCTGGAATTAAGGATAGTTGTGATGAAACTCAGAAAACCTAGATGTTGGAATGTTCTATAATTTTAGTCGTCGAGAAATGGAATTGCCGCTCCCTGCTAAAAACAACTTAATTACGTGTGCTAACAGTTCAACTTAGCTGGTAAGCAAAATTTACTAAAGACATTTTTAGATGCCGCCGTCAATCTTAAATCTACCTTATTCGCATAACCAGAAAGCTGGCATTTGAGTGGCATGCAATTGTAACGAATTCTAGATCGAACGCGATTGGGAATAGGTAATAATATATTTTTCATCCCACCTATTCGAAAAAGAGGACTTGGTTCGCATTTAAGTGCGGCCAAAGTTGATGTTTTCTATAAGAAACTTTTAGCGGGCAGTAATGAGTCTTTAATCCTCTTTATTTAAATAAGTGCGCCGCAAATTTCTTTTTCGCGCTCTTTTTAAATTTTTTAACATCTAGTGTTCGGATTGTTAGACATTCATGGTTTGTTTTGAAAAACTGAGTTTTTTTGTGTGACAGTGAAAGTATAATTTCTGAATAAGAGGCGCCTTTTATTTTCTCATAGTGAGGGATGAAAAGTAGAGGGTATCACTCGGGAGCAAATATTTTTGGCTCGGGCGAAATACTTTGAATCCCTCGCTACTTTCAGAATTCTACTAAAGAATCTCTCGCTTCGCTCGGGTTCTACTCTAGAATCCCTCACTCCACTCTGGATTCAAAAAAGCGCCCTCGCCGTAAAAATATTACTTTGCTCCCTCGTTATACAATCTACTAAAGTAGCCAGCAGCTGGATGCTTCACCGTGCTAGCTGTCGAGAACAGCGCGTGTCAACTGCCATCTGCAGATGTTATCAGATTATTTATAGAAGACGCTAACGAGACCCAAGTGGAGGCCTCTAGATGTAGCCGCTAGATAAACTATAGTTATTGAAAAATAACAATCTCGTCACGAAACATAATGGTGCCAGTGGTTATCTGACCGTGGATTGTGTTTTATTCATATTTAAGATTTGTACATCTACGAGTAACGTGGCGTGCAAGGAATAATTCATGCTATTTTTAATATACAGATATAGGTTGTTGGGATCAGCATTTTGGTTTCCAAGTTTTTTTTGAAATATAATGAACTGCAGAAGTTTTCATAATATTTTGTGGCACCACCGTTGCGTTAGTGAAGGTGTCAAGCGTGATTTTTCAAGTTGTTGCGTAGGTATTGTGCATTAATGACGAAAACGTAAATCATTTGACAAAGGCGGAACAAACTGTATGAACTCGTACAATGGGTGGAAAGCCGCAACACGCAGACAGACAATCAGAACAATGGAACAAATGCGTTGCGTGGTTCGAAAGTTGGCTAACCATCTTTAGCCTTTATTTAAACAACAAGGATATTTGACGTGTGCACTCTATACATATTTATCTGATGCTCTTTGATTTTATAAATGGGTAATATCATGAGTACTTGCTGTCTTATTAAATTTTATTTAATTCTTTGTTTCATGTACAACAAACACATCTGCAGGATCAGGTATGTAAAACTGTAGAATTAAAAGACATTTTCTGGTTTTGCCTTAAAATTATACTCTAGTTTTAATTTCCAATTAATCCGATTCGATATATAGAGTATGTAAGGTTAGCTAATTAGAAATATTAAAAGGTTTCGCCTGCGTAATGTATTTTTACCTTCCTTATTCTAATATTAGGAACACCCTTTGTAAACGTTAGCTACGTAGATTTCGCTAAATTTTTACTCTTTTTAGTAAATAAGTTATTAATGCTAGCTGATAATGCGACATGAATCACATTTGAATGATCTCCTTAATAAAATTTATTTAGAATTTTTTATGGAGTGTCCCACATTCAAAGTTTATTGAGAAACATATCCAGTTGAGATATGAGGTCCTTGTAAATAAAGTGGAAGCCATCGGTGGAGGATGGAGGTTAGGCGAGGCGGAGTTAGTTCGGGCGCTGAGTGCGTGTGATGTTTCAGTGCGGCTATCTCGAGGGACTGCGCTCATCACTCGGTGGCTGGACGCAGAAAGTTAAATCATGGTATTGGGGACGACCTCTAGTAAGTGGACCGGCCTCCGCCGAGGAACGTCAGCCGACTGTCCTAGCACATTGATGATTCTTACTTTTGCACGAAAAAATCCTTTTAAAATTCTTTTATTCCAAATTCTCGCTTCAAAAACGAAATCGATTGCTTGATGTTAGATTTTTTATTTGATTCTTGTATGTTTTCACTTATCTTATCATTGCACTTCATATCGATGTTTTCTAATTACATTTCAAATGATTTTTAACATGACATACAATTTTTTTTATATCATGAACTTTAAACTATTTTGCCTGTAGAGGTAGGTAATTTGTTTTGAATGATTCGAGTTTATTTTTGGTGCATGAAAAAAATAGTAAAAAATGTTCAACACCGGATCACTGAGTAAACATGATTAGTATAGATGTAAAATAAATAGTTTCAAGTACCTACCCATCTTCATGTTCCGTATAGAGTTGGTGCAATGATAAATCAGTTTCCCGAACATAGTGCATGGTGGCAGAAAACGCGTATTTTAAAACGGTCGTGAAATTCTGTTCGGTTATTTTTAAACGTAAGCGCTTTATAATTTCTGTTTGTATATAATCCGTTGCAACATTGTTTATTAAACGCTCCATACCTAACAGGTATACCAATTGGTTTAATGACTTCATAAATACATGAAACACTTGTAAAATAATACCTTTGTACCACGCCACCGAGTGATTGAAACGCATGATTCCAAGCCTCCAGCTCACATCTCACTTACAGCTTCTCGTTACATTCGACGTATACGATCACATTCTGTAACTGAGAGGCGCGAGGTGGTGCGAACCAGTGCTAGTGCCCAGGCGCATTCCCCGCTGGCCCCAGTTACCGCCCTCTGCCACCCACCTACACTTCTCAACATTAGAGCACTATCCTGTACTTAGAGGCTGAATTCAATTGCTGTTGTATTCGATATAGTCGTAGTGTCGTATTAGAATGGATGTGGTATGACTAGAAATAGGATAGGTATTACTAGTTGATAAGGAATGATGTTCCGACAGTAAAATACTTTTGCAATGAAATATTTCCAAGTTTACTTATAAGGGATTATGCTTAAATGTGAACTGTCGTTGACAGGAGTTGGCACACAAACTATCGCGTAGTTTCGATATGAAGGAGGAAGGGGGCGCGTTGTTGGAGGAGCGAGGAGGTATTCGGAGGCACCAGTCGATGCAGCGGCTGCAGCACGGGGAGCCGCAGTCTGAGGAGGGGCGGGCGGCGCGGGTGGTGCCCGACCACCACGGCAACCTGCACATCACCGTCAAGAAGACCAAGTCGATGCTGGGCATCGCCATCGAAGGCGGCGCCAACACCAAGCATCCGCTGCCTCGGATTATTAATATACATGTATGTTTGATACACAATATGGGCAGCTTTAACTACTTACACACTCTTACACCAGCAGTACGAATTATCCTCGTTCGTGATGTGAAAAACGTTAATATAAAATCACTGACACGCACGATTTGAGGACAAAATAAACATCAGTCACTTAATTGTACATGTAAGGTACCTTCATGTAACTAGGTGTATCTATGATATACCTGGTTTACATTCTAAAAGTGCATAATATGACCTTTTCGGAATGAAATTTTTATCTTCGGATATACAATGGCAACCCAAATCGATAGGTAATTTGTTACACATTTTGATCGTTAGGCGTCAGGGTGTAGGTGTGCTACGTTATAGGTACACATTTCTTATATACACATTCCTTACTTTTACATAATATGCTTGACTACTAATCACACCTTTCAAATTTTATGTAACGTAAAAAGGTAAGGTAAACCGGAAAAAAATTGTTTAGCTACCTACCTACTACTAAGCGCTGGGAAACCTTATTTAGTATCTATCTACCCACTCGAAATAATACCAATTAACACTGGATTCTTTTAATAGACAGGATCTTTATTGGAACCGATATAAATAAAACCAATGCTAAATGAAGCTTAAGAAGATTAAACGAAAGATGAGCAAGAATAAACTCAAATAAACGAACATTCTTATTATGGAATTAAGGTAGCAAACGAGCGGGAAGCACCACGATTCCGCTGTCGCCCATAAAAACTGTGACCATCCTAGAACAAGGCTCAATTTAGACATTACAATGATTAGTCCAGTTAGCAAATGGTGTTAATGTTAGTTGGTTAGTTTGTTAATAGTATCAGGTCTTGGATAGGAACAATTAGTGACAGTCCTGTTAGTTGTACAGATCTCAGGTACAATCAGTTACCACATGTTAGATATAGATGGACGAAAAGGTTCTCATTCTGTGAAGAGACCCGTGCTCAATGGTGCGCCATGATGGGTTGAGATGGTGGTGATGAGATATAGATGGCCAGTCTTAATATCAAAGCGGTTTGTGTTCCAGGAGAACGGAGCAGCATACGACGCGGGAGGGCTGGAGGTGGGGCAGCTGATCCTCGCCGTGGACGGCCAGCGGGTGGAGGGCATGCATCATCAGGACGTCGCGCGGCTCATCGCTGACTCCTTCGCCGATAGAAACAAACCGGTCTGTATTATATGGCTTACTACTCTCATACCAACCTATACTACAAATCATACACTGTAGATACAGCTTTTGCGCGCTCTAGCAATACACTACATTTATTAATAAGGCAGCTTTTGTTAAGACCAGAATATGATAATTAAGACTTAATACAGAGGGACATTCCACAGAGTAGCAAAGTAACTTTAAAATTAGATGGAATGGAAATTACGACATCTAACTAAGATTTAATACTTTGCGATACATACTAACCAATTCCTTTACCTATACCTGTTGTTTCTACATAATATGTACTGATGTAGAGTAGTAAACACTGTCTACCTGATAACAAATCACAGTATTCAAGGAAGAAATCAAAAATTCTGTAATACACAAACAAAGGTGCTAAATTAAAATTCTAATCATGTATTAACGTGTAAAACCTTTTTCATCGGTTTCGTCCACAAAGGCTGACCTCCATTCAAATGGACACTCACTGACACCTGCCGCAACCATTAAATGTACAGGATAATATAGAAAATAAAAGCTTCACATCTGAATACACTGAATACCTACATAAACTCAAATATAAAAGGTATCTCTATAATGGATTCGACCCTTAATTCACGGTTGGACTGTTACTGAAAATATTTAAATGTTTGATGAAATACAAAAACCAACCCTTTTAAAATACATCCTCTAATTTGTTAGATTATATTATTTAATCCAGTTGATTTGCTGCATGATCATTAATTTGTAATAATGTCTTTGTTCTGAGTTAACAATTTTGAGTCTGTTGGTCATCCAATTAAAAAGCGAGATTCGAAAATATTTAGTACCAATGTTAGGCTAGTGTGCGATGAATTTCGGTTAGGTATTTATTAAAAATGTGAGTGATATCAATCACGGCAATATAATTCCGTGATTCTTTAATAGTTAATAGTCTTCTATAAAATTCTTTAATCTATTAATGGCAATGCATTAATTAACATTAATAGACGTATGTGACAGACAGCAGATATCCGGTATCGTACCTGGCAACTTTAAGGATTAGGCTGTGTTCGTAATACGACACAAACTCTATAATAATATAATTACTTCCGACGATAAAAGCATAATTATTAATGACGATCCACATAAATTTTTATAAATACTTAAGACATCACTTTCTTGATTGCAGGAAATCGAGTTCCTAGTAGTAGAGGCGAAGAAATCGAATCTCGAGCCGAAGCCGACGGCGCTGATCTTTTTAGAGGCCTAACATCTACTGTCCCTCCCCGCCAGCGACCCTCCGGCCGCCCTGGGCGCCGCGAGTCCGGGGGTCGACCTCACCGCGCACACCACGGAATAGCCAACTCCAACCTGCGCTGCCATATGCTCTTCTGAACGCACTGACCTATATACCTGCCTGTTGAACCCTTGAACACTTTTGTCGGACCGTCTACAAACGATTGAAATTCTAGAACGTAATGGGATTAGGCGAAGTCACAATTTAATTGGTGAAGTAATTCTCCAACAAAAAGCTGAAAGACGCTATCGTTGCACGACATGAACGCTGAAGAATCACTTCACCAATAACTATAAAGACGACACAATAATTATGTGCACGGGAGACAGGCAGTATAAAGAGCAGTAGGTGAACGATGTTCGCTCAGGAAGAATTTAACATCAATGGATGACCAACATCCAAAACTTTTTACCAGACGTTGCAACGGACTGATATGAGAAGCGAGTGACGAAATAGAAATCACGCAGGAATTATATTAGTGGGCTATATGAAATAAATGGCACACGGGAGGCAACTTTTTGTACATCTTGACGAATTGATATGAAATTGTAAAGTTTTGTACTAAATACACTGCCCAAAAGAATAATTGAACCTTTCTCGTAAAGAAATAGGTCACAAACGATTCTCGGGTTAATTGGGTAGTGCAATCAAAATTTTTGAAATAATTTTCTAGAAAGTAGCATTACAAATTTTACCAGTAGTAGGTGACTGAATTTTATAAAAAATGTCCTACATTACAATTATTGTATTAAATTAAAATCAAATTCACGTTAAAAATTATCACGAGTAAATTTTTGCAGTTAGATACAATCGAAGCAATCAGCGAGTAATTAATAGAACTAGAATTGTAAAGAATCGACAATGATAGATCTTACGATATTAATTTTGGAACGAATCGTGCTGATATTAAATAGATTGGCATTGGTGCTATGAGAAATAATTTCATTTTTGAAGGAACGTTTGACAAATCGAGTCGTGTTCACGTAAGTAGTTATCACTAGAGAATCGAATAGAGCTTCCTTGGCGCGAAACATTGCATTTCATGATTGGTAAAAAGATTTCACACGCGGTCGTCATCCATGTGCCATCGACGTTGCATCGGATGCTGAGATTGCTGAGTGCTGGGTTGGTCTTTTTAGTACCTGTTGCCGCCAGTATTTTAATTAATGGCGTTATAATTGAATCTTTGGTACTGCAAGTCGCAACATCTTTACATATTATTTTATAGTTCAATTTGGAAAACTTTTAAAAAAATTGGTCCTTCGAGCCGCAATAATTAATGATCGGTGAGTAAAAAGCGTTCATGTTAAGGTTCGCAAAAGCACGATTATTTATTTTAAGAATATTCAAAAGAGAGACTAACAAATATAAATCGATTTATTTTAAAAAGATGTTGCGCCTGTGAAACTCGATCGCAGTACCAGATTGCTCAGTAGTCGACAGTGGCGGTCACTCATCCCAGCTCGTTGTATCGACGGTAGAGACGAGTCCTAGAGCCTCATCAACGTTGCCATCAGTAGCAGAGCTTGCAGCACGCGGCGCACTCTAAGCAAGCTGTTATGTTACGTTAAGCAAAAAAACACAATTTTGTTACATTATTCTTACGTAACTTTACTTTGTTTTTATAAAAATAGAGACAATACCAAGTATTTTTAATTAGATCATATTATTCTTTACATTATAGTTAGTTTTAGTTCACATTGTCGTCTTTATCATTTGATTGTTACAGTTCATAATGCTTAGTTACATTGACAGTGCGCCACATGTCATTCCATCGGTAGATAAGCGGTGAGTTTACGAAATTTTGGCGGAGAGGGATTTTAGCCCGCTCTTTTATTTACTATAAGCGTTAGGGTAAGCAAATGTGTGCAATATAATCGATATTAGATATATGTAACAACTTGACGTACCTATATGGTTGCATAAAGTTATAGTTTGGAGCTACTTGTGCGCAGTTTGAAATCTACTAAATTCATATTAACAGAAAAGAAAAATGATATTATGTAAGAGTCCCTCGGTGTACCTACCTGTTGATGTGTTGCTACCGCTTTTGATACTCGTTGACCATACTACCGGCTGTAGATATCGTATTCTTTCGCAATACCTAATCATTTCACGTAGTGTTTTAGTCCCAGAGCTGACCGTCATAAAAGGTGGGAATAATGTATAAGGATAAGAATGGTGTGTATGTATTGTTGTTCGATATCAGACGAATTATTTTAAATCGTTGGTCTCGCAATCTGCTAACCAATTTTTTAAATATTTTTAATTACCTTTTTACCTCGGTAAATACTTAATAATTTACCTCTTATTGGATGAGAAAAAAAATTAAACGCCAAAATAAAGGGTATTTACTCAGATTATAGAACCAAAAGACAGATGTAACCATGGAGCAAATATAGAGAGGAGACGTTGTATGTACATTTTTCTATGAAAGATCGCGTGACGATTTGCGGGGCGAGGGGGATAAAGAAATGGGCGGGATATCGACTTTACTACGTAGTTCAACTATCTCACAATAGATGGATTCTAAATACGGCCCTGTGTTTTTGTTGTTGTAAGTAGTTGTCGATAGATGGCGCTGTTTACAAAATGATTATAAAAACTAGAAAAATAATATTTTGGTGGTAAAAAATTCTTTAGAAATTAATGTAGGACGAATTTCAGTACGTATGATTATCAAGATATAGTAATTGTTAGCTCTACGCACCTATACATTTTTATTTCCCTTGATACAAAGTGTCGCCATCTAACGTCAAGTAGAAATTTATTTGGTGAGCACCGTCGGTAGACTGACTTAAGGCCACGCCCACTGTGATGACGTCAGGACCTAGTTGAGTTACAGTGCACAGTTGCTTAGGGCGTCTCCTCTCTATATTTGCTCCATGGATGTAACATTCGCAAAGAAAAGCAACGAATAAAGTGAAGTCACTTTTTCGCTATGTGTGCATGACAACCTTAATGTCAACTAGCGGTGCACCGTATGGATACGTAATTCTTTGTGTGTGTGAGGTTGCCAAATGAAAAGTCATAATCTCCCGCAATTTTGTAAACATTGATCGCCATATTACTAACTTAAAACATTATGCACAATTCAATTGGCAAATTATGGCAAATTATTTATTACTACTGAACGACCTTGTTTCCAATCCCGTAAGCCCATAATCGATAAAATAATATGAGGGATGGTATTCTTTAAATTGACGTGATTTTTTTTATTTCTGAACCGCTTCAAATAAAACAAACACTAAATGTTAACCCACGCTCATTAGAATACGCCATGCGCCAGTGAAAACTGCATCTAAATTTGTTAAGCCGTTCCTGTGATTAGGCGGAACAAATGCACAAAACTTTAAAGAGACAGACAAAAAATTAAAGTTTTATGAAATGTAACAATAATAATTGATTTTAATTATTTTAGTACTGAATGATTCGTGAGTGTTTGAATTCATTTTACGTATATCACACGGCTTACCTCACGTTACTATTTTGTCTAATTATATCACTAGGTATCAAAAAGTACCTACATTATAATATGTGTAAATGTCATTTTAATATATTGAATTTAATAAGTTAATTTTTTAAATATGTTTAATTGTTTTAATTAACCTATGGATATTTTCTTTGGGTAGATATTTTTAATAAAAACATCAACATATCAATAATAACATATTTATTATAACAAAAATTCGGTTTTGATGCTTTTTAATCAACCAACGTCCTTTTTTAGTGAGATACACGTCACCCTCACTAAATGTAATGAGCAAATCACGCAAAATTTGAATGGCAGCCAATTAATATCTTGCCTGCGCTTCCGAATAATATGAACCCATTTTTTCTCTTGTTACAGCATCTGTCGGTAATCTGCAAACATTAGGTATAATTGAAATCATTTTAGTGGCTAAACAGAAACTAAAATATTATATATTCATCATACATTTATCGTGGGCAAACGTGACATTTCCAAATAACTCGCTTTGCCTATGTTAAAATGCTAATTTTATTGGCTGCATTTCCTGATTTTTAGGTTTAAATAAATAAAACTATTCACTTTTAAACTATATTTTTTTCGTTATAAATCGACCAGTGCTCAAATAGCCCATGCATATTTCCCCAAATTTAGGGTAACCGATTTTCATATAAAGCTGTTATAGAAACGAATGATTGTCGAGGTTTTGTGTTCCGAGCGGACCTCAAAAATATTATTATAAATAAATAATAAAATAATGAAGAGTTACCTGTGAAAAGACATTCCATATCCTTTTCTTTGGTTTTGCGAACAACTTTTACAGAGTTTAAAAATGCAAGACGGCATTTTAGCTGATAAAATTATATTAAAAAATTTGACATTTGCGACGTTTATGCTATTTGACGCATTCCTTAGTACTGACACGAGATTGTATTAGCTTTTTATTTTGTATTTGCTTTGGTAGCTTCACTTTATACTAGAACGACTACATCTGCCTTTTGGTTCTATAATCTGAGGGTATTTATTCCTATTTTGAATAACATTAGTCTGGCACCCAGAAACTTGACCAAAACTCTGCCAGACCACTGTTGATGAAAAATTCCCTTCTCCGCTACTACTAGCGTGCTTGCGCTAGGTGCGATGTTTTTGTTTTACTCTACCAATTCTCGAATTTTTTATGACATTTTGAACATTCGATAATTTTTTTTAACAGAGTAATATTTTTTTATAAAAACAATTGGTCAAGTTACTCAATGTCAAAGTAACGGTTAATTCGTCTAATGTCGAAAAAGACACACAGACCATTTTTGTTCTAATACATAATGTCCACCTTTTATGACGGTCAGCACTGGAGCTATTTATAGATCAATAAGGAAGGATATTAAAGGATGTTATGTATGTACAAAATTATTTACTTACTTGTTTGTCAAATAATGCATTCATACAAAAATGTAAATATAATCTATTTGTCTATATCTGTAAGCTGTAAATAACCTGAATGTATTGTAAAATAGAATAAATATATAAATATTTCTTAAATATAGTGCCAAAAGCATATATATTATGACAATCCCTCGACTTATGTCTATACAATGCAAAGCTAAATAATTACAGTATGACATAACAAAAACACTATTAACTTTTCTATCTCAAAATCGTGTAACTGGCATGTTTCACAGAATACGCTTTCAAATATTAGGATTTGATAATATAAATTTTATATTCCTATTTAATTGAATTTAATAAACACACTCTAAGGCCGTTTTATTATACTCGGCCATAACTGAGTAGGCAATAGAAAGCTACCAGTGACAGGTTATAATGTATAATGTTTATTAATTTTATTATAGTTAAAAATCTACTATTGTAATCACATGCAGTAACATGAAACTTATATTATTTTACACCAAATCCTATAGTACAATCAATGATGTTTTAAATATCGTCGATTGAGCGTCGCCCTACAATGAAAACAAAAAAAGCAAGGCAACATTCTCAAGCATGTGTGCGTGCAGGCGATGTTTTTCACGTTCATTTATTGTCTATGTGTGCGTAATCTGTGCGTAATGATACAAAAATTGTGGCCAACAGTTGGCCACAATTTTTTGACACGTTTTCGCGGATTCGATGATCCATCTAGATATTTAAAACATCATTGAGTACAATTTACACAGTATAACAAAACAAAACAACCTCATCCTGTAAATGATGCGACTTTCTAAACAATAAACATTTAGATATATTATCTTCATAATTATCAGACACTTCACTCAACATACAGTTTATTTACTTTGCATAACATATAATATGACTGTATTGTATTTTATATACAACGATCATTAAAGGTATCTACATAAACATAAACATATATATATATATATATATAATCTGTTCGGCATATTTAAGCTCGATATTTTAATATTAGTACTTGCCTTATATCTTAACTAAAATACACATAAAACGTTATTAATTAATAAATGTGGATGTTATAATATCAATTAAAACATAATATTGTACCCAAGTAGTGAAACCAATTGTAACGCATGATAATTTATGTTTGTAATATATAAAACTAACAAAAAGACCTATGTGTGTATTCGATAGATTTTGTAGCATGTGATATAAGGTTAAAAAAATACCGAAATCAGTGGAAATACCGGTATTAGTTGAAGACTAAGAAAACCAATAATTATGGCACACAATTTTCACGTTCAATTTATTCACACTCAAAATAATTATTTTCCATGTAAAACATACCACATGGGTATCAAAATAAACAATTTGTGAAAATTGAGTCAGATATCTAGGTATAATAGGTACATTAAATGTATTTCTTGCGCCTACCTACTTACTGACCTTTTGTCACGTCAATTGCTGTTTTTGGTCTCAGTTTCATCTTCATGTTTTAATAACCCAATCTAACCTGGGCTTATGGGATTCATAGGCAAATGTAACTAAATCCCAATAAATTGAACACAGAAAGTAACTACTGTAATAAGTAACAAAACTGCTAATCTCTTGCAGAGCAATAGAATGGAATTCGTACAAATGACAAAACAGGAAAATACATATTTTCCAACTTTCGAAAAAGTAAAAAAGTTGAAATTATTTATAGCTAATAAATAATATAATGTATTCTGAGAGCAATTAATGTACAATACTGAACATATCGCATATGCCTACGAAATCCGTGAACGCGCTTCTTTTGTTCACGTTTTATTGTGTCGGCATTAATTATTTTGAATGCTGGTTCGTTATGAATTGTACCTATTATATTATTAATTAGTATAAGTAACATCTCAGTTATTTAATTTAACTTCAAAAAGGGTTATAAAGTGATTTTAATGTGTACCTACGTCACATCATTATCAACTTTCTTACGCTATGACACTTTTCGATTGATTAACATTTCCACATCGCATCGATCCGTTACCCTTTATTGGGACCACTTGCTAGTTTTCCAATACCTAATACTCCTAAAATAAGTGGGTTGTTACTTAATAATCATATTGTTATATTTTAGATGAAGGGCGGCGAGCGCGCTTCAGTTTACGTCAATTCATTTACATAATTCATGACAATCGAAACAAAAGCAATGTAAGTGTAGCTAGTAAGAATCATAATAATAACAGCAAAAGATGTAATTTTTTTACTAATCTTCTATTTAAGTACATAACATATACTATTGATTGAGTTGCGATGGTATTTTTGTATGTTTCCTTAAATTGTGTAGAGTGTTCTGAAGGCAATCCTTGCAGTGCTGTTCGGTCAGCCACAATGATCCTGTTATAAATTCTATACCGTCCATTTATTTTGACGTTTAGTTTTCAGTACGGCGGTGTCTGTGTGTCTGTGTTATGTGAATATTGCGATCTGTCAGCTAGCCCCGACGAATGTATTACGCTCCATCGATATCCGCTACGCACTAAACTATACACTTCGAGCCGGTATTTCGTTGATGAAATCTATGTTGTAGTCTGTTGTTAAGTTTGCCGTTGATGACAAAATATATTGTTATCTAGATAATGTGTGGTTTCATTTATTCGCTTACGTCTTGTGTTTTTCCTGTAAAAGATAGAGCCAGGTGACTGAAAGACAGGTAGACAGATATCGGAGGAATTTAAGGTTCCACAGTACCTACCGTGGGGATTAAACTGGCAAACAGCCTAGCAATCTCCGAATTTTGTGATATTGCTCATATATGTAATTATATAGTTTAGAAAGGCGTAGATACCTGAACTTGAACTAAAAACTCACCCTTGAGAGTTCGATTCCCCCTCCCCTAAATTAGCAGCTTTGCCCCCCACTGAATCACAAGCTGGGTGTGTAGGTACATGAATATTTCGATTCTTCTCGTATTTGCAAATTTAACCTAAAATCGCTATTAACCACGAATCACGCAGCCTGCTGCAATACAATAGCAAAGATTTCTCAAAATATATTGTGCAAGATTTAAAATAAGACGTGCATCACAAACCATTACGACGTAAAGTATGTAACGAATTAACTAATTTTTTACAAAAAGAAATAACGGACTTCAACATCGACCAGTCGAGATAACTCAAAAACTACTCGCCAGGTGGCGCTCAATTCAATCCATTTATGTGTAAAGTTCTCGTCAATACAAATTAATCTAGCCCAAACACAAGGTAACTGCAATCGTTGAGGAGTTCCCTCGACTGTATTTTGGCTCCATCATCAAATCGACTCCAGACATGAAATTGTAGTGCTTTTAGACACGTCATAATGAAAACATTAACAAACTCACTAGACGCCCCTACAATTTTCGAAAGTTCCCTTCGATTTTCTGATATTCGATCATCAGATCCCGGTGACCTTGTGGTACCCCTCTTAGTAGGTATGTATATTTTATTTTCCAACTTCTAAAAAATAGCCCATTCGCCATAATCCATCCATTGTTGAGCAGGATACCCTGCGTGCAGAGGAGGTTGACTTAAACTGCTACAGCCCACAGGTTCCATTCTTCCTGGAGTTTACTCCATTGACCTACCATTTGGGAATTTACCAATACCAATTTTATTGGTACCTATGGTCTGAAAAAATTTTAGGTCTTGAACATCGAGCTCACATGCTTTCAATTTAGGTTGTCACCATTTTCCTCAACAGTGTGGACGTTACTTGTCTTGTCATATAGCAATCACAATGCAAAGCAAAGTAGTTTATGCCGAGCACTTCGAACCTCTCTACTCAATACTACACAACTGCTCATTAGAAAATATTAGGAGTCATTTCCTCATATTCATATCAAGAGAAACAACACGTAGGTAAATGATTTTCCCTACCGGTAATTACGTTTAAGCGATAATAAACAGAAAATCACAACAAAATTCAAAATAATAGAGTTAGTTATCTTATCATATACTTGACCTTGTTATATTGCGAATAATTAATTATATTATATTCAGAGATAATGTTTAATAGATCATTTTAACGAAAATCTAAAGGGCAAAGTAACATAAATTACATCATCTTTGTAAACAACAGTAGAGTCAAATCCGACCTCAGCCCTTTGGTAGATTGACAACTGTTCATGTCTACTGGATATCGAAAGATTTATAGGGAAAAATGGCAAAAGTCTGTGAAGGCCCTCACCTGTGGTCTAAACGAGTGCGGAGCAGTGCTAAACACTGATGAACGTTGAGTATCAACTTTCTGTCGGTTGGATTCTAAGAAATGTAGAGTCAATATCAACTTTCTGTCTATTGGATTCTAAGAAATATAGAGTCAAAGCCCAACGTATTCCATATAAGTCATCTTTAAAAAAATCTTCTTGCAGTGACGTTTATTCAAATAGAACCGCATTTTCCCATCTCACCAACTTTTCAATGACTACTTACTATTCATATGTGTGTAATAAAGGTAGAGCTGAAATCCAATAGTTTCAAACTCAAAAAATGTTAAGAAGGCGATGTAGGCATCAGTTAATTTAATATTAATGAAATAATTCATCTATAAATATACTAATATCTAAGCTATTAATATAAAGCGGAAGAGTTTGTGTGTTTGTTTGTTTGGACGCGCTAATCTCAGGAACTACTGTTTCGAATTGAAAAATTGTTAGGTATAATATAATGTTGAATAGTCCATTTATTGAGGAAGGTTATATAGGCTATATATTATAATATCATCCTACGATGTTCTGTTACTTTTTAGTTGCGTTCAAATTACGATCGAACATAATGTGATGTGAGTACTAGGTTCAACAAAACATCTTCAAACAATTTCCATATTACCGTATAATATATAACTAAGTACCGATTGTAATCTAATTTTAGATGATTACCGTTGTAGTGATGTAACACTCAATCAAGTTACATCATGAAGTAAACTCCCCCGATCAGCTGACCCAGTGGGGTCGATGATGAACCTCTTTTATCATAGGTATTTCCTTTACATTATTCATTTTTAAATTCATTTCATTATCACTCAAATACATAAATATTTTAGGTAATTTGTCTTAGTAAATAAGTAGGTAAGTTAAAAAAATTTATTTTACGTGTTATGGAAACTTAAAATCCAATAAATACAACGTTGCTGACATCAGAAAAAATCAAAAACCTCGATGTAAGTAACTTTGGAATCGAATGGATAAATTTTAGCGATGGAGACGGGAAATATTACATTAGGTATGTCATACCTACCATGTGATTTTAAAAATTGCTTTAGTAAGTAAGTAAAACATAAAGTAAAGTAAAAGTATAAGGTATATTCCAAAAAAATAAAGTAACCTAAAAGGATTCACCAAACAGCAAGTCAATTGTTATATTTTATTACCATTATCATTAGGCTCTACTTAATGTAACTTATCAAATACGATATATATGTATGTAGGTATGATTAAAAGATTTATTTCATAATAGCAGAAGCTGTAATTGAAGTACTTAGGTATACTCACTAAGTATTATAATAATTTTACTAAGTAGGTATAACCCGTTGAAAACCTTCTTCGTAATTTATGGTGGTTTAAAATTTAAAGAAATCATATTTTTATGACTGTTTCGAAACTAGGCCAGGTGGACCGTAAAAATATATCAAATAATATCAAACAAAAAAATAGTCAATTGTATTAAAACACAAAAATATTCTCTTAAATTCCACCTCAGCACTTGGCACACGTAAAAGCATCCGCAAACAAACATTTTTATTTAGTGCACGCATCAATCGGCGACAGAAAACAAAACGATGACATGGTGTTGTTCCGAAAACTAGTTGTCTGATGCAACTATTTCTAACTGGCAGTCATGGCTCACGCAAGTCAGCAATATATGAACGCGGGAGGGGTCTCCGCGCACAGGTGTAAATGTAAACTGTGTCGCGCCTCACGATATACCGAAACATATTACATCAGCCGCGCCGCGCCGCGCTTCGTAGTAATTTGACCATGGCATTGGCAAAGCAAATGGTTTTACAATACGAAGCGTCCGAGAACTCATACCTACTTACTTTCTTTTTTCACATGATCAAGCCGGTCAGAATTTTGTTTTCTTTTCTAAATTTCTTTACAAGAGACGATATTTAGTATTACATTATACATCCAAAAGAGTTTTACTAATAAAAAATAATTGTATTATCTATTTATATACCATACAAAATCGATTTATTTCACGAAATATGTCGGGGCTTACCCAATCGTCACCGTCATGAATCACAGATAATATCGGGAAACTTACCTATTTCAAATAATTTTTCCGTCAAGATAGCAAGATGTATAATAATAATTGCTTTTTACAAAAAAAATAACCGACTTCAATCTTGATAAGTAGAGATAACTCAAAAACTGCTCGCCAGATGGCGCTCAAATCAACATGTAAGTGTAAAGTTCTCGTCACTACAAATTAATGAAGCCCAAACACTAGATAACTGCAGTAAATCGTTGAGGAGTTCCCTCGACTGTCTTTCGGCTTCATCAGATCGACTCCAGATCTTCATGAAATGGTAGCGCTTTAATGTACTTATGATAACATGAACAAACACACTAGTTGTCCATACAATTTTAGAAAGTTCCCCTCGATTTCTCTGAGATTCCATCATCAGATCCTGGTTTCCTTATCAGGGGACCCCACTGCGCATATCTACTTTACAACAAAAAAAGAATTATCAAAATCGGCCCATAAACGACGAAATAATCGCTGAACGTACATAAAAAAAAGCATATATACGGTCGAATTGAGAACCTCCTTCTTTTTTGAAGTCGGTTAAAAACTCAGATTTTGCATGCGAAAATCTCCATTATTGCAATACATAACTGTTTAGATTTCCCAGTGCTGGGTTCGGGCCTGCTCTCCTAATGTGGGGTACATTAGGAGAGCAGACCCGTACGGGCCATAGTTCACTACGCTGCAGCTGCTGCTGGCCAAAATTATGCTTATTGGCATAGTTCAGTCACTAATCGGTAATTTTTTCACAATTTTATCTTTTCTGATTTAGGTATTTACAACTCATTAGGGAATGCACTCCCGATCTCGCGAGATCCCGTGTAATTTTTTGGGATCAATCCCGAAGCATAATATGACGAGATCCCGTTCGAGATTGACGGGATTGGGTGTAAATGGTCAGCGATGTATAATGCTGGAACGACAAGCACACTTCAGATGACCAGCTTGACTGTTGTACCCTGTTCACTCATTTATCATTAACAGTAGATACTAATATCTGCGCTAACTGTATAATTATCTTTACTAACTCCGTCATTTAACAGTAGGTACTAATTTTATGGAGAAAAAAATAAGCATGTACTTAAAAAGAACTTTAATTTTAATGCTATATTTGATTGTTTAAAATAAAGTCAATTTTACTACGATAATAAAAGGCAAAACGCAACGAGAAATTCCAACAATGAAACAGTCGTAAGTCAGTCATAAAGAAAACCTCAAAACGTCGAAGAGATGTCACGACCTCGCGCACGAGCTGTGTCGCGGGCTCGCGGGCACTTGAGAACAGAAATTGTATAGAGACCAGGTTTAATTTTAACGGTTAAAGAGGAGATTGTCGACTAATGTCGGAAATACATTCGCTATACTAAACATTGTTAAACAGAACATATTTTTTGCTCAATAACTGTTTATTTAGAAAAAATGTTATGAGTAAGTTTAGTAGTTTCTTTTTTTAAAGATAAAGAGCAGTTTTTAAATGTTATGGGCGTTAATATTATTGACAAAATTGGGATGATTTTGAACTTCAGCAGTGAGAAAAAGCAGGAGCGAAATCGGTAAAAAATTTAATTTTGAGAATCTTCCCCAGTAGTTACAACTTTTTTGACAGTTGAACTAGTGGGAACGACCCTAAAGGAGATGTTTCATTTTGGGCGGCGACTTTGTACATTTCACCACAAAAAGAGAAAAATATACTGATTCACAGAAAAATATCAAAAAATTTATTAGATTAGCCGTTCTCTGCAGAGAAATTATTTTCAATAAAATATTTTTACGCGCAACAACATTGGCGGTTCCATGACTCCGAAATAGAGAACTATCAAAATAAAAATAAATATAAACGTGTCTGTTGTCTGTGATTGGTTATTTGAATGATGAGCTCTGAAGTTTAGAATGCCAGTGACATTTTTCGACATTCCGAGTGTTTCTTTGAAGTGAACAACATTAGTGCTATTTATAGTGATCAAGTGAATATCTACCTACGGCTTTGTTTTTTGGACTCCTGGATCTCGCAGTACTTGTTTACCCGGCTTTCGTTTTATGGACCTCGATTTTGCTTGTGATTTGGTTTTTTGTTGTTTCCGTTCAATAGCTTTTGCGCATACTTTTTAAGGTTTGTAGATCGTCTCATTATAAGACAGACAAATATTGAGGCACCGGCTTCAGTCCTGGGCCCCGATTCTGCTAATTTAAAAACGCATAAATTGTATCTCGATTGACTAGTAATGACTAGTTATGACACATTTGGTATTCTGTTAATTATTTAACACCGATCGTGGTTCATTCACTCTCACTCCGCTCTCACTCAAATTGAAGGTCAATCGTCATGTTACTATTTGGTATTCTGCTCTTCAATTGTAAAAAAATTGTCGTTCGTTCTTAAACTGATTGGTATTCTGCTAACTTTTTGACGTTTATGTCAATGGTAAATAAATTTCAATTTTGTAATCGAAGTGTAATTGAACAACAATACCTCCGTAGCACTATATCTACTCGTATTACTGAGAAAAATTGTGAAGATGAGACAATCTCTCGTAAGTTTACGATGGCGTATTATGGCCTTTGTCAATTCTAGTGATCGCCGGCGCAGAAATTGGCAGCGTCGAAAAGCCAAAGTACAATTAATGCGAGAGACTGTGTCCCTCCTTGGAGCGGGTGATTCGTCCTAGGGCTAATTCCGGCTGCCCCTCCAAGAAATCTAGCATGCTTGCAATTTGTACAAGTCTTATTTTTTCAACGAGTTCGCCCAAGAAAAACAGTAGGTACCTACACATTATTATCACACAGTATAATCGACGTTATTAATTTGGATCAACATTCACAAAGTTTTTTATTTATTGTAGTAATTCAAAGAATAGGTACTCACCAAAGATGTTTTAAATATCTAGATGGAACATCGAATCCGCGTAAATGTATCAAAAAATTGTAGCTAACTATTAGCCACGATATTTTTATCATTACGCTCACATAGACAATAGACGAACGGGTAAAACATCGGCTGCACGCACACATGCTTGATATTGTTGCCTTGTTTTTTTTGTTTTCATTGTAGGGCGACGCTCAATATAGATATTTAAAACATCAAAGGTACTCACGTACAAAACCGAATTCAAATATTCGTCTTTGTTATTTATCAAATTGACATTTGTCATTCCACTATTTTTGACAGGACAGCATATTTTACTTTTTAAATTTGGTCTGTCATAGATAATTATTGTCATATACAGCCGTCGTTTTGTAAATTAACTGATGTTATATTCAAGAATCATTCGATTACATAATTTATATATTAATGATTACCGTACGAATACTCGTAATTTAATGTCAGGGACATACAAAATATTAATTTAAAATGTAACAATTATCAATTTTGTCCTATGAAGTCATGGTAGATTTATATTGGCAACATTGAAGATTTATATCATTGACATCCAAGTGAGATACAATTGAAACTATGATAAATTTTTAGCAGAATACCAAATTTGTTACAATGATTATTGTATTAAAATTCAATAGTACTTTTAATTGTAATTGCGCAAAAATTGTCTGAAATAGCAGAATCGGGGGGCTGGATGGCATATTATTAATAGAAGATGGTTGAAATGAAAAAATAAAATATGAATAAATAAAATGCTGTTTTTTATTTACTTCTGTCGTATCTAAAATATTTAAATACAGAAATTGCAACTGCCATACAATTATCCAGCTTCACTTTAGGTTCATAGTTATTTAAGTATTCATTGGCACCCTTTATAGATCAATGGCCCTGTGTTCATTGGCATAAAGTAACTTCGAAAGTAATATGCGCGTTTTAGTAGTTGGCGTTTCCAAACTGCTTTCAGCGTCGATTCAGACCGATCGTTACCTATGTCGATATCGTTGACGATCGAATATTACATTATATATCGTAGTCTGAGATCTCAACAAAAACCCATGCAAACGTGAATATCGTGGGGTATCGTACTCTAGTTCGAATGACGTTACCTCGACGGTCGATACCTCGATGTCTCTACCTCGATAGTATGTTTTGTCGATGGGTCATTACCTCGAAAGATCACTACCTCGAAAGGTTTCTACCTCGACGGGTTTCTATCTCGACGGTACGTTTCATCGATGGCTTACTGTCTCGAAAGTTGATCAAAACCAAGTACATTTAAATTATAACATTTAATAAAGGCGTGATAAAAATAGTGTTAATCAACAATCTTTATTATTTTTATAACATTATTTATTAATCTTATAGACATTATGAATGTAAACGTATTATCTAATCCTTCGGTTACAAAAAAAATTAAATTAAATTTTTGGTTTCCTACTCAGGTCTTTTTAACCGACTTCAAAAAAGAAGGAGGTTCTCAATTCGACCGTATATATGCTTTTTTTATGTACGTTCAGCGATTATTTCGTCGTTTATGGGCCGATTTTGATAATTCTTTTTTTGTTGTAAAGTAGATATGCGCAGTGGGGTGCCCTGATAAGGACACCAGGATCTGATGATGGCATCTCAGAGAAATCGAGGGAAACTTTCGAAAATTGTATGGACAACTAGTGTGTTTGTTCATGTTCTCATAAGTACATTAAAGCGCTACCATTTCATGAAGATCTGGAGTCGATCTGATGAAGCCAAAAGACAGTTGAGGGAACTCCTCAACGATTTAGTGCAGTTATCTAGTGTTTGGGCTTGATTAATTTGTAGTGACGAGAACTTTACACTTACATGTTGAATTGAGCGCAATCTGGCGAGTAGTTTTTGAGTTATCTCTGCTTATCAAGGTTGAAGTCGGTAATTTTTTTGTAAAAAGCAATTATTTAATTAAATATAGTAATCCTATTAATATTATAAATGTGAAAGTTTGTGTATTTGTTTGTTTGTTTGTTTGTTACTCCTTCACGCAAAAACTACTGAACCGATTTTCATGAAATTTGGCACACACATAGAGGGCAACTTAGATTAACATATAGGATATTTTTTATCCCAGAAATCCCGCGGGATCGGAATTTACGCGGGAAAACCTTCTTCACGTATGGGGTATAAATAGCTTTGTTACTCCTTCACGCAAAAACTACTGAACCGATTTTCATGAAATTTGGCACACACATAGAGGGCAACTTAGATTAACATATAGGATATTTTTTATCCCAGAAATCCCGCGGGATCGGAATTTACGCGGGAATACCTTCTTCACGTATGGGGTATAAATAGCTTCTAAACAAACATTAATATAAAACTAACAAGTCTGTCTTCCCGGAAATCCCGCGGGATCTGGAGTTACGCGGAATAAACTCCTGCGCGTACGAAGTAGCGGGCACACACAAAGAGGGCAACTTAGATTAACATATTTATAGGATATTTTCAGAAATCCCGCGGGATCGGAATTTACGCGGGAAAACCTTCTTCGCGTATGGGGTATAAATAGCTTCTAAACAAACATTAATATAAAACTAACAAGTCTGTCTTCCTGGAAATCCCGCGGGATCTGGAGTTACGCGGAATAAACTCCTGCGCGTACGAAGTAGCGGGCACACACATAGTATTATAAATGCGAAAGTCTGTCTGTGACGTTTTCACGACTAAACCACCAGTCCGATTTGGATGAAATTCGGAATGAAAATATTTGAAGACCCAGAGTCACACATAGGCTAATTTTTTTTTTTAAATCAACCCCTAAAGGCTTGAAATAGGGGATGAAAGTTTGTATGAAAACAACGATTTTGATGAATTTTCCCAGGAAGATAGTTGATGACGTACTTTCTCCCCCACTTCCCCGGTTCGCGATATAAACGAATTCCACGCGGGCGAAGCCGCGGGCAAAAGCTAGTTTTAAATATATTATTCGTAGTTCTTCATCTTTGATCCACGGTAACATAATATTATAATGATGTGCAATGTGCAATAGAACGCAAAAACTCTTTTAGTTCCATTTGGTCTCTGTTCTTACAAATTTGTGTAAATTGCAGTTTGCAATTTTTTGATTTTCTTTTTTGACTTAACTTGACTTGACTTGATTAACTTTCGAGACAGTAAGCCATCGATGAAACGTACCGTCGAGATAGAAACCCGTCGAGGTAGAAACCTTTCGAGGTAGTGATCTTTCGAGGTAATGACCCATCGACAAAACATACCATCGAGGTAGGGACATCGAGGTATCGACCGTCGAGGTAACGTCATTCGAACTAGAGTACGATACCCAATATCGTGACATTAAATCGACTGCTATACATTAGCAGTATAGCTCTTGGAGATCTATCGTCACGATTTTGTTCGGATTAATCGAAGCGACGGATTGCACCGTTTAATTAGATAAGATACGCTTAATAATGTTAATAATAAAAGACAGATCCAACAAACCAAATCCAAAAAGATCGTCGGGCTTATATTTTATATTTTATCATGCATTGGACATTGACACATGTTGACACGCCTAATATGACATTAGAATAAATCAAGTTTATCAACGTCATCAGCAGTCGATTTGTCCACCATACTGTCTCAGTGTTACAATAATATATTATCCATAAATTGAATTATTGTCGCCAAACTAAGGTGAAATCAAGAATTTGGATGATATGGAACGCTTTCAAATAATATGAGCTACTTCCTATTGAATGTACAGTGTACCCGCCCAGGCGCCATACATTTCTGAAACATCTCCTTTAACCATTAATTACAAAGAGCATGTTCGGAGTTACTCTCTATAGGTATCGCTCATGTGCCGCAAGTGTAGGTGGCGGCTTGACACGCCGCTGAGATATCTCGCTCCAATTTCAACCGGATTGAGCCGTCGGAACTAGTCGTGGGCAGGTCGTGTTTCTCTTACTTAAAAAAACTTTTATTTTTGTAGATAATTTTTACACACATTTTTTTATTCTTTTACAAATAATTTCAAAACTACGAGTAAAACCACTCAAAAACATGAATAAAATAAGTATTAGAACATCAATGAAGATTTTAAAAGATACCCACATTTAGTAAATGCTTTTCTAGTGTAGGTAGTTTTCATTGATCATTGCTTCATTAGCGTTTTTAAGCAACTTCGTCAAGCGAAAAATCTCACATGAACGTTTATAATAAATTAATGAAACCTGTTTGTATCTTATGTACCTACCTATGTAGAAACTAGATTATCTATTTATAAAATAAATGGGCTTAAATTACTTACATGATAGATATCGATCTCGTCGTCAGTATTAATAAACATCATTAAAATGAATGATATCGACGAATAGAAATATGGAAGTCGACCTTAGATCATAACAGGTAGGGGCATCTTATAAACTTTATACGTCAGTAAAAACACGAAGCACAAGTAGATGAATTAAAGGAAAATTTTTAATTGCCATTAATAAAAATGTTACTTTAATAAGCAGCGAACTCGATTTCCATCTCTTAAAATTAACTGCTTAAATCAACTTATTTTACAATAACGTGCTTTTTACTATTAATATTTACTTTATTTCTATAAAAAGTTAGACTTTTTTTAATGGTCAATCTCCGTTCGGTCAAAAAATGATAGTGTTGATAATAACTCCAATATTATTATTAAACGGATACTAATCTTAAGGACTACCAAGCACGGAAGCTTCGATGTCATCTTATGATTCCATGAACTCTACACAGGATTCGACTAAGGATTGTAGCCCCATCCCTCTCCTAATTCAGCGACGTAAAATATTAAAATACACTGAAAAACTAAAGTCCAACCATTTTCGATGTTTTCAATCACGCTGTACCGTGGACCCAGTTATCTTTCCGTGTGTGACCTTATATCAGCGTAACTGGATCAAACTCAGTAGTAACTTAATTATCATGATATTATTATCATCGTTTTACTGCGCTCCGAGCTATAGATGCTGTTTGTGATTATGGTGCAGGTCTATCACTTGCAGTGTCTTCTGCTTATTACATTTTAATTTCCTTATAAAACATTTAAATATTGAATAATATTGTGTAACATGTAAAATCTGCTGTAACCAAATAATCTAAAGTTATCAAACTATACGACCTATAATGAAGGCTTAAGCTAAGCGTCCACAGATCGGTATCGTACGCATCGGACGCATCGCAGTATCGCAGTTTGTACTTATAGAAAGTAGGTACGATCCGTACGATGCGGATCAGTGGACGCACTTGTATGACTTTATATACAAAGAAATACTACGATCCGTTTAATGCGATGCGTCCGATGCGTACGATACCGACCTGTGGACGCTTAGCCTTACGTCGCCGCGTCGGTACTAACTTCTTATTAGATAGCAGGAGCGGTCGTTAGTTGACCCCTAGTGGGAGAATTTCTTGAACGCTCCTATGCTTTGAAGGGCACGGAAATCCGTCGACCCTATTTGTAATCATTAGATAGAAATTGCTAAGCCACGAGAGAACTTCGGGCTGTAAAAAACTTGCAACACTTCACTTGGCCACTAATCTGTTCCAAAACATGCACTGGAGAAGCGGGGTAGTGTTTGATTAATGCCTTCCAAGGTTCAACCAAAGACCAATTCGTTAGTGGGCTATGAATGGGTTCATGCCTCAAAAGTGAAACTATAAAACTCTTATCATAAATGTTTGAGATAGTACAATCTCAACGCGGAAGGAATTTACGTCATTTTAATGCATTCGTTCAATAAGTTTTAAAATAAAAATATAATATATTCTATTTTACTTAATATTGTATAAAGACTTACTTATATATATTATTAAAATTAGTTTGGATTTTTGCTTAGTTTGGACATGATTATAAGTAGACTACGAGTATTTGTACGTACCTATGTTAACATCAGATTACGCAGGTACAAAAACGTTTACGATGTGTTGCTAGTTGAAATTGATTGTATTTAGACACTTTGCAGGAAGGTAAATTATATCTCGCCAGGATCAATAAAAAATTTATCTACTTCTGGTCGATAAAAACCTATCAAATAACAAAGCATCTATAGTGACAATTGAAATAAATTCACGGTATACAAGTGAAAGGTATTAGGTACTTCATATTATTAGATACTTATGTCGTACCTATTAATATTAATATATAATCTACTAGCTTTTGCCCGCGGCTTCGCCCGCGTGGAATTCGTTTATATCGCGAACCGGGGAAGTGAGGAAGAAGATACGTCATCAACTATCTTCCTGGGAAAATTCATCTAAATCGGTCAGGCGGTATAGATTTTTCATACAAACTTTCATCCCCTATTTCAAGCATTTAGGGGTTGATTTTTGAAAAAAAAAAGTAGCCTATATGTGTCTCTGGGTCTTCAACTATTTTCATTCCGAATTTCATCCAAATCGCACCGGTGGTTTAGCCGTGAAAACGTCACAGACAGACAGACAGACAGACAGACTTTCGCATTTATAATATTAGTATGGATTATCTATTAATATACAATGTGTTTTTTTTACACTTGATCAAACGAAGTGTGCGGATACTAGACAAAAAATCACCGACAAAAACATTTATTTTTTTATTTTTTTTATACAGTTTCTCGAAAATAAGAGCAATTTAATTTTTTTTTATTAAAAACCTTGTTTTTGATTACTTTTTTGATTTCTTTGTCTGGGAACGGTGTATTTTCGTCAAAGTAGTCTCTTTTGAAAGCTAAGAAGTGTACCTACCTAAGCAAATAAAGTGAATAACAATATCGAACATAAGCTTCGAAAAAAAAACATAAACTATTTGAAATAATAAAAATAAAACTTGATTTTTATTGATGTTTGACCTCTAACTTTAAAATGGGGTCGTTAACATAGTTGTTTTTGCACGTTTTATTAAAGTTCATGATCTAATGAACAAATTCTCTAAAGTAACTATTGCTCTATCTATTTTCGTTGTTGTGATATTCACCGTCAAACTGACCCTAGTTTGACGGTGAATATCATAACTTCTATCTACCTTTGGCTATCTGTGGCATCATAGCTCCCGAACGGATGAAGCGATTTCAATTTAGTTTTCTTTGTATTAAAGGGGACTTACGGGCGCGTATTTTTAGATATGTTTGATGAAAATCGTTTGAGCCGTTTAAAAGTTGTTCCCCAACGCGACGTATTATTTTAAAAGATATTATTTTTTACTTTTTAAATGTTTGTGTCGGGGGTTTTTTAAATTTTTAACTTAATTTTTTATTTTATACTTTTTATAGGTAAGAACATTCTGGGTTCAGTTATAAATATTCTCTTACTGTACGCTTTCATTTGAGACCCCACACGAGTATATTTGCATACATACGGCTATTCTTCCCCGCTTTCACCACCCACAACTATTAAACGGCTCAACCGATTTTCATCAAACATATTTTAAAACATGCGCCCGTAAGTTCCCTTTAATACAAAAAGAAACTAAATTGAAATCGCTTCATCAGTTCGGGAGGTATGATGCCACAAAGAGACAGAGTGAAAATTCTTCCCTACTTTCAACCCCAACAACTTTTAAACGGCTCTACCGATTTTCATCAAGCATATCTAAAACTACGCGCCCGTAAGTCCCCTTTAATACAAAGAAAACTAAATTGAAATTGCTTCATCCGTTCAGGAGCTATGATGCCACAGATAGCCAAAGGTAGATAGAAGTTATGATATTCACCGTCAAACTAGGGTCAGTTTGACGGTGAATATCATAACAACGAAAATAGATAGAGCAATAGTTACTTTAGAAAATTTGTTCATTAGATCATGAACTTTAATAAAACGTGCAAAAACGACTATGTTAACGACCCCATTTTAAAGTTAGAGGTCAAACATCAATAAAAATCAAGTTTTATTTTTATTATTTTAAATAGTTTATGTTTTTTTTCGAAGCTTATGTTCGATATTGTTATTCACTTTATTTGCTTAGGTAGGTACACTTCTTAGCTTTCAAAAGAGACTACTTTGACGAAAATACACCGTTCCCAGACAAAGAAATCAAAAAAGTAATCAAAAAGAACGGTTTTTAATAATAAAAAATTAAATTGCTCTTATTTTCGAGTGTAAGTATAAAAAAAAAATAAAAAAAAATGTTTTTGTCGGTGATTTTTTGTCTAGTATCCGCACACTTCGTTTGATCAAGTGTAAAAGAAACACATTGTATAATATTAATCGTGTGTAATCTATTAATATATAATGATAAAGCAAATATTTTTCTAGAAGCTTTATCCAAAAAAAGTTGCGTACAGTTATTTATAGAAACAATGTAATAGAGCTCAGAGGAGAGACAGTCATTAAGTAGGTAAATCATTCAGTAAAAAGCGAATCTTTAAGTAAAAAGTAATTCAGTAGTTAGATTATTTAAATCGACGATCGACGATCGATCGCTTGGTCTGGTAACACCCTAAGACATTTTAAATCATCGGCTTCAATCATATATAAAATTTAATCACAGAGGCAGAAAGCTGACATTTGTGTGGGTTGTCGTTAAAACGAATTCCATAACGAACGCGAACGGAGTATAGATAGAGAAGACCGTGGAGGGTTAGAAAGGTTTACAGGCTCTCCGGAAGGATGTTATGATTACACATTGGGCCGATGTTTCACGTGCCCTTCGATCACTTCAATGCTCGTAAAATTTTATGTTACTTAAATCACCTTTCAACGGCTCGTAGTGCTGTTAAAACAATCCTTAGCAAACTTAATGTCTTCTATAATATATAAAAATGTCTTCTGAAATTCCGTTGTACCAAGGTACCAATAGGAATAATAATAATACCAATATGTAGGAACCTATACTTACCTGTGCTCGAATGTAAATTTGTCTTTTTTTTTCAAATCACGGAACTGGTTTTCTGTGTATAGGTATAGCTGCTGATCACACTTGAGGTATGGTAATCAAAATACGAATCAATTCCAATCAAGTACTTACAGACTTATTAATTAAATCATTAATAGATTGACTAACAGATTAGACAATCAATCTGGCATCAATTCAATCTGTGACCTTGGATCATCGAGATTGATGAAAAAAATCAAAATACAGTAGAGTCTCAGTAATCCGACAAACGTTTTGCAAGGCAGTGTCGAACTAGCGAATTTTCCGGATTATAGAGTGCTGCCTAGGACCCCCCATAATCCAGATGTTTTTACAAAAAAGTAAATCCATAATCCGACAGATATATCCAATAATAATATTCCATACGTTATAATATGTAGGTACTCTGAAATATAAAATACATCACTATGTAATTGTAGGGTAAACTGAGGAGTAACAGGCCACCGTTAAGGAATTGACGACTTGAAATTTCAACGTTTTTTAATAAGAATTATTATGGTTGTTACTTACTGTTTCCTCTATATCGAATTTATTTAATTAAACAACACAACTTACTTTTAATTCAGTAAAAAATTAACGTCATTCATCCTAAGAACCATTGAGATACTATGTCATCAATGCTAAGAACTTACAAATATAATCATTTTATGGTACGAAGACGATGAGTACGATTTATCACATTTTTCTTTAAGTTTTTAAGGATTGGAAAGTAGGTACTAACGCGCTGACGACGCGCGTTCATCGCGATAAAAACGCGATACAAAAGCACCTTTGAAGCGCGTTCGAAACTCGTTTGATGGCCGTACAAAGGCCCAGGGGGCCTGCCCTGGTTTTAAAATACGCCGTGTGCTGGGGCTCATAGATACCTACCGTGTAATTAGTGAAATTCATACTAAGCAATCAAAATTACAACACTGTTACAACCTATTAAATCACGCATAAAAGCTGTCAACAATGGCGAAGATCGACAAAAAATATTCATTAAAATAAAATAGGTCTGTCGGATTACAAGGGGCTCCGGATTAGCCAGGGTCCGGATTACCGGGAGTCCACTGTATCTGGATAATACGTGGTCCATGTAGCGGTGATAGCCTAGTGGTTAAGAATTCGGCCTTCTATTCGGACGGTCCGGGTTCGAATCCCAGGGCACGCACCTCGGGCTTAAATTTAAAATTAAATGTAAATTTAAGCCCGAAGGGCTTAAATTTAAATGTCACTTGCTACAAACGGTGAAGGAAAACATCGTGAGGAAACCTGCATGCCGGAGAGTCCACAAAACTCAAAGGTGTGTGAAGTACGCCAATCCGCACTTGGCCAGCGTGGTGGACTATGGCCTTAACCTTCTCATTCTGAGACCCGTGCTCAATAGTGGGTCATGATGGGTTGAGATGATGATGATGATGATGATGACGTGGTCCATTTCAATCTTACATCAATTAATACCTTACTTACACGATCAATGTGAAATCAATCTAACCAAGTCTAGTGTTTGTCATACAGTACCTTTTACTATGAAAACAATTGCCTAAAAAAAGTAAATAGCATAAAGTGTAAATAAAATTAACATAATTTTAATCGTCTGTCAAATTTTATGCGTAACGCATGAAAGATAAATACAAAACATACCCATACCCACGGAAAAATACAACTTAGGTAGGTACCTACGCCTAAACAACGTAGGGTACAACGACTGAAAAGAAGAACAATAACCAAACATTCAATAAATTTTACTGTAATAGACCGTGGAATAGGCCTACCCGGGAAACCACATTAAAAAAAACGCGCTAGGTACACTATCTCATAGGTGGTGTGGAAACGTGTACTATAGACAATAAATACAGCGTAAGAAAATTTGTTTTTTCTCAAAAATGGTTAATGTTATGAAAAAATGTGTAAGGACAATTTTTGTAGATAATTGCATGATCTACAATTGTTTTCTTACATATTTTTTCATGAAACTAATCGTTTCACTGAAAAATTCAAAAAACCCATTTTTGGAACTTTTGACCTTGAATAAAAAAATTGCAGACATGGGATCGATGGGGACTTTTCACAATTTCATAACAATGGTGTCTCTAAAATCTATGCAAATTTTCAGCTTTACCCTATTTTTGGGCTAAATTGACCGGATTATATAATGAAACAATGGCGACAAAACACAATTCTGTTTTTGTGTGTGTTAAAGTTATAATTTGAACTGAATTGAACTTTTGTCAGAACAACAAGAGTGACGCTATAAATGGTGTTACGAGTATGATTACGAATACTTATTATCTTTCGTTTCTGACGTCGCGAGTATCTCTCGATCTATCTGTTGTTATTTTCTATAGTTATCGTCGTAAGATACCATATTTATAATATAACTGCACAGCTAGCTGCATTTTGTTGTTGCATAGCCGTATGGAAACAGCATAATATCAAAATATTTATTAAAATTACGTATCTCTAAAGGTTAAACACAAGATACCGTTAAGGGGCGTTGTAAACACCTTCTTGACCACACACCTACATATGTAATTATACGGTAACAAAAATAGTGCATCAGAACATCATCAGACCCACAGTAAAACTAAGCATCACGGGGCTTGAGCTACTAGATGATGATGATGAGCTACTAGATGACATAGTCAAGCTATCCAAGTCCTACAATACTTCACACATTTTGATCAAGAAATACTACTAGATTGTACCAACATTGACTCTACCTACATACATTCACTAAATCGAGTGATAAAATCTTTTTTTAACCCGCACATACATATTTTGTCTACATCACTGACTGTTATAGATATGTATGACTGATAAGTAATGTCATAAAAACAAAGTTGGCCTTTGGAAACATAATGTATTAAAATTTTTGTGTTTTTACATAAGGTGAAACTGGCTCGAGTTTTTTCTACGAAAAAGTTACCTACGAAATTATTAAATAACAAGTAGGTACTACAGATCTTACCGATAATTTTAATTTCACGCCAAATTTTTAAAGTTATTAAGATGTAGGACGTAAGGTACCACACGCACCATTGCAATTCGTTTCAAATCATTATGTCAAAAATAGAAAGAAATATAATCAAAATATTTATAAAATCATATTGTAGACTCTACATTGTGGACATCATTGACAAATGTATTATTAAATACAAATACACTATAATACAAATAAAATTTCATGTAACAAAACATTCCTTATTACCGCTTATAACCGAATATAATAGATATCGTATCCGGTGGAGACCGGTTATATTAATACTAAACTAATTGACTTCATCCAATACTGATGATCTCGACAAAAAATTATTGCGCGCCACAGAAAACACAACGATACGACATGGAAGCATCATCAGTATAAAAACTACATATTCCCATTGCAAAGTTACTTACGCAAGTAACAAAACATCTTTCGTCAGCTTAAATATTTCGTTTTCCTATCTTACCACAATATTTGTGTTTTTTTTTTTCTAACGATGGACTCGCTAATTTATCGGATACAACTTTTGTCCACAAACATAAACAAACCGACCATATCGAGGCACGAGGCATTTATCTGCCACTTTTTTGGCCGTCTATCTAAAGTTATCTTTTGTACCCAACCTATACACAGTCGAATTAATGTTACACATCGCTTTTGGTGATCTACAGTCTAGTCTAAACAATAGCCATGGAATTTCAGGACTCTAGTCTAATCTTTCGAATCGAATCACATTTTATCTTATGGAAATACAATAACAGTTAAACAAAACCTACGTATTACCAGAACGTATTACAGATTTGTGGTAGGTAGAGAATATAATACTTCGTATTTCGTATAATATGTTAAAATCGACGTCACTCCTGCGTCAATTGACGTCATAGACGTGCCAACTTCAAAAATACAGTCGAATCCTAATCAATCATCTACGACAATGGACTTAATATAACTAATATTAAGTCCATTTCTACGACTCTACGTTTCTACGTAATCTACGTTCTCTACGTCAATAATAATCCCAAGCATCAAAGCATAACATCACATCATGACACAATTACATAAATGAAAATGATATCCATTCATAAATATCATATTCTAGAGTGCTCTTAATTAGAAATTTGTTAAGTGTATCATTCGGTTAGATTAGTGAAATGTTTTTTAAGTTCAACGCGGCGTACGCGCGACCCGTCTCAAGACGCTCGCAAGCCCGCGACGCGACGACGGCAAGATAAGCCCGTCATTACATCAGATTGTAAACCGCGGCGCGTGCCCAACGACACTATATAACGCGCGAGCCACGCTCACGCAGCTCATTCATAACTCCAAAGTCATAGATGAATAAACAACATTAAGTAGTGGCAATGATACGCGCTCTCATGCATTTAACTCGGTTTATGAATAGAGACATCGTTTGCGAACAGTGGTGGCATAGTGACAACTGGTGTGATAGCCATTCCCCGCGTTTCCAACATCAACAGAGATAGCCTCGCCGCATCAGATCTAGTGATTGATATCGGGTAAATATTATTTATTATTGATTTCTAGTATCGATGTTGTTAAACAAATAGACTTTGCTTTTAGTGATATTTTCCACGCTTCAACATGATCGAATGACGATCTACCCCTTAAGCTGATATCTTACTGCGTTAACTTTTATCAATATTGATTTTCGAGTCCAATCGGGACAATGTCAAAAGTTCATCGATTTATCTTTTCGGCAATGCGTTTACGTCAGTAGTAACCGATAACTCATAAATACTGTAATGATTACCCAAAAAATTTAACTATGAGTTACTAACTAAAAGTTTAACAATATCTATGAATCTTGACGATAAACTGCCGAAGCGCGAAGTAAAGTGTGGCCATCTGTACTGAGTATCATCGCAACCTGCATTTATAACGATCTCTAGTATATGATCTTGACGCGTAAACCGATCCTAGAGATATCGATTGGCTATTTACGCTCCAATTCTTAATCTGCCCTTCCTGAGTTCAGTGATCAATCAGCCTTGAGTTGTCATACATTAACTATCGCAGTCTATATAACTGGGCGGCCCATCACAGTATTATTTGTCGTAACGTCGAGTTAGATTAATTATCATCGTTTTAGAAAATAACATCAGAAAAATAAACGTTCTTGTATTTCTAATTACAGAATATCTCGTCAGTGAAAGACAGATAAATTGAAAGGAGAAAGAGAAAGAAGAAATTTGAAGACAAAAGAAGAGTAACAACAGAAGTTAACATGGCTACAGTGGAGACTGCTCACGACATAAGCCTGACCTCGTCGCTCCCCGCGAGCCAAGATCCAGGGGATCTGGACTTCATGGCGTTCACGATGGCAGCGCTACGTCTAGTTAACCCTTGGGCAGCAGAAGCCAAACCAAAATGGACGCAGAGGATAGAACCCGGTACCCCTGAGGCCAAAGACCGCGTCATAACCTTGGCCGAGGTGTCTCACCACGACACTCCACGAGACTGCTGGGTGGTCATCTTTGACCGCGTGTATGATATCACCACATTCTTAGATGAGGTGAGTTTCAATTCAACTTGTTTAAACCATTTATGATTTTCATTATTTTTGTAATGTTAAAATCGCTTTTACAATAATAAGGGAACATGACTGTCCCTTGTAAATAGAACAATTTTTTTATAATTTGAAACCAATGTAAATTATTTGAAAGTCCCAGATACCATTAAAAGTAAAAAGACTTTAACAATGCCAGTTAGTAGTTAATTTTAAAATTGATCTTGCTAAAAAAATCTATCTCAATCTGTGAATCTCGATAAGATACTAATAGAGATGTAACATTTCCTTCCAGCACCCAGGCGGAGTAGACATAATGTTGGAGTACGCCGGGCAGGACGCCAGCACCGCGTATCGAAGCTCGGGCCACTCCAAAATGGCCGCCAAGGCGTTAGAACGATTCCTGGTGGGAGAGCTGCCGATGCACGAACGCATGTACCGACGGCCCGGGGGAATGCGTCTTAGTGATATCCCAGACTGACTTAAGTCTTTAATTTTAAGCTAAATTAGGTTGAAGAACATTTTAACTTAGAAATTTACCTACTAAGTACTTCACGAGATATCAATTGTAATGTTGCACATAATTTAGGTACTTGTTTTGAGGTAAACAACAATCTTGTTACCAACCCTCTTTATCTTTTGCCCGTAAAATTAGCGATGTATATGTTGTGGATGGAAAATGTTTTAAGTATTATCTTTTCGACATGTTTACTTAAATGTGTCCCTATTGCATTTACTTAATTTTAATTTATTAACTTTTTATTATTTACTTCAGTATTATACTGAAAGATAACTATAAGGCATTGTAGTTTGACTTTTAGATATTGTTTCTAAGTTTATTGCCAAAGTTCCTATTAATATTAATTTCCAATAAAATATTTTTGTATCTTTATGTTGTTTTTCCTTTACACAAAACACATAGTGTGCGACATTATTAACTATACTTTGCATTTCACCACCTAAAACTACGAGCACATAGCCACTTACCATCAGGTGGAATTATTGTAGCCAAGCGCAAACTTATACGAGTAATAATTTAATAAGTCAATAAAACTCAAAACCAATTAAGGAGATCAAGTTATATTTGTAGCCAATTTTTAAAAACTTGCAAATTACAATTTACAAATGCTCGTTATATAGAATAGCTACATTGCTCACCGTTCGAGTTACACTTTTTTACCAGACCTGAAAAAGAAAGATTTTATTACAAGACTGCCAGAATTTGCCAAATTAGAAAAAAATATGTTAATGGTCTACAAATATGAATAAGGCGAGGAGAGTCATGTTATATCGCGCTAATGCCTTGAAAGATTAAATTATCTTTAATCTTAAACTAATATACATATAAAGCTGAAGAGTTTGTTTGTTTATTTGCATGGGCTTATCTCAGGAACTACTAGTTCGATTTAAAAAAAATATTTTTGTGTTCGATAGTAAATTTATCGATAAAGGCTTTAGGCTATAATGTATATTACATCACACTACGACCAAGAGGAGCGGAGCAAGAAGTTTCCCAAAGTGAAGCAAGGGCGTCTATAGTAGATTTTTCGAGTAGACGTACATCATATAAATATTCAACATAGAACTTCATTTCTTACTTAATGAGTTATAAGTACCTACAGCCTCTTATGGCATAGAAAGGACGAGCATTTATAATCATTTAAATTATGCTCATCATAGACACAAATAGGTACTGTACTATGTCATGTCGATAGCGTTCAGAAAACCTCGGGATCTTTCGAAACGTTTGGATACAATATTAGAATTTTCCTCAGTAGCTACTCACGAAACAAATACCAGTATTTTTTATCAGCCCTTATAACATATGGTTACCCTATTACAACCCTACTAAAGATGCCCTAAAACAAACTCCTATACCCTACGCCAGTGCGGTTAGCGGAGGGGTAAGTGGCCCGCTTAATTATCGGAAATTTTATGTCACCCGAAAGCCTCCGTAATGACTTTGTGAATGCTTTACGAGCTCTCCCAGGTAATACCTACTAGTAGGTAATAGATGGTAATAGTTCACGCGGGGAAGTATCTACCGCCGCCCGCCACGGTACAAATACAATTTTTACCGCCATTGCTTTAACAGCAATCGTGTTCCGGGTTGGAGCCGGTTACACTGTTCAGAGGCGACTATTTCAGTCCTCAGGGGTAGCAACGTATCTGTAACCAGATTAAAACGAGAGACTCATGCTAAGAATTACTTACTTGACTATTAAGTAAGTACCTACTTACTAATATTGACTAACAGGACTAACTATTACTAACAATCTTTGTCCCTAAATTGAGTATTATTCTATGTCGGTCAAGTTGTCATGGGCGGCGGCGGAACCTTTTGCTATCTTAATTCCATGAAAAAGTAATGTCTCCTAACTGAGTGAAAAGTATATAAAGACACCAAATATAGGTGAGACGATGCAGATCAATTGCGAAGTATAATTTAAATCTGTTCAGTGAATTCTCATGACTTACGCACATGCAGATAAACCGAAAAAAACCCAAAACAATATAACCAAACTAAGAAAACCCCTACCTACCCATTTCCATTCTCGTCAAATTAACATATCTACTGATTCGGCTACGTTATATTGTTATTAGGGAAATCTATTAGGTAAATATTTACAAGAATAATAATTATATTATCTATTAGACCCTCCACATGAATGGACCAATGGAACTTTCTAGACTTGTCAAAATTCTCTGTGACATTGAACTTCATCAATCATAATATCAACATGAAGCAACATAGTATTTACTGCACACATAAATAACATGTTACGCACACATACACAGTAATTCATATGTTCTCATAAGTACATGCAAAATCTGTGTATAATTTGTGTGGGTACCGACGATCAGCGACCTCACGCCTTTCCATGACGTCTTCATTGTTATTTCAAATAATACCTTTGAACTTTCCAAGAACTGTTAATTCAGAAACTTTGCGTATTTATTAGATAAACACAACCAAATCATGTACCTTACAGCGTGTTTTTTAACCAAGACTGGAAGACTTAAGTAATAATAATAATAACACTTCACACTCAAAGCCCCACACTAGGATTCCCTGTGTCGTGGGTGCCATGGACAACACACAAGACATGGACACACACCCAGACCGAGAACGGAAATTTAAACTCATCATTCAAATTGCCGCCTCGCTGGGAATCGAACCCAGGACCCTCGGAACAGCGATCAGCGTGTTAACCATAGCGATCGGCGTATTAACCGTACCTACTTAATTGATAATAATATCTTCTATGTTACTAATTATAGCGATTCGATATTATAAAGTAATCTATCTATACACGTGAAGGGATCGGTAGTGGCAAAAAAATCTTGAGCGTTTCCATGCTTTTGATTTAGAGAGCACGTTAAGCCGTCGGTTCCGGTATTAACAGTTACATAACAATCGTTAAACCATGTGGCAGGCCTTCGAACTGCATAAATAAATCAACTAACTACCCTAACTTCTACAACAATTCGCACTGGAGTAGTATGGTGGACTATGTTTAAAGAAATAATATATTAACGGTAGTATCACCGGACCGCTGCGCTGGCGCCGCTAGCTGTAGAATATGAGCGCTCACGTACAATACCGTTCTGCACTCCCTCGCACAACATCCAAACTCACATTATAAATGTTACTTTTATTAAAATTATAATATCTACGCGATCAATCCATTTGACACACCCCAGTGCGTACAGCCCGCATGCAGCGCACGTCTTGCATGCCCGCTTACGGGGGGCCTGAGTATCACATTATTATATTTTGGATAGTGTCCGTTAAAAATACAAAGGATGAGAGCTTGATGGTGTTGAATGTCTGGTGGTGATGATGATAGAGGTGTAATTAATGAGTAGAAGCCATATAGGTAGGTACGTGAATGTATTTCAGTTATCCATATATCCATAATGATCTAATAGCAATCGGTTAAAAACGAAAAGTTTAAATCAATTAGGAGTCCACTGATTCTCTACTCGTAATCAAAAATTTGATGAACCCTATTACTCCAGAGCAAAAGAGTAAAGAGCATTAAGATATTGACGACCCTGTAGCCTAGTTGGTAGCGATCCTGCCTGCGACGTGAGGGGTCCCGGGTTCGATTCCCGGCCGAGGCAGATATTCATGTGGCAGATTATTGCTTTTTACAAAAAAAAAACCGACTTCAACCTCGATAAGCAGAGATAACCTACCGCCAGATGGCACTTAATTCAACGTGTAGGTGTAAAGTTCTCGTCACTACAAATTAATCAAGCCCAAACACTAGATAACTAAGTAAATCATTGAGGAGTTCCCTTGACTGTCTTTCGGCTTCATCAGTTCGACTCCAGACCTTCATGAAATTATTGCGCTTTCATGTACTTATGAAAACATTAACAAACACACTAGTCGTCCTTACCTTGACGACCCTGCAGCCTAGTTGGTAGCGACCCTGCCTGCGACGCGAGGGGTCCCGGGTTCGATTCCCGGCCGGGGCAGATATTTATGTGGCAGATAAATATTTGTACTCGGGTCATGGGTGTAATTTGTAATGTGTTATATGTGTAGTCCATGCCACCCGCGACACAGGTACCTAGTAAGTAACCTACTGCGGGGGTATGAGTGTGTTAGCGTTTATTTATTTATACTACGTACTAAAGGTAAAGAGTAGGTATTTATACGCTCGAAAGGCTCCGATGATTATCATGTCTCTGAAATCGTTGGCCTTTATTGATCATTTCTGATCAACACAACCCGCTGGGTTCTGAATCATCTGAATGGTTTACGGATATTCCGAATAGGATTTAAAACAATGGTTCTATATTTTTTAACCACGGAACACTTTGATTTTAATCACAAGGTTAAAAAATACACAGACTGCGTTAATCTAATCAAAACTTAAACAAAAAATTAAAACACAAAATATTGTTAAACGCAAAAGTAATTTCCATTGAATAATATCCATGCCAATAATATCAATGCGAAAATAATTTTGCCTGTCTGTCCATTAACTTTCCGTGTTTAATCTATTGATTTCGATTTTCGAACCGTTAAGGAAATCATTTAAGTCCACGGAAAAAATTGAGGACAATTCTATTGTGTCTCCAATAATACGTTCTTTTGGGATAATTTTAACGGTATATTGTCGTTTTCAACCAACTGCCAACTCCCATGAGGAAGAAGCTTCGAGAAAAAAGACCAGTAATGAACATTGATCAAAACAATAGATACAAAGAATTGGAATATAATTAATTATTAGCAATTAGCAAAGCTGTATAAGACCTTAATTTAAGTTGACGTACTGACAGACGACGTCATACGCTATCAAACAGAAAAGAATTACTCAGATGAGTTATTTGTCATAACATGCTGATGCTGTAAGACGAAATCGAGAACTGCGTAATCACCAGATAATTTCCGAGATGACTTGCAAATTGTATTATGTAAAACGTTATTAACGGCTCAAGTCACTTACAAATATTTATAGTTCCACATTTCGGTGCTTTTGTAGAAATATCTCAAGTAGACCAGAAGAACGATGGTCATTATGATGGCGGTCACTTGTATCGTCTGCTCCCGCGGCAAGCCACACTTGGATACCTTCAGCTCTTCCGGAGTTATCGTCAACTGAAGAAAAAATAGTTTTACTATTAGTTTGTTTGGATTTTCGGAGGCTGATTTTTAGGAGTAAAACAATAAGGCTTCATACGAGGTCTTGGCAGCTGAACTAGCCGATTACGTTCTTTGGTTAGGGATAGTTAGATGTAACTTATTATCACTACGTATTGTGTGACACATTTAATATGCAAGTAAAATATTTCAGAGTCCTGCATAATGCTATCAAAGATAGTACACGAACTCTGCCAACAAACAAGTCCTTGGACTAGACCGGTTATCTCCAGTGTCTCTAGCCTAATCGGACAACGTTAACAAAACATAGGCTAGATATATAACTTCGTTTTTACTGTTTAAGCCATTGCAAAATAACGCATAGCTGTAGCTCGAAGGACCAAAAAAATTTCTTACCAAGTAGTATTTAGGGTCCAATCGATTTCTCCATGAAAACGATGCCACGGTATATTCGATAAACTCTATTTTATGATTGCGGGTTGGCACAAAACTATGTCGCACGATGCAGCTGTGATGAGTGTGGCCTCCAAAGGCGGCCCGCGGACGTAATTTTTCCACTAAATACTCTGTGGATTCCTTGGAGAGACAGTCCCATCGTTCTTCAAAAAGATTGTTTCTCTCCTCGAGAGGAGCAGCATCGTCTTCAGTACACACCTTATCGGATTCCCTGTATAAAGGATAGTGCTGAAAATGTAATTCGATTTGTAGAATATGGCAACGTTATTGTCACATATTAAGGAAGTCTTGTGTAATTAATACTTAATACATACTTAAATAAATTAGAAAAAGAAAACAAAAAACAAACTTTTCTTGTTTAGAGAACTTTTTTAATAGAAACAGCTTTTGATATGGGCAATCACAACCAACCAAATGAAAACTTGGGGCTATTACCACCTCAACTAGGTATAAGGTGGAAGCGTTATTTGATTGCATCATGTCATTGCGGAGGTTATTGAGGGCAATGACTGATTAAGACTCAACACAGCTTAGCAAGCGTAATAAAGAAAGGTTAACGCATTAATACCAAAAACCTGATTCAAATGATCAAAAATGTATCGCGTGTTCTGTGAATCGCGTGACCACTTATTTTTCTGTCAATCTGTATTTGACAATCATTTTGTTACTTATTACTTAGTAAAGTTATGTGATGGAGCCAGAATAAAAGTTTTTCTTTTCATATATATCGTATATTAATGAGAATGTAATGCTAAAGTTATACGATACGGTGATTTAATTAATTGATAACTGTAAAATTTGTGGAGTAACAATGTATGTTCTTTATTCCGCTGACCTATAGATATGGCTACAATGTCTGATGATACGTTGAAATTGAAAGGTATAAATACAAAAAGATACAATAATATTAATACCAATTATGGATTATTGCAAAGTAGATTAACCTCCAATCTGTACCAATTATGTTCTTTAACGTATAGCTATATTAGCAGTTGTTAACTGCAACTCACGTTTTATAGTAAAACATTAAAAGCATGTTATATTTCAAGTGAAGGCTTTTTGTGACCAGGCAAGTAACTAAAAGTAAATCTTTAAAAATCTAAGCTCATTATAACAGGTGTATCAAGCACAGCAATGAAATTTGAGGCAAAAAACCCTTTTGGTGTTCATTATCGGGATACAAGCTTGCCAAAAAAATTAACATACAGTCCTACAAGGATCTTTTGGCCCGTGGCTGACGTGAGGGTGACAGAGACAGCGTCTTACAGTTTGCCTTCCCTGTAAGACGCTGTCTCTGTCACCCACACGTCATCCACGCGCCAAAAGATCGTTGTAGGACTATAGATTTGATGCACTCGTTCATACACACCTGCATTATGATAGGTCTGCTGTACCGCGATAGCTTCGTTTTTCCTTTACATAATTTAGAACCACTGCTACATTTTAAAACATCTGCAAAAAAATTACAGATAATGTTACAAATGTAATTGTTTTCACTTAATATTATAAACATAAAAGTAAGTCTGTCTCTCCTATATTTTCACACTGAACTAGATGAAAATTATATTATTTCACTAGTGTGAATTCATGGACAGCTCAAGCATAGTGGTAAGAAGTTTTACCCGTCTGGTAACATAGCCACCTTCCTTCTAAAATCGACCGCGAAATGTGATTTTCCTTTCATGTTTTGATGGCAGTGCCAAAGAACCATAAAAATTAAGGGCTTATTTTTTGTCGGCGCTATATTGGTAACACCTTTGATATTACTTATGTCCATGGGCAATGATTATCTTCTATGTTTAAATTTTAAAAAGTAAATTTACCTTACCATGTTAAAACAACTAAATCTCTATTCTACAGTTGTTCTTTTGAACAACGAGGTTAAAATAACATCTGTGTTTGATGGCTATGACGATAAAAATGATCTTGCTATAATAACATCCAAGTATATTTTAATTTAAGACACTACCTGCGACTGTGTCCAACTCAGCCTGAGCGCGAGAGCACAGCGTGCAGCCATCTCCCTCCATTGCCATGGAATTGATCAGTACAAAGTGATTTCCCCGGATGCTGACAAACTGCACTGGTGAAGTTTTCATCTTGCTCTCAAAACGATTTAGCAGGTTTGGTGTGATCCTGCATGAAGTAAAATTAAGTCATTATGTTAAGAAGTCATATCTGGCGCGATGTTTAATAAACTGCTATATAGAATAACAATGCTCACAACACTACTACTCAATAGTTCGAGCACATTGCAGATGCATGGGTGATAAATAGTGCCAACATACTCAACACTTGACTTTTGTTTTTCTGATTGTATTAATATTAATATGCCAGTCTGAGTTCTTTTTGATGCATAGCAGTCATTAAACCATATCAGATTCAATTTACCTTTAAAGTGCTTAAAATAGTTGATTGACCTCTAACAACATGGTGAAGTGGTATTCTAAGCATAATAAATATTAATATAATGGTTATAATTTCCTGTTTCTAGTGCATTGATGACAACTTTTAAATTTTAAATATCTCCACTACTAAAAGTATTAAGTACCTACTATAAAATTAACAAAAAAATATGGTTTACCTACGAAACACATCACTCTCTAATGGTCCAGCAGCTCTGGACTCTCTTTCAAGCTTCTTACTTAAAATTAAAGATAAATTATTAACAAATTAAAGGGTGTTATTTACACACCACTAGACTACATCAAACAGTTGAAGGTAATTAATTTTATTCCACATACCTGTAATGGTAACCAATATCATGATTGCCAACTACAACATACATAGTTGTCCCTTCTGGAACTTTGAATAGGGTGTTGAACCTTTCCACATACTCATTAAATTCTTTCTCTGGACACCATTTGCCCTCATCAAATAAATCGCCTAAAAATTAAAAGAACCAAATCTTTAAATAAGAATTCAAAACAATGTAAAGATATTTTCAAGTGTGGAAAATAATGTTATTTTAATCTCTAAAAGGAAGAACAAGTATGAAAATAATAAAATGTACATATTAACAATAAAAATCGTTATTTACCAAGTACAAAAACCACTTCAGGTTGATGCAAAGTCATAGCAGTTTGAAATGCTCGATGCATTTGCCATTCCCGTCTCCATTTGTCTAGCCAGTGGCCTTCTCGGGAGCCCAGCAAGTGTGTGTCAGCCAGTACCATAGCATACACCGGTTCCGCGCCGTCCCCCGGCTCCTTGACCAGAGTAGGCCATCCACACTGAGTAACCAAACAGTACAAATAAGTATAAAAAATTATGTTACAAATGTAACATTAGAAATTGACAAATTGTGATATAATACCTGTATTTGGGTGACATAATATATGAGATATTCACAATAAATGTAAATAAACACAAGCCCTAGGGCGAAGCGAGGTAAATAGTTAAATAATAATAATTTAAAACGCCATCTCAACTTCTGTGCCATACCACATTTAGTTTATACATTTATTACAACTTTATTATGTGTGATTTATAATATAAAATAAGAGCATAATTGCAGGCAATAAACGTTAAAATTCAATTAAATATCTATCGAAAATCCACAATATTAAAAACAAACTTTACGATTGATTTGCTATTTTATTGTATTGAATTGATCAATTGACAACATTCTCATTCTCAATATCATCTGATACCTATAAGATGTGTCAAACAAAGGGCACGTTCCACTTACGATGCAACGCTCTAGATATTTCTTTTCCGTTCCACCTGCTATCACGTTAGTTGAGGTTGCAGTGACGACGGCATTAAGCAAGGCAACTATCACAATGCATTATTTAAAGTATAATAAGCAATAAAATCGATCGGTGAGGTGTAGTCAGTGATAGCATGGTGGCATCTATGATAGCCTAGTAGTAGTAGTTTAAGATTCGGTCACCTTATTTGAGGCCTGGGTTCAAATTCCAAGACGCACCCTAACTTTTCAAATTTATATGTGTTTCAAGCATTTAAATGACACTCGCTATAACGGCGAAGGAAAACATCATGAAGCAAAATTCAGAGGTATGTGCGTAGCCCTGGTTCGTACCGTGCGATAAGGAACTTTGTTTCAAAAGCTTTTTGACATGACTTACAATTTGTAAGAGATATAATACGATTTGTAAGTTACAAATCGTAATTATAATTATATCTCTTCTTTATACAAATATGTTTTGAGTGTTTAGGTCCTTTAATGGAACGCGCTCTTTTATAGCCTATGATTTTTGCTATGATGAAAAACAATTTCTACCTATATAATCTGCGATGCAAACAGCTGATTGTCATTTGTCACAAGTACAATCAAAATATAGTGGCTAACCATGGCTAATGATAATGGCAAAAACAGTGATTAAAATAAACAGCGTTAATGTTTGAGGGTTTTTAGGGTTTTCATTTGAAATCTGAAATTCATGTATAGAACAGTTCGCATTTCTATCGTATGTAAAATAGATAAGGTGTAAAAGATAACTAAATACGATAATTTAAGGAAAAATGTCTGTGCAGTGGAATTCAGAAATAATGAAATGGGAGTATCGCGAGTTGCAGGCGACTGCTATGTCTGTCGATTATTCGGGCAACAATGTTTTGCTAGCCGGTCGCCGGTGGCTGGCTATCAAGCAAATAAGCTTGGACGATGACACTGGAGACATTGTAAAGAAGTATCCGCGCCACAGCAAATATGATGCCGCCGGCGCCGAATGGTGCCAAACGTACCAAGGCCAGAAACTATGTGCAATCGCAGTGAGTAAACAATAAGTTATACTACTACTAGAGAACCGCCCGCGCTTCGCTTCGGGACCCGTAGGTAACAGCCGCGTAGGTCCCGCTCCCGGTGTAATCTCGACTAAAAAGTAGCCTATAACATTTGCCTATGACTTAAGTAAATTATATGTAGTATTTGATAGCGTTATTCAGAACTTGCAAATGGATTTTACTAACGCCATCTATTAACAACTCCGGAACAAATATCTAGCAACTAACAAAACATCGATCTCCAAATAGGAATGAGATGTTTTTCCGTGGTAAAAAGTAGCCTACGTCACTCTCTACCCCCCTAACTATCCCCACACACATAAACCATACCATATAATAGTCATGTTGCGACGTGAAAGAGTCACAAACAAACAAACACACTTTCACATTTATAATATTAGTAAGGATTAACCTAGTTTAATATGTATTAATTTAAAATGTAGTATGTATTTTAAAACATAGGCATTTTCTTGTACTATAATAATAAGTCTCTATTATAGAAAATAGAAATATAATAAAAAGTGACTTAAATTAAATCCTTTCCTTGGCCTATTAATTCATAAGAATATTAATGTGTGTACCTACTTGATTTTGGTTAATCTTTTCAATATATTTGAGACTAATCAATGTTAGTTCTCCAATAAATGTAAATTTGGTTTCTCAGAGCAACCAACGAGTTGATGTGTATGAATGGCGAGATGGCAATGATCTCACATGTGTCTGCTCTCTCCGAGGACACACACGGGTGGTTAGCGACACACATTTCCATAGACAGGACCACAACTTGATTGCTACCTGCTCTATTGACACATTCACTCATCTATGGGATTTGCGAGATGCAAGAAAACCTGTGATATCACTATGTGCAGTTGGTAAGTTGTCCAAGTTTATATAGATTTTCATGCTATGTTTGGTGTAACCTTTCTTCAAAGCTGTTATAAAAGTTTTGGTAATCAACATACATTAAATAAATCCATCAAAGCTAAATAAATATATCAATTAAAGCTAAAGATAAAACAATCAATGTTAAAAAATAAATCACAATCAGAAACACCCAACAAATCACATACCCACTCCATAACTAGGAATCTAGGAATCAAGCTTGAGGCTCTATATTTGGTTGTAGTGTCAACAACTCATTAAGTTAAAGAGTCATCTCTCCATTCTGTTTCTGATAACTCAGATGTCTATTCTTTTTACACAATATGTATTTAATAATTATTAACAGCATAGAATTTTGTCAATAAAAATGTTATGTACATATTGCAGCTGGTGCATCCCAGGTGCAGTGGAATAAAGTGGCCTCCAACATTGTAGCGACAGCACATGACGGCGACATTAAGATTTGGGATTACCGTAAAAGCGCTGCTCCCATCCACTATATATCTGCCCATCTATGTAAAATTCATGGTGTCGATTGGAGTCCACACCATGAATATCAGTTGGTCACATCAAGCCATGACGGCAGTATAAAGTATTTTGATATCAACAATGCAAGGAGACCAGAGAATGTTATAACAACACATTTTCCTGTTTGGAGAGCTATTTATACACCTTTTGGCAGTGGTCTTTTGACTATTGGGGTAGGTTGGGGTGGACTGCCCAGGGCAGAACAGGCAGGAGTCATTGGAATCTGGGTTGGGGTGATGTTGACTCATAGGCTAGTTGGTCATACAGACACAGTCCAGACGATGGTCTGGCGACCAAACACACAGCCCTCTAACTACCAACTGGTCACATGGGCAAGGGACCAAACTCTGAGAGTGTGGACGATGCATCCATCGCTGTTAAAAATGTGTTCTCATTATTTACCTGACGACGCAGATAATGATGATGACACTAATAGTGATAGTAAGTTTCTTATGGTTATGTTATGTTTTACTGATTAAAATACAGTGGATAGACAATGATTACACAATTGGTATATTATTTCAGCAGTGAGTTACGCATCCACAGTTGGTTCAGCTAATGACCTCACAAGTGACAACAAGACAGGACAGGATATGCACATGGTAAAAGAATTTTTTTGTTTTTATTACATACCATACACTTATTTTTATTTTCATTATCGACAGAGTTCATATGCAAAACTACCAAACTGCAAGGCTAACTTGTCACAAAAGGTTTTGGACCGCTGTACAATTTATCTTTACAAATTTCAAAAAGTAGTTGGGTTTGCTTTATAACAACAAAGGCGTATTAGAAGAATTCTGTTAAGGTAGAAACTCTAAACTCAATTATGATCAAGTAATTTATATTCCAGAGCAAAATAACGCACAAAGCTACTGCATCGATTGACGAAGAGTTTGAGTCGATACGTGAGATGGCCAACATTGAAGTGACGGACATGAACATAGAAACCAGAACGTGTCAGATACACTCGGAGCGTAACGGGTACACTGCCAACTTACAAGTGACGTTCCCGAGGAATGTTACGGAACAGACAATACCAAAGTTCTCCTGGCTCTCTGGAACGAACGTAGATAGCGCAACTACTATTAAGATCCTTCAGGCTATCAATAGGACTGCGTATAGGAAAAAAAAAGAAGGGCACAGATGTCTCTTACACTGCTTGAAAACTTTAGCGACATCGATTGACGAGGTAGGTGACTTATCTTATACTGGACTAATAAAATTAGTGGTAGTAAACTATGTAACTAGGTGGTAATTCTATCTTACTTTAACATTAGAGTAAAAAACAGATTTTCCTTGGAAACGTATATCATACTAGCTAGATATCTACAGGGTTACTGGTAATTCGACTTTTTCCCGCTAAGGGGTTGTAGAGCAGGTCATTTGCGATGGATTTGACCAAATAATACCCTATCCGAAAATTAACCATTTTTGAGATATTTTGAATTTTCTATTTTTGATTAATACTACAGATTAACAACTTTAGACCCGAATTATGAAAAAAGTACTCAAGCTATCATTTTTTCTTTTATTCCCCTTATTAGTGGACATATTGGTAGTTAATATCCAGGTCATAAATTCAGCGTAGCTGAATGTGTTTAAAAATAGGAGCTGCAAACACCAAACAAAACGTTGATTTCCTTCACGTATTTCGTCACAAAATGTAAGATTACTAAAAAAATCACTAGTAATAATTTTGTGCAAATTATCAAAAAAACATCTGCAACTCACTAGCTATCCACCAAGGTATAAAAGTTTATGATAAGTCATAAATCTGTTACAATACGTAAATTAAGTGGTCGCCGACGAATTCCCGAAAAGCGGCTACCTGTGTTGCGGCTGTATACTCCGCGATACGCGAACACGCCGATATACTCCCCTGAAACAGAAACGTCCGGTTCACGGCGTTGAGGGAATCGAGCCAGATATTCTCGACGAGCAGCAGCAGTCTCCGTCGCAATATCCATAGCAGTAAAGGATATCGGCAAAAATAGAAAATTCAAAATATCTCAAAAATGGTTAATTTTCGGATAGGGTATTATTTGGTCAAATCCATCGCAAATGACCTGCTCTACAACCCCTTAGCGGGAAAAGGTCGAATTACCAGTAACCCTGTATAAATAATAACTCGCTTATGGAACATAACAAAAAGGAAAAAACATACCTATTTGTAACACACTAAATATTTACAATGTAGTGTTATCTCGTTATCTCATTATCACATCAACTAATACATTATTTTTAGATACCAGTTAAATCTAGCGACGATTCAGATTCAATGAAATCGAGTCAACGCAGCCAATCAGAGAGCGAGAACGCAGGCGATTCGTGCATCCCGTTCCCGCGCACGTGCGGCGCGCGGTGGTGCGGCGTGAGCACGCTGGTCGTCTTCAACCGGCCGCCGAATGCGAGGCGATTATCCCTGAAACATGAGACAGGAACTCCCAGGTCCATGTCGTCTCTGTCGCTTACGCCGGGGTTGTTCGGCGCCGGTTACACGTCCGTGTCTCCTCACGCGACCACTACCCCCTCGCCGACAAATGCATCGGGCTTCCCGCAACTGTACCACAGACACGCGTCTAATTCCATCACCACGTTCTATTTTCAAGATCGATGGGTGAGTTTTTCTATAGTAAAATTAAGTTCCAGCAAGTGCTAAAGATCCTATTTAGAGTTAAATCATAAAGTTTACTATGTATGAGTTATGTCACATACATACTTACATCCTTTTTGGGGTGTATGGGGCTTAGACTTGGTGGGATAGCCCTGATCAACAACAGAATGACTACGAGTATAGCAGACGAGCATGTGCGTTCCCAATGTGGTGGTGTGATTTTTGTTATTATCGTGCTAATGCAGATGGTAAGTCATCAGTAACACAAAAGGCTACAACAATGCGTTCCTCAGGAAAAAAGGAACAGGAAAGAAAGAAATTAAAGCCTCTCAAGTTTCAAGTTGGAACTCGACAGGTCGTTTGATACCCGACTTAAACAGAAGGTGGTAGCCGGCCGGTCTGTAAAAATCTTAAATCGTAACGTTGTTTGTGGACACCCAATTCCTACTTACGCCTAAATAGAAAACAGTTAAAATAGTTTTACTTTACCACAAACCTAACAAGCGCAATGTCGTGTCCGCACAGAAGGCGCAGTCGCGGCGCGCGGGCAGCATGCGCAGCCGCGGCGGCTCGGGCGCGCCGCGCGTGCTGCTGTACGGCGCCGCCGACCTGTTCCCGCTCAACCGCGCGCTCGCCGAGAAGTACGTCATCGACGCCGATAACCCCGTCGGTATGTGTGTACGTGCGGCTATCAGTGCTGCCGAATACGGTCAAGCTAATAGCGATGACGTAAGACGTAACGTTTTTTTTTTTTTGGCTTTACTAGCTTCGAGCGCCGCTCGAGAAAAGGTTATACCGTTCGTGGTGGTGCCTTTTCCGTATCTCTATCATGATTAGATTTTGCTTTTCATCTTTGACCACAATAAAAAAGTAGAAACTCTGTTAACCAAACTTCGCAAAAAGAGCCCTGTGCCAGACCCGGTCAAAGGCCTTAGCGATATCTAGGCTAACTGCTAGTGCTTCCCCGCTGCTGTCTACGGCTTAAGACCACCGGTGCGTTAGATAAAGTAGAAAATCGCAAAAATATATAAAGGAAAACCGGTTTTCTGCATGTAGGACAGATATATTATTATGTATGTGTTTCTTAAAAATTTGTATTACAATCTAGAAAAATTAACGTTTATTAAGAAATTATCATTCATATTATGAATAGAGTTAGGAGCAATACTGGTAATAACTCAAATTCAGATGACAATGACCCGATTTAAAACTATAGTGTAAACCACGCCAGCACGTTGACATCGACATTCGTATCTTATCATTAATTGCACAGGCCAGTCATAATTATGCATATCTAAAATGCATAATTCGATACATTAGATTTGTTTATTAACCTTTTATCGTAATCAAACCTTGAACCGACTCATTTTCGTATTACTCTGATAGATTAGTCAAAACAGGACTAATAATCTAATCAGAGTTATAAAAATTTGACTGATAGAATGATAGAGATTTGACTGATAGATGCCTTTAAAATATTAAGACCCCTTTAGTTCTTAGGTTGTACGAAACAAAAAGTCTAAATTAATAAATTGCCTGTACCTAGTTAACAATTTCACAGTTTCAATACATATGTAGTTGCTTATTTTATTGATGCTTGTTAAGCTTACGTTATCTTACTTTTTTGGAAAGAAAGAAAAAATGGGTCTAAATTTTAAAAAATGTACCCAATTAACGTTTATCGTGTCTTTGTATATAGTGCAATTAATTGTATGTTAATTGGTTGAAATCCATCGATCTAATTATATCGATGTTGAAATCGCATGTATTTTCTATGGAAATTGGAACATAACAAAAACTAGAATTTTTTCTCTGTCTTAAGCGTTTACCAGGAGTTAAGTGTCTTAAAAATACTTTTGTTTGTAAATTTTAGAGCTGTGGATTCTGGATGCTTGTACATTATCTAACAATTTAAACATTCATAAATGAGTTATAAAATTATTACCACCATTGTCTTTTAGATATGTGCGAGCGCAATGCAAAAGTGGCGTCTGAAGAAGGCGAGTGCGAGCTAGCCCACGCGTGGGGTCTGGCGGCGCTGACGGCGCGCTCGCTGGCCACGCAGCCGGTCGACCACCTCACCTCCAGCGAGGAAACTATGAACTGGGCCACACATCCCTTGTGCTGCAACTTGCTGCAAGCGCTGTATGTATTTTTATATGTATTCTTATTTTACTACACTAATGTTATAATATAAAGCTCATGATTTTGTTACACTGCTTGAACATGGTAATCTCAGACACTATTAGTTTCAGTATTTTTTTTTGTTGGATAGTCCATCACGGAAGGATATGTACAGGCTATTATAGGTATGCTTGTGAGCTTTAGAATCATTAAAATGGGTTTAAACTGTGAAAACATAATTGAAGTATGTAGGCTCTTTAGTGTTAAGGGCGCTTTTAGTGTCACGCGGATTTGCTCACGCACGCGGGATTGGCCCGCATGCGTGAAATTTCACGCTGCGGATCATACGCAGTTTAAGTTTCAGTCTTCTGCGGGTTGCGTAACGGGTTGCGTAGACGATTAGTACAATACGGTGCGTGCGCCCCGTCCGACACTAAAATGGGCAGTAAAGTTGTAGGGACGCTCACGCATGCGTGCGGATGCCCCGCTGCGGGATGACGCCCCGCACAGCGCCCCGCGTCCCGCGTGCGTTTATCACGCTTTATAATAAATTCATATATGAAATTGTTCTTTGCGGGTGCTACGCATGCGGGCCAATCCCGCGTGCGTGAGCAAATCCGCGTGACAATAAAAGCGCCCTAAGTCATAATTAAGACATTGTCAATAAGAAATCATACGCAAAAAGCAAGCAACGACCCCGGTTGTTGATGATGGGATACATTGTTTAATTCGATATGAATCTGGTTCTCATATTACTAAGGAAACACCTTCATCTTTATCATTGTGTGTAGAAACATTTAAACCGTTCCCTTCTTTACACTACACTGTTTGCTTCTTATAAATAATTTAAACTTAACAATAACCCTGCATCAGTAAGAGACGAAATCGTTATGTTAACTGCAACAGCTTGCGTATTTTATCTTACACACTAATTTTTGTTGTGTCTAATGATACCAGTTGAGATACATAACTTAATCTTACTAGTATCGTAATTACACACATCCAAACCGGACCATTGGTCAAAGTTTATCCAAACAATAAACAATCAAAGCTCCAGCCGATCTTGCGTGTAGCCGAGGTCACTATTCCCATTTCAGCAAACCTAATCCTTTATCGACGACCTCGATTGTGATACTCTAATTCTGATATTTAACGAAACAAATTCGTTATTATAGTAATATATTAGTAATATACAGTAGTATATTAAGGTGTCCTATTCCTAATACTGACCCCAATCTCATGCCGGCAAATCGGCAGTCATTGGGTTTCACGTAAGGATTGTATTTTCAACATTAATATTGTTACGTGTCAGGAGTAATGGGTTCGAGAAAATGCCAAAATGTACCACAAAGACTTTATTGAACTCGTAGAAACACAATTACACACTGTACACAGTACACACCACAACACTATGCACGTAGGTACTCGTAAACACACTCGACGAACACTGTATCACTCGTAGAAATCACTTAACTTCTCACTGGTATCGCTCGTAGGTATCGCTGGTATCTTCCTGGTTCCGCTTCCGAAACTAGAATGTCCGCACTTGATCGATCGCCCCTTTTTATACCACTCACGCACCATTCACGCCAATCCAGAACTTTCTCGCTAATTCCGGACGGACCCGATTCGTATAAAATTCGAGAACGTTCCTTGCAACCGAGTTTCGCCCGTATGACTATTGCCGTAATGGTCGAAGCGTCGTGCGTACGGGCAAGCGCGCTATTGTTCTATTGTTGACTCGACATGTTTATGGCCCCTATTGTTTATTGTTTTGCGAGGTGATACGCCAGGGCTGTCACATTGCCCCCCTCTTAGTCATGCTCGTCCCGAGCATTATTCGATCCATGAAATGGTGCCAATCTGTCCACGTGCACGATCTTCGGCTTTCTTCTGTCCCCCTGTCTGATCCGGTAGGTCACGTCGTTAATCTTCGTGACAACTGTGTAAGGGCCTTCCCATCGTGCTTGTAGCTTCGGAGACTTCCCTTTCCTCCGCAGTGGATTGTGCAACCATACAGAATCTCCCTCCTTGAAACCATGTTTCCGAGCATCGCGATCGTACCGGGTTTTCATCTTTTCGCTGGTCTTCAAACATTGCTCCCTTACAAGATCATGTGTCTCGTCCAATTGTTCCCGTAAGTCCGCGATGTATTCAACGGTTGGTTTCGGGGCATCTGGCGGTGTTCCGGTAAGCAAATCCATCGGCAGACGCATTTCTCTTCCGAAGTTAACTTTAGCCGGTGTAAATCCCGTAGACTCGTGTATGGCAGACCGATATGACATCAGGAACAGAGGAATGTACCGATCCCAGTCTCGCTGATGTTCCTCGACGACCTTGGCCAAGTGATTTTCCAACGTTTGGTTGAATCTCTCCACCATGCCGTCAGATTGAGGATGCGCCGGTGTGGTACGTGTCTTATTTATTCCCAAAAGTTCACACATCTCCTGGAATAACGTCGACTCGAAGTTCCTGCCTTGGTCGCTGTGTAACTCCAATGGTACACCAAAGCGGCATACTACCTCCTGGACAAGTTTCTTGGCCACGGTCTTCGCCTCTTGGTTCGGAGTTGCAAACGCTTCCGGCCATTTACTGAAGTAGTCTTGAACCACTATGATGAATCTATTCCCGTCTTCCGTCTGAGGGAATGGCCCAGCAACGTCTATGGCGATTCTCTCCCAAGGGGCTCCGACGTTGTACAGCTGTAGTTTCCCTTTGGATCTAGTGCGGGGCCCTTTCACTGAAGCGCACACTGTACACTTTCTGCACCAATCTTCAACGTCCTCTCGACATCGCACCCAATAAAAGCGTTCTCGTATCTTTACGAGGGTCTTCTTGATGCCGAGGTGCCCGCCAGAAGTGCCATCGTGTACGAGCTTCAGCAAATCAGCCACTTTACTCCTGGGGATAACCATTTGCAGGGTTCTTTCCTTTCCGTTGAGTGATTCCCAGCTCCGGTAAAGCACGCCATTCTCCAATATAAGGCTGTCCCATTGAGCCCAGTATGCCTTAGTCGTCGCGCTTGATGCTGACACATCACTCCACAGGGGCCTCTGTCCTTTGGCTTTCCATTCCATGATCAGGCTGAGGTCTTTGTCTTCCTTCTGAGCTTGGCTTACTTGCTCCGTTCCCCAAGACTCGTCTAGGTCCTGCATCCTTATCACCCTGACCTCTTCTTTAGCCTCATGCTTGATGCAATGTCGACATTCGTCGGAGCATGGGCGTCGTGACAGGGCGTCGGCGTTCGAATGAGCTCTTCCGTTACGATGCTCTATTACGAAGTTGAACTCTTGAAGCTGTTCGATCCACCTCGCAACCTGGCCTTCTGGGTTCTTAAATTGCAGAAGCCACCTCAGAGCGGCATGGTCCGTTCGTATCGTGAACTCGCGTCCCAGCAAATATTTGTTGAAGTGCTGAAGGGTTTTCACCACAGCCAGTAATTCACGACGAGTCACACAATAATTCCTTTCAGGTTTCGAAAGGGTCTTGCTGAAGTACGCAATGACCACCTGCTGGCCGTCCTGATCTTGTGATAACACTCCTCCGATGCCAGTATTGCTAGCGTCCGTATCTACTGTGAATCTCCCTTCCCTTCTGGGATAGCCAAGAATCGGAGCCGAGCACAGACGTTCCTTTAAGCGAACAAACGCATCTTCGCAATCGGAATCCCAACTGAAGATTCTTTTGTCCTCCGTGAGACGGTGTAATGGCTTGGCTATCTCTGAGAAGTTCTTCACAAACCGACGGTAATAGGCACATAGCCCCAAGAACGCTCTTACATCGGTCTTGTTCTTTGGTGTCGGCCATTCTTGAACAGCTCTTATCTTATCTGGATCAGTGCGAACACCTTCGTTCGATATGATGTGTCCCAAAAATGATACTTCCTTCTTGAAGAAGTCACATTTCTTCGGATTGAGCTTTAGGTTTGACTCACGGAATCGTCTGAATACCTTCTCCAGATTTCGCATGTGTTCCACGAAGTCTCGTCCCATGACTATGACGTCATCGAGGTATACCAGACAAGCGTCCCCCAAAAGTCCGACCAACACTCGCTCCATGAGACGCTCAAAAGTGGCAGGGGCGTTACATAGCCCAAAAGGCATTACCCGAAACTGCCACAAGCCATTTCCGGTTCCGGTGGTAAAGGCAGTCTTCTCCTTGTCTTCTGGCCGTACTTCGACCTGCCAGTAACCACTCTTCAGGTCGACCGTCGAAAACCACTTCATTCCACCAAGCATATCCAATGTGTCGTCAATCCGGGGCAGAGGGTAGCTGTCCTTTTTGGTAACGTTGTTGAGCATCCTGTAGTCGACGCAGAATCTAGTACTGCCATCCTTCTTTTTCACGAGTACCACAGGTGAACACCAAGGGCTAGTTGACGGCTCGATCACCTTGCTGCGCACCATGTCCTCAATCATTTCTGCAACTTCGTGTTCCTTTGCCAATGGTACTCGTCTTGGTCTTTGCTTGATCGGTGAAGTGTTTCCGGTATCTATTGGGTGAGTGACAAGATTTGTTCTTCCAAGGTCGCTATCTCCTCTGGTAAAGATGTCCTTGTAGTCCATTAACAACTTTGCTGCCTGAGTATATTCTTCAGAGCTCAAATTCCTCCTGGTCGCCTCCAGCAAAGATGTCATGTGATCCGTTGATCCAGATTTGTCCGAGTATTCTTGAACCTTCCTCAAGCTATCCACGGCTTCACATCGGCCGATAACCGTATTCTTCGCGAGATGTATCGGCGTGCTACTAAGATTGATGACCTTTAACTTAGCGTCACGTTTGGTCATGAGCAGTGTCCTTGCCGTGATCCAACTAGGATGATCTCCGTAGTCTTCCACTACGACACATCGATCCATCTGTATCTTTTCGGGAAACCTAACCTTGACCAAGGTTTCCGATCTCGGTGCTAGCTTCACTGTCCTCAAACAGTACACTGCTCCTGAACATGAACCGTCCAAGAAGACTTCTTGATCCTTGAAGCTTAACACTCCTCTGGCTATATCAACTATACAGTGATGTGTCCGTAGAAAGTCCAGTCCGATAATGCAGTCGTCAGTTATATTTGCTACTAAAACAGACTGCGTGTAAATGTCACTTCCGAGTTTCATTCTTGCTTCCGTAACTCCTAGGACGGTCACTGGCTGGCCTGTCGCTGTCTGCAGATTGCATGATGGTCGTCCATTTTCCCACATGATAGTCCGCTTGAGTAGTTCCGGTCGAACGATGGATTTCGATGCTCCCGTGTCAATAGTAAAGCGACAGGGTATGCCATTTATTTCTCCAGTAGTTACGAGGCTGTTCCCGTCACAAGCTTGTGATACCAATACAGTAGGGGCTCGACGAAGTCCAGCCAGTGCCCGCCCCGCGGCGCTGGCGCCTCTTAGTTTAACGGCTCCTGGGTGTCGACTTGGGTAGCGGTCGACACCGATTTCGGTTGCTTTCGAGTCCGGCAGTTAATCCTTATATGGCCTCGTTCACCACATCCGTAGCAGATAGGCCCAGTACGAGGTTGAATCGCTGCCACCACTTCGCGCACCTTATAACCTTTATAGTCACTTCGTACCGCTTCTACTTCAAGGGCGTGCGCTAAAGCTGCTTCCAAGGTTGCGTGATGACCCAAGCGCACCATTGCTCTCACTTCAGGATCCCGTATGCCGCTGACGAAGGCCTCTAATATTTTGTCTTCGACGGGTGTGGAACTCGACGCATAGGCTCGGCGTACGAGGCGCTCGATCTCCGTAGCCCATTGTTGCAGTCCTTCGCTCGACCTCTGTGACCGGTCTTTGAGCTGCGCACGATATACATGCTCAAGGTGCTTCTCCCCGTATCGAGCTTCCAATGCCTTAAATAGCGACTCCAAGGTGCGTCGCTCGGCGGGCAGGTTCTCAAGGACCAGCAGTGCCTCCCCTCGAAGAGCTAAGGTAAGTGCCGCCAACGAGTGCTCGTCTTCCCAGCCATTCCCATTTGCAACTACCTCGAACTGGTGCCTGAACGCCGTCCACGAGGTCGTGCCGTCGAAACTTGGGACCTTAAATTTCGGGGCCCCAGAGCATGAACTCGTTGCTGCCGTGCCCATAACCCTTATTTTCTGCAGCTTATGGTCCAAATCCACGAGCCTAGTTTCGTGGGAGTTTAGTAACGCGTCATGGTTTTTGAGGGCTTGGTCGTGCTCGGATGTACGCGATTTTACCAGTTCCAGGTCTTCCTTTACGACGTTTAGTTCTCCCTGGAAACCATCCAGCTTTGCATCGATTGTCCCCAGTTTACTTTCCAGGCTCTCCATTGCTTCGCGCTGGCTCCGCTGTATGGCTTCGCGCTGGCTCTCCATGACTTCGCGCTGGCTCTCCAATTTACTTTCCAGGCTCTTCATGGCTTCGCGCTGGCTCTGCTGCATGGCTTCCATCGCTGCTAATAGGGCGGCCATATCAAATGCACTCGGTGTCGGCGCTGATGCAGGTGATGTAGTTGAAGGTCTGGTGGTGGCCTCCGTTTCCGTGCGGTCACGCCCGGGTGACTCCATCCGCGCGGCATCCAATGCTGTCTGCCGTCGCGTACGAATCCCGTCTTCACTTTGCGGTACTACAGGCATTCCGCTTCTGTCACCAATTGTTACGTGTCAGGAGTAATGGGTTCGAGAAAATGCCAAAATGTACCACAAAGACTTTATTGAACTCGTAGAAACACAATTACACACTGTACACAGTACACACCACAACACTATGCACGTAGGTACTCGTAAACACACTCGACGAACACTGTATCACTCGTAGAAATCACTTAACTTCTCACTGGTATCGCTCGTAGGTATCGCTGGTATCTTCCTGGTTCCGCTTCCGAAACTAGAATGTCCGCACTTGATCGATCGCCCCTTTTTATACCACTCACGCACCATTCACGCCAATCCAGAACTTTCTCGCTAATTCCGGACGGACCCGATTCGTATAAAATTCGAGAACGTTCCTTGCAACCGAGTTTCGCCCGTATGACTATTGCCGTAATGGTCGAAGCGTCGTGCGTACGGGCAAGCGCGCTATTGTTCTATTGTTGACTCGACATGTTTATGGCCCCTATTGTTTATTGTTTTGCGAGGTGATACGCCAGGGCTGTCACAATATTATCATTGCGGAGTCAGATGAAAGTTGATATGCTACTTTGAAAAATTTACTTGAATGATTCCGCGATATTTCTATGTGCCTTAGTGGTTATCCCTACATGCCGTAGTTCTGGAGCACAGATTGTCCCAGAACTTTTAACAGCATCTTGATTTGTTGAGTCGATTGATCTATTCCAGCTTTGAGATGGAATTTTTGAGCACTAAAGGTTGGTAGGTATCACTGATGCGTTGCTGACCAACAAAGACAAAGAAGGACAAAGCAAATATATTGGCTCGCAAGCTCGCAGTTTGAAAACGACACGCCCTTTGATAGCTGAATGTATACTTACCTTAAAAACTTTATTTTTGACTAGCTCTTACCCGCGGCTTCGCCCGCATGCGCTTCTTAATCAGGGTTCTTAATCATACATGACACATTTATTGCAAAGGAATTTTACTAACTCCATCTATTAACAACATCCGGAACTAAATATCTAGCAACTAACAAAACATCGATCTTCCCATGGGAATTAAATGTTTTAAGGCGGTAAAACGTACCCTACGTCACTCTCCACCCTCCTAACTACCTCCACACACACAAGCCATACCATATCATAGCTATGTTGCGACGTGAATGAGTAACAAACAAACACACTTTCACATATATAATATTAGTATAGTATGGATATACTTTTCAACACATACACATACATATTGTTTTAGTATAACCCACTACGCCAAGTCGTCGGATATACAAATGGCGGCCATGCTGGCGTGTGCTTTTTCCACCATATTCAACGACACCAGCAGTTCGAGCTCTGAGTCAACCATCAGCACATCTAGCTGCGTAAGTAGTCCCATTTGAATTTCAGTAAGATCTGACGGTTAGTTTCGGAGTTACCCTTGAAAGTGGGTATTTAATTAATAATAAAATTAATGTTCTCATTTTATTACATACATATCGAAGTACAATAATATTTTTTTAAGTTGGTTTTTTCCTTTGTGAAACTTATTACTTACAACATGAATGACAATTCCAGGGCAACAGCACATCCCCCTACAACACGATAAACCAGTACAGCGAGATCAGCGCGGACGGCTGGACGCTGCCCATCATCCTGCGCAGCAACTCCTGCTCCGAGGCGGAGAACTTCCACACCGACACTAGCATGAGCAAGTCTGACACCAGGGTCTGCGTGGTGGATGAGGCTACCGTACATCTATATCATTGTTTTAAACGCGCGTACGCTGATATACTGCATCGGTGGCAGTTGTTGTACAAGAAAACTGAGGTATGTTCTGTGGTATCAGTGTGCTTAGCGTATGTGTATTTTTTCCAGCTATCTCCACAATAGCGGTGGGTCGCTTTTGAGGAACGAAACGAAACTGTTCTTCTGATGATAGAAACGATACCATAATAAACCCTGCTTCATAGGCGTTAATAATTAGCGGAGGTTAAAAATCACGAATCGCTTTGAGTAAGGCACTTAACGCTATTTATGAGCTACGCGACTGCAACGCAATCCAAAATTAATTAAAACAAACAAACACCTAAAAAACCCACGCCCCCCAGGTAATGAAACTAGTCCGCTGCAAGCACACGGTCGAGAGCGTGTCCGCGGCGTGGCAGTGCGGGCGGTGCGGCGCGCGCGTGCGCTCGGCCGCGTGCGGCGCGTGCCGGCGGCTGGCGCTGCGCTGCGCCGTGTGCGCGCTCGCCGTGCGCGGGCTGGCCGTTGCCTGCGCTCTCTGTGCGCACGCGGGGCACGCCGCTCATATGCTCAAGTGGTGAGTAGCACAGAATACTTACACCGCTACGAATACTTACACCGCTACGAATACTTACACCGCTACGAATACTTACACCGCTACGAATAATTGCACCGCTAAGAATACTTACACCACTACGAGTTTTTGCACCGCTACTAATATTTACACCGCTACGATTAATTGTAGCGCTGCGAATACTTACACCGCTATGAATACTTACACCGCTGCGAATACTTACATCGCTAGGAATACTTACACCGCTACAAATAGTTACACCGCTACGAATACTTACACTGCTACGAATAGTTACACCGCACGAATACTTACACCCCTACGATACTGACACCGCACGAATACTTAACTGCTACGAATACTTACACAGCTACGAATACTTACACCGCTACGAATACTTACACCGCTACGGATACTTACACCGCTACGAATACTTACACCGTACGAATACTTACACCGCTACGAATACTTACACCGCTACTAATACTTACACCGCTGCGAATACTTACACCGCACGAATACTTACACCGCTACGAATTCTTACACCGCTACGAATACTTACACTGATACGAATAATTACACCGCGCGTGTATTAAAGTTTCATGAGCAGTAGGGATGTTGGTTTCGTCTCGTTCGTTGGTAATGTGTAAATACTCCGTGCCATCCAGAGAAGGGCAGGGCAAGAGGCAAGAATTCTTAGTCCAAGGAGAGGCAAATTGGATTGTTGTTGTAGATGCTGAATGTACTACGCACATTAGCAACCACATAGTCATTTGCGAGATCTATTATTGTATTTAAATAATACTTATTGTACTTTACCCTTAGGTTTACCCACCACGACACGTGCCCTACGGGCTGCGGCTGCAAGTGTGTCATCGAGGGCAACTCGGTTTGGAAGGGAGCCAAATATGTGTGAACCACCCAACATACGGAAGCTTCAGTGTCGATATATTACTTTATAGTTTATTCGATCCATTTTGAAGACTTTATATTATAAATTACCACATAAGACTGCCCAATTTGTACATAACTAATAAATAAGTAAACACATATTTCATTTCTCATTTATTTAACAAACGCCTCAAGCGCCTCTTGTTTAAAAAACGTAATTAACAGTGCAGTGAATATTAAAAATTAAGTGATGGTAAAATTTAAAGACCTTATTTTATATATTCACCTAGGTGTTTTACTTCAGTCTCTTTGAAGCATTTGAGTAAAAAAGCTGCATTTGAATTTGTTTGGTACACATGTAAGTTTAATGGTTTAATGTAATTAAAATTATTTATAAATGGACCTTAATTTATCGGAGATACAGTTAAAATTTGAAGAAGACAGTATAAATTATGTCTCAAAATATAAGACATTTAGGTACATGGATATTGGACAATAGAATTGTTAAAAGAGTATTAATTAATTACAGTGTTAAAACTTAATCTTTGCGGAAAATTATTGTGTTTTTAAAGACAATACTTAATCCTATTTCTATTTAAGTATTTACATAAAGTGTTGAAATTATTTCGTGTTCCTTCAATTTTATTCGTATCCGAGATCACAGTTTCTACGTCTTATAAAAAATAAACAGCTTATAACTACATTTAATACACCCGAGCTAACAAAGAATAATTGATTTAACAAATACACAAAATATGATTTTCACAAACATGCAATTACTTGGTTACCTCAAAGTGTAATTGGTTTCGAACCGTTCTTATTAACAATAAATAAATAAAGAAACTGAAACAATTTGTTCCGTAATTTTCGATTCGATTTTGCTTCTGATTCACACTTACCTACTAATAAAACTATTCTCGACTCAATACTCTGTTTTTATTGTATTCAGTAAAATTCTACAATTAAAAATTCGATAAAAGCTTGTATCATTTGAGCCATAACAAATTCGATTCGATTCACAACTAGCCATTGTGTATTAGTTCCTAATTGCGCGGTATCAGCCTATTTATTAACAGAAACGAAATTTTTCTAGTCAGGATTTCAGTACTAGATGAAAAGTTTTAACAAAAATTAATTGTTATGTACTCAATAAACATAATTAACTATAATTAACTTATTTAATTTATAAATTATCATTCGGTTAAATGAATTGGTATAGCCAAAAGCAACCTTTATAAAATAATCAGGCATTTCAAACATTAAACTGCTAGAAAAGACAAATCAGACAAAATAATAATACAAACGTGCTGGCAACACCAATCAAATTGAAGGATCTTTGTCTACGCTATAGATTAAAAAGTAGATTAAAACGAGAACCAGTTGCATAACACCAATGCAAAGTATTTGCAACATCCTTTTTCCAACATACATAATCCTATGAACTTTAAGAAAATCGAACTACTTACACGTAATATATAAAATAGGCACCAATTCTTTAAGCGACTACTACTAAAATAATTTAAAATTATTAATTCCTATAAAGTCTAAAAATTCACTTGACTAGATTCTTACATTTGGACTATTTAATGTGCTGAAAGTGGACTGATTTCCGAACTATATTCTGTTCTCTAATATCGTATTAATTTATTTATATCATACGCGAAAGTATGAGCACTATGACGCTCGGAACTGATAATCGTCTTCGTAGCAAAAACCAAATGCATAAAGCGTTGTAGCGTTATGATTATGAATTACGTTTTCGCCATAACACTTATATCATATATTTACATAACATTAAAATTATTTGTACCATATGGTGTACCTATGTTGTCATCGATTTCAGGAACAGAATATTGTGTAGGTACGGGCTCTATTTTTGGCTATATCAGACTGTCTTTGTTACATCTAAGTCTACCTTTACACTATTACAAACTCATGCACGACGCAACAGGATGAACTTTGGGTTTCAAAGTCGGGTCGTTCTATTGTAGCAGCTAAAACAATAATAAACAACATTAATTAGTTATGAACTCCAGCAGCACAGCCTATCACAAAACAACACAATTACAACACAGAACACACTCAAAAAACAAATGGCAAAACTAGAGAATGTAAAAAAATGTAAGTAAGTACCTATCTAACTAGGAAATGTAATGCGATGTTTCTATCTGATACCTAAGTCCCGTCACAATGAAACAACGAAATTTTTTCTCAGAATCTTCGCAGAATCTTTTCACCTCCCCTACCCTAACTTAACGTCTACAGCTAGTAAAGACTAACAAGAAAATTTTGCATATTAGGTTTATTCTTATTTGTTTTTAATTATATTTAAAATCTAATAATGAAAATAGTTTATTAGTTAAAAACGTGACTCTAATTCGATATAATCGTTGTCGTTGAACTTATTCTTTAGGGAGTTTGTGCTATCTTACATGCGATTACGTCACTTCCATGTTCTATCCATGTTTTGCAATATTAACAGAGATTCATTGTTGCTTAGTAGACACTCTGCTAATCAATAAACAGTTTGCTACGTAAAAGACTACTATCAATCGACCCGTGTTTGTCTGATGAAAGGTGTGAGCAGTATGAACGTAATACTGTTCTTATCGTACCTCTCGAGTAGGCGTCGCTTCAGCTCCGGGGGGTAGGTGACGTAGATGTAGTGGTCGTCGTGGTCTTCGTCCAGCATCGCCTCGTCCGCCGCGAACCGCTCCGTGCGGGTCGGCGACGAATGCGTTGTCATGGAAACCGACGCGCTACCCGCTACGCTTCCTTCTTCCGAACTGGAAGTGGAATTGGATTTGTTTTGTATTTCTCATGGACAAATATAAAAGAGATGATCTAAGGCCTAAGGCACCAATATTTTGGAATTGTTATAGGTGGTAGGGCCTAGAGCTCACCCGGGGAAGTACCACCGCCCGCCACGGTACTTAGTACCATTCCTACCGTGTAATAATTGTTTTAAGAACAATTGTGTTCCGGAGCCGGAGCCGGTTACACTTTTTTAGAGGCGACCATCTCAGTTCTCAGGGGTAGCAACGCATCTGTGACCGAATTAGAACGAGACTCATTGAGTCTAGTTCTGGGTCGGTCACAGTAAGTTGTCATGGGCGGCAGCGGAAGGTGGTGCTACATGCTCGTTTGCTATCTTAATTCCATAAAAAAAACTATTAATTCGAAAATGACCGCTTGATACAGCGCCATCTTGCGGGATCCCAGAGAATCAGAAAGTAGGTACCCACCTAATTATTACAGAATGATAGAATAATTTCGTGCTGTTCCAACTTTAGCGCTTATTATTAACGTATCAATTTAAATAAGTAAACAAATAAAATTTCTGCGATTATGCGCAGCACTAAGAAAGAACATGTAATTTGAAAAATGCAGGAATACCTTATTGATCGATGGGAATACCCCGCTAATATCTGTCCAGTCTCTCTACACGTATCTGTAAACTGAACCGTCGTTACCACCTCAACTTATACCCCCTTCCCACCCCGCACTTACTCAAAAACGATCCATATGATGTAGTAGCACATGCAGAGCGCGAGCGCCAGGCCGGTGGCGATCGCCAGAAGCAGCAGCCAGGGGAAGGCGCGCGCGGCCGGCGCCATGTCCTCCCAGTACCGGTCGCAGCTCAGGTACCAGCACACGGCGCGCTGCATCTCCTTTGGAGAGGGAATACTTACTCAAACACGATCCATATGATGTAGTAGCACATGCAGAGCGCGAGCGCCAGGCCGGTGGCGAGCGCCAGCAGCAGCGGCCAGGGGAAGGCGCGCACGGCCGGCGCCGTGTCCTCCCAGTACCGGTCGCAGCTCAGGTACCAGCATACGGCGCGCTGCATCTCCTCTGGACAGGGAATAGTTTATGGATTATACACAGCGTTTTTATCTAGCAAAATACTCTGATCAAATGATCGAAGTAGCAATCCGATTAGTTTCGTTTTTGACGTCGTTTAATATACCTAAACCTGTGTGCACGATGACAAACATGAGCGCTATGGAAACTGAAGTCTTCACTAATCTCTGGTCTATACGGATCAGAAGATCTGTCAGCTCGTATAGAAATATGACCTTCAAGAAACTTCGAAAATCTAGATAGAGTGGCGGCCCTGGCACAATTTTTAGAAGGTAGGTAGGTAGCTCGGTAGTTGCGCCTTTGTAATAAAAACTTCGCATACGCTGCGCAGGTTACTTTTACCTGTTTCTGTTACGAGCTTACCTTCAAGTTCAGTAAATTGATGTTGCGTTAGATGTAACAGTAGCGTTGCTATACAGGAGTGGACGACCCGCTCGCATCGGACCTAAGAACAATAAAAACAACTTAGAATCACGACTGGAGATTAGAAATATACAATTTTACAAAAGCGTCACGTCTGTAAACATTTTAGGGCAGATTGTAATGTAGAGAGTGACTAACCTTGAGTCCCTGCAGCCTTGTGGGATCGCAGGCGGCGCGCTCGGCCTGCAGGTCGGCCAGGCGCCGCTGGCGGCTGTCGGGCGGCAGCGACGACTCCACCGTGTCCGCGTCGCACAGCTCCGCCGTTTGGTTCACGTCGCTCTCGCTCTCCTCGCGCTTTTTGTCCTCCGTGTCTGCCAACGGAAATTGTGTTACCTACTTTATTTTTATGTTTTCTTTCATCGCTGGACTTAAATATAATAGTCAAAAACTCTCCTGGTTTGCATTGATACATATAAATTGTAAATTGATTTAATTTATGAGGTACTATTAAATTAAAGTATCATGTTACACTTTACAGACTGCACTCAACACTATGAATATGAATATTTAAAATATAAATAATTTATAAAGTTTTAATCTAACAAACGCTGAAACACAACAAAAACCTCGTACATAGGTACATAAAAAGGCGATTTTACCCGCTTCCTCCGGCTCAGTCTCCTGGTCGGGTACCCGCGGGCAGTCGGGCACGGGTAGCGGCACGGGCGGCGGTACCCGCGGGCTCGCGCGGCGGCGCGACGGTATCCGCGCGACGCTGCGCGAGGCGGCCGGCGCGAGCGCCTTGCGCGCGGTTTCCGCGTCTTGCCACACCTCCACGTCGGTGCTGGGCCCCGCGCCGCCCGCCAACAACCCGTGAGCTATCAGCACTTGGCACCGCATTATGTCGCAGTATTCCGCTAGACACACCGCGTCCTCCGCCTGGATAGGACAAATGGGCTGACGGAAAATGCGGGTGACGTAGATTTTATTAATTAACATATTAATAAAATACTCGTAATGTGTAATAAAAGACGGTAATATACATACGGTATGGCAGGTACTTGAACGCATTGCGTGAGATGCGTATAGCAAATTGGTGCAATTAACATGCGTCAGGCGTTGGAGACTCTAATAATTTTGAAACAAAATGACTTAAATCTACATTAATTACAGTGTTTGGTGAAACTATCCTAAACACTTATAATGAAATAAAACGACCTTATTGACCCATTTTGTGCATGCCAAGCCACGTCAGTCAAGTGTAGGTACTAAGTGTTCTAGTTCAGACTGTGACAGTCGATTATATAATTTATGCATGAGTTATGCGATATTTTTTATATTTTATTCGTTAATTATACTAACTTTATTATACAACTTAATAAACAAGGAAGTTAAACTACTTACACTACAATTCATACTAATGTTGCAAAGGCGATCATATGACTAAATGGTGATTTCTGTCAGATAACCTTTGGGAAAATACTGAACATAAAGGTAGATAAATCAAAAGATATTGGTAGGATTTTACACTAAGACCAATGGTATCAAAACAAGAAGACATGAGTGTACCTACACTGAGATGGACTTAATTCTTAGGTTCAAACCGTTCAAGTAGGGAGCTAAATGTGTGTAGGTATCTATTTGTGTGAGTGTGAATGTATGTGTGTGTGTGTGTGTGTATGTGTACCGATTTTGTTTATTAAATTCTTACCTTATTAATCTGGTTCTTGTGTCGCTGATCGAAATGTGTATCTAGATGCCGCTCCTCGTAGAAGGACTTGCCGCAAAACGCACACGTCCACTGAGAGGAGCGGTGTTGCAACTTGGCCGCGTGTTGCGGCGCGAAAATGTCTCTCGCTGGGTGAAACGGGCATTCTAGCGGTAATTTTACCTAGAAGTTTAATCAAAACAAAAAATAAATGTTATTATTTTGATATAGATTGAGAAGCTTAGGCTCGCCGATGATAAATCAGTCAATTTGAACAAACTATATTATTAAGCTAAATAATAAAAGCAAATGTTTGTTTTACTCAAAATCATAATGGGTCCCCGAGACGATCAAGCGCACTGGACAAGTCTACGTGATTGAAGCGAATATTGATCGTTTACGGCGTTGACTTGACGCATTCCTTCAAGCGATCTACGGCTTGACCAGTATTGACAGAAATTTTGATTGACGCCGCTTGATGCACCTACGCTTGATGCGACTTGACAGGACTTGACAAGCTTTTTTCACTAGCCGCCGAAACTTCGAAGATGGCGGACATGGCGGATGACGAAAACTACCGAGCGCGATTTTGTGCTATTGCTAATATCCCTTTACAGGGATTATCCTGTACTTTGGAAAATTAAAAGTAAGGAGTATGCTGACAAAAATAAACCTATAAAAATACCCCATCGCCTCTTTCTTGTTTTTTTTTCTTAATAGATACCGCTAGAGTTATAGCAAGGAATGCCATATCTGCGTTAGAAACCATTTTTGTTTTTGCGACCACAACTTTCATGGGCACAGGGCTGCATGCGACTAAGGCACACGCACTTGACGGGACTTGATGGCACCTTCAATAGGTGTCAAGTCCCTCGTCAAGTGAAACCGTCAATCACGTGAGACTTGTCCAGTGCGCTTGATCGTCTCGGGGACCCATTACATAGCCTATGTTTTAAATTTTAACCATCTTAAAAAATGGAAGTTCGCAATACGACTATTATTTATTTGAGTCACCTTTACCTACTTATCGCTGTTGAAGTAGGTTTTTTTTGTAAAAAGTTGTTTTTAACAACTAGTTAAAAATAATAATTACCTGAAATCTCTCAAGAACTGGTAACCATTTGTTCTGTATGACTTTTCTTACGATTTTGGAGTTGTCACGAGAGCAGGTGATCTTGAAGACGGAAGGTCCCGGCCACGGGATCAGTGTAAGGAAAAGTAGGGCCAGGACCTGTAACAATTAAAGTTCATAATAGAAAAAAAGTCTAAACTCTTTCTTTCACTCCTTCTTTATTTTACCTACCTATTAGTAAAAAAAATCAAGATGACTCATATAGGGGAGTTTTTCATCTCGCTGTTTAAATGTGGAAGCATATTTCTCGAATTATTTTATCCAAAATAAACCAAGTGATCTCGGCTTAATGTACAACACCATGACCTTGAACTTTTAACTTCATGAATAGAGCATACAATTACCTAGATGCAACGTAAATAATAAATAATATGTACTTAGCTATCAAAAACTTAGATTTCCAATGGAGCAGAAGCTGGCAGTTTAACAAATTATACACGCGTGATGCACTGCTTGATAGAAAGCGGCCATGGTCAACCTTTTGCCTCCAGGGGCACCAATCAAACTTCCGACTACCACTGACGTCATCACTGACAACACTAGTAGGTAAAGTGCACGCAATAGTGTCCTATGTGGGGTGGTTTTGTACTTAGATATGTTTTATATATATCGTTAATCGTTATTTGATTGTAGATAAAACGTATTTACCGTGTTTAACTAAGTACTGCGTACCTAGGTAATACAAAAGATAAAGGAATGCCTGGCAACGCGCATTTTCATATGAATATTAGGTAAATGGCAAAACGGTTAATGCCATGTCTTCAACACCGATGTTTAGGTACTAAGTTGAGTTAATTAGCTGTAATGTGCATTGATAACTTCATCAAGAAAACTTACACAGTGCCAACTTTAGGCCAAAGATTTAGAAACAAAACTTAAGAGTCACAGTCACGATGTAGAGTCTGTTTATCTTGACAACACACATTTAAATAACTAGTTGAAATTTATTGAAACCTTTTTATTTTTCAGGATTTTAAATAATTATATTTTAATAACAAGTAACGGAACATCCACAACGGTGCAAGAAATTGGTTTAGGTTATGCTTATGTTATTTTATTATCGATTTTTCCGCACGCACTCCTAACCAAAATACATCAAAGACGCTTACCTCGAGGGAGAACGATGTGGTCCTCATTCATATCTTTTGATCGACGAATGGTCAAGAAAATGTATCTGACTGCACAGTTTACTGATGTAGTGTTATCAGCGTTAGTTTATTGAGGAAAAATAATACACCGAGGGGTCTGTCACTAGCGCGCATGCGTCTTGCTGGCCCGCTACCGGCGCGACGACCCCCGGACCAATATGCGTTATTAATAAATTTATTTCATTCAATAGTATAGCGTGTGGGGCGGTATAATGTAATGGGACGCTCATAGTCGAAGTTCACATGGGAGTTGACTCACCTGATCAATATTGTTAGTTATATCACATAAATACAAGCCAGGCAGTAGGTACTAAGCGGGACGGTGACCTACGTTGGTAATATAGATGTCACATGGCTCTTCTGATCCTTTTGTCCATAATTGGCGTCAGTTCACAATGGATAACGGCCCACTAGCCCACTACAAAACACGGTGCTACGGTCAAGGACTCAAGGGGTTAATGGCCAACCTCAGAGTCGCAAGATTTTACACTGTGCAAAGTCCCAGAATATAACATAAAGACTTATAGCTACCGGCTACGCGCGCCTTCCGAAGCATGCTAGCTTAAGAAAAATTTTCACTAGTTCATCATGATGGTTGATCCACCATCCTCCTTCCCATTTCACCTATTGCTGACTCGAACCGTGGAGCGACATGCGCCGTTGAGTAATTTGTTTGTTTCGTGTATCTATTTATTTATATGTAAAGATATAGAAAAGAAAACAAAGCTTATTTCCATTCATAGATCACATGCATACATACATAATATGATTTTTGGCTGCAACCCATTAATGGCCCACTATTGAGCACAGGTCTGTCCTCATTATTGAGGAGGCTTAGGGCGCATTCAAGTAGAACGCTGGTTACCGGCGCCGATCTGCCAGCGCTTATCGGTACTGGTCCGTTGACATAACCTCGGTCGTGTGACAGGTCGGAACTCGTCGGCGCTTATCAGCGCTTATCGGCGCTGGTTCGGCACAAAGTATAGAGACTACCTGCGCCGACTACCTGCGCGGATAAGCGCCGATAAGCGCTGGCAGATCGGCGCCGGTAACCAGCGTTCTACTTGAATGCGCCCTTAGAGCATACCTACTCCACTACGCTGCTCCACTGCGGATTAGTGGAGGGGTTAGTGGCCAACCTAGTATCGGAAATTTTAAAGCCGTCCAAAGGCCTTCCGACTGTTATCTATCGAAACCAAACGGGACCGACGGCTTTAAGTGCCCTCCGAAGCATGGAAGCGCTCAAGCAATTTTGGCACTAGCGGTCACCCATCCAATTACCGACTGCACCAGCAGTTGCTTAACTTTGCCGACCACTTGGGATCGACGTAAGCCACCGGGCTATGAGCACTTCCGTGCACATACATTTATAAAATAGTGCGACATAAATTGCACATAAAAATGAAGTATTATCAAAGGTATGTTATCTAGACACGCGTTAGCGTGTCAAGCCAAGTTCAGCTAACGTAACTGGCGTGCAGCAACGTGTGTAATATTTATTACAGGAACGATTTGTAGCCCTTTTGACCACATTGTAACTCAAAAACTATTTGACTTAACATATATTATATGTCCTTTGCTAATATACTGAGACTTATAAGATAGACCAACCGGTTGTACTTACTGGCCAAACGGTTATTTAGATATTACCTATCGTCCGAAAGTGGTTATATCGTAATTTCTACTTATGTCTACCTTTGTATGTACTTAACTCGGGTTAGCTTACATTCGTGCGAATCTATGTCAAGTACATACACGAATTGCCACACTTTGACATCTAGTAATAGGTCCCACAAAATTCTCAAAAACTTCCCATAACCATTTGCAAAGGTACGTCCTACACTTGGAGTTTAGAGTATTCGCGCGCGCGAATGTGAGTGAGCACCATAAGAATCAGCAAGCAAAATTGACTGCAGCCGGTCATTACTTATTTGGATTTTAATGTTTTGACGTGAATTTAAACGAGCGGAATACCGTCCTTATATTTTTATTAAAAAATATTGGTTTTAGTACGTCTAACTAGTCGACTTTTATATTTATTAAAGAAATACAAATTTTCAATCTGTCCACTTTAAGTAAATTGAGCTTACCAAGTTTTTGACTTTGTTGGACACTGTAGGTATACTTATTGTTAGGAATATTATTACATAAGTACTTGTACATAAACAATCATACACCCGCCCAAAATATCATATCACATTGTATAGCTGGGGAGCCCAAGAGGGGATTTTTGTACTTACTCGAGCGCGTCAGATTAAGGTACAGGAGGTATCTGGCACCCAGTTAAGTAGCTCCACCAAATATGAGCCCCATATATGAGGCCGCGCCTCAAGAATAAAGGATCAGATTAGTAAAAAAAAATTGATCATCAGACATTCTCGAGCGCGTCAGATTAAGGTACGGTGAGTTAATTACATGCTAAAAAGTGTGTATTCCACTAATCTGACAATTTGAGAATGACGCAATGAAAGGGGAGGGCTACAAAGTTGTTAAAAAAAAACGCCATCTTGACATTCTCGAGCGTGGCTAATTTTTTATTTATTTTGAAGGAAATGATTCAAGGATAACGAAAAATATATAATCTGACGATTTATAAGAGCCGAAATAACAAAAATTCGTCATTAAAGTTTAATGTTCAAAATCGATAAGTAGAGATAAATCAAAAAGTACCCTTCAGATTTCGCTCAAATTTATACGAAAACATACGACGAGCTTTCGATTAAAAAAAAGGATGAAAGGATGAAAATTTAAATTCTCAGTAAAAAGTTATGAGGTAGCGACCATAAACACACATTATTAAAAATAACTCAAAAACTGCCCATTAGAGGTTGCTCAAATTTATACAATATCACAAGACAAGCACCAGCTTCCGAATAAAAAAAAATTATAAAAATCGGAATACCCAGTCAAAAGTTATGAGGCAACTACCATAAATTCAATACACATTATTATGATTATGAATAACTCAAAAACTATCTTGAAGAAACGTCAAATTAAACGAAAGGTTAATCTCACAAGGAGGTTTTTAACCAACCTTCGGGAGAGTTTAAATAATTTAAACTGGACTTGATCGATTATCTACCGTTGATCTTAAGAAAATATAATTCGTGACTAAACTCTGAAGCATAGTTTAAACTATGATTGATATTACGGCCCTTATATTATGTAAATACAAGTATTCTACTTAAAAACATACACTTTTTTATTTGCATGCTATTTCCTGAGCTTTTCTATTAATTAAGTTCAATGATTTAATTTTTTTTTTGGCAGATTAGGGAAATCCCTCTAGATAATCGTCAGATTAAGAGACAGCAAGTCTAGGACATAAAGATGAACCATATATATCTTAATCTGACGCGCTTGAGTATTTCAAAATGGCGATTTTTTTTTGCATATTAGTATAATGACTGCGAGTTTGGGTCACATCCAAATCGTCAGATTATTGAATTAGAGCTTTTTTTTGGTGCACTTAACACCCCCTTAGAAAATCTGACGCGCTCGATTAAATTTTTTTTTTTTTCATTTTCAACCCTTACGTACGATCACCCCCACCATGCAAACGGTCAGATTAACATACATACATTATTAAAAATACGTAGGCCATTGATGGTATCAATATCTGACGCGCTCGAGTATGTCCATGCGGCAGTTTTTTTTTACATATTTAAAGATCTATAGCCGCTTCCCCCACCGATGAAAAGGTATACATTATATAACATTTTTTTCTCCTTATCATCTAACCTTTGCAACCCAATAGGTCTCTATGACGCTCGAGCAAGTACACATTTAGCATCGTCGGCTCCCGTACCAAAAGGATTATTCTAAATAGAACGATGTAACTAAATCGAACAAATAACAGTGCATTTAGTGCTTTTAAAAACTCGGGTCAGATTACAGCAGGCTGTTATGTATTTCAGCTATCAGGAAAGAAATATTTAGACTGATTGTAAGCCGATAGTTTGAAAACTGTGCATTTCATTTTCCTGTACAAACGAAGCCAATTAGCGGACTAAAACAAGTTGGTACTTGATCGACAAGTAATGTAACATACCAACCTAAAATTTCACTAATTTTCAATTTATTAATTCCATGTTGTTTGATAAAATTATGATGTTTTATTGATCTTTGCTTATACATATGAACAAAACGGCATAGATATACAAAGGGCCAAATTACATTCCATGTCTATTACTGGTTGGTACCAAGGTAACTCAAAGGTGTGTGAAGTCCGCCATTCGGCACTTGGCCAGAGTGGTGGATCACGGATAACCTTCTCAGTCTCAGAAGAGATCCATGCGAAGTGATGATGATGACCAAGGTTTTGTTAATTAACATTAAATTTATCATTTTGTTTACGTGATAATGCCGCAGTTTGTTCTCTTTGGGTTCATGTTCATGTGCTAATATCCCAAAAACCAAACAATTTTTTCTTAATAAGTATTTTATAATAGTACCTACTTAATTAAAATGCTGTGATCATCATCATCATCGTCATCTCAACCCATCATGGCCCACTATTGAGCACGGGTCTTTTCTCAAAATGAGAAGGTTAAGGCCATAGTCCACCACGCTGGCCAAGTGCGGATTGGCGGACTTCACACACCTTTGAGTTCTGCGAACTCTCATGCAGGTTTCCTCACGATGTTTTCCTTCACTGTTTGTAGCAAGTGACATTTAATAAAAACGCACATAACTCCGAAAACTCAGAGGTGCGTGCCCTGGAATTCGAACCCGGGCCCTCCGAATAGGAGGCCGAATTCTTAACCACTAGGCTATCACCGCTACATGCTGTGATACTGGTCGTCAATAAACTTAAGATGTGTCAAAACCAATAATAGTGCGATCATAATCACGTAAAATATCCTCATATATCGTGTAAAGCTGTAAAGTTAGACTACTTAACTCGTGTTCTAACTCCCCTAATTGGACTAACCCATCCTCTACTTCAGTCGCCCCGATTATGGACATTATGGTATTGTTACTCCTCGCTAAAACAACTTCATTGCGTGTTTTCATAGTTCGATTTGAACTTGTTTAATTTAAATTAGAATTAAAATTTACGCTATCCACTTTTCGTATTTACATTTTAAGATTATTTCTCTTTTACCAAAATTGCGCTACCACTGCTTCGTTTAATATGCTGTTGTATAATTATAATTATAACAGGAAAATAATTATTTTAATAATAACTGCGTGGTAGCAAGCGTGACTCGCACCACTCCTGCGCTCCGCCTGACACTATTCAAACTGAAAAACGGCGATTTCACGCCAAGTGCGACCAATTTTTCCACATTAACATAGCACTGTTATCCCATGTTTTAATCATTAATCACCTATATTATGCGTTTGATAATACTTTTCTTTGTTATTGTTTCTGAATTATATACTTATAGTTACTTTGTATTCTGTGCCATTTATAGTAAGAAATATTAATGATTTTCTTTCTTTCTTTCTTTCTAAGGAAAATTTACTTAAGGCTTTTTAAATTCTCGCCGTCAATCTACTATTAACCTTTATAACTGAGGCGGAAAGCTATCATTTGTGTGGGTTGCCATTAAAACGAATTCAATATCGGACACCAACGGAGTAGGTACATTTAGTCCGATAGATAGTGTAGAGACCTCGCCAGTTCTCACAGAACTATCTAGTCTAGAATGTCGAAATGTGACTATTTATCGATGATGGTTTCGACTCATTGTCGAAGGGTGTTTTCGTAGGGTAATTGCATCTGCATTGATTCTCCAAGTTCCATCGCACTGTGCAAAAAGGGTCATTTTTGTTCCATGTTCTGAGGTACAATTAATGCAAACATGAATTTTTATAATTTTTTACTTACCTCGCTATTAGCGGGTAAATTCGTTTTGATAACAATCCCTATCGTATCAATTCAAATGGCGTACACTACGCACTCTTTACACGTCACCGCGGTGTGAAGTACACAGCCCGAGCTGACTCCACATCAACAATGCTCAGGTTTGTGTCCAAATCCACACATCTTTTGTCTAACTCAACAAAGTTCCTATACAGCTATACACCGTTCGCGTTCGATACGGAATTCGTTTTAATGACAACCCAACTAAATACCAGCTTTCCGTCCCTGTGATTAAGGTTCATAGTAGATTGACGGCGAGAATGTAAAATGCCTTAAGTAAATTTTGCTTACACGCTAAATTGAACTGTGAACCTGTGCGCCACGGTCTCCTTTACCGAAAAAGTACAGGCCGTTTTTCCTGCCATGCCGCTTTCATCTAGGTACCTTTATTATGTAGGTATTTGAAGGACTCTTGTCACAGTTAATATTCTAAACGGCATGTATGTTTAAAATATATGACAAGATACCTGACCGTATTTCGATCGTGCCATGGATGCATTGGATCGTGCTATGGGGCGGCCACCATTGTGGGATGCTACCGCGTAGTTACACTGGCTTCATTCCATATATTATAGTAGGTACCTACATATCTATAGCTACCTGCGCTAGATACGTCAGAAGAAATAAACACTTGAATTACGCAATAATTATATTATGATAATGCTTGTCAAGTTCCGTGGAGGTCTTGACTTGATACCTACTCATGATCTTTTTGTTCATGTAACCAAAATAATAAAGTTTAAGATTTTATTGTCTCAAAGCTGCTGGCTAATGGCTAATTAATCAATACGAGCAGCTGTTATTGAAGCAAATTCCAAAAAAATAGTTTTAATTAGCCAATTATTTTCCACTTGATCTTGAACAAAAACTAGGTAAGTATTAAGCAAGATTTTTTAAATTTATTATTTATCGTTTAATTTCTATTAAAACCTAAAAAAATTAATATGGAGATAGGTACAATCTTTATCAGGCAAATGAGTAGGTACCTACTTTATTAAAACTTAAAAATAAAGTAACGAAATTCAATTTATAACTGCTATTAGAGCAAGTTAAAAACAATGAAGTTCCTACAGATGGAAATAGTTGATTTTATTACGAACACACTTATACAGAAAAGTACAGACGGTTTTACAATAAATAACATATCTACCTCATTTGGCGCTCTATTGAATAAAGTTCTAGAAATACAGAGAAAATAAGAAGCTCGAGTCAAGTCGAGATCTGGAGAGGCTGCGGCGGTGGCCAGCAGTGCGCATGCCCAGAGCCCAGCATCTTGTAGCGCCCGATCTCCGCGCAGTCTCCTCCCCGCCATGCATCGGGACTGCACACTCCTTTACAATGAACCACAATAAGCTTCTTACATTGTATCATTATACAACATCCAGTATTTAGGTCGTACGTAAAATTTGGCCCAATCAATGTTTTTATTCGCGCGCAATGATATCTAAATATGCATGTGATCGGCTCAGTGACATTTTATGGTGTTAATGACTATCAAGTTTTTTATATTTGTGCGCTGTGCAAGTTATGTGATCTGTTTGTGACTCCTGCATTTTAATTTTTATTCGATGGTATTTGAAAATATGTAAACAATAGGTAAGTGAAACATGTTGAATAGCTATTTGCTTGTAACATGCGAATAAATAAAATAAGTATTAAATAATTGTAATAAAAAGTCAAATAATTACATACCCACAGCATTTTATTGCTAAATGTAGAGTACCTACATTAATGTGTAGGTATCTACCTGTAATTTAAATTACAAAATATTTTTAAAGATTAAAGCATAAACAACGTTAAAATAAGTCACGCTTAATTTATGATCTTTTAAATGCGCTTATATCTACAGACATAAGCAGGCAGGTCTTAAATTGTGAAACAAATTCATGCAATGCGTATGTTACAAATAAAAACTCACTGTTACTATTAACCTACCTAGACACAAAGAATACCTACATCATTTAGTAATTTTAATTATTTATGTATTATTTACAGAATGGTAAACGCCGTGAAAATTAATCTCCATGGGTCCGAATGGCATCGTCCTTCGATGCCCTCCTACATCCGTATACGAAACGTATTTCTGGTTGCAAGCCTGTTAGCAGTGAGTTGTCTTCTAGTTTTTTTAATGGACTGCTCCTACGTCTTGAATATAAACAATGAGGGGACTGGTTCCTCCGGGCTACCGCGCAACTGCAGCACTGTAAACCTCGACGACAGTTTCACAATCAGAACTCAAGGCTGCACCATCCCTGGACTTCAACCTTTTGATAAACATGTCAAAAAATTCATAGAACAACCGAAAAATTACCAGCTTTGTCATAAAAGTAATTTTTCCTTGCTGGAGAATAATGAGACGCATATATGGATCAAATATGAGAATTTACAGGATTATGGACTACCCAAGGATACGAACATCACCTGTTGCTACAAACCATTTTATCGACCTTTGTCTATCGTAGATATATCTTCCATAGACGTCGACAATAGAGTCAAATATATTGAATGCGCTGAATTTTCGGATTACATTGAAGTCATTAACGAGTTTGTAAGAGTTTCTTGTCGAAATGATGATAACAAATTAATTCATGAAGAGTTTTTTCTATTTGCACCAAAAAAACCTAATACATTTAACAGAGACGATGGAATTGAAATACCCTCTAACCAAACTAGTTATAACGTTATTATTATGGGTGTGGATGCTATTTCAAGGCTGAATTTTTACAGAACCATGCCGAAGACATTGGCATATTTGCAGAACAAAGACGCGATAGAATTGTTCGGATATAATAAGGTCGGTGACAACACTTTTCCCAATTTAACACCAATGCTTCTTGGTATGAAAGATACTGATCTAAAAAGAATATGTCTACCCAACTCTCGAGCTACATTTGACAATTGTCCCTTCATCTGGAATTTATTCAAGGATGCAGGTTTCTATACCGCTCTTGGAGAAGACAGCGCAAGCCTGGGTACATTTAATTTCGAAAAATTTGGCTTTAGCGGCACACCCACCGACTACTACCTTCATACGTTCATGCACGAAGCTGAAAAACATGCTGGTAACAATAAAGACTTTAATTCTTATATTTGCATGGGAAACAAATATTTTTACCAGGTACTATTAGACTACATCGAAAGCTTGTCTTTGACGCTGAAGTCTTCCAAACTTTTCGGATTTTTCTGGGAAGTTACGATGAGTCATGATTATTTGAACTACCCGATGATAATGGACAATAGTTACCTTAGGTTCTTTAAAAACCTAGATAGGACAAAATACTTAGACAATACAATTATCATATTCCTGAGCGACCACGGCATACGATGGGGTGACATACGTTTCACGAAGCAAGGCCGCTTGGAGGAGCGTTTGCCATTAGCCTTCATACTTTTACCGCAGAACTTCCAACGAGATTATGCATTAGCTTATAGAAATATAAAATCAAATATGCGACGTTTAACAACGCCGTTTGATGTATACGCAACTTTATACGACCTCGTTAACCTCAGCTCGTTAAAAAATGAAAATATTAAACGACGTAGACACAAGGCATACGCTAAGGATAGAGGTATTAGTTTGTTTTTGCCCATACCTAGGAATCGCACTTGCAAATCCGCGGGCATCGACGACCACTGGTGTACGTGTTATAGAGGGAACAAGATATCGACAAGCAACGTGGAGGCGCGCAAGGCCGCATTATATCTCGTCAGCAAGTTGAACTCGATGGTACGTAAGCACCCTCGTTGTGCGCGGTTGTCGCTGGCCAATTTGCTGGAAGCTACTGAGATGGAAGTCGGCACGCCGGGCGAGAAGGAAGTGGGCTGGCGCGAGCTGATGATAGTGGTGCGGACCAACCCCGGCAACGGCGTCTTCGAAGCGACCCTCCGCCACGACAACCATGACTGGAGCCTGGCGGGTTCCGTCAGCCGTCTCAACCTGTATGGCAATCAAAGTCATTGCATACACAACTATCGACTCAAACTGTACTGCTATTGTCGATAAGCGCGGAACATCATAATGCATAATCTGTGATATTCAAAAATGCATGTGAGACTTTTTTTACTTATTATTATTGAGGCAGCGTTTGTAGATTAGATACCATAGGTATATTAATGTTAATGTAAAGTGTTGCTCAATACTGCAAAATGTTTATGAAACTTCTTCTGGCCTAATTAGATTTCCGTCTTCAGTGGTAACGACGCTCGCTACGTTAGATATTGTTGTTAATAGTGTAGATGATAAATAGATTAGGGAAGAAGTAGTTCACCAGAAGTTTATTAGATGCACATTAATAAGGGCAACTCATTACGATATAATACAGGAACAATACATTTTATCTTAAGTTATAATTTAAAAATAAGTACCTAAATTGATATTATGAGAAGCTGGAACTTACTTTTGTAATAGGAATTACAAAAGTAAGTTCCTAATCATAGATCATCTTATCCTCCTGGAAAAAGTGAAGTTTTAGACCATTTTGGTGAAAAATTTTGTCCTGACTGAATGATACCCCTGATTCAATATAAAAAAACAGGATGATAATGTTTTGTGTTTCTAAACACAACAGTTGTAAATATTAAATAGAGCTTTTGATTAATTCTGCGGTGTCATGTACAACTTACCACACTCTGGCCTAGTAGGAATTCATGATCATTCTTTCTACAAACATGATGCCATAAAAATCCTAGCTCGTGAAAAAAAATCCTTGTTTTATCCGGGAGTTTAATAATTCATGGTTACCCCTATACCTGAATTTTTCGTCTTAAAAATTTGTACCTAGGTAAATAAAATTACATATCCTTGATCCTTGTATAACTCAACATATTATTATGAGAACATATCATATTTAATGCTGATTTTCTTGAGGAAATCAGTTTTTTATTGTAAACTAGTGACTTCTCCTCCACTTTAATTCGAGAAACATGATTCTTGTGTCCATAAGAAGTAGCCGCACGTGTTGGAAGTTATTTCTGGTTTTACTCGGTGTATAATAAATTCATGGTCGCCCCTACCTACACCTAAATCATTCCTAGTAAATTTCTAATCTGTTTTAAAAACCTCTGCCGTAGTTGTAGGAAAGTTGGAACTATCGCGACCACGCTGTGATCTGTCGTGTAATGTCTATGTTGGATTTTTGCCATTTATGATTTAGGAATGGTAACCATAAACACTTAACAGTAACAGCAATCATTATGTGTGTATGTGAGCAACCAGTGTATTAGATGCTATAAAAACGTCAAGAAATTATATTTGTAATTCAAAACTGACGTAATGAAATACTATGCAAATGTGTTAACGTAATTAGTCTTAGGTACTTGTAATAACAATTAACACAATAGAGAAATAATAGTACCTCAAAATTGCGGAAACATCTGCCGATTTCGATACCCATAAGACGTATGTATAGGTAGGTATCCCTGGGTCGTTACAATAACGTTAAATCAAATGATATTGTTATTGTTGATCCAATGGTGGCCTGACGAGGAGCGGAAGGGGCTGCTCGGATCTCGGGCCCTGTGGGGGCCTCCAATACCTCTGTTGAATATGTTCCCTTACCAATAGCAAAGAACCTACACATAACTTAAAAAAAATATTAATATGCTTATTCAAATCGATTGTCAATTTTACTTGAATTGTAACTGAATCAGCATAGTTACACCGTTTTTACCTCTACAGCTCTACACATACGAGTACAAATGTGAAATTAATAAAAATCTTTTTGTTTTTGTATTATCTGGAATTAACATTACCTATGTATGTATATTGTATAGGTAGACAACTAAGTATTCTAAAATGATGTAGGTACCTACCTACCGACAAATCCTACAATTAAGAATTTTGTATCGTGAAGTAAAATGAAATCAACTTTGTATTTGCTGCCCCAGGCCTCTGGCGGACTTGATTCGCCACTGAATGATCATCAACCAACCTACCTACCAGCTCAAATTCTGCTCAAGTCCGAAATGTTAATGATAGAGATTAATTTTTGGTTATTGTGAATGTTTTATTTTGCATATCAACAATAATCGATTTCCATTATGTAGTGTCAGTGTTATATTGCTGGTAGATTAAGTTTTGCAGAAATATCTGTGTTTAATCGTTATACGTTTAGATACCATAAGAGAAATATTTTTTAATGTTATACTCGTAGTATCGGGAAATCCCTTTGATACATACCTACCTACCAACTTGGTTACTTACGAGTTGAATATTGTAAGGTACAAATGCATAATATGGGCACCGGAAAAATATTTGGAAATTTTAATTGAATAGGTACCTACTTAAGTACCTAATAACTGTAATCAAGTCACACATATCGTATTTTATGAAGTTATTATTTGGTACATATTATAAGACCATAATACCTACATATTGTAATCAGTATACTAGCTTACTATCTGTTTTTGTCACAATCACAATAGTCGAGATATTTTGTAGAATTTAATTTAATTAAGAAAATAAATAAGAATGAATACAACGTATCATATTACAACGTGCAAAATTAGAAATTTATCAAAATTACTTAATTAAATAAATATATATTTTAAAAACATGCCATGGTTTGTTTTCTTCATAAATATTAAAATATTTCTTTTTAATTATATTTGCAATATCCCCTAAAAGTCATGATATGTATGTAATTAATGAAGTCAAAAATAACAATATCAAGAAAGTTCATCATTTGCAACCAACTTAGTTGAGAGCATACAAGAGACTACATTTTTATAAAAAACAAAAACCTGAACCTGAAAATGATGGACGTTCAAAACCTGCATAAAATTTTGTCAATACTTAATACCTACTTAATTTAATTAAATAATAATTTATTTTCAGCACATGCCAAGACTTGAAAAATAAAAGTTACTCCAAAGCTAATTTCGTTTCAAGACTAAACCGATCGCAATATCTGTTCTTGCTCACAACTATATTTGGCGCGAGCTTTCTGATGCTTTATCCTAAATATTACATAGAAAAAAAAGATTTTGGAAGCAAGAAAGATCTAGTAGATTTGAAGTTGTATAAACATGATATGAATTCTTTCGATGATAGATTTTTTACTATTTACACAGAGGGTTGTCGCATACCTGGATTTAAACCTTTGAATAAAGCTATTGAACAATATGTATTTCACCCTACAGTAAAACCGTGTCGTAACTCAACTTTCCCCCTACTGGATAATAATAGGACCCATATTTGGATAAGAGAAAATAATAGACGGTATTATGGAAAACAATCTAAAAGTATAAATTGTTGTTACATGTCATTTTATAGACCGGCTATAGTTGATGTAACTTCGCACAGAGTGGATGATCGTGTGCAATACAATGATTGTATCTCGTTTTCTAAAAATATTAAAGTTAACAATGAATTTGTTAAGGTGGAATGTATGAGCAACAGTACAGTCATTTATAAACAATACTTTGCTTTTGTACCAAAGAAAAAAAAATCGCATCAAGACACACAGGAGATAGCGAAAAGTAAGTTCACCTATAACATTTTAGTGTTAGGCATTGATGCCGTTTCGAGACTCAACTTTCAAAGATCAATGCCCAAAACGCTTCAGTTTTTGAAAAATAAAGGTGCCATAGAGTTACTAGGCTATAATAAAGTTGGTGATAATACCTTTCCAAATGTCATACCTATGCTGCTTGGTATTAGAGTTTCAGAGTTAAGAAAAACGTGTCTTCCCAACCCATCGTCTACTTTTGATAACTGCCCTTTTATTTGGGAATGGTTTAAGCAAGCCGGTTACTACACGGCACTTGGCGAAGATACTTCCAGCCTTGGAACATTTAATTATTTAAAGCCAGGCTTCATTGGAACTCCGACAGATTATTATTTACACACGTTTATGAACGAAGCTGAAAAGAATGTCGGTAATAACAAAGACTTCAATTCATTTTTATGTATGAATGAAAAGCCCTTTTACAAAGTTTTATTGGACTACATTGAAAATCTTGCTGATACGCTAAAATTTTCAAAATTATTTGGATTTTTTTGGGAAGTAACGATGAGCCACGACTACCTTAACTATCCGATGATTGTGGACAGCGACTATGAAAATTTTCTAAATAAATTACATTTCTCAAAATACCTGGAAAAAACTATTATATTTTTAGTAAGTGATCATGGATTAAGATGGGGAGAAATGAGATTTACTACACAGGGCAGATTGGAAGAAAGATTGCCCTTTGTGTATATACTGGTTCCCCAATCTTTTCGTCAAACATACAGTAAAGCCTACAAAAACCTTGAATTAAACCGTAGACGACTCACTACACCCTTTGACATACATGCTACATTAAATGATTTGTTAGATTTAGACAATATTAAAAATGAACAAATCGAAGCTCGTAAAGTCAGACCTTACGGGCAAAATAGAAGTATTAGTTTATTTTTACCAGTACCGAGTAATCGTACCTGTGAAATGGCAGAGATAGAAGATCAATGGTGCACTTGTCAACTTAGTTATAAAATACCCGTGGATAGCGAAGAAGCTTTAAACGCTACAGAGCATATGTTGCGCCATATAAATAATCTACTGATTGGATATAGCCAATGTGCTGCTTTACGTCTAGTTGAAATAATTGATGCATTGGAAATAAGGTTGAGAACATTTGCCCAAGACAGTGTAAGCTGGAGAGAATACATGGTTGTGATGCGCACAGAACCTGGTAACGCGATATTCGAAGGCACGCTGCGTTATAAGGATGACTGGTCCCTCGCCGGTACAGTCAGTCGACTCAATCTTTACGGGGATCAAAGTCGTTGCATCTCTAACAGCCAGCTGAAGTTATACTGTTTTTGCGTCTAGTCCAACGTATGCGTTGAAGATGAGTAAGTACAAATTTTAAAAAGTTTCCTTTGAAATAAAAGGTGATAATAATAAAACGATTTCTGTGAAATGATACTGTTGTGTAAGTAAAATTAGAATATTAAGTTGTACCTAATTAAGTAGATAACTGAAACCTTTATAATATCCATATTATTTATGAAATAAATGAAGTTTCAAGTACTACTTACCTACATAAGGATATTATAAAAATAAATACCTAAATATGAGAAACAACCTGTGATCTACATATTATAATAAATACAAAGGTAATCACGAGCGGCTGCTTGGCGCCTTAGAGTTAGACTGCCGTGTAGAATTCTAATATTGAATCCCATTCAGTAATTAGAAATCTACACGGCGCGGCGATAGATAATCTATCAGGTAAAGGTTCCACATGAAATGCCGTCAACGTTTTTAAACAGAGGTCAGCAATCTCAGGACTGTCTGGCCGCCGCCATTATCTCATCCGTCGTCCAGTGAATGCACTATGAATAACAAAGAAATAAAGATCATTTTGTTGAATATTTTATGTTATTTAATTTTGGTGTTGTCTGAGGTTCTGCGCCGGAAGTGGAACCGGGGATCTTTAACGGTGTGGTCACCATCAAGCTACCTAAACACTAAAAATACCTATTCCTATAATTTTCCTTCAATACCGGTATGGATGCGATTAAGAAAATTGTTTAGCAAACATCGACTGTGTGAACACGTAATTTAACAACAAGCTCAAACCTGATAGCAAGCACTGCATATTAGTAAAACATAACGTTTCCCAGGCAGCAAAGTGTAGTATTTACTCGTATTTGACTGTATTAATTCTAACACGAGAAACATGTTGGAGTACCCTCCTAGCTTCTTCAATTAGTTACAAGCATCTCTGGTTAGAAGGAGGTTCCGTGCAGTGTAGTGGACTGTGAATAGGTTGGACCCAAGATTTTAAAGAAAATTATGACAAAACATGGTAAAAATATTACACGGCTATTCATTATTTCATTTACTTTAGCTTCACATAACGTATTCACAAGCACTAAGGAATCTGTTCTTCAGAAATATCAAATTTCAACTGAAGGATGTAAAATTCCAGCATTTCCAATATTCAGTAACGACATTAAAATGTTGATGAGCCCCGCAAAAAAATTAAATTGTTCTGAAAATATACATCTACTTGAGTCTAATGCTTCCCATATTTGGATTATCGAAGACTCTTTAGATTTTTATAATGTGTTTAATCAAAATGATTTTTACTGCTGCTACAGGAATTTTTATGCCGCCCAGTATATTGCAGAAATAAAATATGGAACTTGTATTGAATTTACAAAAGATATACGAGCACAAAATGAATTTGTAAGAGTGGAATGTTTTTACTTAGACGATAAAATATATGATGATTTTTTTCTATTTCCTGAATTTACGTCGGCAAAAATTGCCACTAATACCGAACCTGAATTTAATGTGTTAATGTTTGGAATCGAAAGTATGTCCCGAATGAATTTTATAAGGATGATGCCCAGGACATCTAAATTTCTTCGAGACAAAGGCAGTATTCAATTACTTGGGTACAATAAAATTGGTGATAATTCCTTTCCAAATTTATTTCCTTTATTGTTTGGTAAATCATACAAGCAGGTTAAACGATTGTGCATTCAGAATAATGTCATAGATTTAACCAAATGTGTTATACTGTGGGACTTATTCAAGGCGGCTGGCTATCATACCGCTCTCGCTTCTGATAGCATCGCAGGTCTACTCGGTACCTACGAGTACAGTCTCCCTGTATTGCCTACAGACTTCTATTTTCAGCCTTTTATATTTGAAACTCGAAATATTTTCAAAAATATGTTCTATAACTTCCATCAATGCTTACATAACAGATACTTCTATAAATTAGTTCTCAATTGGACATCTAATTTACTCAAAAGTTCAAACAAAAAGTTATTCGGATTATTCTGGGAAGAATCGATAAGTCACGAGAATTTTAACCTTCCGCAAAACATGGATGAATATCATTACGATTTTTTTGTAAAATTAGAAAGTTCTAAGCACTTCGACAACTCAATAGTTATATTGTTTAGCGATCATGGCATGAGGTTTGGAGAAATAGCACAAACCGAACAAGGGCGAATAGAAAATCGTCTGCCAATCTTTGAAATCCTTTTTCCTACAGTATTCCAAAACCGGTACCCTTTTGCTTACAAAAATTTTCGAGATAACCGCCACCGTTTGACTTCACCCTTTGATATACACGAAACTTTATTGGACATTATTGCCTTGAAAAATTTAGATGATACTAAAATAAAGGAGAGAAGTAAAGTCATTACACGTGACACAAAAAATATTAGTTTATTTCTACCTATACCAGAGCAACGATCGTGTGAAAATATAGGCATAGAAGAACATTGGTGCACATGTCAAAAGAGAAAAGGGATATTGGACTTAAAACGTGAGGAATTCGCTGTAAATTATCTTATAAACTACATCAATACAATATTAATAAAAAAATATCCTCAATGCCACCAATTAAAAGTACTAAAAACTTTAAAAGCAACATTTAACAAGAAACCGCAGAGTAATATAGTAACGTATAGTATAACTATTCAAACATGGCCAGGTGGTGGAATATTTGATGCTACGATACACGAAAGAAGCCAGGAGTTGTCCATATCTGGTACAATCAGTCGCCTTAATCTATATCGTGAAACCAGCCAGTGTGTTCCAGATGTTGATGTGAAAATGTTTTGTACGTGTAAATCTGAATAAATAATTATCATTATAAGTATAACTGTCCATGCTTTGTTTGTATCACGATTTATTAACACACGTATTAAAAAACAATTTGGGCTTGTCTATTCGGTTGTAAAGTAACAGCTTATATCAGAAATGGCTTAACTGATTTGGATGTAGTTTGCACTGAATTAATGTAGTAAGCTTGAGATAACATTTAGGTAATGTTTGTTTTATTTTATTATGTTCACAAATTAAAAATTTGTGACCTTATAAGAATCTCTACTGATCTCTACTAAAAATAAATAAGTATGTACCTAAATACCTAATCGACAAATGCGGGGACGGATCATCGGACGAATGATGGTAATATGTAGGTATTTGATGTGAGTGCTACGCCCTTGGACAAGACAAAAAGCATTATCGATGAAAAAAGAAAAAAGTACTGACTATCTAGCTTACAGTCAGAACCATGTTCAGAACACGACAAATAACAATCGATCGCTAACTCGAGCAAAATGCTGACAGCAAGTAAGCCGGGCTTTACAGGACAAATATCTTTCTAACAATAATACTGAAGAGTTTATTTGTTGTTTCTTAGGAACTACGAACTATTTAGTCCATTGAAAAGTTACATTTGGGGTTGCGTTTTTTAGAGGACGCAATTTTATTTTTTTGATGTGTAGGGGGGGTAAGTGTAAAGCTAAAACCAAGTTTGTGGGGTCGCCACCCTAGTCCCACGGCCGCCATCTTGAAAATAGGGGTTGAAACGGTTTTTATGACTTAAACTATTTATTTGATAAAAAAAATTTGTTAACATTTTTTGTTGCAAATTAAATTCTCTACAACTTTGGTCCAGTAACTTTTTATCGTAGAACTATAAATAAAAAAGTTATAAGCGAAAATCTTCAGAAATTCGAGAAAAAAATTATATTTTTCGATATAACTTTTTTTTATCATTTTACGAAAAAATAATATCACACCATTTTTGTAGATCGTTTTTTGAGGAACAACTTTTATTTGCATCATTTTTTCATTAAGTTAATAGCTAAGGTTTTACAGCGCTCCGAAGTGAGTACTATTGTTTAGTACTCTTAACTATTCGCTATGTGCAAAGCGGGTGGCAGGTGTACAAAAACGATCGCAGCGCACAACGTGACAAAAAATGGAAACTATTGCGGCTGTGTGTAATACTTTCGAACGCGGTTTTTATGATTATATCCATTGTACACATACACTATTCAATAAATTGCACTCAAATAAAGTCAACAAGTATCATTTACTGTTTATTTTGGTTTTTAATTGCAAAAATACTAACAATGTTTACTTGTCATATTTGACAGTAGCCGAAAAAGTTGCGCGTTGCCACCGTCGTGCACGTTCCCAATACCTATATTATATGTGTGTACTAATAATATGTCATCAGTTATTGTTTTTTTTATTTTGTTATTATAACTTTTTTAATTACAAATTTAGTAATATTATTAATAATTAATTATTGACTCTTTCTCACTCCATAACAGGATTTAATAATTATTGATTTTTAAAATAATTTTAAATCTGATGGCCGTTACCGGGAATACTGTTCAGGTAGAAAATACCCAAGTGACCATGAGGGAACAAAAGAACAGCTGCCTGCTATTGTTATTATTATTCCTAACCTCTGTTGTTGTAAGAATCTTAGCTAATAACATTGTGTTGAAGTTGTCGTTTAACCTATATCTTTTAGTTGTGCTACATATTCTCGAATTTCTGAAAATTTTCGCTTATAACTTTTTTATTTATAGTTCTACGATAAAAAGTTACTGGACCAAAGTTGTAGAGAATTTAATTTGCAACAAAAAATGTTAACAATTTTTTTTATCAAATAAATAGTTTAAGAGATATATCATAAAAACCGTTTCAACCCCTATTTTCAAGATGGCGGCCGTGGGACAAGGGTGGCGACCCCACAAACTTGGTTTTAGCTTTACACTGACCCCCCTACACATCAAAAAAATAAAATTGCGTCCTCTAAAAAACGCAAGGTTAGGCCTAAAAAATGTAACATTTCAATGGACTAATTCGCTATGTGCGAAGCGGGTGGTAAGTAGGTGTATCAAAACGATCGCAGCGCACAACGTGTCAAAAAATGGAAACTACTTCGGCTGTGTGTAATTATTTCGAACCCGGTTTTTATGATTATATCCATTTTACATATACACTATTCCATAAATTGCACTCAAATAAAGTCAAAAAGTACCATAAAACTCTTTATTTTGGTTTTTAATTGCAAAAATACTAACAATGTTTAAAAGAGAAAAATGTATATGTTAGTGTCAGTTTATCAATATATTTCAAAGAAACTCATTTTTGATCGTAAAACACTTTATTTCACTAAACTAGAATACAAAGCATTAAATTACGTAATTAAACAAATTAAATAACAATAATAGTAACAAAAATCACATTAATCTAATTTCTTTTTATTGATCAAAACGTTAAAATAAAAAAAAACCATGAAATAAATATTTAAATTTAAAACAATTCATAATTTAATTAAAAGTAAATTAAAATGCAAAATAAGCAAAATTTAAAAGATTTGAAACACTAAAATGATTACCGAATTTATTTTATTTTAAATAGACAATTAACATTATTCAATTAACATCAATTTAAATAATAAATTAAAATAATAATAAATTAAAATAAATACTTTCCAAGTTCCGAATCTCCACAAACAGAGATTCGGTTGTTCTTTGAACAGAGATTCAGAGTGTTCACTCAACACAGGAGCAGCGTTACGTCCAACGTCTGACTCGCTTCTGAATCCGTGAGCGGCTTGCACGTGGTTATAAATAAACTCCAGGTAGGAAACAGGTGGCAAGGTTGGGGGTGCAGGTAGCGGTAAGGGTAGGGTCTTGGGTCGCCGGTCGTCGGTCAAGGGTCGCAGGTAGTGAGTTGACGGCAGGTAATATTTTTGTGTCTTCATTTTCTTGATTTAATGTAACGCGCCGATACGGCCATTCTGACGAGTGGCGCGTCCCTGCGCCTACTCGCGTTTATCTGTCCAAAACAGAAAAATCACTCATTTAAAAACAATGCTCAAAAACATATAATAATGTTGTAAGATACCTCATAGCCTCAACGCTAGTTTTGGTATAGGCTTCAAGACCTCAGCGTCCATATTAGCCAAATGACACGTAAAACACAAAGAAAGAATGAAATGATTGCCTCATAGCCTCAGCGCTAATATTGGCGTAGGCTTCAGGACCTCGACGTCCATATTAGCCAACTCGTTAATTAGTAAACTCGTTAATAAACACGTTAGACAAAATAACTCATTATGAAACAATTTTCACAAAAACATGCATGCATGAAGGAAACACACGTGACACATTTGAACAGTATTGAAGTCAAGTATTCAAGTTACCAGTCATTTTCAGCTTCCAACACCATCACATCCGATCACATTGTTGATTGTTTTGCTGATTGTCTAATTCAACACTCACAGTATTATTTGGCGTCGTTAGTTCTTCATTTGTACTGACATCATTATCCATTGCCGATACGGCGATTTCACTCTGTACTCCAAATTTAGGTGCGCTTCTCAGGTTTTCATGACACACTTTCCGTGATCTTCCTCGACCGTTTATTCTTCGAATTTCATATCTATCATGGGGCAAGATTTTCTTGATTTCATAAGGTCCATCGTACTTCTGACTTAGTTTTGTACCAAGGCGTGGTGGTTCCTTTATTAGCACATATTCACCTTTTTTCAAAGCGTTTGACTTTAGCCTTACCTTTGTCAAACCGTATCTTGTCTTTACTAGCGGCATCGACCATCCTGTTCTTCACAGATTCTCGCAGTAACACTGGATCTACTCTTTCGTTAACGTCATCAATTATTGAAATTAGTTCTGGTGGAACAGAGCCTTTCTTGCCTGTAAGCAGTTCGATGGGAGTCTTTCCTGTAGTTTTAGAAAATGTACAATTAATTGCCAATTGAAGGTTATGTAAAGATTTTGCCCAGTGAGTTTTCTCTAAGTTATTAATAACAGTTAAGCCACTCTTCAGTATCCTCATCACTCTTTCTACTTGTCCATTTGCTCTACCTATGTAACCAGCACACTGATGCAATTCGATGCCATACCTTTCACAATAGGATTTATAGTGAGATACGAAAGCACCGTCCCCATCTACTATTATCCTTTTAGGAGCGCCAAACAAACATACAATGTCTTGCAAATGTTTCAAAGCACTTTCCTGTGTTTTATTTTTGGCATGCTTTAATATGACAAACTTCGTGTAAGCGTCAATAGCAACGAATACGTACTCTTTTTGTGATGCTGATCCACTTAATTTTCCTGATATGTCAATATGTACTGTATGGAATGGCTCGGGGACTTTATCGATTGGATGTAGTTGACTTTGTACCGCCCCTGACGCACTTTTTAGAGTTTTACAAACAACACAGTGTTCCACAAAGTACCTAATAACTGTACTCATCCTAGGAAACCAGAAATGTTCCTTTACTTTCGCGAGAGTTTTTTCCCATCCCATATGCTTTAAGGATTCGTGATACCTGTTAATGATGCTCCATTGATATGAACGTGGAACTACTTTAAGTAACTGTATCTTACCATCGCCCTCCATCTTATAGCATAGAACATTATCTTTCAAAGTATACTGTTTATTCAGCTCTTGGTCATCATGTAAATTTCTAATGATCTTACTCACTTCCGGGTCACGAAGTTGTTCCATTATTAGCCAGTCTTGATTTTCAGTAATATTCATTACCAATCCTGTAGGGTTCCTGCTAAAAAAGTCAGCGTGCTTTAATCTCTCTCCACGGCGATATTCAACTTCAAAGTCAAAGTTTTGTAGAAACGCCCACCACCTATGAATTCTTGGCAACAATTCCTGCTTATAACGAGAGGCTTTAACAGCATTGCAGTCTGTGACAATAGTAAATTTTCGTCCGTAGAGGTAATGCCGGAAATATTTTACAGCTCTTACAATCGCCAAAGTTTCCAATTCATAGGAATGATAGTTTGACTCTGCTTTTGTCGTTCTCACGCTAAAGTAACCAATTACATGTTGCCGTCCATCTTTGATCTGAATTAATACTGCGCCAAGACCAACTGCGCTAGCATCGGTGTGCAGTTCAATAGGTAACCCTTCCTGAAATATGGTTAACAAAGGGAAAGATATTAAATAATTTATAATTTTGTTTCTTACTGCCTCATGTTTCTCCAACCATTCCCATTTTACGCCATTTTTTGTCAGTTCATAAAGAGGTGCCATTTCTGTTGAAAAGTTTGGTATAAAACGTCGGAAATAACCGGCCAACCCGTTGAATTGTCTTAGTTGTTTCACATTCCGAGGTGGGACAGTTTTGGCTAGTGCATCTATTTTCGTGGAGCTTGGTCTTATTTTGCCTTCACTTACTACATAACCTAGGTACTCTATGGAAGTTTTCATAAATGAGCATTTCTTAATGTTAAACGAAAATCCTGCGTTCATTAAAGCATTAAGAACCTTCTCGAGATTATTCAAGCCTTCTTCAAAGCTTTTGCTCGGGATGAGGACGTCATCCATATAGACTAAGGCAGCATCGCCACGAAGGTTGCCTAAAGCCTTGTTTATTGCTCTTTGATAAACAGAAGGTGCGTTAGTCAAACCAAAAGGCATTGTGAGATACTCATATTGGCCATCAGGTGTTATGAAAGCCGTTTTTTCAATTGAATCGTGAGAAATTGGAATCTGATGGAATCCTGCCGCCATATCCAAGCACGTGAAGTATTTAGCGTCTGCCAATTTGTCTAATTGGTCTCCAATTAAAGGCAGCGGATAGTGGTCTCTGACAGTGTTTGCATTCAGTTCTCTGTAGTCAACGCAAAGTCTATCTTCTCCATTCTTTTTCTTCACTAAAATTATAGGACTTGCAAATGGTGAGTTACTCTCTCTAATAATGTTCTTCTGTAACAAGTCATTAATTATTGTTTGCACCTTTTCTCGTTCCACCGGGGCCAACCGATAAGGCCGTCGCTCTACGATCTTGTCTGGATTCTTGAGCTTTATCGATAACTCACCGGTTGTAATTCTTCTGCCAGAAACGCCTTCAACAAATGAATGTTGGTACTTACTGAGTAACGAGTGGAGTTTCTCAATATGCGGAACTTCAGTAATGTCTGTATTAATAGCTTCTATAATCACATGATTTATTAACTTCGGACTTGGGGTTGAGGCGCTATGGGTTATCGTTGTTTTATTGTCTGTCATGTGTACTTCGATTCCTGGAACACTTAATAAATCTTTTCCAACAATTATATCGGTTGGTATTTCGTGATCCAACACGACGTGAAAAAGTATTTCAATATTTGTGCTGTTAATGCAGCATGTAGTTAAAATTTTCATTACCGATATGATTGGCACAGATCCAATACCCTTCAAATGTGTCACTGCATTTGTGCGGACTCCAGGCACTGTTTCTCCAATGGATTGCTTTATCAAAGAGCAGTCGGCACCACTGTCGAATATACCTTGTATGGATTTTGAACCAATAACCACTGTCAGATGATTACAAATATGATTCTTACCTTTTTCACATAGATTGACTGACTTCTCCGACGCTCCGACGCTATCCGTTTAAAACATGTTTCATATGTGTGCCCTGGTATTGAGCAAAACGAACATTCCGTCTTTTTATTCTTTTCAGATTCCCTCGCTTTCATGATAGCATTTTGGCTGCACCAGCGGGCTCTATGTCCGGTTTTCCCACAAACAAAACATGTCATACCCTGATCGGACCTTTGACTAGTGGAATCAGTTCGGGGTTTCTTAGATGGTGCTAAATCTCGTACTGGCGGTAAAGGTTTTCGTTTTCTCATAGTTTTAGCAACAGCAATCAATTCAGGAACTGTTTGTGACTTACTGTTTAGTAATTCTGTTCGCAGTCTCTCATCAGTTATACTCCCTATTACAAATTCGACTGCATCTTGCTCTGTGGGGTTAGGCTTAACAATTCGTTTAAACATTCTCCACACATTTGAAATATATTCTGGAATAGTGGCAGCGGCATCAACAGAATAATTCCGGAATTTCAAGATTTCTGAAAAATATCTAGATTCTGGCTCAAAAGTTTGCAACATATCATTCTTCATCTCATCCCAAGTGGTAGTTCGTAATAAACATTCGTCAGCCCATAATTTAGCTCTTCCATTTAGAACACCAGCAACCTTTAACCTTACTTCATGATCTTTTAGCTTGTATTCACTTTGAGTTTTGGAGATTAATTCTACCCATTCCCTAACATCCATACCATTATCCGGATCGTAAGAGGGAAAGTAAACATCTGAAATACGTACTGCGGTTTCTGAAGGTCTCATTATTTTGAAAATGTCATTTATAGTTGTTCGGTTCTCACTGGCCATTTGAGACAACATTTCAGTCATTGTGTCTCTTAGAGTATTTATAAACATGCTAATACTTGGTTGGGAAGAAGAGGCTCCTTCCCTGTTTTGACTATTCCCATTCATGGCGTGGTATGACGTCGTCCCTGCTTCTGATAAAAGAGAAAAATGTATATGTTAGTGTCAGTTTATCAATATATTTCAAAGAAACTCATTTTTGATCGTAAAACACTTTATTTCACTAAACTAGAATACAAAGCATTAAATTACGTAATTAAACAAATTAAATAACAATAATAGTAACAAAAATCACATTAATCTAATTTCTTTTTATTGATCAAAACGTTAAAATAAAAAAAAACCATGAAATAAATATTTAAATTTAAAACAATTCATAATTTAATTAAAAGTAAATTAAAATGCAAAATAAGCAAAATTTAAAAGATTTGAAACACTAAAATGATTACCGAATTTATTTTATTTTAAATAGACAATTAACATTATTCAATTAACATCAATTTAAATAATAAATTAAAATAATAATAAATTAAAATAAATACTTTCCAAGTTCCGAATCTCCACAAACAGAGATTCGGTTGTTCTTTGAACAGAGATTCAGAGTGTTCACTCAACACAGGAGCAGCGTTACGTCCAACGTCTGACTCGCTTCTGAATCCGTGAGCGGCTTGCACGTGGTTATAAATAAACTCCAGGTAGGAAACAGGTGGCAAGGTTGGGGGTGCAGGTAGCGGTAAGGGTAGGGTCTTGGGTCGCCGGTCGTCGGTCAAGGGTCGCAGGTAGTGAGTTGACGGCAGGTAATATTTTTGTGTCTTCATTTTCTTGATTTAATGTAACGCGCCGATATGTTTACATGCCATTATTTGACAGTCGCCGAAAAAGTTGCCAAAACTGCGCGTCGCCACCGTCGCGCAAATTCCCAATAGTCGTACAAGCATCTTTTGGCACGTGGATGACAGAGAGTGCCTTACAGTTTGCCTTGCCTGTAAAGCGCCGTCTCTGTCACCCACGCGCCAAATGACCCTTGTACGACTGTACGTACTGATTCGAATTTAAAAACTGAGTGCAACCATTTCTCATGTTGGTACTTTTACAGCTGCTGCAACTTTGAATTCAAAGTACTTATTTATAATAAAAATGTTTAATGCCTACCGTAGCTTCGTCGAAGTATAACTGACGAAATAAATTTTTCTATCTTTCTAAACGTTTATTAATTTAAATGTTTAATTTAAATGTCCATGGATAAGAACTCACCAGGGACTTAAGTACGAGTTTTACGTGACATAACGCGATCGCTACGTAACTGCGAGCTAGCCAAATTTTGTATGGGATCGACGCAGGAGCCACCTAGCGGACGTAAATGGTTCTGCTTCGATCCCATACAAATCGCATCTACGTAGCGAGCACGTTATGTCAAGTAAAACTCGTATAGTAAACCCAATGATGCAATAAATAGGTAGATTGAGCGTCGCCCTACAATGAAGACAAAAAAAACACGGCAACAATATCAAGCATGTGTGCGTGCAGGCGATGTTTTTCACGTTCGTCTAGTGTCTATGTTGCGTGATCAATGATACCAGTTACTAAAATTTTCCCATAAATCACACATTAAACTTAATTTATGGAGTGGTTATTTTCATGAATAAATAAAAAACCCTACTTAATTTAATTACAGTTGTTTATGTTAATGTTGTAATAAACCAGCTAAGTTAATTAAATTAATATTTTTTACGCAGTTTGTAGTTGGAAAGGAGACGGTCCAAAATTGTATGGAGTCTGGGCCTGGTTTTGTACCAGTGATAAAATAAAATAAAAAAGAAAAATAAACCATTTTTGACTAATCAAATCCACGAACTCATCTATATTTCAGTGCAAAAATTATTTATTAACTCCACGTGACGCAATTATTCTACATAATGGCGGGCAGCAGACCAGAGGATTCATAATTTTTGACGTATGACGTTAGCTGTCAATATGCCTTCTCTATGCTTGAACAATGGCTCGAACTCAGAGTGAAGGACGCCATCTTGCAAGTGTTGCAAGTAGTACCTACCGAATAACTCGAAATTAATTTTATTTTAGCAATTATTTATTGAGATTTGTGAATTTATTATATTTTTAATGAACTTTCTGTATTTTTTGGTTTTTCATGGTTTAGTGTACAAGATCAGGCCCAAAATGGATCATCTCCTTTTCTAAAATTGTAAAGTTACCGTCTCAGATTAAGGTGAAAATTTGAAGGGAGGACGGGTTCTACACTCTCATTCGTCCCCCCAAACTAAATATTGCTCTCATAAAGTACTTACTTTTTTAAAATTATTTTTCTAAATCTCTAAAAATTTTAAGGTTATGTGGTCTCATTGGTTAATGTGTAAGCGCTCGAAGTCTTAAGTGTATGTATATGTGTGTGTGGACGTGTGTGTGTGTGTGTGTGTGTGTGTGTTTTAAACTACATTATAAAAAATAAATAACTTAAGTAGATCTAATTTGATTTTTGGGCCTAATTTTGAATCGTGACATCTCCGGCGCTGCGGAAGATGCAGCCAAACAGGCAAACAGGACTAACAATAGCGAAAAAGTAATTTGGGGGGAAAGTTGGGGGAGTCACCAACCTCTCCTCCAAAAAATTTCAGCTTAATTTGAGGTAGTCACTTTATAATTTTTGGAAACTTGATTTTTTTATAATAAAAAAAGTATGCATTTCCTAGATTTAAAAATGGTGGGGGGAAGATGTGAGCGTCAGCCCCCTCCCCCCCTCAAATTTTTAGCTTAATTTGAGGTGGTAACTTAATTAAAGAAGAGCCAATTATTTACGTTACCTATCTAATTTAATAAAAAAATTACTTGGAAAGTTAATTACATGCATATCATTAAAAAAAACTTCAATAAATAAAGGAGATGGTCCATTTTGGGCCTGATCTTGTACACTAAACCATGAAAAACCAAAAAATACAGAAAGTTCATTAAAAATATAATAAATTCACAAATCGCAATAAATGACTTGCTAAAATAAAATTAATTTCGAGTTATTCGGTAGGTACTACTTGCAACACTTGCAAGATGGCGTCCTTCACTCTGAGTTCGAGCCATTGTTCAAGCATAGAGAAGGCATATTGACAGCTAACGTCATACGTCAAAAATTATGAATCCTCTGGTCTGCTGCCCGCCATTATGTAGAATAATTTCGTCACGTGGAGTTAATAAATATTTTTTGCAATGAAATAAACATGAGTTCGTGGATTTGATTAGTCAAAAATGGTTTATTTTTCTTTTTTATCTTATTTTATCACTGGTACAAAACCAGGCCCAGACTACATACAATTTTGGATCGTCTCCTTTTCACATTACTCTTGTACCTTTAAAAGTGGTTTATTCGACCCAATGCAAAAATAATCATTAAAATGGGCTCATAAACATACGAATATTAATGTTATATTATTATAAATAAACACAAACGTATTGGTAAACACCACCTTTTTTTAATCGATTTATAAAAGTACATGAACTAAATAATATACACGTAACCATAAACCAATTTATATACCCACAAAAATGATGTTAAGTCGGGAACATAAAAATAGAAACTAGCAACACTGACAAAAAAATGACGTAATTTGGTTACAATAAAAATCAAAATTAAAATTTAATTAAAAATATGTTTATTGGTTACTTGCCTATGATATGTGATGTTTTTTGAGCTTTTTACCCTTCCTTTATAATTCCGGCACAGTTTAATAGCACATTTCGTCATGTTATCCCTCTTATTTGTTTATTTAAATTGCGCGCGTAATACGTAGTGACACGAAAGCGGCGCGATCGGCACTAATTGGCGGGAAAGTACTTCTGCGCCAATAGTTGGCGCAGCTTTTTTGACAGGTCTTCGCGGATTCGATTATCCATCTAGATACTTATAAATCAATGAGTAAACCCAACTTAAGATTGAAACGAAAGAGGCGCTGTCGGACGCATTTGACATTCATTTGACCAATCATTGCACACTAGTAACTGACAGATGAATGACCACAAGGTACTTATAAATGACTTTTCGTTAGTTCCAATTTTTGCCATTTCAGAGATAAGTTGGGCGCACTGTAGGTACCTACTAAGCCCCCACACCACAAGACCACAAGGAAACAGTGACAGTTAATAGCGCACTACAGTGCCACCAACTCTCCGGCTCCACCTGCGCCTGCGCCTTAACGCGATAATTAGTGCACTAGATTTGACATTCCGCAGATGAAGCCAAGGGGTTAGCGCGCTAATTGTATGCGGTATTAGTAATGGCATTAAATGATGAGCGCTAAATCGAGTGTCGATTTTTTCGACACATCAAAGAGTTTTTAGCGCCGAATTTAGTGCACTAAAGATAGAGCGAGACGACACGATATAGTGGAACAAGGATGTACGCCTACTATGTTTTAGGCGGGAACGGGACAGCGCGAAATTCGAAAATTGAATGATTGAATACGTAGATGTAGCCAAGCGTCCTAAGTGCGTTAAGCTACTCGTAGTTCGACATTCTTGCATTTCTTACCCCTGAGAGCAAGCAAACTGGCTTGTGCAGGACAAGCCAGTTTGCGCAGGTAAGTGCGTGCGTGCGTGTGGACGGTAAGATGGTAGCACGTGCAGTCCCAGAAGCGCGGCTTGTGCAATGCAATCTTGGCTTGCGCGGTTTTACTTGAGCGTGTGGCCGGTAATTCAAGCCGCGCTTCAGTCCGAGGAAAATTTTCGACTAAGTACACAATACATTGTTCATGAAAAAAATATGAGTAACGTAAGGAGCTATTCTAAGGATTTTTTAATTAAGTTCATAGAACTTTATAAATCGTTGCCGGCTTTATGGAAGATAAAAAATAAAGAATATTCGGACAGGAATAAAAAAATGAGGCATATCATTTAATGAGTAAAAAATTAAAAGAGGTATATAAATCAGTAAGCAATAATTTATAATGCTTCTAATAAAAACCCTCTTCTGTTGGCTTCATCGTGACGTCATGCGTGATGAGCTTTCCGAACAAAAACACAACTAGGATTGCACAGTCCAGTTTGCGCGAGCTAACCTGCACGTGTGGCAACTACTAGGTGTTCCGTATTTTTGTACAGCCATGATTGCACAGGCCCGGACCACAATGTGCAGGCAAGACGGAGTGTGTACAGTAAAACCAGCTTAGCTCTCAAATGAAGAGAGGCGCTGTCGGACGCATTGGATCAATCACTGCACGCTAGTAACTGACAGATGAATGACCACTACGTACTTATGAATGACTTTTTAACATGGCAGTATTAGTTCCAATTTCCAAACGGGGTGAATAGGGATTGCGGGTTGAATAGGGGCAAAACTGAAAACGTAATTAAATGCGTGATATTCAAACGGAAACGTTACTAAAGGGTATATTTTTTTTTAATTTGTAGTAGAATATCTACTTTTGTAAATGGCAACACCAAACGAAAATGAAGTTATAGGTACCTAACTAGTGCAGCGTAATGTATGATGACACTAGTTAGTGCACTGGAGTTAGCGCTCTGCAAATTGTATAATGTAAAGCCCCCATAAGTTGGTCGCACTGTAGCCGGGACATTATGGTTTTGCTGCTGTCACTTACGGGCCTTACGGCAGTCAGTCAGTGTCAACTGTCAGTAACGTTGTCGTATTGACAACATATTGACAACAACGTTCTGTCAACAATGTCAACATAAAACTCAAATCGCATTGCAGGAAAATATTTGATTAAAACGTAAATTATCGAAAAATGTTTAGAAGTTGATTAAAAGTATTAAATAAGCGATTCATCCCCTAGTAAAATGGCTCTAGCGTTTAGATCTATATTCAGAAAGCAATATAACCTCTATAGCGCAATACAACCGGTTAAATGGAGTGGTAGAAATAATTGTCCAATTAGAATTTTAGCTAGCAGAGTTTTTCATCAAAGCAATTATATCAATAGGCCGTTAGTCCAAACAAGTAATTTAGATTTATCGGGCAAAACAATCAGACAATGTTCTACACAGAGCACCGATCCTGGCAAGACTCCTCCAGACCCGCCACCAGCGAAAGTAGGGCTCATACAAAGATTTAAACAAATGTACCGGGACTACTGGTATGTGTTGCTGCCAGTGCACATGACCACATCAGCTATTTGGTTCGGGTCATTTTACTACGCCGTAAGGAGGTAAATTAACTTTTTTTGTTTTATGTAACTTCCTATTTTATTGTATAACTTTCTCTCGGAGTAAAAATTTTGGAGCGCCCTTCAGTTCTTTTTATTCTCTTAGACTTCACTGAGGAAGTATGTATTCAGAAATATATTAATACCACAATTTTAAATTTCCAGTGGCGTAGATGTTATTAGCTTATTGGAGTCGCTAGGCATTGGTGAGAAGCTGCTGACACCATTGAGAGAATCGGGCGCTGGGTATTTTGCATTAGCCTTTGCTCTATACAAATTAATCACCCCACTAAGATATGCAGTCACTGTTGGTAAGACTTAATATTCAATAAATCCTTCAATTCTATAGAATATCCACATTAAATTAATAGCCATTATTGATATAATTATGTGTATAATTTATTGTAAACGCCGGATATCTGTTGTCTTCAACAAAGTAATACATTATGCAAAATAAACCCTATGCCTCGTAACCTCATGTAGGTCATGGTAGAATGAGTGAAATTCAAATAGGAAATGGAGTCTGTTTCATAGATAATTTTAAACTTATTGCAAAGATAACTAACTCACTTGAAATATTTTTAATATGCACTATTTTAATCTAATGATGCAATAAATAGTATGATGTAACTGAATGAAATTCTATTAATTCAGGTGGAACGACTTATGCTATCAAGAGGTTGACAGCTATTGGGTGGATCAAACCAGTACCTTCAAGAGAGAGGATTAAGGAAATGCTTCAGGAAAAGAAAGATAATCTACAAGATCGATTCAACGAAAGTAAACAACACTATCAGACTCAAATGAAGGAGAAACGGACACAAATGATGGATGAAATGAGGAGGTACAAGACGGAGATGCGCAATATCAAGGATAAAGTGAAGAAAATGTAACTTTTAGCTTTAATAACCTAGTAATTGCTAGTTCCCTTTCCATATTGGATAACAAAGTACTGTAAATTAAAAACTTTATATTTATATTTTGAATGGTTTATTGTTTAAAAAGTATATAAATATAAAAAGTATTCCTTAACAAACTGATATTTCCTTTACATAAATGATTAAAGATGAAACCTAATCACATATTTATCATCAAAATGTACAGATAAAACAATTCCTAGTATAATAATTGATTATTATTAAGTACCTACACAACAGGACAGCACAATTCTGGAATGTTTGTATGATTTTGTGACTATAATAATAAATAGGTATAGCATAACAACAAATACTTGACCAGGTGTGCTGTCATGTGCAGAAGACAATATTAATTAGTAAATGCATCGAAATAAATTAGTGGAAAGAGTTTACATTGACACACTTCAAATATTTCAGTAGCTACATATTTTAGCAGTTTCATATTACTGACAAAAATGTGAATTATCAGACCATCAACTACAGGAGACCTCCTATTTGTAAAACTTATTCAATTCGGATTCTATATTATATAATCTGTAATACTGTAAAGTTATAGATTGATTGCATGCAGCACGCTTTATTGTGCATTTTTTCTTATTCAAACACTGGCAAATATAGGCCGGCAAATTATAGGTCACTTAGCTTTTTAATTACTGTAACATGCATTTGCAGACATATTTTCATAGTAGGCTACTGACTATCATACTCGGCTAACGAAGAATTCTTCTGGCTGATAATGAACAAATAGCAACTATTACCCCAACTCACCTAATTATAAAATTGTTCATAAAAGTATTATCAATGTCAATACAAAATTGGCATGTATTACTTGAAAAAAATATGTACTGCAAATCAAGTATCTATGCAACTCTGGCGCATTCAGTTCATTACTAACTCATTATCACAAATCTAGCTAAACACCATTTCATAACAGGTCAACATAATCACAAACAGTTCTGTTATTTTTATCATACACTTACAGCTAATTATTTAACAAAATAGCATAATCATGAACTTCTACTCATAGTCATTAACACAAAGATACATTTCTATTAACTTCTCATAATTATTATCTCTAATTATATCATTTTAAAGCAAATAATGGTATGAATGACATTCAATACACAGACACAAAAATTTTGTAACAATTTTTCACCCTGAGAATAGACAACTCATTACACATCAATTAGTAAAAAATTGTTGGTAGCTAGCAAATTATTCTTGATATAAAAATTTGAGCCCACAGCCGTGAATAAAAATTTATTCTGCAACTTCCAATGACACTACAACAAAGACCCATTATGCCAACAAACCTACATTTACAATAACATTAGTGAGCTAGTATATTTCGTAAACTTTAACCCATGTACTGATAAGAGGCTGGCGAGAGGTGCGGGGCGGGGGGCATGCCCGGCCCCGTTGCTGCGCCGATAGTCGCCAAGTGACACTCGCGACACATTAACCTCCCTGGATAACAAAGGGTATAGAGGATGAATAAAAATTACAAGACTGCACACTTCAAGAAACAAATTAAATGTTATTTACTGTAGGACAATACACATAAAAACACTTTCAGATTAAAAACAGAAAGTTAAAACTTATTATCAAAATTTCTGCATCACTGTGAATGGAACCCAGTACTTTAGGAATAGCAGTATTGTATGTAAACTATTGCGCCATTAACATTATACTATTGCTCAATATGAAGCATAATGATGCTGTAATAATACATCTGCTGTTTACACACTCACCTGCCAAGGGATAGCAACGTTTGTCAGGCTCATCAGTCAGTTGCATACCACAGACACAGCACATGTAGCAATCCACATGAAAATCACGGTCCATTGAGACCACCCGTACCGTCTCATCTGTTCCTTCCACAGGAGTGATCCCTGCAATATGTAAATGTCAGGAATAAATTCCTAGATAATTTGTTTTATCATGTGATGTTGCAAGTGAGACAATTATCTTATCTCATTTATATGACAATACATATTTCACATTGCACATAAATAAGTATTGTGATAAAATTTATAGTTTATCGTTTGGACACCTATGATATAATATTACAATAAATTTATGAAATTAACTAAAGCTCATATCATATAACCTGGACAACTTGATTGCATTGGCTACAAAGTATCTATTATAATGTTACAATCTAATAGGTGCATTAATCATCTGATGATTATGAATAAACACTTAAATACAATATGGAAAAATTATAGTATCCAAAAAGAAATATGCTCAATCATTTACCTTTACCACAACTTGCGCACTTGGGCGCGAACATGCGATGGTAGTCATTGATGCAATAAATCTTGTTATCCACATCTACAGTGAACGGTACTCCATCAAGACACTCATTGCAAATACAGCAACGAAAGCAACCTGGATGGTAGGACTTCCCCATAGCTTGCAATATCTGGAATTTTTTATAAGTGAAATGTTTTAGGTACCACACAAACATTCCAAACAATTTGTTATTTACTATTTGTAAAGTATAAAATAAGTTTTTACTTCAAAATTTATATTTTACCTTCACATAGTCTTCATTCTATCCATGTGTGATAAATTAGTAACAATTACAAAATGTAATCTTTGTTATGCCTACTTATTGCAACATAATTATTCATTCATTGACCCCTTGAGCAAAGACCAAATTAAAAGTTAAAAAAAACCCTTCCTTTTGTAACATTAAATAAATATTTAAAAAACATACCATCTCCATTATTAGATGCCCACATATTGCACATTTCTCAGCTGTTTGTTGAAATCCTGAATACTGTAAATAAAGTAAGTGAATGATTGAAACTATTTGAATAAATGATATAATCAATAGCATTGCTAAAATAGTATTCACTAACCAGGTAGTCTTCCTCGCAGTAAACCTTTCCATGTACATTGTAAAATGCTTTTCCCCGCAGAGCTCGACCACAGGAACAGCATATGAAGCAATTTGTGTGATATAGATTGCCCATGGCCTGGCATGCTTGTCCGGCACCCGTCACACCTGCTCCACAGGTGTGGCATATACCTATAAAAAAAATCAAATGAAAATCTGGACCAATAGTTGTGGTAGACACTATGGCGCATAGTGATTGCCATGTTACAATCATTTATCCACACTCTTATTTACAATTTAATCACAGACAGGGTTTTTGTTAATAATCAAATTTTCATATTTACTTGTCTTATGTATAGAACCAACATGTTCAGATAAGCTATTCCAATTGTGTAGTTTTCCATTGTAATGGTCATTAGTGAAGAGTTCTTACTTAGTTTGAAATTAATTTGGTTGTAGAAGCAAAATTAAAACTTTAAGAAAAACAAGAAAAGCAATTAGGACCCTGATAAAATGTAGTTAATCACCAAACAAGAGAAAACAATTCAAAGATATTATTCTTACCAAAGTATTCCCCTTCTTCATCTTGTCTCTCCATTTCTTCTTCTAATTGCCTAGTAAGTTCTTCAATTTTCCTCTGAGCTTCACTCGGGCCTGGGGGTCTAGGAGGTGTAATACTGTAAGGCAGAAGGCTCTTGCCCCTTCCACCGGAGCCTCTTGAGCCTCCGGACACTTGAGATACTGAACTTGGTGTTGGACTAGGAGCTGGGGATGGTGCCGGTGAACACAAGGAGGTCAGCCCTGAGACAAGGTTCCTTGATGTATTGGATTCAGAGACCACAGACACATTATCCCTCATATCCTTGTTTGCAGCAGCCAGGGCAGAAGCCGATGAACCTCCAGTCATACAAACATAGTCAGAGCCATTAGTGTCATCTACTATTTGCATTCTGTTCACAGGCTTAGCACTGGCACTGTATCCACCATTGATTAATGGTGATTTTTCTTTCCCAATACCATTTCCGACTGCAGGTTTTGGGTGGAAGAATTTTGGCACAGATACTGAAGCAGGAACTTCTGTGGCAATGTTAGCTTTAGGCCTCTGAGCACTGGGTGCAATAGATGCATAGATTGCAGTAGAAGGTATAGTCACAACCTTGTCATCAAAATTAACAGAATTATCGTTCTTCAAAAGAGCACTCACATCTGTATACTTTGGTGGTGCTGATTTCATAATAGTGTAGTCACTACTCGGATTTTCCTGAGAAGAGTGATAAGGAGGGACGGGCGACGCCTTTTCGACTTTTATCTTATCACTTAAAAGCATCTGAGAGAAGTTTTTGTTAAGACTCGAAATCGGTACCTGTGGTCCGGGCACTGAGCCCTGCTGAATGAAATTATGGTCCTGGTTTGACTTGTATTCATGTTTCTTGTCCTTTTCGGGACATAACATGTTTTCGTAAACCGTGGGATTTACTTTGGCCTTAGCATTAACTGGTACTTGAGGCTGGGCCTTGCTGTAGCGGGTGTCGTAGTAGCCGTCAGTGGGCGGTGCTTGCTGGTACAGTTGGTGGTAGTATGGCGGCTGCGGCGACCGCTGCTCGCCGTAGTAGTCTATGTTCTCGTACACCGGCGGAGGATACTGAGGGTTCGTGTTTCCTGGGATCTCGTACAAGTCTTCGGTCTGATAACTTAGCGATCGCTGAGATATCGAATCAATGGACCGCGTAGGGCTGGCCGAGGTCGCAGATAATGCCGCTGTGTTTATATCACGTTTATTAATCGATGCTATTGTTTCTACGCGCTTAGGAGTCGCGAACTTAGAAGCTGCTATCACGTTTGATCGTTCATAAAAGCTATAGTCTTGACGATTGTTCGAAGTGTTCTCTAAGGTGAAGCTCTCGATTGCGCCGACGGGCCGAGCTTTACCCAAACTCCCCACATTGGACGGCGCTGCTCCGTGCGCCTGCTCAGTATCGTTTTCGTCTTTGTTAGATATTTTCAAATCTTGCAAGCCAATAATGCAGCGTTGCTCTTCAGAGTTGCTTCTTCTTGAAGAATCCATAATGCACTACAAAATTATTGTAAAAACACTGACGAAACTAATTTCCACTTCAAAATACATAAATGATTCATAACCATTGATCTATCTATGTTCATAACAACTATGATTTCATGAGGTCTTCAACAAAACATTATGTAGGTATTTAATTTATGTACAAAGTACTGAACTGAACGAAACGAACGAACAAATTACAAAACAGCAAACCAAACAGTCACAAAAGTAAAAAAAGTAAGTTAAAGTAACTGAATAGTAGAGTAGATTTATTCCTTTTTTTGATTACCTATTGGATGTATATATTTTATAAGTTACTCTGTAATGTTGTATTTATGGTAAACAATAGAGGTGCGCGACTGCGAATGATCTCACTATTCGAATAATCTACAACTACTAATGTGCGCATTCGAATTGAATATTAGTAATATACTAATGTTCATATTCGAATGACAACTACTAATTAGTAATTACTAATCTAACAGCGTTTCGACTTGCGACGCGAGTCGCGCGTTCGAGTTCATTTCATTCGACGCTCACTCAGTCGGTTCTGTTGTCAGGTTCGAATGAATAATACGAATGACGACTACTAAATTAGTAACTAATCTCAGCGTTTCGCTTTCGACTCGCAACGAGAGTCGCGCATTTGACTTCATTTCATTCGACGCTCACTCAGTTTGGAATGAATAATAATTATGTAGCCATGGATCGTTCACTGCTTATCCTTATTGGGATACTAGCGTTTGCCCGCGGCTTCGCCCGCGTGGAATTTGTATTCGTACAGTTTATTTACGTTAAATACTGAAAGCGACAAATGAATGAATTTTGATAAGAATGTGATAAATTTTGTAAAATGTGCATCGTAAAAAGCACCCAATTTAAATAAACAAAATTGGAGGGTCTGTTTGTAATCAAATTAGTTCCGTCCGAGTCGAATGAAATACAACTACACGATTAGTACTCTGTGTCGACTCAAGTCAAATTAGTTATTGACCTAAAGGTTGTAAATACCAGGTCATAAAATCCCAAAAAAAAAACAAATTAGTTACTAATTTGTATAGATCATTCGACTGATTCGAATGATTTACTAAATCGAATAATTCGAATGGAATCATTCAAAGTCGCGAATTAAACAATAGCACAACAATAGTTTGGCGGCTACAGTCGATTCGTTGTGGTGCAACGATATACCGATTTATGTTGATACCGATAAAACTCAATTTCAAAATCAAATTTGTATATGGCTGATTTTTATTCAATCTACTACACAATAATATTCTTTAAGCCGTGTTTTAACGAAAGTGTTCATCCAGAATCAAGTACGAATCAAGGCTCATAATATAAAAATGTTTCTCTTCTTTAAGCCTAAATTCGCAAAAACAAGGATTTCTACATTTAAAAAAAGGAGATGATTATCGATCTAGAAAAACAGTACATCGATATAACATAAGGACCGGGACCCAATACACGGTGATATCCATATTTCGTTATTTTTCGTCCTCTAATGTTTACATCTCTAGGCTTTAAGTTTAGTGTAAATTATACTCTATGGTTTGCCTTTGGCTGAGTGTATCCAACATATATTATTGAAAAAAATGTATGGCTGTCACTATATCAAGTTGTCAAATTATTATGTCAAGTTGACAACTCTACCAAAGAGCAATTTCTTTAGGGATGTGGAAAGTAAAAAAGAAATCGATATTTAATATATCAGTATCGACCGCGATATATCGAATAAAAAATATCATTCACATAAAAAAAAATAAGTATTGAAATATAAATGTCCTCATTTCAGCGCAGCCCAATAACATTATTATTAAAGTTTTTACAAAATATAAGCTTCTTATATGAAAAAATTCTCAGTTTTATTGGTATCCTTGTTTCAGCGATTTTTTTCTCATTTATGAGCCGATTTTGGTAATTCTTTATTTGCTGGAAAGTGGCATGTCAAATTTTTTTTTTCGAATTTTTAAAAATTGTGGGGAAGATTAGTGTGTTTGTTAATGTTTTCATCAAATGTATTAAAGCACTATAACTTCATGAAGGTCTGGAGTCAATCTGATGAAGCCGAAAATTAGTCGAGGGAACTCCTCAACGATTTCAAGCAGTTATCTTGTGTTTAGGCTTGATTAAATTGTAGTGACGAGAATTTTACACCAAGATGAGTTGAATTGAGCGCCATTTGGCTAGTAGTTTTGGAGTTATCTCTGCTTGTCGATGTTGAAGTGGGTTATTTTTTTTTGTATTAAGCAATTATTGATACAATAATTTTCGATATTGAACATTTTTTATCGATATAGTGTATCAAAAAATATCGATATTTTTTCAACAAGCCTAATTAATTTCCATACTTCGTAGTTCTTTTCTTTCACTTCGTTCGGTTCGTTCATTCATTCGCCATTTTGTTTCAAACGAACGAATGTGCCGCGGACTATTGCGCTGTGGGCATTTTTTGTATTCTCCTAATTTACGTGTACCGTGTATCGTGCAGGTCTAAAGTAAAATTGTAGCTTAGAATAAGCCACTGAAAGCTGCATCATGTATGATACCGAAGATGATCAATATGAAGAAGAGGATGTGGAGGAAATTTCATCGGAACTATGGCAAGAAGCCTGTTGGATTGTCATCAACGCTTATTTTGATGAAAAGGGTTTAGTGCGACAACAATTGGATAGTTTTGACGAATTTATTCAAATGTCTGTCCAGCGCATTGTAGAAGATTCTCCGCCGATCGAGCTGCAAGCAGAAGCTCAGCATTCATCCGGTGAAATCGAAACACCACCAAAATATCATTTGAAATTTGATCAAATTTATCTCTCGAAGCCTACACATTGGGAAAAAGATGGCGCACCGTCTCCTATGATGCCCAACGAGGCTCGACTGCGGAATTTGACTTATTCCGCCCCGCTCTATGTAGATATAACAAAAACGATAGTGAAAGAATCTGAAGATCCTATTGAAACTCAACATCAAAAAACATTCATTGGTAAAATTCCTATCATGCTTAGATCCACTTATTGCCTTCTCAGCAATCTAAATGACAGAGACTTGACTGAACTCAACGAGTGTCCGTTGGATCCTGGTGGTTACTTTATTATCAATGGGTCAGAAAAAGTTTTGATTGCACAGGAGAAAATGGCCACCAATACTGTGTATGTGTTCAGTATGAAAGATGGCAAATATGCATATAAAACTGAGATCCGATCTTGCCTAGAACACAGTTCAAGGCCTACGTCTACATTATGGGTTAACATGATGGCCCGAGGAGGACAGAGTATTAAAAAGTCTGCTATTGGTCAAAGAATCATTGCCATAGTACCATACATTAAACAAGAAATTCCAATCATGATTGTATTCCGAGCCCTTGGATTTGTTGCTGACAGAGACATATTAGAACATATCATTTATGACTTTGATGATCCTGAAATGATGGAAATGGTAAAACCATCTCTTGATGAAGCTTTCGTCATTCAAGAGCAATCTGTTGCCCTTAATTTTATTGGAGCTCGTGGAGCACGTCCAGGCGTTACAAAAGAGAGGCGTATCAAGTATGCCAGAGAAATTTTACAAAAAGAAATGTTGCCTCATGTAGGTGTGTCAGATTTTTGTGAAACTAAAAAAGCATACTTCTTAGGTTACATGGTGCACAGATTATTGCTAGCTGCATTAGGACGCCGTGAATTAGATGACAGAGATCACTATGGCAATAAAAGATTAGATTTAGCTGGCCCACTTTTGGCATTTCTGTTTAGAGGACTTTTTAAGAATTTGTTAAAGGAAGTACGCATGTATGCCCAGAAGTTTATTGATAGAGGAAAAGATTTCAATCTTGAATTGGCTATCAAGACGAAAATCATTACTGATGGTTTAAGATATTCCCTTGCTACTGGAAATTGGGGTGATCAAAAAAAAGCTCATCAGGCAAGAGCTGGAGTGTCACAAGTGTTGAATAGACTGACATTTGCTTCAACATTATCTCATTTAAGACGAGTCAATTCTCCTATTGGACGAGACGGTAAACTGGCCAAGCCTCGACAATTGCATAATACATTGTGGGGCATGATTTGCCCAGCCGAGACACCAGAAGGAGCTGCTGTAGGTTTGGTGAAAAATTTGGCTTTAATGGCGTATATCTCTGTTGGAAGTCAACCGTCTCCTATTTTGGAGTTCTTGGAGGAATGGTCTATGGAGAATTTGGAAGAAATAGCACCTTCTGCAATCGCCGATGCCACAAAAATATTTGTAAATGGCTGCTGGGTTGGTATCCACAGAGACCCAGAGCAATTGATGGCTACGTTAAGAAAACTGAGACGTCAAATGGACATTATCGTATCAGAAGTGAGTATGATTCGTGACATACGAGACAGAGAAATTAGGATCTATACAGATGCAGGAAGAATTTGTCGTCCATTACTGATTGTTGAAAATGGGGCACTGCTATTAAAGAAGAAACATATTGATCAACTAAAGGAAAGGGATTATAATAACTATGGATGGCAAAATCTCGTGGCTAGTGGTGTAGTGGAATATATTGACACCTTAGAAGAAGAAACTGTGATGATTGCAATGAGTCCTGATGATCTTGCACAAGCAAAGGAATATGCTTACTGTAGTACATACACACATTGTGAAATTCACCCAGCCATGATTTTGGGTGTTTGTGCTTCTATTATCCCATTCCCTGATCATAATCAAAGTCCCAGAAACACGTACCAAAGTGCTATGGGTAAACAGGCTATGGGTGTTTACATAACCAACTTCCATGTAAGAATGGATACTCTGGCTCATGTTTTGTACTATCCACACAAGCCTCTAGTTACTACTCGGTCTATGGAATACTTAAGATTCCGAGAATTACCTGCTGGAATTAATTCCATTGTTGCTATCCTCTGCTACACTGGATATAATCAAGAGGACAGTGTCATTTTGAATGCTTCTGCAGTGGAAAGAGGTTTCTTCAGATCTGTATTTTATCGATCTTACAAAGATTCAGAATCAAAAAGAATTGGTGACCAAGAAGAACAATTTGAAAAACCAACACGACAAACATGTCAAGGTATGCGGAATGCTCTATACGACAAACTTGACGAGGATGGTATTATTGCACCTGGAATAAGAGTGTCTGGTGATGATGTGGTCATAGGAAAAACTATAACATTACCCGAAAACGACGATGAATTAGAGGGAACGACGAAAAGATTTACTAAGCGTGACGCATCCACATTCTTACGTAACAGTGAGACTGGTATAGTTGACCAAGTCATGTTAACATTAAACAGTGAGGGGTATAAATTCTGTAAAATTCGAGTAAGATCTGTTCGTATCCCTCAAATTGGTGACAAATTTGCCTCTCGACACGGCCAAAAGGGTACATGTGGAATTCAATATAGGCAAGAAGACATGCCATTCACTTGCGAAGGTCTTACACCTGACATCATTATCAACCCTCACGCTATTCCGTCGCGTATGACAATTGGTCACTTGATCGAGTGTATTCAAGGAAAAGTATCCTCGAATAAGGGTGAGATAGGCGACGCTACACCCTTCAACGATGCCGTGAACGTACAAAAAATCTCGTCTTTACTGCAGGAATACGGTTATCACCTTCGTGGAAACGAAGTGATGTATAATGGACATACAGGGCGAAAGATTAACGCCCAAGTATTTCTGGGACCTACTTATTACCAACGTCTAAAGCACATGGTAGACGATAAAATTCATTCAAGGGCCAGAGGACCCGTACAGATTCTAGTACGCCAGCCTATGGAGGGAAGAGCGAGAGATGGTGGGTTGCGTTTCGGAGAGATGGAACGCGATTGTCAGATTGCTCACGGCGCCGCACAATTCTTACGAGAGCGTCTATTTGAGGTTTCTGATCCGTATCGTATTCATGTTTGCAACTTTTGCGGATTGATCGCGATCGCTAATTTACGTAATAATACATTTGAATGCAAGGGTTGCAAGAATAAGACCCAGATATCTCAAGTTAGACTCCCGTACGCAGCTAAACTGCTATTCCAGGAACTGATGTCAATGAATATTGCGCCCAGATTAATGGTCATTTGAATGCAAGGGTTGCAAGAATAAGACCCAGATTTATCTCAAGTTAAGACTCCCGTACGCAGCTAAACTGCTATTCCAGGAACATACATTTATGTCAATGAATATTGCGCCCAGATTAATGGTCGTTAGTTAAATTTAATGATTCTCTCAGTGTTATAATGTTATCTACCTTTTTGTAATAAGGAAATAAAACTGAAACATTTTATAAAAGTTTTATTATCACGAACCACAACATTTAATGCAGTTTAGATATAACAATCATAATACAAAATTGTACAAATGCAATAAATAATAACTTGTCACAGATTTGAGGTATGTTACTGATATTTTTAAAAATCAGTAGATTTGTAGTAAAAATAGAAAATATTTCACATACCGAACTCTGAATAAAATTAACAGTTTATAAATTTTAACTTTTGCACAAATACATTTATTATAAGTCCTAAATTTCTTTATAAATAAAACACATAATATACATTCAGTTAATTAAATAAAAAAACAATTTTAAATCTGGACAGGACAGGTCCAGTATTACCACTCAAAAATTCTAAGGCATTCGAGGATTCTAGCGTCAATTATTACTTAATGTTAAAGTTTTTGAACGGATTTTCAATTTACATTTGCGATATACGTACAAGATGCGAGTGCAAAAATTACTCATTACAGGGCAAAATGCTTAAAGAGATCCACGACACCCACTAGACGCAAATTGTGATCATTATACATAAAACTATACACTTAATGTAATGCAATAGAGTAGAAAATTCATACACAATGACCATCTAAGAGAGCTTTAAAAATTGCAAAATGAGGAATGATAAGTAAATTAAGTACTAAAGTCGAGAAGTGCACTTTCCACATTTAGTGCAGCACATTGAAGTATGCCTTAACGTATAATAGGAGTTTATTTGCAGACAGCACTTTAGAATCCATGCAACGAGGTATTTCGAGGTACATTTTGCAATATATGCGACATTTTTATAAGCACCGCAATTATTCTTATGTTACTTATCTACTTTACTGTACAACTTACGTACCTATCTAGCACGTTTTCATCGCTACATTATCAACGCTGACGGTTGCTGGGATCAGATTGTAGGAATAAAAAAATAGAATTTATACCTTGATGGTATTCACTTTCCATTTCTTGTGACTAATGTAGCATTATATTCTTATTGGATATGACAGTAAAGTTAAATAATAGCTCGTCCCATCGTGGGACCGTTAAATTTGATCGCGTCTATCAGTTTCAATAACTGTGCAAGTGAGTTCACTGCGGAGCGGGCAATGCCCGTTGTTCCTGACTTTCCTCTTCCTTGGGCCGACTCCACTTTATCATGGTTTCCGGCGATCTGTAGAGGAACACTAATTTCGCAAACAGGTCTTCCTCGAGCGCCAATTCCAATGCTTCGCGGACCTAAAGAATGTTTATCAGCAAATTAATAATGATTCCTTAACACATAATAAACACAAAAAGTAAATGATAGGAACATTTGATGCTTTAGGATTACGTAAGTTTAAAATTCGTTACAAAGGAATAAGAACCCTACCCAGCAGGTATGAAAGTCGAGTATAAACTGCACGTTACCAGGTATATGTCGAGACAGAGCTGCAGCACGCGGTCCACGTTGGGCAGGTCGTCGAACATTATCTTGGTGTAGATGCCGGAGAAGAAGCCGCGCAGCACGCGCGACGCCAGGAACACGAACGTAGTGTACAGACCGATTATCCTTCACACATACAGATTGATAATTTTAACGAAGGACTCAATTTCGTGACGAGGTAGTTATTGAAATAATATTTTTTCACAATCTTTATATTGCAGACAGGTATAACCAGTACTGTTAGATACATATTATTCATTTTTGGTAGTAATCAAAGAAAAACGTAGATTCCTTAAATTACCAACAAAAGGCAACGTATACTAACCCGCCTCCGGAGATAAAGTTGAGTGTCTCCGGGAACAGTTTGTCGTTGAAGGTGTACATGACCAGCATGTCGCAGTTATTCATCGGGATCGACGTCAGCTGGTCCTGGAATATTAAACACGTTTACATCATACATTTACATATACAGCCTATGTGCATTATCGAGAGCCGAGAACCAGTGACAATCCATATTATTATTACAAATGTAAAGTCTGTATGTCTGTATGTATCGCTTTCACAGCTAAACCACCAGCCCGATGTAGATGAAATTCAGAATGCAAATAATTGAACACTCATATAGGGTACTTTTATCCAAAAATCAACCCCTTAATTATGGGTTGAAATAGGGGATGAAAAATTTTATGAAAAATCTAAACCGTTCCACCGATTTCGATGAAGATGTTTAGTCAGCAATAACATAAGTTACACGAAATGGTATGTAAGTCGTTTAGTACAAAAACTCAATTTATACTTACGCGCTGCTCGCAAGATTCCCGTACCCTCCAATACATGACGTCACCGACTCTTTCCAATCGCAGCTTCACGTCTCTGTACAAGCGGGCGTCCTCGTGTTCTATAATACGATAATGTAATGTTTATTAAATAACTTGGTCGCTTTGGTGATTGATTGAATAAAGTAAAATCGTTTAAACTCCAAAAAAATACATTACCGTCGGGAAGTATAGGGGGCATCAACTGATAGGCCGGCTTTATAGCCCCCTTGTTGAACACCTTCACGAACTTAGGAAACAGCGTTTTCACGTTCAACCTGACAAACACAATATGTATGTTATCGAACACGTTTGGTTTTATTTCGATGAAAATTTATTGATTACTTTTTTTCCAAACGTTGAGCGTGTATGTGATGTGTAGGATTGATTGAGCGCGCGTACGCGTTCAAAATAAAAAATCGTCACATGTTTACGTGTGAGTCTAATTCTCTCTATTTATGTGTGCGTAAGTATACATATACATTACTCATACCTGTCTTTCTCTGTGTTTATATGCGTGTGTACACATGCCTGTGGGTGTCAGCCTACTTATACCCCGATCACGTTCGATCTGGATTTCGTTATAATTGTCGCAGAAATGCTAGCTTTCCGCCTATGCTATTAAAGAACATTTAAGATTGCGGGCGCGACCTAAAAAGCCCTAAGTAAATTTTTGCTTTCAAGCAAAACTGAACCGTGAGCCCTGGCAATAAAATCTGTTTTACGTCCTCACCAAGCGTCGGGCGGCGCGGTGCCGGTGAGCAGCTGCAGCAGCACCTCGCGCTGCGGGTCGCGCGCGCCGCCCGCCAGCGCCGGCAGCGGCACCTCGCGGTTCTCCTGGATGGTGGGCGGGTTCTGCGCCGTGTTGCTCGGGTGCGTGATCACGTACGTGAATTTCACCGTCAGCGACGCGTCTGTGCGGGTGGAATGTTTAATGTTACTTTTTTATGGAATTACGGTAGCAAAAGAGCACGCTAGCACCACCTACCGCTGCCGCCCATGACAACTGTGAAGGACTTACAACAAGACTCAAATTTGTTATTGCTGCTCGTTTGTATTTTGTATATTAACTTTAATGGTCAGCGCATTTACTTTATAATCAAACTATTACAGATGAATATTGAAATATTCAGTATTATTATTACTGGTATGTATGTACAGCTGATAAAAGATCGCATATTAAAACAGAACTATGCAGGTATAAATCGATAGATTACAAAAACGCAGCAATAGATTGCTGTAACCTTAGTCCAACAACGGGTGGACAAAACTACTGAGACAGGATAGTCAAAACGAATTTTCCAGACAGCTAGCGAACACTCCACCCTACCCATATCCCATATCTGGACACGCTCATGCCGGAGCCTACAGGTACATAAAATACGATAAACACCCGATACTCACTGGACACAGCCTCCCGCTCGAGCCGTTCGAGCTCCGGCGGCGAGATGACCCACTTCATGGTGGAGTTGGGGTTGATGGTGACCACCGCCACGTCGTTGTACATGTAGTTGGACAGGAACGTCTGCGCCGTGCGGTCGCGCGCGTACAGGTTACTCAGCTGCGTGTAGTCTTGCTCCGTGAAGCTTCACATTCACACACACCGACAGTTTGTTTGTTTTTAATTTTTATTATCATTGGTATAATGTAACTGTCTCACTGAAAGGCTCGGGTGTCGTCTCCCAATGAAAGGTAAAAGTCATTGTACACCACGCTGGCTTAGTGCAGATTGGCGGACTTACACAACTTTGAGAACATTATAGCGAAATGCCAGATATGCCGGTTTTGTTACAATGTTTTACTATACCGAAGTAGGTGATAATGAATTGGTTATAGGCACTTTTGAAAATTAGATGTGCGCGCAAATTTGCACTCGGGTTAGAAATTCAAACGTTCAAGCCACTTGACTATCGCTATGTTACTTTATTTATAATATGGTACATAATATGTAATTTATTTATTTAAATATTTCTTTTAATTTATGCTAGTAGGCTAACATCTAACTACATTGACAAGTTTGAAACTAAAACAAACTTACATGTCAATGTTGTGTGACTGCGCAGACATTTGGTACACTGGGAGGAACGGTCCGATGCGAATCTTGACTGTCACGTCAGTTGGCGGATTCGGTTGCCCAACCTGCAACACAAATATAGATATACAAATACATATTAATATCACCCACACAATCATTTGCTGGCACAATAATTCCATCATAGTGATACATGTTATCCAAGAATTTTATGTCATTAGGATATTCGTCAGGTCAGTGTAGGAACAAAATTAGTGTCTGCAAACAAAATGTGTTTGTTCTATATGCTCAGCGAAGCAGCCAAGGTGCTTGGTTTTACGGACAGCGTTAACCTAAGCCCAAACTACCTAGACAGTTTTAACCTAAGCCCAAACTACCTAGACAGTTTTAACCTACCTTCAAACTAGAATACTCAATCAAATATCCTTTACTCACCGAGTTGCCAAACGCAAAGAACACGAGCGGGAACCAGATGATGGCGATGACGAAGGCCAGCACGCCGCCGCCCAGCAGGTACTTGGATGTGCTGGACTTCTTAATGCCGCGCGGCTGCGGGAACTCGTCCTCCACGTATCTTGAGCACTGGGAATAGAAAAAAAATAAGTGTATGTCTGTTTGTATCGGGGGTACGGCCAAAATAGGTTAGTGTGAAACGTCTATGTAATCTATGTATAAAGGAGTAGCTTTATACAAACTTCATTTTAACACTTTACATTTACATTTTAACACTACACTCACAGCTCCTCACCCCTCACCAGTATACCCCGTGTCATGGTTGCCATAGACACCATACAAGACACTGACACATACACCAGACCAAGAACAAAACTTCAAATTTTCTCCTCGCTGAGAATCTAACCAAGGTTTCTTCGTAGTTCGGCAGTTCAGAATGATAACCATTACCCCATGCTACACAATCAATGTTAACGCTTTTATATCATTATTGATCACTAACAGTAATCTATATCCTGTAAAGCACATAAATATGGAATACCTTAAGCAGGAAGACGCTGGCGAAGATGTCCTCCATCTTGAGCCAGTCCATGAGCGTCATGGACGTGTCCGTCCAGATCCAGTCCATCAGCGTGCGCAGCTCGAACACGAACGGCACCGCCATGAACCTGAACATTACCATACAGTGTTTGGTACAATTTTGGTACTTTTCATGCTATCAATATCATTGCTACGAGTATATTAAAATGTATGTTATAAATATTTCCTCTTTATAATAAGCTGTGGAAATATCAGGATACCCCATGAACATGGGCCATGTTAACTATATTGCCCCATTTTACTCTAATGCCGTGTCAGCCAAATATTCGACATACAACATAAATTAATCCCTTATTACAATGCATTATTCTTAATTTTTAAATTTGAAACGATTTGTGCGCAGCAGTTCTTTTAATTAATTTAATTTAAATCACAAATCAACGTAGTTCCTGAAAATCGTTCCAATACCCAAACACACAAAGAAATAAACATGATCGGTAGATCGGAAGTACGTCCTCCCAGCTTCGACTTACCCCCTAAAGAAGATCATGTTGAGGAAGTAGTAGGACTTGCAGAGGAAGTTGCCGATGATGCGGCGCGGGTAGCCGCAGCGGATCTGGTAGGCCGACAGCAGCAGGTAGATACACTTCATCATGTACCACATCGGCGGCGGCAGCAGCGCGTTGAACGTTCTAAACAAAAACAGTGTAATTCGTGTTAACTAAAATTTCAAAAATATTAAATAATTTGAAATTGACATAAACTGAGAAGATTATTAATATCACTACATAGTATAAAACAAAGTCGCTATTTTTGTCTGTCTGTTTGTCTGTATGCTTAAATCTTTAAAATTACGCAACGGATTTTGATGCGGTTTTTTGTAATAGGTAGAGTGATTCAAGAGGAAGGTTTTTATGTATAATACATGCATATATTCCCACGAGAACGGGATCCACGCTTGTGAAACCGCGGGCGGGCCGCTAGTTATGATACATAATAAAAAAATTACAAATTCTATAATTTTTTGTTATTTGATTGATTGTGCAGAACAAAATGAAAAGAATTCCTAATATTATGAATAAACATTATTACAAAATTCTAAACTTATCGCCTTGCCCTTATTTGGGAGGTTCAAATGTTCAATACACATTAACACAGTTTCATCAAAAAAAAATAATAACAGTCACTGATAACCCAAAATGCATTACAATTTTATTGACGAACATAAATAAACTAATAAATAAATAAAATTAAATATTTAAACTTTCATTATCGGTATCCATACCTCTCAGTAATAAACGGCAGCACGAAGAACATCCAGACGTGCACGCCTATAATGAGCGCGTATTGGAAGAGGATCTTGCCGAGCATGAACTTGCGCAGGTAGAGCGCGCGGTCGATGATGATGAGCGCGAACTGCAGGATCAGCATCACCAGGAACGGGATCGGCACCTTGTTCTCCTCGATGTACGCCTGCACGCCGCCGTCGCCCTGGTGCGTCTGCCAACAACGCCCCGGTGTTACAGTAGGCGGAAAGTTGGTATTTCTTTTGATATAATATGTACGTCACTCGTGGACATAGTAAACACCAAAGAGGTATTGTAACTGAAGATAAAAATAACCCTGGCTCCGAATCTATAATCTATAGGCATCGAAGGGGTTTTAGACTAGGCGAAAACTTTGATAACTTACCACCTGATGGTATTTCTTATGATATACGCCACCCGTGGAGATAGTAAACACCAAAGAAGTGTTGTAACTGAAGATAAAAAGAACCCTGGCTCTGAACCTATAATACAATGGTAAGTCGTTTGGTGGCTGACTAACGCAAAAGGATGATAGCCAACCAGGCACACCCTACGGGATGATAATATGTAGTTTTTTTATGGAATCAAGTTAGTAAGTACATAAACTGTACCGTGTGCTGTACCGTGAGTGAGACATATAGACCGATAACATAAATTAAAATTCAACATTCAAATTTTCACCCTGCTGTGAATCGAAGCCTTTATACAGTAGTTTCGCATAGTGAAAATTGCGCCAAAAGGGTCATCTCATATAACATAGGATTAATATTTAAAAAATCTCAAAATATCTCACCCCGAAGGCAGCGAAGCCGAAGATGACGACGAGGAAGTTGAAGAAGTCGCAGAGGAACATGTAGGCGTACACGTCGGCCGTGACGCGCGCGCCCGGCGCCAGCATGCGCTGGAAGAACCGCTGCACCGGCCGCAGGTAGCGCTTCACCCTGACATACCCGCCATCCACCACACTCGTTAGATTGAGAATCAAGTAACATGTACAGTAAGGTCATTATAAGTTGGCCCCTCTGAATAAAGCTACGAGTGGCTGCACAGATGTCGATTTTACGACCAACATGGTGGTAGGAGGCGGGAGTGCGGGCGGTTGGATAAGTACGCTAATACGATTACGATACGCTACCATCACAAAATACTGTCATGGCCGCCATGTTTTGATCGGTCAGTTACTGTACCTGCGCACACATCTCGGAAATTGAAGTTCAGAGCGGCCGAGTTATAGCGACCTTACTGTATACTGTTAGAGAAAATTCATAACAAAGCCAACAATTCAATTCTCACTTGCAAATATATTTATAAGCTTTAAATGGACAAATTTTTGACAGGTTAGGTAAGTACGGTTAAGGTCACATTGTGGGAAAAGCACCATAATGTGCATAGAATAACTGTGTGTAGTTTTATTTATAAACTAAATGTATTTGTGAAGCTTTTTTTCAATCTATAGGTAAGGCATATAAACTTTACAGTATCATTCATAGTCCTCCGGTCTCTTTTTATCAAAAGGGTACAATGTTTTTGCTTCACGTACTAATATACAGATAAATCAATAGTAAAATACTTACGATAGTAGTATAATTTGTGGATAATGTCTATAGTTTTCTTCGAGCGTTGTCGTCACTGCTATTATCGGTTCTTGGTCATCGTTTACACTGTGGATTTTAAAGTAATACACTTAATAAAAATATCATTTCATAGACCCTTCCACGCTTTGTCATTAACAATAATAATTGTAGTATTTGCAAGTAAAATGCCATTTTTTTACAAAGAAAAAAATATCGACTTCAAAAATTATAATTAGAGATGATTCAAAAACCACCCATATCCATATCAACTCGAAAAAATATCAAAATCGATTCACCCAGTGCGAAATTATGAGGTAACACCCATAAAAACACAGTCGAATGGACAACCTCCCCCATACTTGAACTCGATGAATAACCAACGAAGCCTCACTTATAATGGTCGTCGTCGGGGTCCTTGGAGGTGCTGGGCTCCTGGTCCAGCGCGGCCAGCTGTCCGCCCGGCGGCCCGCCGTTGGCGCCCTCTGCGTTGCTCGCCCCTTCGCCCATACTAGAAAATTACCAATCGCTTTAAATAGCAGCTTAAGGAATACTTTTATCAGCTTAAGGATTACGTAATTGAACTATTTTGATTTCTAAGATGTCGAACCATTTACAACTAGTCCAAATGGGTTTCAATTTAATTTACTATGTTTGAACTAAAACTGGATTATGAAAGAATACGTATTACATACATTACTAAAATATGATTTTACAATTTAATAGTAACATACTTTTTTTTGTTTCATGGCCATTTTTCAACATTAAAATCAATATTAAACATATTCACGAATATAAATAAATTAAAAATCATTATAGAATAGTTAGATAAGTCTTGGGTAGGATTAGGCTTAGGATAGGATACCTATACTCGTAAAAAGGTGTCATAACGACTATGTCCTATGTCGCAATTTACAAATTGAGCTACTGTGAGTGAGGCATAACCAAAATTTTATCAACATTCAAACACAGTTAATACCACTAAAATTGTAATAACTAACTACGCACAAACTTAGTTACAACAACCGGGACCCTTCTACCAAAACATCTACACGCAACAACAGTCAACTTCAACGAAGGGTCACGACAGGGTTGGCACTAACGGGTCGGGCGCGGGCCGGTGCGGGAACAGGCGCAGCCAGACGGCGAGCGGCGCGGCCAGGGGCGGCGCGCCCGAGCGGCGCAGCGACGCGCGGATCTGCGCCTGCAAGCGGAGCAGCCAGCCCGCCGGCTCGCCACCACTGTCTGATCCCACAACTTACTTGTATTCGCCGCTTGGACCGCTATATCTGAGTATGTTGTCCGTCGTTTGTCTCTAGTAACTGATCCAGTTACTCTAATAGCTGTTGCTGTTACATAGCGTGACTAGGTATTTGGCGTTTTTAAGAGCGAATTTTGATATGCGTTTTAACAGCTAAGGACCTATACATATTAAATGAACGCGCGCTTCGTTTAAAAACGCATGTTATCTTGCCGCATATATCTCAGGGTTACACGTTTGTGGTTTTATATATTTTGGTCGAAATAAATTATTTAGGTAGTAGATGAGGTGGGGTAAGGTGGGGTAAGGTTGTAGATACTTTATTATACCATAACAAGTTTCATTACTATTATTAATCTAATAATTTATGCACACAACTCAACACCCATGGGCCAAAGAGGTCATCTGACTGCCTAGACGTCGGAAGAACCTACCAATGGTAAAAATCTTCCCTCCTTCCCGACTGGACCAAAAATTGTCTACACCCATATAAACACCCGTAAGCAGTAGACAAAACACTCACGGAGGGACGTTGTCGTGCAGCTGTATGTACTTGCGGCCGACGTCTTCGCCGCGGCCCTCCACGATGAGCCGCGTATCGTCCGCCGTCAGCGGGTACTCCGCGTCCGCGTGCAGCTCCAGCTCCGGGCTCGACTCCTTCCACAGGCCCAGCGACTTCAGCATGAACCTGTTGGCAAAATTATTGCTTTTAATAATTTCTATTTTTGATATTCTTACTATGCATATTCTTAAGTATATGTCGGGCTGTATGTGCTGTATGTGTGTGTGTGTGTACTGTGATGAATTAGCAATATTTGATCACTTGAATCGTCGATGGGCCAGCCGCCATAAATACATGTATCTCGTGTTACTACGGAATTTGCATGTTTCTTGAGCGATTAAATTGACACAAGATAACCCGCTCCTCACCGACGGCTGGGCAAATGTCTGAAACGCTTTATTTAATATAACGATAATAATTACTTACCATCACAATAAATTAATTACAGTAATTATAACACAAGTGTCATTTATGCTATAAGAAAAATACGACAATTTACAGACGTGGAAACAGCAAAGCTTGTTTATTTTGCCTACTTTCATAGTATTATGTCCTACGGTATATTACTTTGGGGTAAGTCTGCGGACATCGATACAATTTTTGTATTACAGAAACGTGCTATTAGAGCAATATATAAACTAAAATCACGTGAGCGTGACAAATTTAAAGAAATAGATGTACTAACCGTAGCTTCCCAATACATATACAGCAATTTAATTTTTATTAACAAAAATTTAGGTCTTTACAAACAAAAAAGCGATATTACCAATCGGCAAACACGAAATATGCACCATTTAGTAACTTCCTCGTACCGCCTGCGTAAGGTACAGCGGTCTTTTGTGGGGCTCGGTGTACGCTTTTATAATAAATTGCCAAAGTCCATTACTGATTCGCCCATACAAATATTTAAGAAACATGTTAAAACGCGACTTATACAGAAAGGGTATTACACAGTCGATGAATATTTAAATGACAAGGATGCTTGGAAGTAGCCATCCGCGACCAGTTCCACTCCTGTTAGTACGTATAAAACTGTAGGTGGATGTAAGTGATCTTTTAAAAGATGCCGAGGAGTTTTTTTTCGCCATTTTTTTCTCCTCCATTACAAACGAATATAAGGCACCTTTGCAAAAATGGCGGTAGAATCAAATAATGACATTCACAAGCGTATTTGTAAATACCTACGTGAAATAAACGATTTTGAGTTTGAGTTTGAAACAATAGTTCAACAAATTCAGCATTATAGGTAGTCCCCACACTACCCTACCTTATAGAATACTTTGTTTTTTGTTCAATAAATTCGCCCTCATAGAATACCCAGAGTCGTGTGTACGATAGTTTCACACAACGACAATACATTCAAGTCAACCACCAGACCTGTGCAAGAATATGATGAGCAGCAGCAGCAGGTCGTAGAGCGCGTAGTTGTTCTTGCGCTCGATGCCGATGATGCGCGGCGCCGTGAACGGCATGTTCGCCGGGATCGCCTTCTGGTTCCACGGCAGGATCTCGAACTGGAACATGCTCTTCACCAGCACTATCACCTGCAATGCAATTGGTTTATTATCGCCTCGCACAGACGACTTGAGGCAAACTTAGCTTAGCTTCGCATAGTTTACCAGGAGATCAATTTTGTAATATGGAAGGGGATATAAATGAAGGAGAATTTGTGAATATTAACATTTTTTCTTTTTTAAATTTAATATTACAAATAGGAGTTTAATTAATTTAGATTCAGATTCGGGATATGAATTGAATTCCGTTAATGTCATAAAATATTCAAAGTCTCAATATATAATCAATACATACATCAAGAGATTTGAATAATATACAACAGCAGATAATACAATATAATAATTATTTACCTCAGTGTAAGCTATCAAGGTGACCCAGAATGTTTTAGTGGGCCGTGGTATCGTGAGCGTGCCCCACAGGAACACCATGAGAGGCAGCGGTATAGACAGTATGGTCGCTGATTGAATCTGAAACAAACGTTCAAACTAATTTTACTAACCTTTATTAAACTACATCTGAAATCAAGAAAAAAAGCATTTCAATGTGGGACACAATGGAAGTAAGTTATCCTAAGTTTTATTTGTATGACAGCTTCAAATTAAGTACTTAAATCCATGTATAACAAAAAATACAAGTACCTGATTAATAAACACCATAATGTAGCAAACGATATCCGTGTGCGCCAGAATGGCATACCAAATAGCGTATGCCAAGTGCACTATCGGAGATTTCTCTTGCTTGAACATCGAGTCGTCTTGCTCTTCCAGCGTCGTTACATCCTTGCTGCAATCATACCAATATAACTCTTAATTTCACCATATAATAACAACAAACAAAAGAGACAAAACGATATACGTGCAACAAAAAAACGATAAAATAGAGTACAATAGAATTTAAGCGACGTTATATTTACATGTACCAACGTGCGTTAAAATTACCTGTAAAAAGAAACGAGACTTGAAGAACAACCAATGAACAGAACAGACTGAAAACTTACCTTCACACTCACAGCGGCACAATTAATACGAATGCTGAATGCGGTTACAAACAGGGCGAATTATTAACACGTATTCCTATATGAATATACATTTTTTATTGTACGCATACAAGAACCCAACATTACAATAACGTTAATGGTATAAAGGGATAGACTTTCTTTATGAATAGTCGACATCTTCATTTAAATGCATATTTTTGATGTGCAGGAGAAATGTAGTTAAAATAGATGAGTGATTGTTTTTGTATATGAGTGAGGCGAGGACAACTAAAATTACCCTGATTTGTAACCGCACCAAAAGCCGACGTCGTGCGACAGACAGCCGAGTGGAGAGCTAGTGACAACGAGATGGAGAGGAAAGCGGTAGCCCATCACAAGCGACGACAGATATACCTTCTTACAAGAGCGTACACTGGATTTAATTGGTTATGTGACTAAAATAATCCACTTTATAAATGAACGTGTATTTATGAACATAAACTAAACCTAAAATAAACCGATTAAATAGTTGACTCAGCGAAGAATTGAATTTTTATTTATGCTCTATGGCCATATTTATGCTCTATGCACAACGGTTTTTTTATACTTAGGTACATCTCAATCTATCACAGCATTTATAAGTGTATAGCGTACGTGATTGTAACAACTGTCACACATTCACGTTCATCAAAACCACGTTGACAACCCAACCAAATATACAGTGTACGCTCCTATCCGAAGTTCAAGACTCCACCTGTCGGTCGTTTGTAAACTAAAGGCGCTCTCGTGTTCGGACGTATCGTCGTCCTCGGGCGTCGGGGTCGGTGAGGGGCGGGGCGAGGGGCGTGGCGAGGGGCGGGGCGACGCGGGCGGCGTCACGTCCAGCCCGCGCTCCATGCTGGGCGCCAGGATGCGGATCTCCGGCACGCTTATTTCGCTTAACTTACGACTGAAAACATTCCCCACGTTCCTACTTCAATAACACCTAATTACACTCCTATACTTCTTTGGACGCGAGCCTACATTTACCTTGAAGGACATTTACCCTGTTTAAATTTTATGAGCACTAAAATTATTAATTATGTTAGTTATGATGCGCCGCTAGTGTGAGCCACTAATGCGTTGTGCTAGTTGAATATGAATATCTATTTAGTTAGTGTTCAAATAACTATTGAGTAATGCTCTACAAGGTTCAAATTATGGTCTTTAATGTTGTAACTACTGTTGTAACTATTACACTACAATGATGAGATTATGATTTGGATACATTACCCATCTGTGATTCAATGATAAAGCGTTGGGTCCAGTCTACTTACTAATCTACTGTCTAAAACATACTTAACCTCTACCGTTACTTCGTGCAAATCAACGTAATACTATAAATATAATCATTGTAACGATTAGACAGACATAAAACGAAAAAAACATTCAATACAAACCCCATTTCAACGGTAGGCACCATGAGATGATTGCGCGATTGTTCCACACTCCTACAAGGCAGCATGCAAAAACAACAACTACTAACTAACGCTCCAAGTTAATCAACCTCTGCGCGTGGGAACAAAGCAAAAGTCAAACAAGTATTCCTGAACAAAACAATGGACTAACAAATTCTGCAAAACAATGTTCTATACCATAACATGCTTCTACGCAGACTACTGCAATTTTTCTGGCTCTAATCTACTAGAGGCAGTTTTAACGACTGCAATACAACATTTAAATTGTACGGTTACTCACTGATGCACCAGCGCTTCCGGCAATGGCTCCCAAATCATTTGCGATCCTTCCCGCAGACCGATGCCGAAGCCTTCTTTTTCCTATAAAACAATTATATTTTGTATTTTTATCTCGCGAGAAAATGGGAGCACAGCGTGTTACGAGAAAAAATCGCTCACCATAGATATCATCATAGATAGCTGGCAGAGAATGCATTTAAGCATTAAGCTCGCCATTTGTGCCGTAATATTTTATTGTGGTCAATAAAGTATAAATAAATAAATAAATATCATGGTAAATGAATATTAAGGGAGTTTATGGGAGGCTTATTTGTGATTTGTGAATAACTCAAGAGTATTGTGAAATTCTATTAAATTTTTGGGAAGAGTATTGAAAGTATGTGCATCAGCAGTTTAACACATTTTATATAAACCAAACCATAATTATTTATTTGATATACATAGACCATAATTCATTTGATACTAGTAAACCCGCCCTCGCTTCGCTTCGGGGAACCAGTCCCTTCAAAAATATCTATAAATTTTAACAAATTATGTTATTCCGATATCTAAGCTATATTACTGCAAAGTTTCATGAAAATCCGTTCAGTAGTTTTTGCGTGAAAGAGCAACAAACCCACACACACACACACACTCACTCACTCACTCACATACATCCTTACAAACTTTCGCATTTATAATATTAGTAGGATTAGTAGGATAGTAGGATACATAATTATATTCTTAGTATCGTGTAATAACATTTCAAAATCATATAATATGTAAACCCGACATCAACATACCTTGAGTATCTTCTTCTCGACGGAGAGCGTCCGGGAGACGTAGCGGTAGTCGCGCGAGTACTTCATGACGTGGCGCGTGATCGACACCAGGAAACTCGATATGAACGCCCACGCCGTGTCCAGGTACCGCTTCACCTTGTCCAGCCATGTTTCCGTTTCTGTTAATTAAAACAACATAATTACCTACTTTATTTTTTCAAAATATGTACCTAAATAAAACTGAACTTTAAGTTATATGTTCTATAAGTAATATCAGTCATTACAGGCAGATATTTTAACATGACCATTACACACTGTTTCAGTGTGTCGGAAGAATGTGGAAGGGCGTGAAAATTTCGTTCGTTATATTTATGATTATACTTGAAAATTCATTTCATTACATAATATTATGAAAGTTCTTAGTCCCTTAGTCTTAGTTCATAGAAATACCAGGACGCAGCCAGAAATTACTGAATAGTCACCATTCCAATATGTGTGAAAAAAATATGTAATTCACACATACAATCAAAACTTCTATAAAGCCTTTAGACACCGAAAAGCGACAGTAACCATTTACCGTCACGTCATTTGTACGTTTATAACATAAAGCCATAGTTCAACAAGACAACATACCAGGCTCGGGCGCGAAGTCGTCCAGCTCGGAGGGCAGCCCGTCCCGGTCGCGGTCCGACAGCTGCGCGGGCGCGTCGCGCTCGCCCAGCGACTCCGAGCGCGTCGCACGCGCGCGGGCGAACTATAACGTACGATAGCCGAATAGATATAAACCTTAGACTTTGTACTAGACAGTGATGGCCAAAACGTAATCATGGTTACAGATTACGATTACACCTAAAGGCTCGGAAAAGTCGCTACGAGTGCCGTTTCAAAAACATTGTTACTTGCAAGTATCTGTGGCACTTCCGTGTCTCCAGATGTAATCATGATTACATTTTGGCTATCTTTGTTTACATGAGATCTCTCTCTTCTCTCTCTCTCTGCATCTTTCTCTCTCTTTATGAGACGAAATTGGAATCATATTTACATTTTGCCCATTTCTACTAGGTAGTATAGCATGAAATATTATTATAACCATTGCTTATTATAGCCACAAACAAATAACAGAAACAAAAACTGCAATACACACCTTATAATTATGTATTTACGTAAAGTACATCAAAATATATAAGCAAAACGAGGCAGAACGTGCAACGTGCATCAAGTGTACAATAATAGCACTGAAATGAATTAAACAATACATCGAACATAGGTGCAACTAAAATACATAAAACACTGAATTTGTGACGAGAATTAAATTTAATTTTTATATTAAATATTTAACTGCACTCGTGAAAGTAGATTTCATTTGCGATAGTAGGTAACTGTGATAACTATGATCTATGGTGATAACTCTCCAGTCTTATTCTTCAAGCATGCAATTTTTTCAGTCTTTCAATTTCATAAATAGCCAATGTTCAATAACAAACGTCTAATGAGCATTTAAAACGGGGTCTACATTACTCTATGCACTGAACAATTAACAGTTAAAAGAAAATACAACAACGAACGAGCTATTGAAATAATCGACAAATCCAGCTCGCTTATCTCCAAAAAAATTTTAAATAGAATTATTGTTGACAAAATTTACCTAACATTTTCTCTTGGTTCCTATCGTCTTGATCGGCGACACATTGTTAATGTACCTATATAGTAAACTGACATCTGCCAAGGGAAACCACAAACCACATACCATCGTAGCTCAATCACTTTTACACAAAAAAGTAAAAAAACATCATACGTTTTCACTATTTTTTACTTTGTCCACACAATATAAACCCAAGGTTACCTGCTCTTTCATATGTCGTCGCTATACCTATATATAAGTAGGTACGTAATTTATCTCACCTCACAACGTACACTCTGGCCAACGCTCCTACAGTCCTACAGTTGTAGTCATACCTCATGCGGATACCTCGCGGGGTACTTAGTCCCCGAGCTAGTGGTGTCGCGTCATTAGCAAACAAAAAATTTCATACGTTGTCGCTACACCTATATAAAGTACATACTTTACCCCATCCTGCAAGGTGCAACGTAACCCCTTGCCAACACTCGTACAGCTCTATGGTCATACCTCCTGCGGATAAGTGGCGGGGTAGTCCCCGAGCGAGTGGTGTCGCGGCAGACGCGCGGCGGGCGCGGAGGCGCGGCGCAGCGACACGGCGCGGCGCAGGTCCGTCTTGATCACCGTCGACAGCAGCTACACACCCACACCATGACACCACACCCGCCCGCTAGCGCTCAGACCCCCGCGTGCACGCGATGCCTCTTTGTATGACTTTTGATTTTGGGATTTCTTGACTTTGGGATTTTGACCTTGGGTTTTTTTGACTTTGGGATTTTGCGCAATGTGTTTTAGGTGTTTAGGGTAGAGGTTACTGTAATATAACTGTACAGATTGTTGACAGTTTTAATCCAAAATTTTGGAACAAAAATATGACTAACGCTATTTTCCCACTGCCTAACAAAGATTGACTAGCCGAGAATTAAAGCAAATAACGGCATTTGTTGTTGTATGTTAATCAAAAGCCTAAATAAATAAAAGTAAAATAAATAATAAGCTGCAGGAAATTTCCTTACACCAAATTCATTTTAATCAAATGACAGTTCCAATTGTTTGCGCAACTTTCTTTGTAACAATCTCTCTTTCTCTTGTAAAGATTATCATACAAAGAGGCAACGTGTATAACACCGAACATGGCTGTGCAAGTTATTACCACAAGGCTTTGTTAGTCACCTTAAGCTTATTCCCATGGAAATTATTTAGTTAATCACGGACCTAAGTACTTAAAATGCAAATATTTGATCAAAAGTAATAAATACATTGATATCTGAGGACACAACATGCGGGCTTTTCCAGGACATCACAACACTTCAATCCCAAGAGATACTCTATTATTCCAATGAATACAGACTAACATGCCTTTTACCCACAAACAAAATGCCCATGCCCTCCAACTATGTACTTATATGTATTTTAATTAATTTTACCAAAATTCTAACTAACACCTCATTTTTTAATAAAACATGCCATACCTTGCCAAATCCCATTTCCTTAGGAGCATCTTCATCCGAACTGGACTCTTCATCCTTAATGGGCACTTCCGTATCATCAAATTCGTCAAACATGTAGTAGTCTCCCGAACGCACCGCTGTATAAGAAAAAGTATATTAAAACATAAGCCCTCTGTGTACCGACGCGTAACATGCATAGAGCCTTTGTGCAAGTTACTTATTATTTATAGTGTGACATTTATAACATCAATAATGTTGTATTTAAATTATGATGATTATAATGTTTAAATTAGTATTGCAAATATATTAAGGGAGGATGTTTTAATTTTTTTTTATTGCTAAAATAAGCTTATCTTACATTGAATAAAAATATTTACACCCATCATAAAATTAAAAATATTATGTTTATTCTTTTTTTTATTGCATTGAATAGGCAAATAATTATAATTTATGCTGATACTATAATTCATTTATTAATGAAGGTAATATTGAAGATTGAAGAACATGGTAACACAAAAACAAACACCTTACAGCCAGGCATGCAAGCGGTTCTAAAAGCTTCAACCCATGCTAGTGCGGAGGCGCATTCTTTACATCAGTGCTATAACACCAATTTTTTTTACAAAATATTACATCAGCCGACCATTACAACTTTCGACAAACAACACAACCCCGCCAATACGTTGCATCCAACTAGCCTATGTACCAAATACCAAATAGAAAAGCCATCGATGCGTTAGTAGTACGAATGTTAGGCGAACAATGTTTTTGAGAGAACGTTACCCTTCTGATGGCTGGCGGGCGGCCTGTACGTCGGTCTGTCGCGGGCTACAAAAAAAGGCACAACTCAACACCACTGACACCAAGCTTTATGGAAGAATTAGCTCTTGGGCACCAACACAGGAAAACAATCGACGCGGTTAGCGCGACTCACCGACACGACCATCTTACAGTTATTTTTATTTAAGCGCAAAACTGGACAATTAGTTGACGTTCACGTAGACTGGACTTCGTTAAGATATCCTTTTGAATGTAGAAAAAATGTTACGAAGAGTAAAAGAGAAAAGAAATAAGCAGAGGTATCTGTCACCGTCCGTGTACCTCCTGGTCGAATTATTAAGTATTATTGACACTTATTACCATGATACTTAAAAGGAATTGTAAATGTATTATTTGAATGATAACGCCATCACCCCCTACACGATATCGACTGTACCTTGATGCCTCTTTGTGAACACTCGGGGCCTACGCGCGAAATCAGTGCCATCACTTCCTAGTAAATAAATAAACATATTATACAAGATAATTTGGTAAATTTGCTTTACATTATATACACAAGTGGAACATCGAACCGTGTATTTAACATTTTATGTGTTCACATCGTTCATAAGTATTAATACCGTCGTACTAAATGACAATAAATTCATTTTATTATTATACGATATTAACACTTATGAAGGCACAACGGACAGTATAATTTCGGATGTAGTTACAAGTGTGATGCGAGTTGGGTTCGGCGCGGCTGGACTGCGATATGATGGAGGTGCGCTGGAGCAGGCTGGGGCTGGCGAGCGTGTGGCGGCGGCGGATGGGCGGCGGCGAGAACACCGGGTACGACTCCTCGGGGCTCTGCGCGCGGACCAGCTCCGACGACGCCGGCGACTCGAACGAGATCCGTCGCGGCTCGAGATACGCGTCCAGGGATACCGTCATCAGCGCTGATGAGGGCGACGGGGGACCGCCTTGGGAACTCGGCGCCGGGAGGGGAGGCAGGGGCAATGACGTAGGAACCCGTCCTGAATGTACAGGCGACGGCGGCGCGGAAGCCTCGCTCAGGGGCGTGTGGAAGCCCTTTGGGGAGGCGGGGCTATCAGGAGTGTGGTACCCCCGCCCCGAAACGTCCGAGTCGCCTCTCACGAGCGGCACTTGCTCCGATTCCCCGGGCTGAGTCTCTTCTTCCTCATCCTCTTCTTTATCGCAAGCAGCGGGGAATATCGTTCAAGTAACATTTTATTTCCAATTCCGTAGGATTAGTTTGAAATACACGCTTAAATATTTATCTTATAAAATACACCAGAAGAAATGTTGTGCGTTTCCTTTTTTAGTATAAGAGGGGTTTGAAGGAGACAAAAAATATACACTCTCGTGTGCATTAAATGTAGTGTGTTTACGAAAGACAGGAAGAATAGTAGTACTGAAATAAGGCTAAAAACACCTTTTTAAAGAGATCTTCATAGAGACAGAAATTAGAAGAATACTTATAATAAGACAGTTTAAATGTGACAAATATTTCTACTAATATTATTCGAAACTTGAAGATCGATACGAATCAAAACTTACGTATGAATCTAGTGCTATCCGTAGTTTCGTACATGCTTCCAGACACTAAAGATATATAACTGTCATAAGTCATAAGTATGGTTTATTCAACATTACATGTTTCAGAAAACTTTTTCAAAAAACTCATGTATATATCTCATTCCAACATATAACTAACAAAAATTGTTCTTCTCTTCAGAATTTCCAATCCCCTCTTAAACTAAAACTCTCGAATATAGTATCAATAAAGAATGCCATACGCAAAGCTTACCAGCGTCGTGATGTATGGGGTCCTTGGCAATGGCGCCCTGGATCTTCTTTTGGTTCGCCTTTATCCTCTCCATCTTAACTTTGATCTTCTCCAATATCTTCACCTCCTGTTCCTCTTGAATTTGCATTTGTTTCTGTCTGAGTTCCTCTATTAACTCCGCACCTCTACATTAAACATTAAAATTACTCTATGTTATCTCTATCAATATAATAAATGTGTCTAAACCATCTTGTTATTACAGATAGACTATACACAATATTTAAAACTTACCTCGAGGCCAGTACAGTGGTAGCTTTACTCTCATCAATCACCCTATAGAAGTAGTAGCTGTGGAACAGTCGTCGCTGCAGAATCAAGAACGCAAAGCAAACGCCATCCCACGCCAGGCCTATGTCTTCTTGAGGCACTGAACACACGGAATCCTGGAAGCATTAAATTAAGAATGAGTTAGGGCCACTCCATACACCATTGAGTCTTTTGTTAACTGTACGGCATGGAGGTTCCCTCATGCTGTTTTCATTTAACGTTTTAGTGAATGACATTGAAATTTTTAAAACATACTTAATTTCGAAAAGTCAAAAGTGCGTGTCCTGCGATTCCAACCCCAATTCTGGGTTCTAAATCATGCCCTAACCAAGTCTGAACTTGATAATAAACACGATTTAAATGTTGAAGAGCTGCTGCACTCGTTGGTGGAAGAGTTGATAACTGCACAGGTTTATTTACTGTATATAGATAAACACTACGCGCGCTCTACCCTCTATCTCGAAAATGGTTCAAGATATAAAAAAATGTTTAAACAAAAGTTGTACAGAATTTAATCCTCTACAATATTTATAATATATACAAATAGCATAAAACTCATAGGAAACGAGATATTTGCAATAAATGTGTAAAAAATCGATTTTTTGACCTTTGACCTTGGAATATCTGTAGTCGCAGACACCCTACGATAAGTAGGTTTTGAGACAAGTTTTAGGGTGTTAAAATAAAGGTTTATACAAGTTTATAGCCGACTATCTCTCATTCCGAGATTCTTGCCCTCATATGACTAATTTGCCTGGACTACCTTATCGTATCTCATCTTGAGGAACTGCGCGATGTTCCCGCCGGCGAACTTGTCGACGCAGCCGATGCCGAGCAGCTGCACGAGCCAGCAGGCGTGGCGCTGCATCACGCCCGCGAACATGCAGCCCGGCACCTGCAGCAGCGCCTTCACCACCACCACCGACACGTTGTAGCGCACCAGCCACGACCACCTTGCACCAGATATATTGGGTAACGTATAACAACAATATCCAGTACCGTATCATGACACACTTTATCATCTGTCTTCTTTAATCTACTATGCTACTTTGCATGTGAGGATTAGGGATGCCCGATCTGAATCGATCTTTTAGAAGATCGATTCACGGCAATACGATCTATCGATTTTTTGAATCGATTCAACAGGTTGCGAATATAGAGCAAATTAATAACTATCTCATCAAGGCGCTATAGCGACATTATCCAAGGCATTTTTTTACATTGCCAAACTACAATTTGTTCCCATCGTAATTGATGTGAAAAAATAGTAATAGGTACTTAAAATAACATTACACTTCTTATGAATGCTCATAAATGTTCTCACCACTGCAAAATAGCTTCCTTGGGACGCAGGTAAAAGTCGGTGCCCTGCCAGAGGAAGATGAAGGAGCCGATGAGGTAGCCCATGGAGAACAGGTTGACCCGGTTGGTGCCCGTCATGAACATGATGGCCAGCGTCACCCACAGCATGCCCAGGAATATCATCCGCTTGATCACGTCTAGCCACGAGCTGCAACAACAATCAACATCGTGGATTATGGTTATATATATGGTATATTATGCATAAAATCAGGTAATAGATTCTGAATATCAGAGACCAGTACAGTATGCTTTTCCAGGATACATTAGCAAGTTTTTCAGACATAGCAGGATATCGCGTATGGATGACTCATTATGGCGGATTGACTATACAACTTCACTACGTCCAACCAGAGCAAGTATACCACGGCCAGGCGTCGAACTTAGGACACCGCAATACTGTTCTATCTGGTAAGTACAGTAATTATTCATTTCGAGACTGAAGATTCATAATAATATATGTTTTTTGAGATTCCTAAACAAACTTAAATCAAAGATCCTCAAACCCCATCAACGAACAACTGAAACTCAACCTACGTAACATAACCGAGGAAGTCCGGCACGGGGTTGACGAACGCGCGGGTCTCCCAGTCCTTGCCGATGTCCTCAGAGTTGGAGCCGCCGGGGTACGCGTCGCCCGCGCGCTCGCGCCGGAACACGCGCAGCTGGCACGCCGCGAACAGCAGCAGGAAGTAGTCGAAGATCAGCTTCGACGCGTGCGGCGGCTCCGGCGCGTACGGCAGGAACAGCCACGTGCGGATGTGCTTCATTTGCTACGGGGCAGGTGAAATTAAGGTTATTTGAAGACAGTTTTTAACCTACTTAAAAAAGAGGTTCTCAACTGTATTTTTTTTATCTGCATTATCTCTTATTACTAGGTTTACACATTTTGGCTGATTTTGATAAGCATTTTTTATTCCAAACCTGCTGCTTACCGTTTGGTACCATATAAAGAGCGACATCTGGCAAGTAGTTTTTGAGTTATCTCTACTTGCCGATTTTGAAGTCTGGTTCTTTGTAAAAGTTATTTAAAAATACTTTTCGAATGTCAATTGCAACTATTACTGTTATTGTACGAAAAAACTCCCAACCTATAAACCAACTTATAAACCAGTCCTACCTGGTCATCCCCACTCCACGGGTAGTTGACGCACAGTTGCGGCAGGAACCCTACGGCGATGGCGTACTGCAGCGGCACGAGCGCGGTCACCACGCCGGTAAAGGCGGGCCACAGCCGCGCCAGCGCCGCGCGCCGCGCCGCCACCAGCGCCAGCAGCCAGCCGCTATATATCACCGCGTACGCGTCCATGCGCGAGCCGATCACGCCCATCAGGCAGATTAGGGTTATCTGGGGAGGAACATGTTGGTGTTAATTGTATTTGATGTGTAATCTTTAAGCACACATTTGATGTAACAAGGGAACATATAACGTGACCCGTTACTGGTCGCAAGGGAGTGGGGAGAGCTAAAACTGGATCACGTGGTCTAAAAATGTTCCCTTAACTGCTTGTTGCTTTCTCTTGTTATCTCCGCCACTGAAATTCTATATGTTGCATACATGCGTTACTTGTGCCTCTAATCTTTATTGGATTGATTGAAGTAAGTAATTGTATTTTTTATTTATTTACGCTATCTACATTTATTTATTTTTCTTTGAATATAAATTCATTCAACAATCATTAATTTAGACTTCATATCAGTATAGAAAAAATCAACATAACAATTCGAGACGTATTATATTAAAAACAAAAACATTTAATTATAGTTATTAAAAGGTGGGATTTATACCGCGACAACAATTATTATAATTCATGTATAATTTTACATTAATTACAGTTAAAAGCTTTTGCAAGGTGCAATTATACCGGTCACGGTCGACATACCGTACCCCATAATTATTTAATTGTTCGAGTAGTGCTACATGTAAATTATAATTTCCTAGTATAAAATTACTTGTGGACACAGCAGACGTCGTCCTGCAACATAATATATTATGAAGTAAACGCCCTCGCTTCGCTTTCGGAGACTTGTTGCTACGCTCCTTTGGTCGTAACGTCATGCTATATATAGCCTATAGCCTTTCTCAATAAATGGACTATTCAAAACAAAAAGAATTTTTCAAATCGTCCAGTAGTTCCTGAGATTAGCGCGTTTAAACGAACAAACAAAAAAAAACTCTTCCACTTTATATTACAAGTATAGATATACAAACCTCAACGCCAAACTTGTAGAAGCCGTAGTTGACTAGATATTTGATGCACGTGATCAGATCTTTGTCGGCATCTTTCCGCGTCACGTCAGGGAACATTAACTTTTCCTTGCTTCTTGGCAATAGGCCCAAATCTCTGTAATAGTGCAAATAACTCTGTGGTCAATATAATAATTACTACACATTATTACCCGATTATATAAGGTGATTTATAAATTATTTTAATATATAGAAAAAATACATTTTTTTAAAAACAAATTATGTACGCTAACTACACTAGAATTCCTATGTCACGGGTGGGATAAACAACACAAAATTAACACCCATGACTTCATTCATCAATCATAATTATAAATACCTATCCCATCCAAGAATCGCAACCAGGACTTACTACTACCACTACTACCACCTTCCACTTACCTGATAGTCTGTTGCCTATACGTAACTAAAGAATAAAACGTGAAGACGGCGATGAGCCCAATGTATCCTTTCAGTATGGTGACGAGCGGGCGGTCGCGCGACGACTTCTGGAACCCCACCCACTCCGCGTTGTTGAACGTCTTGTTCTGACTTATCTGCAATACAATAATGTTATTGTACTGCATACATTGCATTGTGTTCACATGTTTATTTACAATGCTGCTCGTCATTATCATACAAAATTGACAATGGATACTAAAATATAATATCTACTCATTGTTGACAAATAAATACTATGGTACAATTATTTGTTACTAATTTGAACCTTATCGTTACATTTAATAGGATTTTCCAATTCGAGTATTGAATGTATACTTTGAACAGTCAAAATATTTATTTGATCTAGTTTATTTCATAAACTACCGATCCCGATATTAATTAATCAATATCACCATGATGGTGTCAATAAACCTGGGGGCAATCATCAGAACTATTTTAAGTAAAAAAAAAAACTAATGTATTTATAAATATTTGAATATTGGCGGCACATACAATCTGGATAAGCACTTGATATCACATGTCGTTACATTTGAATACAAATGTCGTTTTGTTTTAAAGGCTCCCACGATTATTTGGACATAATATTACGATTGAAACGTGTTGTACTAGTAAGTATATTTGCATTGGATTCTTTAAATTCGCATACTTCATGTATTTTTTATTTGTGAATGTAATGATACCAAAACCAACAATCCGAACACATCAGGGAAACCCGCATTTAATATCAGTCACACCATTTTTAATATTAGTGGGGGAAAATATACAAAGAAACGAACTAACCCACTAACAGGTTTTTCTTTTTAAATCATTGAAAGATTTTTAAAAAATATCTACAATACATAAGAAAATCCTCAACCTCTAATAATCCCCAATATATTAAAATTTTAGACTATACCGTCAGTATACTAGGACAAAGTTTACTTACGACATTTATTTATGACTAGCGAACCGCCCTCGCTTCGCTTCGGGACCCGTAAGTATCAACCGCGTAGGTCCCGCTCCCGTAGGAATTTCGGGAAGATAATAAACTATCACCAAAATTAATTGAGGTTAAATTAAATTAAACTTACAAATAAAGCTCACGACAAAATAATAGCAAAGTAGCAAAGGATCACAGCAAGATTAATTCAGATTAAACTTGGAAACGCGGCAAGTTTGGTATGGCAGTGGGTTCGACCAAATTTGATTACCATAAAAACGGTTCTAGTGTGTTAATCTTAAAAGATAGACATATACTGTCGTGGACATTTTTTTAGATCATTTCAAGAGGAATAATTCTTTCATACATATATTTTTGGTATCTTGAATCGTTTTCGCAACGCATGCAACGAAAGCCCTCGAGAATGAATAATTTTCCCCGTTTTTTCCACATTTTCCATTATTTCTTCGCTCCTAATTGTTGCAGCGTGATGTTATATAGCCTATAGCCTTCCTCGATAAAAGGTCTATTCAACACAAAAAAAAATTTTCAATTCGAACCAGTAGTTCCTGAGATTAGCGCGTTCAACCAAACAAACAAACAAACAAACAAACTCTTCAGCTTTATAATATTAGTATAGATAACATTGTAAAATAACTGACTCAAAGCTTGCAATTCCCACAAACATAATATTCTTTATTAGGACCTTAAAACCACCAACCAAAGCTATTCCACCCAACATACCTCAGTGCAGTTGACATCGAAGTATGAGTGCTGGATGTACTCGATCTGGTAGACCATCTTGGCCATGAAGTAGAGGCTGACGAGCGACGAGATGATCAGCACGCACACCCGCTGCTTGCGCGGGTTCAGCAGCAGCGCCGGCGATATTATCAGCATTATCGGTACGTGCATCGCGCATACCTGTCAAAGGCAACGTAAAAAAGAAAAATAGTAAAAAAAAAATGGGACCTGTTCGGACCTCTGAATGTATGAAAATACGTACGAGACGATCGTTTGTGTACGAAATGGACGTTATAACTATACAATAGCTATGACGAGAAAATAAGTCATCTGATAAAAATTGTCACTATTGTCTATCGACATAAGTAACGTCAAAGGCTGTACTGGTGCGTTCCTAGTCAAGAGATTTTTTTTTAATTTGACTTGATAAGCGAGCACCACCACTTACATAATACTGATTAGTTATCTATCAAGAAGGAAACTAAGCTAGTAATTTTTAGGTTAAGTTTAAATCAATTTATTTCCATAAAGACCATAAACATCTCTCACATTCAACTTAACCTACGTACAAAACATTCAACTTAGCCAAACTCACATTCAAGACGCAGAGCAGCATGAGCGCGACGAAGATGACCTTGAGCAGGTGTATGTCGAGGTAGACGAAGGCGTGGTCGGCGAGCGCGGCGGCGGCGGCGCGCGCGGCCCGCGCCCGCCCCGCCAGCCAGCCGCGGAACGTCTGCGAGCGCTCCGTGCGCTCCGTACGCTCGGTCACTGTCGGCGCGTACGACCGGCTACGGGACGGCTTTCTGGTGAACAAGTAACATTTTTATCTGGTTTAATATACCTTTATATTGAAAATAACTGTAAATATATTGAAAATTTTAAAATCCTCCGCTTCAGATCAATTTTATGCCAAATATGCCTTACATCATTTTGGTCCAGAGCTGATATTCTTCATACTGCATTGTTTTTTACCAATCAGTTAGAAAAACATTTGAATAGAAGAAGGCTTTCAATTACAAAAACTGCAATCAAGTAATGAAATGATATAAACTGATATGACTAACACACAGACAAAGAGACCGATTTTTGCGTTTGGAGGCTCCCAATTCGACTGTTTTTTACGTGCTAACTTATAAAGTTTTCCTGGATATCTCAATTATAATATTTTTTTCCATTCGACCCTTAGAGTTCAGGACATCGAAGCAAGCAGGAAGCTTTAACAGTGCATCGGTGGTACCTATCAAAACAAAATTCCTAATTACAAGTTACAACGTACTAACCTATACGACGATCGTCTGGCGGCTTGCAAAGACGATATTTCAGCGTCGTCCGGCTCGCTCTTGATGTCGGACGGCGCCGCGCGCAGCTGTTTGTCATCTAGCGGGAGTTGAGGCTGCTCCTCTTCTAACGGTAACGGAGGTACCTGAAACAAGTGTTGTATTGTAGTTTGGAGTACTTTGATTTTTGGAACGTATTCATCAGATGATTTTTATAACCTGTCTATGTGTTGTTGCTGACAAGAAAGACTTTTACTTTTCAAAATAAGAATCCGAACATTAAAGATCATTAGATAAAAAGAATCGATTTAAGAAAAGGTACTTACATCATCTTTTATAGTGGATGCGCCGGCTTGGCTCGGCCGACTCGATCCTGCATCGGCTGCTAAGCTGGCCGATCTGGAATACGAATTTTATAATTTAAACGTTACAATGTGGCGACATCTCTCATACGTCACACGTTGACAACATGATAACCTCAGCGCTGTCAAAAAGAACGACCCTAAGAAATCCGCGATAGCAGAACATCTCATCCAAGCCGGTGCTAACCACTGGATTGAGCTACATAGTCCACAGGCAGTGGCGATTTCTCTAAGTTGGCGCGTATGGCGCCGCCATACCATAATTTTTAAGCATTAAATAAAATGTAAAAAATCATATATTTACAACCTAATTATTTAGACCTAAGTACAATAATTACATTTTACGAGCGCTGCGGTCTTCTATCACGAACGCGACTCGCGGCTCGGTTCGGTCGGCATCGAGCGCGGCCGAGGCATGCGCTTCTGCTAGCGCATGCATAGTCCATACAAAGTCGTTGGCCCGCGGCCGCCTACGCCTCTTCGATCGCTTGGTATCACCATAGTAAAATTATACTGTGGTATCACTGAGTTTGAAACGCGGGTCTGGCGCTGAGAATGGCGCATTACCTAACGAGTTTTCGCATGTTTTTCGTGATAGTGTAGATTTGTGATTACGGTTTCTATCTTTCTATTGATTTAATTTACTTTTTATTTAGTAGGTAATTAGTTTATAATGAAATGACATGAAATTATGAGTCATTCAATAAAATCTGTGATACAAGAACTTTTAGAAAGACCTTTCACGACGAGATCGTTTGCCGTTTGATAGTGGAAAATGGACTTTCACTATGGGACCAACCCTAAAATCGCGAAAAAACATCAGCTATTTCATACAAAAATAAAAATGTCAAATTGTATGAAATTTCTTTTTAACCGAATTCAAAAAAGAAGGAGGTTCTCAATTCGACCGTATATATGCTTTTTTTATGTACGTTCAGCGATTATTTCGTCGTTTATAGACCGATTTTGATAATTCTTTTTTATTCTAAAGTAGATATCCGCAGTGGGGTCCGGTGATAAGGACACCAGGATCTGATGATGGCATCTCAGGGAAATCGAGGGGAACTTTTGAAAATTGTATGGACAACTAGTGTGTTTGTTCATGTTACCATAAGTACATTAAAGCGCTACTATTTCATGAAGATCTGGAGTCGATCTGATGAAGCCGAAAGACAGTCGAGGGAACTCCTCAACGATTTACTGCAGTTATCTAGTGTTTGGGCTTGATTAATTTGTAGCGACGAGAACTTTACACTTACATGTTGAATTGAGCGCCATCTGGCGAGTAGTTTTTGAGTTATCTCTACTTATCAAGATTGAAGTCGGTTATTTTTTTTGTAAAAAGCAATTATTTGCGATTTCAAAGTAGGTTCCTTAATGAAAGACTGCATGTTTGTTAGATTGTCTGAAGAAATGGTTTTCCGGTTATGCGCACTTAACACTACACCCTATATAACAAAAGCTGGAGCCACCCCAATTATAAACACCAGGAATCGCCACTGTCCACAGGTGATCTCAGTTGAGCGCCAATACATTCCACGATTAGTACGAGAGGCCATAGAGATCAAGAAACACCCGAATAATTTCAACAGGGAAGATGGGTTTAAGTTAGCTCAAACGTGGAATCCAGTGGTCAGTATGTGTTCGACGAAAACAGTAAATTCAAAGTCAGTGCGTGAAGATGTCGTTAGTGTCGTGTGTCGTGATATGGTGACAAAGGACGTCAAACGGACAAGACGTAAGGTTGACAGGCTTATCTGTCATTAGTGTTTTGAGTGTCAGCTGTCAATAGTTTCCCCCGCCACCGCAGTCTCGCCGTGACCATGATCCATGCAATTGGGTCGAAATATCGGTGTAAATAATAAATATCGTGAGTACCCGTTACAGTTAAAATGTTTAGTGTCCGCGATGATAAAAGCTTAAAATCTTATGATAACCTGAAACACGTTATCGAAGATTTCTACCCAACGAGCATTTACTTGAGGGCCGACCGCCTCCCAAGCACGTCATCTCGCCTGACGGGAGATCTCCTTTGCCAAAAATGAAAAATTAATACGACAGGATTGATTTCAAATAATAAACGACCGCATTCCTGACACCATACTACGGAAAGACTCACTTAAAAAGAGTATTTATCTTAATATGTAAATGTTACCTCGTCTTAGGATCCGATAGTGCCATAAAGTCTTTGTGGAAGTAATGCACCTGCATTATCGTTATTATGAGGAACAGCGTCGGAGTCAACAACTTCACGAACAAATCCGCTGGATGGTACTGGTCTAAACCCAAGTCGTGTTGTCTGAAAAATATTTTAATTATATTACGAGTACCTACACGTACTAAATCTGATTTATTTAAAAGAGAAAACTATAGCTATACTCCCGGATAAACCGTACCGCATTTGAAATTGCATATCTTGAAAATATTTTATGCGGTAATATTGCTGGTATTACCGTAGCAATGACTGAAATGTCGTTCTCCCCCAAAGAGGAGGGTTTGAATCTGAACCTTGGATCAATTATACAAATTATCACTTGCTTTCTATAGACTTCTCATATTTAGTGTTTGAATACAGACAATTCGCTTGGTTAAAGACTAAATTAAGAAAGTAAGGCAGATCATTTGTGGTACTAGATACTTACAATCTCTCGTTGATCATGAGATATGTCTCTATAGTCTTGGAGAAGTTGTCAAACTGGTATATGTATATAAGTATGAGGTTTATCATCGAGTATATGATCACCGTAATCCAAAACACATACATCAGCCGTCGCCACCAGTACCAGCTTATCTGTAAAGATATTTAACCAAACTAATTAATATCTACTGAGTAAACAATTGATTAGAATCGTCCCGTCACTTGATAGTAAAGTTGGTGAGTGATAACCGCCAGCTTTAGACAATAGCAAGAACAGGGATATCACCAATGTGAAGGCGCCCTAAGGCCCCTAAGGGAGAAATGATAGACCCATTTTCTTTTTCATGGACTTCAAATCATAGCCTTGTGGAAACATGGATGCAGGAATATTGTTTCACAGTTTACACGAAGTCAGAAAGTGAATTTGATAATTATTATTGTATAAATTATTATTCCTGAATATTTGAAAGCGACTGTGATTGTGCTAGACTAGAATTTAAAAGAACTTCAATAGTACTCGTAAAACTCATGGCCGTTTTCTAAAAATAAAATTGTTTGCTAAAAGCTATAAAAATAGCAGCATATCTTTAGGGATATTCGTATATCCACTAAACACGCACGCCATTTATATGCTAAGTTAAAGTTCAATGTTCAATTTAATATAAAGTACCGTAGCAACTGAAATATTTTTCGATCGTTTATGGCCTTTATGACAATATTTCTAAATATATTTTTACTTAAACAAATTTTAAGCAAACACAATAAAATGCAATTAAGGGAAAAAAAGATAATAATTATAACAGAAAAACAATGTCCATATTTTATCAAATGATTCATTATTATCTTTTCTCTCATCCACTGCCACCAAGACCACATCCACTGCGACCTAGAACCTAGAACGCCACTCAAACAGACAACCGTTAATAAACCCCCCTCACCTGAAACATGAGTATAAACGCGAGGAAGAGGAACATATAGATGATCCGGAAGATGGTCATGCGGTCGCCGGTGACGCCGATGACGAACAGCATGATGACCACCACGTAGATCCAGTAGCGCGCGCACGCCGCCCGCAGCCACTCGCCCAGCGCGCGGAGTAACCGCGAACGGCTCTCTTCTTCACGCGCTGCTTCTATTACTGGTGATAAGAACAATGAAAAATTTAACACATCTCTACATTAAGCGGAATATAATGATGTGTAATAAGGACTGCGCACATGTAACAACCCGTTAACCGACTAACTTAAATGATCTTTATGTCTTAGTCGTTACAGTTTAATTACGATTCTATGATTCGTGTCGGTTCGAAGTTGGTCAGGACTCGGTGGTGAGTAGTACGTCTTTCAAATATACAACCGTAATTACCAAAACATATTTGAGTTTGTCAGTTCACAAGTTGTTGTAATGTGCGCAGACCTTACTTGTGAGGATTGTGTTGTGCACTGTTAGTATTTCGATATCAGAAATGATGTACGTAATAAGATACTTATATGTAGAAGAGTGTTGAGTAAATGAGTCAAGAAAGTTGTGTTTTTTCTAATTACTTTAAAAAGGTTTAGGAGTGCATGGTTGTTGTTCAATTAAAAGTTGTCCAGAAAAAGCTGAATGGTGTTGAGTTTGAAGAATGTACCGTACTGTAGACTATAAAATACAATAGAAATATAGAAGTCAGCGGTGGTTTTAAATTTTTAAGGAAAGAGGAAATGTTACAGTATAGTTGATACAGCATAGGAAGGTAAAGAGCTTGAAGTTAGACCATAGAAATTAACAATTCATTATACTTTTACCATGAGTGAGACCTGTTAATTTTACCAAAAATAAAGTTATACAAGTTGGTACTAATAAAACAAAAAACTTAATAAATTGTTATGAATCCTACTATCATCATACTACTATTAGAAAAACATGTCCGCGCTAGATCATCGGCACTTTATTTTAGAACATTAGTCATTATCTTAAACATCTGCCTCACATCACATACACATCTTCGGCACATTCCGGTGATTAATCGAACATATTAAATTCGACATCAGGACTCAACTAACTTAGCTCTACTAGCTCAACTAGAATTGAAGTTAGCCGTACATTCAGATGGGACATTTATGCGACACACGAATCTTTGGTCTTTGTTTCTAGTATCAGGTATTAATTAGTAGGATTAGGTTTATGTTCGTAGTTAATAGTTATCAATATTATAAGACTACCGTGCAACAAAACGCGACCATGATGATTATGGTAGTAGAAATCTTTAGACATACAGAGGATCGCCTTCCCACAAAAGAACCATGTATAATTAAAGTATACGGTATAATTTAATTTAATTACTTTAATATTACTATAATTTAGGTATATGTAGGTAATGTATAACCACGTAATACCAGTGTCATTATCTTACTTACTTAGTGACATTATCTTTGCTATTGCTTTACTACATGGAAGTAAGCAGGTAGGGGCAGCCCCCCATCCCTTGCCCCATGGATCAGGAGATGGCTTCACTAAATTATACCTTATCTTATGTTATGATAATGTCTAGCACACACTAAACCACAAACACCCTCCCCACACTTCCCGAGAAGTCCACCCACCATTATAACCTGCAATCAAAGCACCGACACCAACAACCATTCACTAGTAAATACCCACCACTAGCAGCAGTAGACACGGTGAGCTGCAGCGGCGCGGCCATGTCGGCTATCACTGTGGACCAGCGGCGCTGGCGGATCTCCTGCACGCGCTGGCGCAGCGTCGCCCAGAACATGCACGTGAACAGCGACTTGATCAACGCCACCAACCATATCAGTATACCCACCACTAGCAGCGGTAGACACGGTGAGCTGCAGCGGAGCAGCCATGTCGGCTATCACGGTGGACCGGCGGCGCTGGCGGATCTCCTGCACGCGCTGGCGCAGCGTCACCCAGAACATGCACGTGAACAGCGACTTGATCAGCAGCGGCACGCACGGCTCGCCCTCCGCGCGACCCAGCCCGATCTGACGGAGGTTCACCTCCTGGACGGAGCAGGGATTGTCGATAAGAATAGTAAAATAAGCAATTACAATAATTACAGAGTTTCTCCTCAGATGTATTGGAAGTATTAGAAATTTGCAATATCATCGTACCTATAAAGTATTTATAACAATTTATTAGCGATATCATATCGAAAATATCAGCCATCTCTTCAATTCATCATGTTACCCATGTTTTACAAACGTAATTTTAAAACATCCATTTTAATGTTTTGTATTACTGGCACCCTGGCCAAAGACAGCGACAAACAATAGGTACGGAAAGCATTGTCTTTAGCGTAAGAATAAATCAATAAATGCAATAGATAACACTTCTACTACGGAAGAATTTAATAGTAGTTTAACTGACAAAAACTGTATGTAAAAGTCACGTCTATAAGAATATTCTATACTTACAGTTACATTCGAAGGCAGTTCAGTCTCGTAAAGATTCATGCCGTAGATATACTGCGCGAGCAGTAAGAACATTGCGTAGAAAACCAGCACGGGACTGGTCTTCAGCATGAAGGAGCGCTGGTCCTGGCACAGCCACACGATGTTGGCCCACATCAGGAACACGAACGTGAGCCACGAGTGGAACATTATGCTCCACGCCATCATCGTTATTGTAGTCGCTATGTAAGATGATCTGAAATGAATTGAGATTATTTTAAACTCAATTTAGTATGAGGAGAAAATTCATTGATTTGCAAAAATCCATTTGCAGTGCAAATCAATTTCAACAACCATAATTTTATTATTCTAATAGTAGATGATAGACAACTGTTCTCTCACAAGCAGATATGGATATACTTATCATCATTTTTGTTCCAAAGGTCTTGGTCATAAATTTTAATTTCTTTATATTCTTAAATATTAATATAAGATTAAAGATTAAGCTTCAACTTAAGTTTATAAGAGAACATTAACAATCGTCACTACACTACAAAATATCTTACCGGACCAAGACTTGAAAAAAATCAATGATAGCAGCCAGAATGTCATCCATTAAAGTAGGTTCTTCCGTTTCCATTAGGGACTCTGCAAATAGTATAATATATTAACATAGTATGTATGTAAATTGTAGCGCTGTATGCTTTGTTCTAAATTATTGTGACAACCCTGGCGCATCGACTTCGCTACGCCGAAAACAATAAACAATAGGGGCCATAAACATGTCGCGCAACAATAGAAACAATAGGAGCGCGGCTCTCTCAAAAGGACGCACGACGCTTCGACCATTACGGCAATAGTCATACGGGCGAAAGTCGGTTGCAAGGAACGTTCTCGAACTTTATTTCGACGCGGGTCCGGACTTCGCGGGAATATTCTCGATTGTCGTGAATGGTGCGTGAGTGGTATAAAAAGGGGCGATCGTTCAAGTGCGGACATTCTAGTTTCGGAAGCGAAACCAGGAAGATACCAGCGATACCTACGAGCGATACCAGTGCGAAGTGAAGTAATTTCTACGAGCGATACAGTGTTCGACGAGTGTGTTTACGAGTACCTACGGGCAGAGTGTTTTAGTGTGTACTGTGTACATAGTGTTACTTGTGTATCTACGAGTACAATAAAGTCTTTGTGGTACATTTTGGCATTTTCTCGAACCCATTACTCCTGACACGTAACAATTGGTGACAGAAGCGGAATGCCTGTAGTACCGCAAAGTGAAGAAGGGATTCGTACGCGACGGCAGACGGCATTGGATGCCGCGCGGATGGAGTCGCCGGGTCGTGACCGCACGGAAACGGAGACCACCGCTGGACCTTCGACTACATCAGCTGCATCAGTATCGACACCGAGTGCATTCGATATGGCCTCTTTATTAGAAGCCATACAGCGGAGCCAGCGCGAGGCGATGGAAGCCATGCAGCGGAGCCAGCGCGAAGCAATGGAGAGCCAGCGCGAAGCCATGAAGAGCCTGGAAAGTAAACTGGAAAGCCAGCGCAAAACCATGGAGGCGGGCCTAGGGACAATCGACGCAAAGCTGGATGGTTTCCAGGGAGATTTGAACGTCGTGAAGGAGGATCTAGAATTGGTCAAGGTGCGAACATCCGAGCACGACCAAGCTCTCAAGACCCATGACGCATTACTCAACTCCCACGAAACTAGGCTCGTGGATTTGGACAAGAAGCTGCAAAAAATGAAGGTTTTGGGCACGGCAGCAACCAGCCCATGTCCTGGGGCCCCGACATTTAAGGTCCCAAGTTTCGACGGCACGACCTCGTGGACGGCGTTCAGGCACCAGTTCGAGGTAGTTGCTAGCGGGAATGGCTGGGGAGACGAGCACTCGTTGGCGGCACTCACCCTAGCCCTACGAGGAGAGGCACTGCTGGTGCTTGAGAACCTGCCCGCCGAGCGACGCACCTTGGAGTCGCTATTTAAGGCCCTGGAAGCTCGATACGGGGAGAAGCACCTGGAGCACGTGTACCGCGCGCAACTTAAAGACCGAGTACAGAAGTCGAGCGAAGGACTGCAGCAATGGGCTACGGAGATCGAGCGCCTCGTACGTCGAGCCTATGCGTCGAGTTCCACACCGGTAGAAGACAAAGTATTAGACGCGTTCGTCAGCGGAATACGGGATCCCGAAGTGAGAGCAATGGTGCGCTTGGGTCATCACGCCACATTGGAAGCAGCTTTAGCGCATGCCCTTGAAGTTGAAGCGGTACGAAGCGACTGTAAAGGTTATAAGGTGCGCGAAGTCGTAGCGACGATTCAACCTCATACTGGGCCTATCTGCTACGGATGCGGTGAACGAGGTCATATTAGGCTTAGCTGCCGGACACGGAAACAACCGAAATCGGTGTGGAGGGCTACGCAAGCGCAAGAGCTAGAAGCCGCCGCCGCCGCTAAGAAGACTGCCAAGCCTCCTACGAAGACCTCGACGGCTACCCAAGTTGACACCCAGGAGCTGCTAAAATTAAAAGGCGTCAGCGCCACGGGACGGGCAGCGGCTGGACTTCGTCGAGCCCCTACTGTTATAGTGTCACAAGCTTGTGACGGGAACAGCCTGGTAGCTACTGGTGAGATAAATGGCGTACCTTGTCGATTTACGATTGACACAGGAGCATCGAAGTCCATCATTCGACCGGAACTACTCAAGAGGACTATCATGTGGGAAAATGGACGACCATCATGCAATCTGCAGACAGCGACAGGCCAGCCAGTGACCGTCCTAGGAGTTACGGAAGCAAGACTGAAACTCGGGAGTGACATTTACACGCAGTCTGTTTTAGTTGCGAATATAACTGACGACTGCATTATCGGACTGGACTTTCTACGGACACATCACTGTATAGTTGATATAGCCAGAGGAGTGTTAAGCTTCAAGGATCAAGAAGTCTTCTTGGACGGTTCATGTTCAGGAGCAGTGTACTGTTTGAGGACTGTGAAGCTGGCACCCAGATCGGAAACCTTGGTCCAGATTAGGTTTCCCGAAAAGATACAGCTGGATCGATGTGTCGTAATAGAAGATTGTGGAGATCATCCTAGTTGGATCACGGCAAGGACACTGCTCATGACCAAACGTGACGCCAAATTAAAGGTCATCAATCTTAGCAGCACGCCGATATACCTCGCAAAGAATACGGTTATCGGCCGATGTGAAACCGTGGACAGCTTGAGGAAGGTCCAAGAAAACTCAGACAAACCTCGATCAACGGATCACATGACATCTTTGCTGGAGGCGACGAGGAGGAATTTGAGCTCCGAAGAATATACTCAGGCAGCAAAGTTGTTAATGGACTACAAGGACATCTTTACCAGAGGAGATAGCGACCTGGGAAGAACAAATCTTGTCACTCACCCAATAGATACTGGTACAACCTTACCAATCAAGCAAAGACCAAGACGAGTACCATTGGCAAAGGAACACGAAGTTGCTGAAATGATTCAGGACATGGTGCGCAGCAAGGTCATCGAACCGTCAACTAGCCCTTGGTGTTCACCTGTGGTGCTCGTGAAAAAGAAGGATGGCAGTACTAGATTCTGTGTTGACTACAGGATGCTTAACAACGTTACCAAGAAGGACAGCTACCCTCTGCCTCGGATTGACGACACATTGGATATGCTTGGTGGCATGAAGTGGTTTTCGACGGTCGACCTGAAGAGTGGTTACTGGCAAGTAGAAGTCCGGCCAGAAGACAAAGAGAAGACCGCCTTTACCACCGGAACCGGAAATGGCTTGTGGCAGTTTCGCGTAATGCCTTTTGGGTTATGTAACGCTCCTGCCACTTTTGAGCGTCTCATGGAGCGAGTGTTGGTGGGACTTTTGGGGGACGCTTGTCTGGTATACCTCGATGACGTCATAGTCATGGGACGAAACTTCGTGGAACACAAGCGAAATCTGGAGAAGGTATTCAGACGATTCCGTGAGTCCAACCTAAAGCTCAATCCGAAGAAATGTGACTTCTTCAAGAAGGAAGTATCATTTTTGGGACACATCATATCGGACGAAGGTGTTCGAACTGATCCAGACAAGATAAGAGCTGTTCAAGAATGGCCGACACCAAAGAACAAGACCGATGTAAGAGCGTTCTTGGGGTTATGTGCCTATTACCGTCGGTTTGTGAAGAACTTCTCAGAGATAGCCAAGCCATTACACCGTCTCACGGAGGACAAGAGAACCTTCAGTTGGGATTCCGATTGCGAAGATGCGTTTGTTCGCTTAAAGGAACGTCTGTGCTCGGCTCCGATTCTTGGCTATCCCAGAAGGGAGGGGAGATTCATAGTGGACACGGACGCTAGCAATACTGGCATCGGAGGAGTATTATCCCAAGACCAGGACGGCCAGCAGGTGGTCATTGCGTACTTTAGCAAGACCCTTTCGAAACCGGAAAGGAATTATTGTGTGACTCGGCGAGAATTACTGGCTGTGGTGAAGACCCTTCAGCACTTCAACAAGTATTTGCTGGGACGCGAGTTCACAATAAGGACGGACCACGCCGCTCTGAGGTGGCTTCTGCAATTCAAGAACCCGGAAGGCCAGGTTGCGAGATGGATCGAACAACTTCAAGAGTTCAACTTCGTAATAGAGCATCGTAACGGAAGAGCTCACTCGAATGCCGACGCCCTATCACGACGCCCATGCTCCGAAGAATGTCGACATTGCATTAAGCATGAGGCTAAAGAAGAGGTCAAGGTGATAAGGATGCAGGACCTAGACGAGTCTTGGGGAACGGAGCAAGTAAGCCAAGCTCAGAAGGAAGACAAAGACCTCAGCCTGATCATGGAATGGAAAGCCAAAGGACAGAGGCCCCTGTGGAGCGATGTGTCAGCCTCGAGCGCAACGACTAAGGCATACTGGGCTCAGTGGGACAGCCTTATATTGGAGAATGGCGTGCTTTACCGGAGCTGGGAATCACTCAACGGAAAGGAAAAAACCCTGCAAATGGTTATTCCCAGGAGTAAAGTGGCTGATTTGCTGAAGCTCGTACACGATGGCACTTCTGGCGGGCACCTCGGCATCAAGAAAACCCTCGTGAAGATACGAGAACGCTTTTATTGGGTGCGGTGTCGAGAGGACGTTGAAGACTGGTGCAGGAAGTGTACAGTGTGCGCTTCAGTGAAAGGACCCCGCACTAGATCCAAGGGGAAACTACAGCTGTACAACGTCGGAGCCCCTTGGGAAAGAATCGCCATAGACGTTGCTGGGCCATTCCCTCAAACGGAAGACGGGAATAGATTCATCATAGTGGTTCAAGACTACTTCAGCAAATGGCCGGAAGCGTTTGCAACTCCGAACCAAGAGGCGAAGACCGTGGCCAAGAAACTTGTCCAGGAGGTAGTATGCCGCTTTGGTGTACCATTGGAGTTACACAGCGACCAAGGCAGGAACTTCGAGTCGACGTTATTCCAAGAGATGTGTGATCTTTTGGGAATAAATAAGACACGTACCACACCGGCGCATCCTCAATCTGACGGCATGGTGGAGAGATTCAACCAAACGTTGGAACATCACTTGGCCAAGGTCGTCGAGGAACATCAGCGAGACTGGGATCGGTACATTCCTCTGTTCCTGATGTCATATCGGTCTGCCATACACGAGTCTACGGGATTTACACCGGCTAAAGTTAACTTCGGAAGAGAAATGCGTCTGCCGTTGGATTTGCTTACCGGAACACCGCCAGATGCCCCGAAACCAACCGTTGAATACATCGCGGACTTACGGAAACAATTGGACGAGACACATGATCTTGTAAGAGAGCGATGTTTGAAGACCAGCGAAAAGATGAAAACCCGCTACGATCGCGATGCTCGGAAACATGGTTTCAAGTAGGGAGATTCTGTATGGTTGCACAATCCACTGCGGAAGAAAGGGAAGTCTCCGAAGCTACAAGCACGATGGGAAGGCCCTTACACAGTTGTCACGAGGATTAACGACGTGACCTACCGGATCAGACAGGGGGACAGAAGAAAGCCGAAGATCGTGCACGTGGACAGATTGGCACCATTTCATGGATCGAATAATGCTCGGGACGAGCATGACTAAGAGGGGGGCAATGTGACAACCCTGGCGCATCGACTTCGCTACGCCGAAAACAATAAACAATAGGGGCCATAAACATGTCGCGCAACAATAGAAACAATAGGAGCGCGGCTCTCTCAAAAGGACGCACGACGCTTCGACCATTACGGCAATAGTCATACGGGCGAAAGTCGGTTGCAAGGAACGTTCTCGAACTTTATTTCGACGCGGGTCCGGACTTCGCGGGAATATTCTCGATTGTCGTGAATGGTGCGTGAGTGGTATAAAAAGGGGCGATCGTTCAAGTGCGGACATTCTAGTTTCGGAAGCGAAACCAGGAAGATACCAGCGATACCTACGAGCGATACCAGTGCGAAGTGAAGTAATTTCTACGAGCGATACAGTGTTCGACGAGTGTGTTTACGAGTACCTACGGGCAGAGTGTTTTAGTGTGTACTGTGTACATAGTGTTACTTGTGTATCTACGAGTACAATAAAGTCTTTGTGGTACATTTTGGCATTTTCTCGAACCCATTACTCCTGACACGTAACATTATATTTACTTTATGGGGGTATATAACAGCCACTAAGCCATGTCGGAAACACTCAGGAAGCATAAATCTTTCGACAGTTGGGTCGGCCACTATTCCATCAATCCGCACTGGAGCAGTGTGGTGAAATAAGCTCTTATAATATATCTTTACTAGAGAACCGCCCGCGCTTGGCTTCGGTACCCGTAGGTAACAGCCGCATGGTCCCACTCCCGTAGGAATCTCTGCTAAAAAGTAGGCTGTAACATTTGCCTATGACTTAAGTAAATTACATGTATTATTTGATAGCGTGATTCAAAACTTGCAAATGAATTTTACTTACGCCATCTATTAACAACTCCGGAAATAAATATCTAGCAACTAACAAAACATCGATCTTCCCATGGGAATGAGATGTTTTTCCGCGGTAAAAAGTAGCCTACGTCACTCTCCACCCTCCTATCTATCTCCACACACATAAACCATACCATATAATAGCCATGTTGCGACGTGAAAGACTCACAAACAAACAAACACACTTTCACATTTATAATATTAGTAAGGATGAAGAGGCGCATAATCTCTTTATGAAGCCTGACCACCATGGGCTGCCCATGATGGGCATAACCAGGGAGGAAGGGGGGTTGCCCTACCCTTCTGGATCTCAGAAGAATTACCTACTGTTCTCGGATATACTCGTAGTACTTACCTTCTGTTGTACCTTTTAAAAATCGGTGTCTATAATACGATTTGCCTCCTGTTCCCCTGGATCAGGAGTTTGTGCCCCCGCCTTCCCCCTAAAACGGTATCTCGGTACACCCATGACCATCAATGTATAATACATCAGCCATACCTTCATCGGGCACGACCACGGAGCCGGTGGAGTCCTGGTGCAGCTGGCGGGTCACCGAGCCCGACCGCACGCTCGACCACTTCTTGCTCGGGCTCATGTTGCGGAGGAGCTAGTCATTTAAGTTGTTCCGTTAACAGTTTACATTATCATAGAAAGCGTTGTGGCAAACATTTTTCATTACTGTACCCAAGTGGTACAGTGAGATTTATTAGTTACTTTTCACACTTGGCTAACTTTACTTAGCTTGGCTAGCTTTACTTTAACATTCAAATGTAAAAATAGCTTAAATTAGATTCCTACGTAGCCGCAAAAATATTACAAGTGGAATTTCGTAGCTTAATGAATCATTCAACAAAGCTTAGGTACTAATTACAGAATACCACGTCATATTATTTATGATACACTAAAATTATGTTCTTTTTCTGAATCATTTTTTGCCTCTTTACCTTGAAACGGTTCTTCACCACATATTTAGGAAAACGATCAGCTTCGATGCCTGTTTATTAATTTCTATCAATGGATGGTATTATTCTCTCTTCAATATTTTCATCCTCATATGTGGCTCGTCTACTATTGTACCTTGAATTTAATTAGGGTCCCGTTTTACCCTTTGGGTACGGAACCCTAAAAAGTAATAACCCTAATAATACATTTTTGAGCAAATTCCAAATCCACAAGCAAAATTGACAATCTCCAAAATCTTTAGAATTTAGTTTAATAAAAAAAACAAAGTTATGTAAATTGATTAAATTGTTTTGTGCAAACATAAACACACACAAACATAAAATTTCAACAATCAACAATGAATGTTGTGGTAGCGTGGATTAAACAAGTTATACAGATATTACAGATCAAAAGAACAAAGCGAAAAAATTCTAACTAATTAATAATTAATTTTTCCGTTATAAGATAAGACCCATAATGTATTTATGGCCTGAAGCTATAATTATCTGCCAAAAGCTTTGTCCGTTTGATCGATTACAAGCATGAAAACATTAACTTGCTAACATGAGGTGCAGAATGCAGAATAATGAACTGTATAAATGAAACAACCACCTGTCGTTTTTATCCTGTGACAACATCACGACGCGGAGTCTCATTAACAAACATTAAAACAGAACAGCAAAAGAAAAAAAAAAGAAATACCTACAGGGGTACTCTCACCGGCGTTTCCTTGGAGCGCTTTGGAATTTATGTATGTATATGCAACCTATAAAAAAACGAAAGCAGGTTGCAAAAATAAAATACATACTTTCATAGGCGACATGCCAAAATATTGAACGGTTTATTACGAACGTTTGTTATTGTTATTCACACATTGTTAGCACAAGCGAATAAAACGACATTCTTGCAGCGGGTTGTTTATTATTGACAGTGTTCTATACTAATGCAACTATTTAATTACCATACTTACATACTACAATACCTTAAAACGTGCAAGTTTTTAACCCAACTGTATACTATCAAACTAGATATCAAAAGCTACTTTGTAAGTGTATAAAATGGGCCAGTGTAGCGCTGTCTAGGTACAAAGTGAAGTGTGAAAATGGATGAATTAATAAAAAAAACGCTTTCTACATGGCTAGACCGTGGGCCGGCTTACTCGGACTTTTTTAGTAGCGTTCTTCCACTTGTCCCGGGGGGCGCGCTTGCTCCCGTGGTGGAAGGACACGCCTCGCACCAACGACCCATTGAGCTTCCCAGCCTCTACACCGGTTAGAGCGCTCTTTTTCTTCGCCTACGTTGCCCCATTAGCATATTAATAATCATCTAAGGCACAGTGAATGGTGAACTCGATCTACTCAGCGCTAGGCTGGCTGCCGGCGTAATCATCTACTGCAGCGTGGATGCATTCGTCGTGTGGCGATGCGGCACATAACACAAACTTCGGCATATTATTATTTCAACCTGATCTATAAATTTTCCATGTCTGATCTGATAAAGGCTTTCAATTCTCAATAGAAAATCCAATTAGATACATAATCAGTTGGATTACCTACATTATCAATGACTGACGTTCATTTGCGTCGTGTGCCGTTCTGTCAAGTACCCGCATTCATGTTAGTCAACAATGTGTAATCCAATCTTACGAAATGGCTCAACAAGCAGATCATTTTATTAGTATTTAGATTAATCAAAGTTAATTCTTAAAAGTCATGATGCAGTAAATAAGACAAAAATAAACAAAATTACCTTGGGTTTGAACAATTCCGACGTTTCTAATGCGAGGAAGAAGTATGTAAAGAGTATGACTAGGGGACTAGCTAATGTAGCCCACATGTGGTCATCAGTCACTTCGTATGTAAAATTTGTTGGATCTGTTTCATTAATTACCACCAATTTTGTAAGACCAAAGTACCTAGAAGCATGAATAAACAAAACAAAAATAAAGAATATATTTTGTCATAAACCAAAAAAACTACGAAAGATATCTTTGGTACACACCTAGCAAGATCCATATCTGGAGGGTATATATTAATCAGCCAAGAGCACTGATACACGAGTAGCACCGCTATATGGATCGCCATGATGGCCATGAGACACCGGCCCACGACGGCGAACCCTCGCTCCAGCGGGCGGCCCAGCGCCCACGCCGTGGCTGCTCCCATGAACACCAGGAAGTATATGCCAGAGATGACACTGGGCCGCATTATACCAGAGAACATTATCAGGAACAACGCTATGTACTTTCCTACAACAAAAAAAAACAAAAATCCACATTAAACTAACAAATTACCTACATTAAAGTTTTGTGTTAATTAAAACGAGATACAACAATTGTTAATTACTACATATCCGGAAGATAAAAAATGACGACATTGTGCTATTCATGAGAAACGTATGTTTGAACAATAAACGTGTCAATCCAAGGAGACTCCAGACATTTTTGATTACCTACATTGCAGATGCAGACTTTTCTGAAGACTGTTTCCTTTCTAAATTTAAATCAGCTTTCGAAGCTGTTTCTGTTAATATTTTCATCGCTCCGATGCAGCAGTGACTCACTGTATTTATTCTAGTTAGTATAAACACCTATCAGATAGTTGCTAGGCAGTATAATACGCGTTTCATCAATCGCATTTGAAGAGACATAATATCATGGTCTAACTAAAAGTACGACTTCAACGTCACTCACCATCACGTGGGATTATAATATTATATATATAATTATATTACATTATAGCATGTAGAAAAGTAATACATAGGTATACCTACTATTATTATATTATCAACATATAAGGTTAAATTTAACCAATATTCATTTTAACCATGATAAACTAACAACTCAATGCTCTCACTGCAAATTAAACTGTGAGTCTAAGTTGAGAGATTGCCGAAGTACCGTACAGATGAATATTGGATAGTCTTCTACTGCTGTTTTATAGGGCTCCACCAGTATAATAGAAAAGCCGAAACATGGTTTAGACAATGTAAAATGTATGGTGGGATGAAAGTTAATATTAAATTTACAGTAGCGTTCTATCACATCTCTGACGAATAAACAAATGGGTTAGAGAAAATGTTTAACTGTATGGTGACGAAAGACTGCGAAAACCGAACCTTATAGAATGTGTAAATGTTAACAAAAGCTACCTGCGCTTGTAAGCATAGGGTATCGTTGATGTTTGGAGTCTTTCCTCTGGACCTCGTCGTTCGGAGAACCCATTAACAATTTCCGAACTATCACGAATACCGTCAGCGAGACACCAGTCATTATTAACTGAAAGCAGAACATGTATTAGAACAATTCTATACATAGTGGATCAGTTCAATATACTTAAGTTTTAAAGCAAAGTTAAACGTAAGTACCTCTGGTGCCAGAAATTGAGTTGCCATGAGTGGATCTATCCCGGCATACGACACTAGACCGAGATTCAGTCCAATCTGCTGAATGAGAGGATATTTCTCGAGAAGAGAGCCATAAGGAGAAAACGCTGCCAGCACACTGTGCCATGCCGCGTGCACTAACAGAAGGATTAATGATATAAATAGAACTAAAAGAAGATATCTGCCCCGCCATCCTGAAAAAAAGGAATGTTTACTTTCTATTATAAAATATGACATTACGTACACGATACTGGTTTCGTATTGACTAATACATAGATACGGGTGTAACGGTATCAGGCGTGACAATCGTGTGTATGTAATATGTATGTAATATCAAACACAAACTGACTGTTATGCTATTATATCACTACTGAAATGTTATGCCAGAGCCAATCTAAAAAATAGATGCGTGTATCAATATACATATTATATCTGCACGGCCAAGAAAATAATTAATCATTTAAGTAGAAAGTAAATGATCGTATCAAATGATATAATACTGGTGAACCTGTTAAAATGTAAAAGCGTATTTTTCCAGCCCTTTAACCATAAGGCCATAACCATAACAAAAGTTAAAAGCTCTTGCTTCTTATTGACGTGATAGAAGGACTAGCAAACGAACACACCTTCGCATTTATTATATTAGCATGCTTAAACGTTATGAAGTGACACATTGTTTCATGTGATGATTTGACATATTTTTTCGGGCCTAAAAAGTTTCAACAATAAATACCTACCTCCTACTAATAAATTAATTACAGTTTTTATAACTAAACAATCATCAATAAATTACATTGTTTATCTGATAAAGTGAATGAAAATATCACGGTTGTTTTTAACCGATAAGAACTTCAAAGAGCTGCAATATTTATGCATCAAACAACGCAAAGAAAACAGGTCGTAGATAAGAATGATAAAGAAAATCTTGGAGACTGGCACTTACCTTTGAAAGTTTTTGTGTCTGGCACTTGTGGAAATGGTGCTATTAAATATAGCAGCAGATATATTAGGGAAAGGCCAAATGGTCGTAGTGCTATACCTGTAAAGAATAAAACATTTTATAATTAGAACACGCTTTCTCTTCGTTTGGTAAAAATGTATAAAGTAAAGTTAGCTAACAAAAACAATCCAAATCCACTTGGCAGTCACAGAAATTAATGCGTTGAAAAAGTCTTCAGTTTTATTATAATTATGTTAGAACATAATAGAAATAAAAATCATATTAGGGTACTTATATAGTTTGAAAATATTCAAATATTTTTTATAAAAAAATTGGACAGGAATCAAAAAGTAATGTTACGAGAAATTATGTTGAAACTGTTGTAACATTTCCATAGCTTTCCAAATCTCTACCTACTCTACGTTACAGAGACGAGTTTAGATTTAAACCTCGGATCAAAGCTAAGGTATTACAATTCAGAACAAGTGAAAAGCCAGCGTAATGGAGATCATAACATTCATAACGGCTAACCGCCGACCCGCCCGAAATGTCGCACTAACATTTTGGTTGCGGGAATTCGTCCTACATCGGTTTATACTTCGCCCTATTTAACCGCGTCTCACAACCGCTTGCTTTTTATATTCATGTTAGTGATTAAATTAACTGACCCATTTCCAAACAGAGACTCCACAATCGGTTGCATTTAATGTTAATTCAAATTACTCATAACTACAATACTAACAATTCTCGCTTACAACACTCCTTAAATGTCTGGTATGAAAAACGACTTGCAAATTGGAATCAACTCGTCAATATGTATTCAATAGATTGGGACTAATTAAATAAGTAGATAGTTAATGTGTTAAATAACCACATGGGTAATTGTCTCCTATTATTATTCACAGTTTATGCAAATAGAATACGTTTATGGAGTATTTGTTTTGATCGACTAACGTAAGGACATACAGGTAGGTGGAACTATGTGATAATTTTTGCAAATTGACTATGATGTACAGTGATCATTAGGCTCAAATACGCTTGATAATCTGTTTACAATTACATCTGTATACATCTGTTTTTTACTGCCTATTGGACTGCTTACGTTTTTTTTAATATAATGAAAATGCAATAATGGTAAACAGTGTATTGGTATCGAATTGATGATAATAGAAACTGGCAATGAATAAATAAAAAAAAATGGTTGCCTGTAACGTCGGTATACGGGCGAAAGTTTTACGTGACAACGACTTTAAGTGGTAAAATAATTTTAATGTGAATATTCATTCGTATAGTAGGAAGAAGGATGAAATAATAGTAACAATTTAAAACATTTATTTATACTGTCTAACCGTCATGTGAAGGCGGAAGCAATTTAAGTTTAATGTTTTATTTTTGTTAAATAGTTCCTCACTTGTAAACAAGATGGCATTGTACCAATTTGTGAAACGCGCTAACGAGTGTAACGTGGAGTTTATATAAGAGAAAAATTTGTAAAGGGCAATGTGTCGACTTCTTTGGTTTTATAATAAACTGCTATTTTGGGTTTGGAAGCAGTTGTGGTTATTTGTGAAGTTGACCCTGCGTTCCCGTATCTTCATGGGGTAAACATATACAAAGAATTATATTTAAAACATTGTAACACCATCCGCCATCTAGCGCTGCTAACCGTTAGACCAGGGGTCGGCAAGTACTTTTAGGTGGGGTCCGAATACAGTGCGAAAATTTTAACGAGGTCCAGAAAAAAATGATATATGTATATAGGTATACGTATATAGGTATTAAATTAAAATCAAAATCTGAATTACATAATATAAAAGACAAACTTAATATTAATGAGAATAATTGCAACGTCGGTCTTGAGCCAATTTTTTAAAGTTTGGTTCTCGAGAGGAACAGCAAATTCGAAGTGTATCTTGTAGGTGGGCGTCCGTTGATCTTGAACGATATTTGTTTTTCAAAAATTCATCTTTGACAAAGATGTTTCACATATACAGGGTGTCTCATAAGTTGTACGACAAACTGATATGGATGATAGATAGCTTGGAAAGAGACCTACCAGATGTCAAAAAATCGTTTTAGTAAAAGTGTCACCGTTTTCGAGATTTCGACCTTTGTTTGATTTTCCAGAAATCGAGCTTTCTTACCTTACTTTTACTTGCTGACTACACAAATGAGCACATATTTTAATTTTTTTTTTCACGTACTTACTCTTAGATAGTTGGTCTACAATCCCAAGCTATGATTGAGTTCAAATTATGTATTACATTACATGATTCCTAGATATTCGGGTCTATTTAGGACCTTTTATGTTTTCGATTTCGAATTTGACGGTGGCTGGTGGAAATAAATACCTAGTCAACTAATAGTGCAAATTATTTAAAAAACTTGCTTTGTAAATGGAAATTTTAAAACCGTAAAACACTGGCTACTTTAAGAAGAAAATGTACAAGTTAATGGTATTTTAGTGTTGGGGGGTGTTAATTTGAACCTAAAGTGGTACTATATCCCTATTAATGTGTCTGTAAACACAAAAATGACCAAAATCATTTATTACGTCATATTTAAAAGGTGTTCAAGTATCGCCAATCTGCTTGCATACACAAATACGCGATTTTAGCTGCAGTTGATTGAATTACCCCCCTTAGATTGCCTTTGTTAATTATGGCTTTTAGCTTTAATATTGTTTTAAATACAACCCAAATAAAATCCAAGGTTTTAAATTCAGTGACCTATCAGGCCCTGGGATTGGTCCTAATTTTGTCCCATCCAACGGCGAAGATATACTCGATGCAAATGAGCTCGTACTTGACGGGCAAACTGGCAACCGTCGTTCTACAGTCAAATTTTATCGTCTAGTTAAACTATTTTCGTATTTTTCTATGTACTTCCCTTACAATACGAGTATTTGGCGGTCCGTGGTTCAACCTTCCGCGGTCCGTAAATGGACCGCGGTCCGCCTGTTGCCTACCGTTGCGTTAGACCATTAACCATACCATTAGTCACAACTAAGTGAGGTAACAAACTAGTTACTCTACTTCTCCAGAGATGGCGCTGTACCATTTTCTGAAACACGCCAACGTGTGTACGCCGTAGCTACTATATGTAACGTGAGCGGAGCTACTAACGCAGTTTCTTGAAGTGCCTCCCGGCAAACCAATTTATAAGACGTTGTCACGTCAACAACATCAAAAAATACAGGCTAAACCTACACACTGCACAGATTTGAAGAATTAAAAAGAAAAAATAAAAGCTCAACGTCGCGATTGCAACAAAGCCGGCTTATTACGTTAAAACGTGAATCACTTGAAACTAAAACAAACAGTTAACATTGTAATGCAAACATCTTCACTTAACACTAGGCTAGTAGATTATGAAACAGATGATTCAGAAAACGAGCATTTCAAGAAACCAAATCAGACAATCTATATACGAAACAACATTAACACAAGTACACTAGAAACAGCTAATACTGAAATTTACTGCATACTTTCTGCAGGGTGCTGAAAAGCTTGCAAATACGAAATACCTACGTGAAATCGTACTATGAATAACATTCGTATGTAGGTCGTTTACATGCTATCTGTAAATATTTGAACGAAATCATCTTGCTTTTTTAGTAGAATATTTTATAGTCGTAACATTCTACACTACGAAGGACAGAACCTTCCTTAGATTACTTCCTGTAAAGTTAGAATTGATTTCAGGATAAAACATACCACACAGAAAGCAAGACATTCCAAATCCAAGCATTCGATAAATACAATAAAGATATGAAGAAATATCTTGTCAGCTTACACGCACGCGATATGCATACAATTTCCACTAACCTTAGTACGGCAACGAAAACGACTTAAAGTTTTACTATAATATGTACGAGTATTAGAAATTAGAACACAAATTCAAAGAAACCTAAGGTTTTTCAAAATCAAACTTGCCATTTACTTACTGATAGGATTTTCAATGCAAAAAGAGCTGTATTAATCAACAGAATTCATATGTTTGGGTAAACAGCACATTGTTGTAGCTAAAATATAGATTGTGGTCATTAGAAAAAATGTAAAAAAAAATCTGGTATTATTAACACAGAATATGTATGTCATAGCGCGTAATCTCTAGATTGTATAATTTGCAGCATCTTATATAATATAGCATGATTTGATGACAACGATGTTACGTTGTTACAACGTCAACGTCACACAATCATACTCGTACGTACTAGATTACGTCGCTCTCGTCTGTCGTTGGCATCGCTTTTCAATGATCATTGTCTGGGTATAATGGAAATTGGCTGGAATTATCTGCACTAGAAATACCACTTGATAATATTATATCAATATAAGTTATAATTATATTACTCGTACGAAATCAAGCGAGTCCTTAGCCTTACGCGTAAATGCTTGAACGGCGGTATACGGACTGATGTATGAGTTAAGAGTTCTGCACGGACCGTTTGTACCTTATTATACCTTACTTACAGTATTAGAAAGTAGAAACACTGGTCATAATCATAATAGTTTGTTGAAGTAAAACAGGAACACCCCATTATTGAAGCCTTTGGTGTTTGTTTGCATTGGTCACCGTGCACGGTGACGATCTAGTATCAACCATCAGATGGCTAGACTGTTTACAAAAAGTATGTGAAGTCCACCAATTGACATTTGACTCATTGCAAGGATTCCTGGGAGTGGGAGAGCTATGAACTATGATGCTAAGAATATGAGATAATTAAGTACTAGCTCTAGCCTCAAGGTAACGAGGAACTAGGGGCCTAATACTTCAATACTCGTATCTGGGTAAATATAAACTTCTCAATTCCTTGTTAATGAAAAGCGTATGGCAGCAAAGCTTACATTATAGTACAGCCGGTGCTGTTTTGTTATTACCATAACACTCCCAGCACACAGTTAAGGGCGAGGCCAAGCACTTCGCCAATCCATAAAATTGATCGTAAAATCCAATTTCAGAATGTTTCTAATCAGATCAACGAGTACAACATTAGCACGCAAGATCGACGATCAAATAAACATTTAAATATCGTGTGCATAGTATCATATGCATAACTTTTCTTCTCAGGATCAGAATCGTGCCAAGCTTTTATACCCTTAAAAAAAATTGTGTAATGACGTTATAAGTTGATAGTTAAAGTTTTTAACGGACTGCATATTATTATGCTTTTTATGTTTGTTCAGCGATTTTTTCGTTTATGGGCCGATTTTGATAATTCTTTTTTTGTTGGAAAGTAGATACTCTCAGTGGGGTCCGCTAATAAGAAAACCAAGATCTGATGATGGCATCTAAGAGAAATCGAGGGGAACTTTCGAAAATTGTAGGGGCGACTAGTGTTTTCGTTAATGTTTTCATAAGTACATGAAAGCGCTACAATTTCATGAAGGTCTGGAGTCGATCTGATGAAGCCGAAAGACAGTCAAGGGAACTCCTCAACGATTTACTGTAGTTATCTAGTGTTTGGGCTTGATTAATTTGTAATGACGAGAACTTTACACCTACAGTCTGTTTTTTTCGCTACAGACTAAATTGACATTAGCTGTGTTGCCACTTTTTGCAAATCATTAATAGTGATGTGCCTCTACCGTAACTTTACGTAATTTACAATCTAGTATCGTTTTTCGGTAATAATAAAAAATGTGTCTTTAAAATAATATGACCAACAGGCATACCTATATAATGTACCTTAACCTTGTTACTGCGTATTCTTCAGCAACAAGTCAATAATTGTCCTATTTACTTAGTGTAATACGTAATTAAAATAAATAAATATATTTTTTTACTGTGATACTCCATAGTTACCATGATTTTTTAAAGATTCGTCTATTATCAAATAAAAATTATCTGATAAAAGTAAAAAGTTACGATTCATAAAACCGGTATCGTAGTACAGCACTACTATTAAAAAGCTGGTATCATTATTTCGAAAATTGACATTTGCATGTGTCAATTTAGTCCGTAGCGAAAAAAAACGGACTATAGATGGGTTAAATTGAGCGCCATCTGGCGAATAGTTTTTGAGTTATCTCTGCTTATCGAGGTTGAAGTCGTTTAGTTTTTTTTTCGTAAAAGGAAATTATTAAAGAATAAAATATTTTATATTTTAGCGCATTTTAATAAAAGCTTTGATGAATTTTTTTGCTTTTAGTTTTTTTATGGTTGGTCTACTACTCTTTACACAAATTGTTTCCTAATATTATATACTATGCAGTGCACCCTAACCTAAGTCTTTATGGTGTCTTCTGCCTAAAATTGTCTGGACGAAATAGCTCTATAGCGATAAGACCACATTGCATCCGTCTTTGCAACAACATACTGTAGGTACATACATAATATTATACTTCATTAAATATTATTTATTCACTATGTACTTATTTGCTGTGTTCAATAAATAGAATTCTGTTCTGCTCTAATAATATTCTTATCGCACATAATAAAAGAAATATAAACTACCCGATTCTATAACTTCTAGGTATAGGTATAAGTAATTTGAGGTCATTCAAGTGTGTCAATATCCGTACCCTTTTAATATTTCAATGCATAACTGATAAAACAATGTATGTATATGATAATAAGTTACCCGGCAACATTATCATAAACAACGCAAGTTATTCCGTGATAGCGGTTACGGTAATTAGCTTCTGCAAACAATGTTAACTTCTGTGCCGCGGAATTTGTGCTCAGTGTCGTCAAAATCAATCGCGTGAATCGCGTCACCCGTACACGTCGCGATTAGCAAGTGGCTGATGTTTTCTATGCACTTATTCAATCAAATATTAGTGACAGCTGTTGTCGCGTCGTCATCCCCGGAAATATTATATTACTCGTCTATATAAGTTTGTATCTATAATAATTATTCTGTCCATGTGTATGCCACTAAACTCCTCTGGACAGATTTTGATACATTTTATTAAGTTTTACAGGGTCTGTTAATTCACAATACAACCGGTAGCTAGCACCGTTGGAGAGCTTTATTAAGATACCAGCCAAAATATCGGAGATAGTCAATACCTCTAAAAGATAAGGTCTGTCAGTTAGCATTATTAATTAAGTTGCACTTTGCAGTATAAAGTCTGCCAAGTCGGCTACAGCTGATATACATTTTTAACCCCCGACGCAAAAAGAGGGGTGTTATAAGTTTGACGTGTCTGTGTGTGTGTGTGTGTGTGTGTGTGTGTGTCTGTGTGTCTGTCTGTCTGTCTGTGGCATCGTAGCTCCCGAACGGATGAAGCGATTTCAATTTAGTATTTTTTGTATTAAAGGGGACTTACGGGCGCGTGTTTTTAGATATGTTTGATGAAAATCGGTTGAGCCGTTTAAAAGTTATTGGGGTTGAAAGGGGGGAAGAATTTTCATTCTGTCTCTTTGTGGCATCATAGCTCCCGAACGGATGAAGCGATTTCAATTTAGTTTTTTTTGTATTAAAGGGAACTTACGGGCGCATATTTTAAAATATGTTTGATGAAAATCGGTTGAGCCGTTTAATAGTTGTGGGGGGTGAAAGCGGGGAAAAATAGCCTTATGTATGCAAATAATATATATTCGTGTGGGGTCTCAAATGAAAGCGTAATAGTAAGAGAATATTTATAACTTAATCCAAAATGTTTTTACCTATAAAAAGTATAAAATAAAAAATTAAATTAAAAATTAAAAAAACCCCCGACACAAACATTTAAAAAGTAAAAAATAATATCTTTAAAATAATAAGTCGCGTTGGGGGACCGCTCCATTTACTTCTAACTTTAACATAAAAAAATATTGATAAATGATAAGTCTTGGGTAAAATTAAGACTAAGTAGGTAGGCAAGTGATACTCATGAAAAAAATCGTACTTACGTACTTAGATAATGAATAGTTAGAAGCGGTCCCCCAACGCGACGTATTATTTTAAAGATATTATTTTTTACTTTTTAAATGTTTGTGTCGGGGGTTTTTTTAATTTTTAATTTAATTTTTATCTTACTACTCTTCGATAGAATAATTTTAAGAGATTTATATTTTCGCTTTTTTAATAAGTAGGTAAGAATATTAGAAAAGCATCTTGTTTCTTTCTAATGGATTCAAGAGCGCGAAACTCAAGTATAGGTAATTCCTCTTAATTTTTTAAAGAAATAGGTACAATAGCGCACATGTGCCGTACAGCGCATTCAAAATGCCAAACAAAGACATTAGCAACAACAATTTATGAGCCTGCCCTATAGTAAAAAAGCTAACACTTAAGGCGCTACAACCGTAATATGTAAAACCGAATCGGCGTGGTGCGCGCCACCAAAATAAAATCTCGGTGGCACAAAATGGAACTAAAAGTTCATTGCGCCGATTGCGCGTGGAACGGATAGGTCCTTGGAGTAGATAATGTAGATATTCGATTTATTTGATGTGAATTAATGGATTAACTGTTACATAATGTTAGAGATACATCGTTTTAACAGGTTTTAACTTCGATGAGTATCGATATAAATAATAATAATAAATAAATAAACGCTAACACACTCATACCCCCAGTAGGTTACTAGGCACCTGTGTCGCGGGTGGCATGGACTACACATAATATAACACATTACAATTACAACCATTACCCGAGTACAAATATTTATCTGCCACATAAATATCTGCCCCGGCCGGGAATCGAACCCGGGACCCCTCGCGTCGCAGACAGGGTCGCTACCAACTAGGCTACAGGGTCGTCAAAGCATAATATAATAAGCATTTATTTAGTACATATTTCTTAGGTTTACATGAACACTTATAATACTTACTTGTATCAAAGCACCGTCAAAGCTAGTGTGGATCAGTTGGTCGATGAATAGATATTATCGTCAATGTATTGTATCGGAAAAAAAAATTCAACTCGGCTCTAAGTTGCAATGCAATGCAACTATGTTATAATCTTTTGAATTTCGCCTAGCGCGTGCGACATCAAAGGACGCCGCCGTCAGCTAAGGGCTCGGCTAGTCTAAGCTCCATAATCTTAGACCCACAATTCTACAGCTTTTTAATTTTGTCGAAGAATCAATTATTTTTTTCAAATCTGTACCTGTCTGTTACTTTGGTTCGATTTAAAATATCTCAATAAATAAGTATGTATGTGATATGTGATCTTATTTACGTTAACGAGAATCGCAAATAACTAATACATCGAATTAGATTATCGATTTCTTATGTCAACAATTAAGCAATTTAGATAGGAAATAAGGTTTAATCAATTTTAATTCATAATTAACGGTTGCAGTTCCAAAGTATTTGTAGGTAATAGTTTATTGATGTCCAATACATCGTAGTATGAAGTACCTACTTACTGCAAATTTACGGCGGCTCGTACATAAATAGGCCAAATCGTTTCAATTCTAAGTGACTATTAATCTGTGTCGAATAATAAATACCTAATAAGCAACCACTACCTACTGAATTTGATACTTTGTTACGAGTATTTCATCCCATTCCTCGCAACCTTATCGTAAATATGGGTTTATGTTTGTATTACTATTGCTAAGCATATTTATTAAATTATCGATTTATCGATCACATTATAAAAAAATAAATATCTATTTTTCAATCACAACAAAATAAATGCACGGGAACCAATAAACGCAGCCTTATGGCAAGGCAAGGGCCGGGCGAATATGGCGGCGTGCGCGCCGGCCGGCGGCCGCTTTTTCTAAGATGGCGGCAAAGCGAGGCTAGTGCAGTGCAGCTTAAACGCGACCAAACAATTTTGATATTGTAGACAATGTAAAATTACCTATTTCAATATTATTTTTTTAGGAGTGCAGTCATGCACGTGTTTTCTTTTATTTCTAATACTCAAGATTATTATGGACAAATCCTTAATTCAGTATTTACTTTATGTGACGTTGGCGTAGGTATGGTAATTAAATATTGGTAGGTATAATCTTTTTAATACATTTGCTGTCGATCTTGTTTGTCTGTACAAAACTTATACATTTGCTGTCAGCTAACTATGAGTTGAGCAGCGTTTCATTTTATGTCTTCTGTGGTCCCAGTATGTTAATTATTGTGGCAAATAATAAAATTACCATTAACAAATTCTATCAGAACTCCCGTCTAGTAGTTTTAGGTCATAGGTTTTACATCGATTTTACTTTTGTAAACATTACGTACGAAGATAAATTAGGTAGGTACGTTACCATCGCAGAATTCGATTTTAAATCAAGGACCAAGACTGTGTAGACCTTGAGGTAGTTGTATGAATGAAATCGTTATCGTATTTTGTTTACGAGAATTTTAAAGTTATGAATGAAACAAATTGGTGTTTATCTTTGACCAAATTTCCTGTTTTTGGGGGATAATTTTACGTCATTCGTTTTAATTTTTTTTTCACGTAGACTTGTTCAGTGTCACCAATAGATATAGTGGATTTTTTTTCGGTAATTACAAACTAGTAGTGTAGATAATAGGTATAGATAAAGTCACAGTTGTCATGGGCAGCAGCGGAAATTGGCTAGCCTGCTCGTTAGCTACCTACCAGAAATCAATAAAAAAGCAAATAGAACCTTTTATTACGAATTATTACGAACTTATTACGTGTGCTTACAGTTTATATTCGAGTCGCCGAGCATATGGAATTGCCACTCCCCGCTAAAACCACATTTATTAAGCATATGGAATTGCCACTCCCCGCTAAAACCACATTTATTACCTGTGTTTAGAGTTTAATTTAGCTTGTGAGCAAAATATACTAAGGGCATTTTTCGATTCCGCCGTCAATCTTAAATGTATCTTAATCGCATGGGTGGAAGGCTGACATTCGTGTGCCATGCAATTATAAGGAATTTCAGATCGAACGCGAACGGAGTAGGTACCTATAGCTCGCACTGAACTGAGGGTATTTTAAAGTGTCATCGTCAATCTACAATTAACCTTAATCACAGGGGCAAAAAGCTTGCATTTGTGTGGGTTGCCATTTAAACGAATTCCGTATTCTTCGCAAAAGGACTATAAACACAAAATATATTTATTTATACCTACATTTTTATTAGATGAATAAGTATGCATTATATAGTATACTTTAATAATTATATATAAAATTATAATTATTTCACCATTATTACGCGAGGTTCATTATAATGAACGATAAAATAATATAATAACTACACACATATGGTTGCTTGTGTGCCTGGCTGCTATGAACAACACACTAGACAAGAATACACACAGACTGAGAACAGAAATCTAAAATCATCATTTTATGTGCTGCTTCGCTGGGAATCCAACCCAGGACCCTTAGAACGGCGATCCAGCGTGTTAAAAATTGCACTATTCGGATCTTCATAAAATGTATTGTATTATTTTTATAATATTAGTAGATATTATAAGTATTATTTATAATATAAATGTTTATTATTTACAAGTTTATTATAATATTTATTTTATATTATTAATATTATAATTTAATGAGTTAGTTTTACGCAGGCAGGCTTTTAGGTATTTATACACCAGGTGAGCATCCCATGTTTTGCAGTCTTCTATGTTACGTTGGCCGCGAAATTCAAACTTGATTCAATAGTGGCACAAAATTTACGAATTAACTATTTTAAATGGTCGTATTTACAGTACTGATGTTATTTAAATATATTTAATTGAATACAATAGTAAAACAGTAACATTAGACCCCATAATATAATTTTTATACACACGAGAGAAACAACTCGATTACGAAAATTTACGACATTATTTTAACAAAACGAGCGTGCGTTCACGTTGAGTCTACCCAGAGGAGTGAGGGGAGCGTTCTAAGCGCGCTAAATGTCATTGACGTAAGTGCCAATTGCATATTATTTTTTTCTTTCAAAACTGTTTCGGTTTTTGAGATTTCCATTCTTATGAAAACTTAGCTTTCATTGTTTACTATGTTTTAAAAATATTATCATCAACTAATTGTTAAAACTTTCGTAGTAAACTTGAAAACCAAAACTATTTGGACCTAACTTTACGATTTTTTTCTATCGAGAAAACTTCACATTTTACTGTTTTTGCTCTTATGAGATTCTTTATTATATAGTGAAGATACATATATCTAAATATCGGGGATATAGACTGTAAGCTTTAAAAATAATCTTAGATCTAAAACTACCATATTTCGGTTGTAGCGCCTTAAAGCGTTACTTTGAACGGTCAGTGGTTGAGGTAAAGTTTAGCGACTATTTAAGTATGTACAAACCCTTAACCGAGGCAGTCACTGTTTTGATTTAGTTGTGTCCTGTCAAAATATCGACTAGTGAAACTCAAGAATGAGCTTATACAATTATTTTATTGACATCAAAAGCCCTGAACCAAAAGCTGATAAGCCTGTTAGAGGGTAAGTGACCAGAATCCGTAATCATGAACAGTTTTTTTTAATAAGTAATATTTAATTAGCATGAGGAAAGGTCTGCAACCATTTCTGATAAATTTAAGATTATCTCCGTGTGAAATAAATAATATTGTATTTTTTCTTTAAAAGATGCGCTCAGGAGTTTTTTTCTACCGTTTCTTAGTCACCCTTATAATAACTTACTAACGTTTTTGCGAAACGGAAATAGAATTAAAAAAATACGTGTACACCAGCAACCCAGTTGGCAGCAGTCAAGGTTTAATTTCCGGTCAGGCAAAATATTATTAAATTTAATTATTTAGGTAAGTATCGGTTGGGGCTAAACTTATGAGTAGTGTTGCCAGGCGTCCGGATAAAGCGGGACAGTGTTAAGCTTTTTGATTGCGTTCGTCCAAAATAAAGGGTGTTTGACCGGCTTTTCACATTAGAATCATAGTCATTTCGTAAGTCACTCGGACACCAATATTGTACTTATTCCTCGAACAAAAGAGTGCTATAAAATTGGCCCTCATTTAAATAGGTAAGCACTCTGGAAGTCACCTGACAAAATAGCTAAATGCAATACTAGAATCTAGATGATAGAAAAAACTAGATTTTGTATGCTATTCGCTAGTGACAGTTACTGCAATATCCAATAGTTATTATATTGAAAATGTACTTTTCAGTGTTGTCGTCGGTATTTCACAAGCTTTATTAAAATTTTACTCATTAAATGAATTTTTAAGTATACCTACACCACGAATGGCTCAATGCCTTATTGCACCAATCTGTAGCAATTTCGAAACTAATCGAATATCCTCTATAAAGGGCTTAGCGTTGAAATCTATTTTATGAATCTCATCTTTTGTTTATCATATAAATAGGTTACAAGGTAATTATATAAAAAAATAACTAAAGAATTATTATAATTATCTGGTTTAATTACTAAGTAGATTTTTAAGTTACCTAACTAGCTCAGCATTATTTACAACTATTGACGTACTGCACTTAGGTACAATTAGTTTGACTTTGTTGAATTGAATTTCGTTTTAAATGGTTTTGAAGGCAACTTGATTCATTTTTCATATGTGCAAAACTGAGGCGAGATTACAAAAGCAATCTATTTTGAGCTCATAAAATTCAACTTATCAGAAACAGTCGTGAACCAAAAGGCATATAGAAGTGTTGCACTCATTATTTCATTAAAGTTTAAACTGGTTCAGCAGTCAGTAGTTTCGGTAGTGATGAGATCACGCATTATGAGTTGCCGGTTCAACTGTGCCTGACCTTGTGAATCAGACTGCCGATAAGGCAACGCGTGAAGGTGCTGTACATTGCCCAATGCGCCTATCGAACCGAACCAACACCGACACCATTGATCGAATGTCTGATATTTAACATCGTTGCTTCTTGTTTCTAGGACTTTAAACTTCCACAGGTTCTGAGTTCCTAGTAGCGGTGATTCTTTAAAAAAATTCTTTGAACATAAATGATAATTGAATACATTTGCATGTGCGTGTACTGTACTTCCATATTATGATTTTAATGAAATTGCAAGTTCTCGGTGATGTTCGTGATATGAATATTAAAAAAGCATTATCCTTTAAAGGTTTCTACTTATCTGTAGGCATGTAGGTACAATGTCAAATTAAATTTTAATTAAGTAACCATACCTACATTTAAATGTTGATATCTGATATTATTGCGAAAATACAGTACTCAAATTATTTGTTAAACTCAGAAATATTACAACTTTAGTCAACCATTATGCCATCCACTTAACCCCACTGATGCAATGTGACGGAATTTCCAAGACTTCTCCTTCTGTGTAGAAAAGAAAATATACCTAATAAACAAGCAATGAACATCACAGAGGTTTACTTCATAGTATCTCAGCTATCATTCTTTTATCATAAAACTTCAATCACTCGCAATGATGTCAGACTAAAGTTTATAGATAAATACAGCTAAGAAAAAAAGGAAATAGGTACCTATTTAGAATTATTAGACAATTATATTCCATTAGTGTAATGAAATTAATATATTCAAATTCACGGAATAATTACTGTCTATTTTGTGAAATCTGGTCGGGACATTTTATGCTGAGTAGGGTATTTAATCCATAGTAATGGTTTATCAAATTATATTAATGAAAAGTAGCCCGTGACACCTTCCTCATAACAGAAATTAATATATTTCTTAGTTAGATACTTGTTAAAAATTAAAAATTAAAATTAAAAAGTAGTCTATTGAAAAAAAACTGCAGATATTAAAAAATAAAGTGTTTCAACGTTCTGATTCTAAAGAGTATATCCGTGGGAATCCATCCCGTTAAGTACCTTATTTTAGAAACATCAGAATTAAAATAACGCCAATAAAATCAGTGCGCTTGCAAAAGCTAACAATATTGTTCTGACGAGAGTACCTATTTACTATTCTATCGAATAGCCGCAGTCCCGCAGCCAGTATAGCAAGGTTCAAGCTATTCCAAACACTCGGTTCGCGTGATATTGTCACCTTTCATTAGCTTAAAAGCGAGGATTAGGATAATTATTCAGCGTACTGTTACGTCAATTAACCTGTTTTGCACAATGTCATTCATCCATTAAGCTTTTTTCGTGATTAGGTACTAAACGCGATGATGCATGTAATTAATGTGTATTTTACACGTGCATGTGTGATTACAAACCTTGCTGTAGTTAGATTATGCGTATTAGTTTTATTCATTCATCCTTCATTTTCTTATTACTTATTACTGTGTTCAAGGTATCTTTGGTTTATACCCGAATGACATACTTCCGCAGATTAAATTAAAATGCTGCGTTTTGCGAAAGTCAATTACAATCAATTCGTGTCGCAATTTTTAGCCTGTATCCGACTTGTTTTAGCATCAGTTCGGTCAAATGGTTCATGGATTATTACCATAAAAAACTGTTTCTATAAGGATCTAAGTCAATCTAGTTACAAATGAGTAAACCTTAAAACGCATGTTTTGGACAAAACACAAAATGACGAAAAAATACATCGATAGAAAAGTTACATATAAGACACTTTTAATTACGTAATAAAACGTTTGAGTAGTGCGTTAAATATTACCGAAATCTGCTACCACCCACTTGGCCAAAACGTAGTTCACTCTATGCCGGTAATCTCATAGCAGACAAACGAAAACAATAAGTTTTGGCACGGTTACAATTTTTCAAGTCGATAAGCCAAAGAAGAACCGCGAACAAAATTGATTGGCATTTGACAATGGTATACGTTAGGGTACACGTTTATCGCACCTTTAATCATTACATAAGTCTACTCTTGGTCTAATTTGTCATCATCATTGCAGCCCGTAACCGTCCCATAGCTACACTGAATTCGATTCAATTGCATCTCACATAAATACCAACTTTACGCTCCTATGATTATGGAACATTGCAGATTGACGACGAGAATTTAAAATGCCGTAAATAAATTATGCTTACTATGTAAATTGAACTGTGCACACGTAATTAATTTACGTTTTTAGCGGTGAGTGAAAATTCCATACTCTCGCCGACTCAGTTAAAATGTACATTCATGTATAATTCATTCATTCATTTCGGCCCGGCCGGGTCTCGTCTCGCAATATGACACAAATCATAGTCTCCCTACCACTGGTCATGAGCAGATTGACGGACTTCACAAGCTTCTGACAACATTCTGGAAAACTCTCAGGTGTGCCTCAAGACGTTTTTCTTCATCGAAGCAAGTGATAATTTAATAACAAAATTTCATACCTGTATATTTATACGCACGCAACGCACGCACGAAGATAACTGAGATTTGGTTTAGTTAAAGTCTACATGAAGAAGATGTGCACAAATCTAAATTTTATATTATAATAAATAATATGTATAACCAAGTATTTGTGAGAGTAGATGATTAATTTCTTACTGTCAATTTATATTAACCTTTCGCAAAATTTATTAGGTACTGTGGAATTTCGGGAGTAGAGTGGATCTCTTCTTCTAAAAATAAAATCACTGGCAATCATGAAGCAAATATAGAGAGGAGACGTTGTATGTAGATTTCCCTAAGAATGAACGCGTGACACTTTGCGGGGCGAGGGGGATTTTCCATCTAACGGTCAATAGCAAAACTACTCGCTTCGTTCTATATCGATTTTACTATGTAGTTTAACTATCTCACACTAGATGTCAATAAATGTAGGATATAACAGGGACGTACTCAAAATATAAGAATAGTGTCGCCATCTAATGTCGAGTAGACAGCACTTCATCCTTTTCTTTGAAAATGTGAACGTCAATAACGCTGTGCATAGGACGGGCGCCGACGGTAGACGGACTTTAGGCCACGCCTACTGTGATGATGTCAGGACCTAGTTGAGTCACAGTGCAGAGTTGCTTAGGCCGTCTCCTCTCTATATTTGCTTCATGCTGGCAATACGTCTAGTACCCATCTATTGTAGTGAATTTGAAACCCTAGGTATATTTTTACAGTACCGAGTATTGTGTACGCAAATTTAATTCAGACTAAACAGGTTTTATTTGAATTACTAGTGGGTACCGACCTCGTTTCAATTCGGTAAACGTGTCCTTATAAATAGTATGCTAAAATACGTTACATGGATCCAAATGTGTGGAACCAAAATAATGGTACTCGAAGATTTAAGGCATAATATTATGTATTAATTTCATTGCACGTCAAATTATTGATACCTATAGGTAAGGAAATTTTATTTCTTACTTAACGAATATAAATTACTAAGATATTATTCATTAAAATACTGAATAACATGAATTTATAATTAACTTTTAATCTACTATTATCTAGAACAAATGACCGAATAAACAGACAATTCATTCCCAATACCACTTTGAAATCTACTAAGTAGAGGTAAGCCTGGTAAGCCATAGTATAGAAAAAACCATCGAAAGAGTACGGATTTCACTTCGTCACAGTTTTAGCGTCGAACTATAAAGATTTGTCTAATTTAAATCGCATTACAAAATTTAAACACAAGAATAAGTTCGAAAGGTTAACAGAGTTAACGATATAATAAAATTTCATTCAATGAGTCTCGAATGTCTTGATGAGTGTCTCCAGACTCCGTCGACACATAAATAGCTGTTTTATAAATGTTTTATACCTACTGCTAATTTAATTGAAGTGTAAAGGAATACTCGTATGAAATATGTAGTCTACTAGTAAACTTTGGAAAAAAATTCCCCCACTTGAAAAAAGTTCACGTGCTTTTATTAAATATTTTTTGTTTGTTTATATAAATAAATATCAATCGCGTTTATTAAGACCACCCGTACTTGTATATCTCATACACCTTTCACATACATACAGCTATCAATTAATAATAAAATTATACCTATGTATGCATACATTACATTAATAATCTGAAAATATGTAATAAAAATAAAACCGGTAAAACAAGTAACATCCAATGCTATCACTAGCTTGAGAATACTTACTAATCCTTTTAATATTTAGATATGTATTAAGTTGTGATCTTTGGAGGAAATAATTTTACGTTATAGTCAAATTTTATTTTGTTACTATATAATGAATGTAGTCTAGACAGACTCATATTAATTCGCGATTCCCACAGCACGAAATCTTTGCCGACTAAGTACGTCATAATATATTTTTTTGCTAAAATAAATTAGTCATAAAGGATTCAAAGCTGCTCGCTGATGCAAAGCCGAACCAGCGTTTAATTTGACGTAGGAAATTCAAGAATCTGCCTACTATTTCCCAACGAAGAAACTAAGAGATTAGATAGAGATTACTTACTGTACTAGCAGTAGGAGTACAATCTCAAATAAAATGTTTTGCCCGTTTGTTAAATTTTATTTTAGTGTCATTACGAAAGATAACCGTTATCGTGGGTTACTGAGGTTACGTAGGTAATATTAGGTATCATTATATTCGAATAACTACATTATTATGTATTTAAATAATAAGCTACATACATTTAAGAGTTACAAAATATTTTCTAGATTAAGCATTAAGATAAAAGTAAGTTAAGAAACCTAAATTGAAGGTATAATTTCAACATCAAATTACATTTTAGACATCCATTTGATTATAAAAACACTAAGATACTTGTATTTTTACTTTTTACAAAAAAAATCGACTTCAATCTGGATAAGCAGAGATAACTCAAAAATTTCTCGCCAGATGACGCTCAATTCAACACATGTAGGTGTAAAGGTCTCATCACTACAAATTAAACAAGCCCCAAACACTAGATAACTGCAGTAAATCGTTGAGGAGTTCCCTCGACTGTCTTTCGGCTTCATCAGATCGACTCCAGACCTTCATGAAATTAACCCATACAGCGCTTTAATGTACTTATGAAAACAACCTAGCCAACCTAGTGTATACCTATAACAAACAACCTAGTCGTCCCTACATTTTTCGAAAGTTCCCCTAAACTTCTCTGAGATGCCATCATCAGATAGATCCTGGTGTCCTTATCAGCGTTCCCCCTGCGCATATCTACTTTCTAACAAAAAAATCGACGACAAAATCGCTGGACAAACATAAAAAAGCAATAGAATTGAGAACTTCCTTCTTTTTTGAAGTCGGTTAAAAAGTGCAATTTATCGTTGGAATGACCTCAAGGGATCCGGAATCTGAACTCAACGTAAACACAGAGACAGCCCTTTCACTTTAAGAATACTAATTTGGTATAGTTGGAAATATTGATGTAGGTACATTAATCAACACAAGTTTATCAATCTCGGTGTCAAAGATATCAATGTCAGTGGGTTACAGGGTACACGGCAAGTTTAATTAATAGCGAGAGTGCAGCGGGCGCGGCCCATTAGCCAAGTAAACATGGCAGCATGGCACCCAGCGCGGCTCCACTCTTGCCCTCAAACAGTTTGGGCAACCTCTGACCCACTTACATTTTTATGGCTAGATAATTTGTACATGGTCGCAATCAAGTTGATAAAGGAACTAAGGCGACAACACATTGTAGTCATATTCAGATAGCAAGCAGTTGAGAATACTGCATGTTGTTTGGATATTCAGGTTTTACGTTTACTGGACGTAGATGTCGATAGTCGATACCAAGGAACACTTGAAACTTGTTCAAACTTCGATTCTATGTAGATTCAAATTATCAGTCGACCCGTTGGTTTAATGTTTTATTTTATGGAATTAAGGTAAAAAAGGAGCACGCATAACCATTTTCAGCTGCCGCCCATGATAACTGTGACTGACACAGAAAAGCACTCAAATAGGGACTAAGTAGTATTAGTCCGGTTAGTACTCGTACATAGATGCTGTGCGGACAATAATATTATTAAGTAGTTGTTTTGGAATTTTTAGGTCTGTTAGCGATAGTTGTTTCATAAACACTCCGATTCGACAGTCATTTAATTTTTTTAACGATCCTTAAGGCGCAATGGTTACCATGCCGGACAGCCGTTACAAGGGTCCTGGCGTCCATTTCCACCAAAGCGGAAATTTGAATAATTAACTTTAACAGCTGTTCTCGGTCTGGGTATGTGTTTTTGCTTTTGCGTGTTTTCCATGGCACGCAACAACTAACATCCATACAGTGCATACTACTGTGAAGCTATGAGCTATGAGCGTAATGTTTCTTTTTTCATTCATAGGAAAACAATGAAATATTATGGGATTTATTTCCTGTTATTTGTGGTCAAAATTATTATAATCAATTATTAAAATTTTATGTAATTGTGCATGTTATTAATGTGAATAAATTGTTATGTTAGTGAGTGTGTTAAAATAATGTATCGTCTGTAAGTACGCTCACTTGTAAAATTACTAACAGGATATTAATGTTTCTCAGTAAGTGATTTTTGTAATCTTATGAGAAATACAGGATCTTAAACTGTAAACCGTAAAATCTTAATTCATTTTGCTGTAGTCAGATCTTAACATGTAGTTTAATCTTGATCAATCAAGTGACCTTTTTTGCATATTTAAGTGCTTAGATTATAAATAGTAGATGATAGTTAAATTTTAATTTTTCGCACATGTGATTGGCAAAACCCATTGGCATTGATACACGTTGTTAGCGACGCGCGAGTGAAATTAAAGGAAACTTCAATGGATTATCAAGGCGAGATGGTTGTAGAAGGAATGGAAAAATATCGGCAAAATATACTAGTAATTTTCTCTATCTTTACAAGAATGACAGTTCTGTCTTAACAATGTTAGTTTTTAAATGTCGCGTTTCCTTGAACAGCCAGTCTCTCCCGCTTTATTAGAACATAAGTAGAAACTATTTTAACATAAAATTAAATGAATTAATAAGACCAATTTACGCGTCGTTTACGTCGCCAACATTCTCCGCCCTAGTGCCGTCTGAAGGTTTAAGGCACTCATCATCCATCGGAAGTAGTGCGACGCGTGTTACCGGTCTTGTTTTTATTTCCACTACACGTATACGACTGTCTTTCCCTGGATGAATTTGAGTTATTAGCCCTCGAGGCCAAGTATTTCTCGGTGAGTTAGGGTAACAAATAACCACCAGTCCATCCGATTCGATCCATGTGATCCGATTCCGACCGTCTAGGGACTCTAGGGTGACAGGTTGCTTCGTGTGCCGCGGAAAGTACAGTGCTGTGTCGATTCGACCGCTGAGCCGGAGTAAGCCATCTTCGTCTAAAAAAGGCGTAAGTGACCGAAGACGACTGGTAATAGGCAAATTTTTGTTCATCGCAAGTGCCTGGATTACATTTGAGAAGGCAACGGCTTGAGAGTAGCGCAGTAGCAACGTTTCAGCCTTCTGAAGCAATTCACAATTGATCTGCTTCACTCCAGTTTTATTGCATCTTTCGGCGAGTAATAACATAGCGGCGGTGCTACGGCGTAAGCGGTTCCACGACGAGAATCGGTCCGGATCGGGCACCACAGGTTCTACAGGTAAGTTGTTAACTTCTACGGTATTAATATTTTCATTGCTGTTTAGGTTTTGTATTTCTGTTTCAGGTGATTGCGGCCAAGCATCGGGCGACATGTACAGGAACGAAGGTCCTTTAAACCATTCGCTGTCCGTGTTCAATTTATATTTGTTTACTTTTGTTGCAGCGTCGGCTATGTCCATGCACGTTGGAATATAATGGCATTGACCCTTATGTAATTTAGCGGTTTCATCGAGGATTGCTACAGCACGTTCTTCGTCCTTGTTCGGTTGAGGGTGATTCCTTATACCAATTGTACTCGTATCGAGGGCGAATGAGTTACTAATAGGATGGCCACTGTAACTCGGAAAGTTTCTAATTTGTTGCATTTGTGTAATCATCTGAGACTGTTCGCGATTCACGCTGGCGGTGGACGTCACAATCACTTGGTGCAACGCGGCTGCTAGCTTGTCGATGTCGGTAGGCGCACCGGCGGCGGCCGCCGTAGCGGGCATTATATTGTCATGCGATGCGCCGTGCGTAGGGCCGACCGTGTTTACAATAATAGAGTTGTCGATCCAATTTTCAACTTTATTTCGCGATCTCTCAGAGCACACACTATTCTCTTCCTCTAGTGCGGCTAAGTCTGCAGCCAATTTCTTCTCTATTAGGTCCTTCTCAATAGCAGCCTTAGCGACGGTGGCTTCCAGTATTAGTTGCTGTTTACGCGCCTCTACGGATGCACGAGAGCCACTACACCTGGAGCGTGCGCTGCCCTCCGACTTCACTACACTGCGGGCAGGCTTATTGTCCACCTTCACTTGCGTATCAACAGAACTAAATCCTGTTTGTGAAGATCCCTCATCCATCGCTGAAGATAGTTCTGACTGCTCCTTTCGGATGGCTCCACGGGTTTTCATTTTGTGCGGAGTATGGAACATCTTCTGCTGTCACTCGGGTCGCTGGTTCGGATATGATCCGGCTCGAAGGACCAATTTGTTAGCGACGCGCGAGTGAAATTAAAGGAAACTTCAATGGATTATCAAGGCGAGATGGTTGTAGAAGGAATGGAAAAATATCGGCAAAATATACTAGTAATTTTCTCTATCTTTACAAGAATGACAGTTCTGTCTTAACAATGTTAGTTTTTAAATGTCGCGTTTCCTTGAACAGCCAGTCTCTCCCGCTTTATTAGAACATAAGTAGAAACTATTTTAACATAAAATTAAATGAATTAATAAGACCAATTTACGCGTCGTTTACGTCGCCAACACACGTTTTATCACTTCTCAGAACTAGTGAATCAGACTGTTATACAATACGATTTCAATGACCTAGACTGCCTAGACATCATTATCAAGACGTATAATAATTCGTTTTGAAATACGGCTATGTTGTTTTTCGTACTGTGCTGTGTACATAAAGTATTATAAAAGTACGTACTCACTACAAAAATTCGTACATTTAAGTGTCAATCGTCAAAAAGCGCCAGCCAGTTTTAAACGCAAAAACAGGTTAGCGAAAATAATTACAGGGCCAAAAAATCATTAAGTACTAGCTACTTTCTACGAGCGAAAACGTGAGATTCGCGAGTGACGGCAATTCACGGTGATATAAACAGGGAGGGGCCGGTGTGTTGTAGTAAATCGTCGGGTTTATGAGCCACATGGTATGAATTAGGGTGTGAAGGTGCCCTTTGCAGGTATCGTGTCATATAATTTATGTTTTATGAAAGCGAGAAATCTCCGACTAACTTTACGGCGCGTTATGGTGAAAAATTATATTTGCAATGAAGCATAAAGAATCGTTTCGCCGGTTGCCGGCCACCTCGAGTTTGTCACCACTTGACAATTGACATGCACAATTGGATCGTCAAGGTACGTGATCACCAACTCACACCGTACTCTCTCCTGCCCTCTCTCACCTGGAAAACACCGAGGGCATATCGAGGATTTTCTTGCCATAGAGGAAGCTAGCCGAACCTACAGTATTGGGTGTTTTCACATACAGAACATAGGCACTTAAGTAGGTAGGTAGGTACATCGTCAAAGGCTGCTGCAAATAGTTGCAACGTTACAACTGGATACAACATCTATTGACGGAATCACGCAACGTAAACACTGCTTGTTCGATTTTTGTCGTTCGTTGCATGGTTTATAATAGTCTAAATATTAAGGTGTAACAGGTACGTCTGAATTGTCAGAATAGACACTAAGTTCAAAACCTAGGCCTACTTCTTGTGCTACACAACCTAACCAACGTCATCTTAATACACAATCATCCTATCCACTTAATGCAGCAAGTCATAATTCAATAAATCCCTAGCGAAAAATCCAATTTCATCGTGGCACCTAAGTATATTTCAATGTCGGGATGCCGAAGGGCCCAAGGGCGGTAGTGGGTTGCGTGTCGGAAGGGGCATGCAAATTGGGCTACCAGCAATCACAGGGCTCCAAGGCCACGGCATATCGGTCAACGGGTCGTGGGCTCGTGGCTGAGTTCGGCGCGATTCGCGAGGACGCGCCTACAAACCCGGCGCGCCCAGCGGGAGGATACATTACTCCTTGCCCGCAATGCGACATTGACTACTCTGATACACAAGTTGACATTCCATACTATTTGTTTGGTATGGTGGCGTGGGCTCTGTTTGGAAGTCATCTAATATTTATTGTCGGTTTCGTTTCGTACAACCGCACCTATTTATGCTGTAAAACTGCTTTTGCGTTTTTGAGTTCTGGCTAATGTGTAGGCGGGTTAAATTAATTTCAACGGTTTGCAGAAGTAGCAATTTCTTTCGTATTTCATTAATAGATATGATTTTATATGACCGTTCGTTTATTATCGTATTTTATGCACTACAAATGGATGCAGGATGCAGGTATACAATACCGAAAATAACTTATTTACTGTATTGTTGTCCTCGTATTATCCTGCTTTAACTATAGCTTATACTGTGTTCCTCCGAAACCAGCATTAATTCAAAAATATTCGATGATGTCACCGCTTGGTGCGTACCACTGTTATGCAGGGAGTCTTGGTGGGTCATAGGAATATTTGAATACAACCGCAGACACTAATAATTATTTCTGAGGTTGAAAGATTTATGATAATGTTTAAATTTAAGGGACGTGTTGTAAAAAAAGAAGCATCCTTAATGTGTTTAGATACCGTGAGATCATCTGTAGTAACTATTGTTACACGAATAGTAAGGTTCACAGGCTCGCAGCAGAGATTCGTAAGTTATGTTTGGAAGTGGTGACGTCATGCTTATTTTACGTTGGGAATAATTTTGACGGAGCCGCGCCGCGTCGCGAGTTTGCGAACCGGCGCGTTCGCCGTCTTCGCGGATTGCGTCACGTCACGCATAGATCTACGAGGACGATGCACTCGGGCTTGTATTGTAATTGTGCACAACAATTTGTTTATAAATTTATATTATTATATTTGTATACTAGCGGACCGCCCGCGGTTTCACCCGCGTGGATCCCGTTCTCGTGGGAATATATGCATGTATTATACATAAAAACCTTCCTCTTGAATCACTCTACCTATTACAAAAAACCGCATCAAAATCCGTTGCGTAATTTTAAAGATTTAAGCATACAGACAAACAGACAAACAAACAGACGGACAAAAATAGCGACTTTGTTTTATACTATGTAGTGATTGCCAGCATGAGTATAAGTTGCTTTGTTTGATACATTTATTTTTTGGATTAAACACATTAATACTCTTATTATGAAATCCATTCATTCTCCCTATCATATCCTCTAGCCATATCTATGGTTTTTTGTTTAAAATGTTTAAAAAATTCAATTAGGATTCAAGTATGTAGGTAAGTGTAACTAAAGTTTTTTTATGGTGTAACTATGGTACTGATATATTAGGATTACAATACAATTTATATTAACCTACTACTTAAAATACTAGCTCTCAGAAAACTGTTTCGTCATTCAAATTAGAATTAAGGAGTTTTAAGCTGTTTAAAATTTTGTAGATACTAACAAGGATTGTCAATATGCAGCCTAGTTTCATTATCGTATGCGAAAATAATAATATAGCTACTCATAACACGTAAGTGATAACAGAACCATCAATTAGTCACATGTTAACATGTTCAATTTGTCATCATTCATAATGAGATAATAATAAAATAATACTGTTTGGCTATTATTGTACAAACAAACAATAATGGTATGGAAACTTACTTAATAGGAGTGCTGCTGGCAGGAGCACTCTCACCAGCACCACAGATAGAAAGTACTTATGCATGATGCCTGCAACAAACACATATTATTTTATTAACATGTTAAAACCTATTTCAGTCACATTTAGGGTGTTAAAGAGTCAGTTATGGGTTAATCAATCTCCTTTTGGCCAGTCCTATCTAAGGTGGTTTTGGTATTACAACTGTAAGTAAGTAAGTAGTAAGTAGTCACAAAGCATCATCAAATTACCTGTTCACTTGTTTGCTGGTGATACCATATTTTATTAATAATAGGTGATATAACTATTTTATTTATACATCTAAAGTACAGCCACAATTAGCTCTACTATACTATGCACTAGTACTCTAGCAACACATCTCTCAGTGTTGTTAAGCATTAACTTCTCTAGGAATAATGATGCTTATTACTACTTCCAAGATACTATGACATACAATGGATGTGTGATAAAAATATTATAATAAAGCAGATACATAATTTATTATTTACTTTAATTTTTATTTTTTATTTTATTATGTTATAATTTTTTTAACACAAATACTATGCACATGGTAATTAACTGTGCAAAGCTCCCAATGTTTTTATATATTTGAATGAGTAAATTGAACAAGAACATTCAAGCAGAAACTGCGCTTCTTGGGAAACTATATGAGTTGTTTATCTATTGGGGATGACAAATAGTTTAATAACCATTCAAATTCAACCTAAATGTAACTTGCGACTATACCGTAAATATTCAGTATAGCCTAATTTAAATTGAACTATATTGTAGGTATTCTACAAATTAATAAGTTAGCCACAAAATGTAACAGATCTTTCCTAATATTTATGACACTTGATCCACAGAACTCCACTACAAAAATCCAGTAGCTAAAGTTAAGGTATCATTGGTCACCATAAATTTAATCGGTTTAGTACATATATATTGTAAACAAGTGCTTTCTAAAAATGAAAATATGAGATCATGCAAAATATCATCATGTTAATAGTTTTAATGTCTGTCTGTTAAACTGCGGCCAATACTGGGCGAATAGAGTTTAAATGTATTCATATTACGCGTTCTATAACACCAATTGCGGTAAAATTATTCTGTGATTATTTTCGGTTATTGAGTGGTATTTCTTTTTAAAAGGAAATACGTTGAAAATATGAATACTATAAATATATTTATCCCCCAACCTCAGTGCAAATACATGTAGTAAATCATAAGTCATCAAATAATTTGGAACTGGGTGTTCCGAAAAACATAATGCATCGCGTGTAATGTTCCCGAAAACGGTATTTGTGTTATTGTTATTCTATTGATTCAGGTCAAATCAATATTAAAGTTTGGAAGATAATAACAGCTAATAAGAGTAAGTTGTGTAAACTACAAATAAACTTTTAAAATTTGTTTTCTTTACACCTACCTTAGACGTATTTTAAATATTACCACAATTTAAGTCACTTCACAAATACAAAAATACGCAAAAGTCTGGATCATTTCTCCAAATATTCCCATTAAATAACTTTTCATGCCTTACGATCATTATAAGAACATGTTTTATTACAAATTGTGCAATTAAAACACGACCATCTTCACCGACACCCGAAATGACACTTCAGTGTAAGGATGTCGATCTGAGATCGATTAATCGGAGAATCGATTTCTCAGACCAAAAATATCGATTTTTTAAATCGATACGTAGTACTGAATCGATTCAGTGAATCGATATTTCACCCTAGAAAATCGTCGTTCGATTTTTTCGGTTTTGGTAAAAACCATAAAATTATTTACAATTGAATGTAAAGCCGTCCTAGTAAGAAAATATACCTCGGGTTTTTTCGGATTTTAACCCCCACTACCATGAAATACCAATACACAACTCAATAAAATTAACGCCGCCGACAGAAAAACGCGCTGTAAGGGAGTTGGTAGTATGAACTCCCTTTCCCTTACATGAACTTCATAGTGGAGAGGGAAATTTTCCGTAAAGCCCCGAGGTACACTCTCTTACTGGAACAATTTTATCCGTAATATTACGGTGTTTAAAGGGTTAATTACTCAAAAACTCGCGAGATGGCTGCGTGCTTAGTTTCATTATCCTCTCTTAAATAAAAAAAGTTACTGATGCTTTGATATGGTAATCAAAATAATTGTAATTATCGAATTCCTTGAACTAAAAAAATCATTGATTTCACTGTTAAGAGATTATTTATTATAGTATCTTTCTTGTTTTTCATAAAATGAATTTATATTTACATTATATGCAGACATGAAGAAAATCGATTTTTTAGAAATCGATCTTTTACACTTCGATTTTTTTGTGAATCGATTCAGTAGGTTACGATTCGAATCGATTCAAAAATCGATCTTTTTCAGAAAGAATCGACATCCCTACTTCAGTGACTTCACTGAAATTTGACTTCGATGACATTATAACGATGTTGATGTTATGTTTACGTCAAGACTACTTTGTGGTTGACGTATGGAGTATGGAGTTACCAGCACAAAGTCCAAATGTTAGGATATTAGTTAGGTTCTACTTCGTCAAATAATCGTAATAATCGTAAAAAGGTTTTTCAATACCTATCTCATGACTCAGAAATATTGTATTGTATTGAACAAAAAAAAATACGCTTCAGTAACTAATCTATCTTCTATATCTATACTTATAATAAATCTGTAGAGAGGCCAATTCTGTACATTAAATATATTTCCAAAATAACTATCAGGGGGTGATTAGGGATCGATACTGATGCCAAAAATGCAATCAGTAAAATTTTTGTCCGTCTGTCTGTCTGTCTGTCTGTCTGTCTGTCTGTCGGATGTATAACCGTTATAGAAACAAAAACTACTCGACGGATTTTAACGAAACTTGGTACAATTATTTTTCATACTCCCGCGCTGGTTATAGTATACTTTTCATCACGCTACAATCAATAGGAGCAGAGCAGTGAAGGGAAATGTTGGGGAAACGGGAGAAGTTACTCCATTTTTTAAGCTTCCGTCGCGTGTGCAACCTTAATGGTTAAAGTTACACAGAAATCATGTATGACGGAAATGTTCTCCTTAAAATTATATAAAAAATATTCCACGACAGCATAATTCTATCTTTTATGGTTGACTCACAATAACAGGTGTAACTCCCGATAACTTAGCAGTTCGAAGCTTTCTGATTAAGTATACCTATATTTTATCTACTCTTACGTTTATGACACTTAAGTGAGTGAAATAAAGGGGTGAAGTTTAAACGAAATTCACGCGGGCGAAGCCGCTGGTAAAAGCTAGTTAAAAGATAAATTTAATTTTCTAGAAATACCAAATAGCCTGGGTCATGCAACTCTAACTGAATAGTGTTGGTTGCATATATGTATAGGTACTCCGAATTTTAATTCGATTCCTAAATTGACATCAGCTAATGTCACTTTTCAAAATTATGTTGCCAGCTTTTCAATAATAGTGATTACTCACACGATTACGAACGATGTTTTGATTATTCGATTTTTCTTTACTCGATATGTCTATTATAATGTGTTTTAATAAAATATAATAAAAATCAGAGAACAATACGGAAAGGTTATTTATTCAAAATTATATAGTAAACGAAAAATATTAAACACCGACACACTTTTACAATTGATTCCACACAACGAGTCTTATAATAAGTACGCTATAGACGAAATGGCAGCACAACATGGGATCACGGTTTTAAGACTGCCCCCTTACCATTGCGAGCTGAACCCTATCGAATTGATATGGGCGCAGGTAAAGGGGCATGTAGCTCAAAATAATAAAACCTTCAAATTGACAGACGTGAAAAGTTTATTTGAGGAAGGCATTCAAAAAATTACGGCTACCGAATGGTCTAAATGCGTATCCCATGTTGGCAAAGAAGAGGAAAAAATGAGTAGGCTAGATATGTTAATAGACGACATCAGAGACACATTGATAATAAATGTCACAGAAAGTGACAGCGATAGCGATAGCGATGACGGTGACGTTTTATAAAATAAAATAAAACCTTAATACACCAATTTGCTTTATTTCTCATGTTCCCTCATGATCACATTTTTTTATTAATTTCACACACAATTATTAAAGAAAACTCTCATATCCTCAATTAATCGTCATAACTAAATTATGCGTTCAGAAATATTTAATTTCGTGATATACCTACTTAGTTTCTGTTAAAGTAGTAGTTGTTTAGATACTACTATAAACGAGAGGAATCGAGTCGGAAATATTCCATTTCCGTATCGAAAAATTTCGGCAACGCCACTATTTAGTCGTTGTCATAACGTTGCAACACTGAAATTGTCAAAACTGGAATCTAATTAAAATTCCCAGTATAGTTGTTAGATTGATAGTTAAGAGTTTTATATGTATAGGTAGTCCGTGTTTTTTCGCTACGGACTAAATTGACATTAGCTGTGTTGCCACTTTTTTGCGAATCATTAATAGTGATGTGCCTCTACCGTAACTTTACGTAATTTACAATCTAGTACCGTTTTTCGGTTATAATAAAAAATGTGTCTTTAAAATAATATGACCGACAGGCATACCTATATAATGTACCTTAACCTTGTTATTGCATATTCTTCTACAAGTAGTCAATAATTGTCGTATTTACTTAGTGTAATACGTAATTAAAATTAGTAAATATATTTTTATCTGTGATACTCCATAGTTACCATGATTTTTAAAAGATTCGTCTATTATCAAATAAAAATAAAATTATCTGATAAAAGTAAAAAGTTACGATTCATAAAACCGGTATCGTATTACAACACTACTATTAAAAAGCTGGTATCATTATTTCGAAAATTGACATTTGCATGTGTCAATTTAGTCCGTAGCGAAAAAAACGGACTTTAGATTTGACAATATTTTAATACTTAATTATTTGTTGTAAATAGGTCTATTTAGTTCATTTTAATGTAAGTTAGCCTGCTGTAACTGGTTTTCAAATAAATTTTCATCCTATATTTTACGTCTTAGGGATTCAATTGTCAAAAACGTAAAATAACATAATTTGATTATCAATGAACATTTAAGAAACAGTAATTCTTAAAAATGTAATGTAGTAATGCTTAAAGAAAAATGATTTGATATACACCTTTACCCACAAGTAGGTACCTAGGTCTTGGAGTAAGTAACGTGCAAAAGTGTCAATACGACAAAATATATAAACGATTAAATGTTTTTGTCTTCGAGAAATTATTTCACTAAAATCTTTTTTAATTTGCACCTTGAACTACAGTAAAAAGTATAATGATTCATCTGTTTGTCATCTCAACAATATTCTTGATAGATTAATAAAGGAGAATGATTAGATAAATACATATTTTCTCGGCAATATTAATTAAGATTCGCCGCAGAGTTTAACAAGGTTTTAAGTTTTCTTTTATTATTAAAATTATTAATTACATATTACTGCTCGATTATTTTACGTGATGGTGAGTGATTTATTCGAATAGGTAATCGATATTTTATCGGTGTTACCGGTTTTCACATCACTAGTATTAATTTATTTTTATTGCGAATTAATGGCGTAGCCAGGTGAGTTTTCTTGTTTATTTCCTATTTCTTTCATTGTGTTCCATCGTTTTCAATTGTTTTATCCAAATGTTTTTCATTGTGCAAAGTATTTAGTATCTCTCAAAGTCAAAATTTTTCACCTATCTATTTTTATTACATGTTAAAACTAATCTAACGAGTAATGAACACGTATTGGATTTGTTCCGAATTTATTCGCTAGGATCATTGTCATCACTTTCACTTTTCACGCGTTTTGCGCTAGTAGTGGTTTTAGTGTGCAAAAACCGCATCGAGGCGCAATCGCCATGGACGAGTGAGTTGCCTATTTTCTGTTTGGTTTGCGTTTCATTGTTTCGTTGTGAATAAATTATGACAAGGTTATTAGTATCCTCCGACGGCTCCGACAATCCGAATATGATTGCCGGTCACGTCACGTCATAGTGCTTAGTACAGTGGCGATGTACTAATAGCTTTGCAGAATAATGTTTTGATGTGACCTATGACTTTGTTTGAGCAGCACCATGTCGACCCTAACGAAAATGACCCGCACGGTTAAGAAATTGGAAGTTCCAAGGCCCCTGAAATCTACGACCAGTTCAGCACACAACCGCAACTCTGTACTGGATGTGAAAATAAATTCTGGTAAGCTTCTTATTTGAATCCTTATATTGTTAAGACTTTGAAAGATGTAACTTCTATTAGGTTATTTTATGTTTTTAATAAATAAGGTTGATTTTTGTGTAAGGTGATACTGTAGTAGTTATCACAAAATGATATACTAACAATCAATATTTACAAACAAAATGATATTATTGTTTACTCCAATATCTCTATTGAAGAATTATCTGGCAATTGGCATTGAATTGATTGGTGATAACATAGTTATAAAAGATGTGCTGTAAGTAATCATTATATCAAGTATGTACTTGAAGATTGTTATAATATTTATTTTGGTATTTGGCTTACAGTCGATGACCTAATAGTGCTGACGGAGGCTGTGGCATACCAAATGATGCAGGGGAACTTTGACCGTGTGCTTCAGAGCAATGTTGCCACTATGTACTCTAACCTTAAGCTCTATGGTGCGCAACTTGAGGCTCTCTATAAGGACTTTCTTGACAGGTAATATGTTTCATATATCCATACTAATATTATAAATGCGAAAGTCTGTCTGTCTGTCTGTCTGTCTGTCTGTCTGTCTGTCTGTCTGTCTGTGACGTTTTCACGGCTAAACCACCGGTCCGATTTGGATGAAATTCGGAATGGAAATAGTTGAAGACCCAGAGTCACATATAGGCTACTTTTTTTTTCAAAAATCAACCCCTAAAGGCTTGAAATAGGGGATGAAAGTTTGCATGAAAAATCTAAACCGCCTGACCGATTTCGATGAATTTTCCCAGGAAGATAGTTGATGACGTACCCCCTTTCCCACTTTCCCGGTTCGCGATATAAACGAATTCCACGCGGGCGAAGCCGCGGGCAAAAGCTAGTTTACTATAAATTTATTTTTATTACCTGAACCCAGACCCAGACCACCTGATGGTTAATAATCACCATCACATTTGGTCATGTGCAATGACATAGGAATTGCTGATGCTAGGGCTGTATAAGCTGTAAACTGATTAAATTCTTAGAAATGCTTACTAATTAATTGATGAAGTGCCAACAGTGCATCAAAACAAAATCGTAAACTGACGTGAACATAATTTCCGTTTAAACCTTTTTTTATTTTTCAGGTATTTTGTAGTCTTCCGCAATGGATCTCAAGATGAGCGGCTAGATAAGAAGACTAGACTGCATCTTTTGGAGCTCATCGAATTACGCGCTAAACATTGGCAAGGGTCGGATTACATGAGTCAGTATTATAGGCACCGTGGCACACATGCTGAGGTAATGTTTATCAAATAAATTCACATATGATTCTTAACTTAACAGATTGTCATTTAAAAAAAATGGGTTTAGGTCAATAAATATTTTTAAAATTAACCAGATTCCTATCGGAAATAATAACTTATAATGTAAAGAACTTAAATTTTCTTGCACCAACTTAACAGGTGGTACTATTTATGTTAATACATAAGTTGAAAGTAAATTAAGAAATATTTATTGCTGTGAAATGTTTCCAATTATATAAGAATAATTTTGTATATTTCATGCTGATGTACAAATTCATTAAATTTTTTTCCCAGTGTTAATTTCTGTTTGTGTACTGTATTAAATAAAATAGTACTTGCTCTAATTTCTCTGACATAAAACATTCTGAGTAAGTCTAATTAAAGATGGATACAGATTTGTGAAGTTAGCAATAATAATTAAATAGGACTTGCTGCATTTGACATTTACTAATCTGAACCTTAATTCTGACCATAATTTCCTTGACAATAAATAATGCAATTTGTTGGTCCAGCCACTACTAGTGCCGACGATGGAAGGGCCGGGCGCGGGCGGCGCGGCGTCGCCCCCGCTGGCTGCGCCCGCCGAGCCGCCCGCGCTGCTCGCGCCCGGGGAGGTCATCAAGCCCTCGGGCAAGTTCCCCAAGCCCACCAAGATACCTGGCAAGAACTACTCCAAGGACGAGGTCGTCATTAGGAACGCGGACTCTGGAAAAGGTTGGTTGATGTTTTGTTTTATTGTGATGAATGAATGGAATTAATGAAAGCATGATGAAATGATGTGATAGGTGACATCTTAGGATCTATTAACTTTATAGTGGTTTACATGTTTGTATAGTACCTAAATATAGTTCTTTAATTATCGGTGCCTGAATAGGAAAAAGTTATATCAGGCACAGGGTCAGATTTAAATAACTTTGTATAAAGTAACCAATGAAGTGAATGAATGAAATCAAAGAATGAATAATTAAGTTCTAATAATGTTACTTTAGTATAAATGTTGTGACATTATGGAGAGTACTGAGTTTATAGAATTTACCCAGTCATTATTGCAGGTCAATAACCCAATAATATTATGAAGTAATATTAATTAGTTACTTCATTTTAATTTAGTCGCATTATTAGTACTAATTCATTGAAATAAATTTAATCTTTTGTCAGGGCTTCATATTGTAAAGTTGGGATTTCAGAAGTAAATTACAATTTATACAAATGAGCTAATTTGATATAAAGTGAATTAGAAATTAACAATAACAATAGAGGCAATATTCAATATTCAGAATTCACTTCTTTAGAAGTATTGCAAATTACCAGACAGGGATATTTAACAGGAAATTTCTTCTTGTTACAAGGTCAATGAGTTAATTCTCCTTACAGATAAGATTTCTGATTACTGACTTGACTGTCTGATTGATCAACATGACACATTACCATTTGAGGATACATTTTAGTGATAAAATTTGTATCTGGGTTAATATAATGAGGTGATAAGTTTATCTCGCAGAGACCTACCTACATGCATGTATTATTATATTATATATAATATCTATTTATATGAATACATTGCATGAGTCAAGGCAATGTTATGCTTATCGTTCTATTTGTTTAGCTTAGCTGTAGATTCTCAGTGCATGATAAACAGTACAGATTCTGTAGGAAATAAAAACTGTTTTGATTTATTGTCTTGTTTAGTTATATAATCATAAATATTTTATCTTACATTATTATCTGGTGTTTTTATGTATTTTGATATCTTTAAAATAATATTATAACAAGGACTATAGGTGCTGTTTTCAAAGCATGTGTTTGCTTGTATAATAATTATTATTTTCTAATGTAGTTACGAATTCTTAAATTTTATTTATGGTAAAACTGTGCAAGAATATTTTAAATGGTGGAATTAATCATGCAAATAATATATACTGTAAAATTGTCAGACTATAAAAACGTTTTTCTTTAATACTCATGTCACTACTTAAATTCTGGTCTGGCGTAAAGTTGTTAAATATAGAATCACCTTCAAATTAACCTTGTTACATTAAGGAACAAAAGAAAGAATTAGGGTTCTTCCACCAATTAAATTACTTGTAATCCAAGTTGCTTTTTCATAAAACTGTTAAGTTATGATATGTCAAAGAATGTAGGACAGTTAACTAGAGGACTCGCGGCGGTATTGCATCGTGACGGTGTCTCTGAAGTTGTGTTGTGGTGTTGCAGTGATGGGTATCAAGGGGAGACGGGTGCACATGATCGAGGAGCTAAGTGACACGATTATATCGTTTCAGCGAGGTACGAACGCACGGTGCGGGCGGGGGCATGGTGTGCCGGCTCTATCCCTGCCTTACTCTGCATTCTATTACCCTTCACTAACGCTTCCCTATTCCGTCTAATACTTCATAGATAGCAATCATTCAACGTCGATGTACATGGACGAATGTCGTTTTCATAATGATTTTTTATAATTATCAACAACTCATGAAACATCATACTGTAATGTGGTAAAGGTTTGGAAGTAACACGATTTAACCCGTAAGATGCGTACGAGTGTTTTACCTGTTTCATTAACCCTGTTAATCGCATCGGCTTGAGCTTGGATAACACTATCATGCTAGGTTAGTATGGTGCGCTTATTTCACTGGACACAATTTATAATTCCAGTCAGCCCCGGTGCAAAGGAACGACTCGTCCAGATCACTGGGCCCAACGAGGAAAACGTGAAGTGAGTATTTACTTAGCCTATAAATATTTATTTTCTTGCATGTTACGTGATCGAAAGTAGGCACTTTGCGCTTATTATGAACAGTCTATGTAACTAGTGTAATGATAAACTAGCTGTATTGGTGAAGCATGGATCGTGAGTTTTTATCATTTAGTTCTTATTTCAAATATTATTATATAGATTTATTTTTCCGTTGATATCCAACCTCGTTCAATATTGTGAATTTATATTCTTTCTAACTGGGTCGTTACGCTCAGTTGCGCATGGTCTTGTTATATTTCTCGATGGTTTATGCTATTGCGTTTAGCGCCAAAATGGTCATCTTGTAAAATTTAAAATGAGAAATGTAACTTATTTACTTTTCGTTTCATAACGGTCATCATCTATTTGTTGCGTCACATTATTATTTCAAATTCAATTACTGGCTGTAAAATTTTGTAGGGGTTGTTTTAAATCGACACCCTAAATACAGACACAAATAACCTTATTAAGTCAATTGTAAATATTCATAAAATAGTTTCTACATAATATTAAAAAAAAACTAATTTCAAGTATATTTCGTCGACCAACATGGAATATACCTTACAACATGGAATATACATAAAGGGAATCTGGCATTCTCGGTGGTCATACTGGGATAACATACTGGTATGACCACTAGTATGTTAGTTATCCTTGCTAGTATGTTTTTGCTAAAAAGCTAAATTGTACTGTGATCACAGACAATAAATTTATTTCGCATATAAAACGCCGGTATTGGTATTATGTTAAGTGTGTGTGCGTGTGTGTGTTCGTCAGCCACGCGAAGCACCTGATCGGCGACACGATCCGTCGCAACGCGTCGCCGGTGCGGCTGGAGGGCGCGCTGGACGGGCCGCTGGCAGGCTCGCGCGCCTCGCTCGACTCCAACAACTCGGATGAGGCGCCGCGCCCACGAGAGGTATGTGAGACGAGTGTATTTTTGTGAAGGTTGTTCGTGGTAATCGTGGTACCTACCTATGTTGTTTAAGCAAGCTTTAATAGGCGTGTTAGTCTGGATGAACAAGCCGAGGACTACCTAATCCTAAATGGCCTAGTTTACCGTGGAGAACATCAGCAAAACCAAAGGCATCGCAGACTCGACCAGCCATCCAAGAATGAAGACCAAAGAAAGCTGCATGAATATAACCGTATTCGAAAAGCAAATAGTATTATTTTCATACCTTGACAAATGCTATGATTAATGTATAATATTTTGAAAAGCGGCGACATTTTAAACTCTCATTAAAAAAATTAAAAAGTGTTATTAATTAAAAAAGTCTAATTATAATTGGTGTCTGTGTATGTTGTTTTCTTAATAATTTGTGTCTGTAAATTACAGAAGTCGCCCCACAATAATGCCAGAGCCTTACTTCATAGCTTCTCAACGAACGACGCCGCACTAGGGGAGTATAAGTACACTGTGACGTTTGGACAACATTCCATCAAGATCACCGGCAACAACTTGGATCTCGTTAAAGTAAGGATTAAAATTAGATATACTTTTATTGTTATGGTGCGTACAGACTATATAACAAAACATGTTATAAAACGTAGTTAAATAACATGTTTTTTTAATGATTAGTTTATTTAATTTCCTTAACTTGCCAGTCTGCAATCTGGTGAACCGAGGCCTGTATCCCTCACATCAACCATACAAACCCCTACAAAACCAAACACAGGTACGAATTGCAATGACGACGATTTCCTTTGACAGACCGCAAAGCTGGTCCTGGACGAGTACTTTGAGAGCGCGGGCGCGCTGGAGGCGCTCGGCGCGGGCTCGGGCGACTTCTTCACGCTGTCGCAGCGGCCCGGCGCCGCGCTGCTGCTGCGCGACGACCTCGCGCTCAACGGGGACGACGACGTGTTCGCCGCGGATCCCACCGCTGCCACCAACGACTCGCCCGGACAGGAGGATAATGGTGAGTGATGATGATATAATGATGATGGTTGAGGGATGGTTAAGATTTAATTTGATGAATGGACAAGTGTGTGAGGTTGATTGTACGATACGTATAAGATTGACTTTTGGTCCCCTAATTTCCATCGTTGTTATCTGAACCATTGTGTATAAAGCTTGTAAGAATAAGTCTATAAATAGTTCAGTAAGGGGTTCAAACCCAATACCCATACAGTTAAATGTTATCGACATCAGCATTTAGTGCATTTGAAGCAAATTGTAGTATTTTTAATGACTTTTAGATCATTGAACAGTTTATCGACATCTATTAAAATGTAATGTGTAGTAGCGACAGAGGTTTTCCACAACCCAGTGACATCGGCGGAGTTTGGTGAGTTTTGTTATATCGCGCCAGAGGTCATCCCCGGAATGAAAGGCTGTTTGGACATTGCCGTTTAGAATAAGAAATTTATAAAAAATTTCTCTACTTACTAGATAAATCTTTTCTCAAATAATACTGTATAGAAATACTTAATTCTTTCTTTTATATTTTTACTTTAATTTTATTCACTGGAATCGCATGTAGGTTGCCTTTGAGTAGAATAAATAAAAACAAAGAAGATAACATTGCATTCCAGTAGATATTTATACCAGAGATTTATACTAACTTTATTTGAAGATAAAACAGCTTTTTAAATTGCATGGTTTTGTGGATTTCCTTACTAAAGAAAAGGTGTGCAATACAAGATTTTAATTTTTTTTAATTATCCAATAAAGCGACTGACTGAAGCATGTAGGATTAGATCAGATATTGTACAGAAATCATGACATGAATCCATTTTGAGTTTATTTTAATACTTATTTATGATTCATTGTTATTATTATCATGTTGAGGAATATGTTATATTTTTATTTATGTATTTATTTATATTACATGCCATTTATTAACAAGAAATCAACATCACTGACCGTTAGTCCTACCCCCGGCCGGGCAGTTTTTTCCAAATTTTTGTTGCAACCATTTATTAACATTGGTCATCACATGAGCTACGTCATCTGCCCAGGCGTCACTCGCCGGCCTCACCTTTTTAGTGCATTTGTGTGAAAATATCCTTGACTCTGAATAAAGGTGAGCTTCTGAGCGAGTTTCAGTTTGTCCCTGCGCATTCACATCTTGTCGAATCGAATAATACTTAACAACTTATTCCAGCTGAAAGTTTTCAAATGTGCCTTTTTAATTTTTTAGTGTATAAATGTCATTTAACATAACAAAATTATTCAAATTGAATGAGAAACATGACTCACTTTTCTCTTAGAGTCATTTGCCAAATGTTGTTAGGTTTGAGTCAGCTTAGATGACACATCTATTGGATATGCTCACGACATGTGGTAATCTGACAAAATAAACAGTTGACATGTCCTTCATTGATCATAACCATAAAAATGCTGAAAAAAAAATTCACTCTTTCAGTCATCATTTACAAAAATAAATTATTTTAAATTAATTATTCAATTCAAAGTGACTTCTTATATTTTTAGCCAGATTTTGAAAGTGAGAAAAATTGGTCATTACTACTCGAAACGTTAAGACGAACTCTGTCTCTTCAGTTAATTACACTCGAAATGACCAAAGAATAAGTAATAAATACCATCAATATGTGGTCAATTCTGGTCGAGACGCGTCGATAGGATGTGATAGCGCGGGGCGGGGCGGGGCGGGGTGTGTGGTGGGGGAGGGCGGGGTCGGTCGGTGGGTGTGGTGTATCGTGTCCGTGTGTGCAGCGGGCGACGGCGGCGCGCTGCCGCGGCGGCCGCGCTTCTCGCGCGCCACCTCCACCGACAAGAACCAAGGTAAGGCTCGCACGCCGCCGGGATAAGGGAGCTTGGCTCACCGGCTCGCCAATCACCTAGATTGCCTGAAAATTAAGACGAATTAGTGGGTTTGAGTTGCCACGTCTTAACAATGGAACTGTTGTTCCCAGTGCATTTGTTGATAATTGATATAGAAGTATATCTACCTACCTGAAAATGTCTGTGACGTAAGTGTATGGAAGTCGTCGTTTATGACGAAGTCGTTCTGCTCGAGCAATCTCAGAATATAAATCAGTGTAACATGAATTCATGACTATTACCGATGTACATGAAACCTCTAATTAAAACAAGGCATGCCGATTACTAGTGAATTGTTGCACAACATTTTGCTGGTAAAAATACCAGTAGATAAATGTTTTATTCTGCACGCATTGCTGCGTTGTTCAATATTTAGGTACTTTTATTTGATTGTTGAGATGAAAAGTTGATCACAGACAAGTTGCCAACAATTACACGTTGTTAACATTAGTGTATTGACCATATATTTCAGAATAATAGAACAGTATGACAGGTATTATTTACATAATTGATCGTTGCAATTAGTTCGTCTGTGTGCTTGCTAATCGATCTACGTGACCAAGCTCCAATTAATCGTGCTGAGAACACAATGATCCGTTCTCGTATATATATAACTTCTATGTCCACGAGAACTACTCCATATATAATGACAATGTTTTATTTTATAGCGGTCAGAGTTCCATTATGCCCTAATGTCGTACATTTTCTAACAATATTCTTTATACTTTTTATCAATTATTTTGGTCAATATTTGGAGTGGTCCTCGAATTATAATTTGTATTTATTTATGTACCTGTGAAACACAACCTACATAACACAATTCCGAACCGTAGTTTCACAAGCGATTCGAACATTTTTTACGGAAGCATTTCCATCCCCTTCCCAAAAACTTTTGTTAATGTCATGTCTTCTTGTGATGTTTTCATTGAACAGACCACCGACAAAAAATATTTTATTACACTTTTACAACAACTAAAGACGTAAATCTATTATTTATTCTTAAGTTCGCCCTCTATATCCATTCCATTAGTAAATATTTTTAATACTCGATAGATCTTCACTTTCCACAGTGACACATTTCAATATCGATGCAGTATTTATATTTATGAATGATGATATATATGATGAGATATATTTATGATGAAGTGCTCATAGCCCGGCGGCTTGCGTCGATCCTAAGCGATCGACAAAGTCAAGCAACAGCGGGCGCGGTCGGTAGTCGGATGGGTGACCGCTAGTGGCAAAAATTTCTTGAGCGCTTCCGTGCTTCGGAGGGCACGTAAAGCCGTCGGTCCCGGTTGTTATCGATTGATAGCAGTCGTTAAGCTATGTCGGAGGCCTTCGGGCGGCTTGAAAACTTTCGACACTGGGTTGGACACTAACCCCTCCACCAACCCGCAGTGGAGCAGCGTGGTGGAGTATGCTCTAGGCCTCCTCAGTAATGAGGAGAGACCCGTGCTCAGTAGTGGGCCATTAGTGGGTTGTAGCTTAGTTTTAGCTTTTACATATTTATATTTATGTAAGTCATACAGATCAATCGATGTCATAACTCACTAACCAATATCGTGTAGCATGGCTCATGTCCCTCAGGTATGCAGATGTCAGTCAATAATCACTTGCCAGCTAATCAAACCAATGTTCTTACCGCGGCTGAGTTTTTAACTTTTTAACAAGTTGCTATGTAAGCAAATGATTTGTATTGAAGCATCCGTTTAATATTTACTTTTATGCCGCTCAATGCTAACAGGTTTGTTTTGTTTGACTCTCGCTTCAAATATTGCAGGTGTGAAGTAGAATTATGCTATCTGTTTAACCAGAACTTCGATGAAATAATTTAACATAGCAAAAATGCGGAAACTCACTCACTCTATTTGCAATACATGGTTAAAATGTATTTGTAAATATGTTTACTTTCAAATTGAGGGTGTGAGTTTTGCCATATTTTTCTATATCCTCATACCGTCGGTCGCTGGTGACTTGTCACGCTGATGCCACCGTCACAGTTACCCGTGAAGTGCCACTCTCGGAGCTAGATTGAAAAGTACACAAAACTATACCATCATTTTGGTCCACAAGAGGAGTCTTAATAGTGCGATGGCAAATTCTTCAAACCACAACTATCTTTGGCAAATTCAAGGTTTTTCTAAATTATGGATTTTTTAAATATATTTTAAAAGAGTGTCAGGAAAATTCAAAGTTATAAGTTATATCGATGTTAGAGGTCGCGATGATGTTTTTGTGTCAAAATTTGTATCTACTGCGTGCGTCCGGTATACTCGAAGTAAAAGAACAGTCCGGCGCAGACTTGCGCCTATATGGGGGTAGTCAATGATAGTACTCCGCGGGTGGCACCGGCACGGTGACGTCATCACGTACAGTCGCCGGCGCCGGCGGCGGTGGCGGTCGCTCGCTGTACGGCGCGTGTCCTGTGCAGGAGCGGGCGGCGCGCGCCAGATGTACACGTACGAGACGCTGGTGCAGTACGCCGACTCGCCGCTCAGCAAGCTGCCGCCCGCCGGCCTGGCCGCCTTCCCGCCCGAGCTGGCGCGCAAGGTAACGCTGCTGGCGCCGCGCCGCCGCCCCGCGCCCCCTCCACCCCTGCCACCCCTCCCCCTACCGCACCACTCGCCGCACGTGCGCGCCTGGCCGCCGCTCCACCATCCTAACTACCTCGCCGCGCTGCTCTGCCGAAACTTCTATTAACTATAATTATTGACCTACCCATCCCACTAGCCACCGCTTATTTGACAAGTTTCGGGCTACATTTCGTTAACTCGAGCGGCGTCGGCTGACTGTTAACTTACTGCTATGATTGGATCTGCGCATTTGCTGTCTCGATACTTAGCGCAGCGAGCCGTCTCGTAATGTGTCCGTGTAACTCGATTAATTTAGAATTGAAATATTTTTTAACGAGACCTAATGTGTCCGTGTAACTCGATTAATTTAGAATTGAAATATTTTTTAACGAGACCAATCCCCGAAAGATTTACGATCGATAATTTAAAGCTAATTCTCATACATAAATAGTAGGTACGCGTGCGATCGGTTATAGTTGCAGTTTGCTAATCGTTTGATTTCATTGTCGGGGATGTGAAATCGCGCGTGGTCGGCGGCAGCGGCGGCGAAGCCGATGTTATCCGACAGTGGACGTTTCCTTCCGCAGCCGGCGGGCGAGGCGCCGCGCCACGACGGTGGCGACGCCTAGCGCTCGCTCCCCGCCACTACCCGCCTCGACCTCTCTCCCCTCCCACCCCGCGCCACCCCCGCGCCCCCACGCACCAGCCGGCGCCGCACGACGAAATCTAACGCAAAAGTTTAACCTTTGCTTTGGATCCTTCGGTGCCGTCCTGCGTCCTGCTTCCTTCCAATCTCGTAAAGCTATTGTTAAGCGAGCGTGCTCAGTGTTGTAGTCGAAAAACAGTAACGAAGATGTTGAAACTATCTTTGGCTATTTTTAACGATTCACCACTGAGCATGCGACTAGTTCGGGTTTTATCTATATGTTGTGAAAATTAAATAACCGCACGCGCAATCTTGCTTCTTATCGTTAAGTAAACCACGCTTCAGATGGAATGGCTTATGGTCGCTTGGGTTGCATTTGAAACTAAAATTCAGTGATGACAATATTAATATGTGAGAAAATTCTAGTCAAGTATTTGTTAATGAATGTTTACTATTAAATATTGTTGGACGTAAGACTAATATTAAATTAGGGAAATGACATTAATAGTAAGCAGTACATGATCTCGGTAGAGTAAGTTGTACCTACATTAAAAGTAAGACTGATACTAGGTGTACGACTAGTCGTGGTTAGCTCTCGATCCAATGTTAGGTGTCACGTATACGTTGCGTTGATTGCATATAATATAATATGGTTGTGATAATAGTTGTGGTAAATTCTTTGATATTTGATGATTAATTTTGCTAAAAGAAATAGCATTTAACTGACTTTTTCTACTCAAATATGTTATATATATATTCCAGAAAATATTTACAATTTAGTGGATGTTGTAATATGTATTCTGTGTTAAATGTTGGAAAATTTATATGCATAATTTGTAATGTTTATGAATGTTTTATTGGGAAATTGATATGATAATATGTAATCGTTATAAAATTTATGTTACTGCCGCTCGGACAGAATGGGTACTCGAGAGAGGTTCGCTACAGGTAGAAAGTGACTATGATTTTATATTTTATAAAATACGTGATTGCTTTGTTCCCGTATAATTCCTAATTGAAAATTTATTTTCAATCGTCCGCTTAGCTTTATATATATCATATATATACAGTAATATGCGTGTAACAAATTGCCTGTGGTACTTTTCTGTTTTGTGGTTTTATTAAATATAAAATTATAAAAATATCTGTCTTTCCTTGTTTCACCAACTAACTATAAACACCTCGCTTTTTTTGATTTGTGACTTACAGCTGTGCTGCCAATATTTCCGCTTTTATCATCAAGCACTTAACAAATTTATTGTTGCATTAATATCACTTGCACGTTAATAAATGTGGTACTCTGATTTCGCACAGCCTTCAGATTACGATAAGTTATATGAGCATCGATATTAACACGAATCACCGAACCCTCAATTTATTCGTACTTTAGGCACACTTAAACAGAACAACCCAATCGATAATTTTCTTAAAGTTTAGTAATTCAATTTCAAAGATCTGTTAGAAATATTTGATCCGTTTAGAGCTAGAGTTAGAGCAAAAGGCGAAGTAGGTCGTGCGAAATCAGATTATCGCAAACAAAACAACGCGGGCGCTCGCATGATTTCATACGGATAAGTATAATTTTGTTTTATGTTTTTAAATGTTTGAAATTTATTATACCTTACATAGCAGGGCCGTCTTACCCGTGCGGGGTGCCTGAATACACACGTGTGTTTGGGACCGTTTTGGAAACTTAAAAACCGATAGAAAATCAATTGTTTTTTAATATTTTGGAGACACTATTTATTTTTATTGTTCTTATTGCGTTCATTTTTCATAACATAATTTGGAGTCTCTTAACTGAGGCTCTGCACGCTTGCCCCTTATGCTTTGGGTAAGACGGATCTACCCCTAGTAAAACATAAAAGTACTTAACTGTATTTGGTATTACAACAGAGCTGCCTGGAGTTCGACAGCGCCAGCTACCTGAAGAAGGTGCGCGCGGCGGCCGGCACCACCGTGGCCGCGGTGGACGCGCCTGACTCGCCCGAGCCGGAGTAACTCGCACTCGCCGCTCGCCACCCGCTCGCCACTACTCGCCACTCGCTCGCACTTGCACCTCGCCACGCCGCGGATACGACACGGATCTTGAGCGATAGAGCGTTAGGAAAGGGGTTCATTTCATCGGGAGCAGGCTACGTTTTGAAAAGTAGACTGTTGCTATGAAGCTTTTTGTCCCGTCGGAAGTCATGGTAATTTTCGATAAAATCTACACGCCGGTTACTACTTACATAGCGATCGATGAAGATGTGTTAAAGAGTAATTGACTGACGTGGATGGTTTGTGTCTAGCCAAGTCTTGAATTGTGCTACAATTCCATCAGAAATGTCAAAAAGCTTTAAATCTTATTATTTCAAACCATCCCTCAGTCGTTGGCTTGTAGGTATCTTAATTGAAAATCAGAAGATTGATGCCAAGTTAAGTCTTATCTTTTATCTATACGACGCGCGCTCAAGATTCGTATCGGCGACCTTGTAAGTTTAATTTTTACCGAATTGCTTTCTGGCACCGACGTCACAATTCTTTAGTACGTGTAGGTTACACTTGGTCCATTACATATTTGAAACATTAAATTTTATTTCTTAATTTTTATAGAATTTACTCTACACGGTACTCGGATTTTTAATTTAACGGAGTAAAATGACATTTCGAGTGTTGCCACTTTTTAATGAAATAAAAATAGTGCTGGGGCAAAAATATTTCGTTATTCAACTTATTTAATTCAGTTTAAGTAATTAATTATTTTGTTAATTTCAAATTTTCAAAAGACTCCTAGTTACCGCTCTAAACATAATATTACTATTCGGTAAATAGATTGTAAGATTTATAATATAAAGAAACAACATATTTTAGTAGAAATTTGTTCTCTATTGGTAAAATCATCTTCACTATCCGCTAAATTAATTAAAAATCTATCGGAAGTAAGAAGGAGAATGGCCACAAATTGATACTATTACTTTCGCAAGAGTTTATTTTAAATTTCAATTTGTAATATCGTTTATTAGGTTTAGGACCGGTATTATTATCAGTTATATCGTTTTTAAGAACTAAAGACAATCACTATGATTTGAAAGTTGGCAATATTATTTAAAGAAATGACATTTCGATGTGTCAGTTTACTCCGTTTAATTAAAAATCCGAGTATAATACAAGAATAGGTCCAGAAAACGACAAGCTTGAAATACCCATTACAATATTTATTTCATTAGATTTGTATATTCAATGTTCAAAAATAATAATACCATGATTGTGACAAAAATATTTTTAAAATATGATAAAACTACCACCACATTTTATAGCACATCATGCACATAAATATTTGCACATTCCGCGTTGTAGCTGGCGAGAGGACTAAAAAGAGGCAGCAATCTGTAGAAGTGTTCTTGATTTCTAATAATATGGCAGCAATAATCATGCTCCTGTATACACTATACGTTATTTCTATAAGTTTATAATGTTTATATTGCTGCTTGAATGGCGAAAAGTAGACGTATGTAGTCGCAGCTGTCTGAAGGGTACTCAATGCGACGATTCTATTGCTTATTACTAATTTATCAGACTTACTTCACGTATTAAGTATTAGCTCACCAAAATAATTTTTCTAGTGTTGGTTATACATACCTCATTTATATTCTATTTAAATATTTAAATATTATGGTATTCTATGAAAATTGTGATAATAACCTCTGACTAAAGCAGCTTTTACGAGTATTAATTGAGTTGTCCATTTATCCGGATGCCACTCGTGCTTCCTGGAATGGTCCAACTGTGATAACGTCCAAGGCGAGACCATGTGGGATCTTCAAGATTAATAATGATCTCTTCATTTCGACGTCCATGTTAACAATTAAAGATACTTTTTTGGATTAATCTGAAAACTATCTCAATTTTATATTCGGACAAGCCCGATTTAACTTTGGGTGTATTTCCTCTTCTACGCAATTTTCTCGAGATCCGTTTGAATACTTTATATTTTATTTCGTTTATATTGACTAAAGAAACTTTGTTTCGACCGTCAAAGAGTGATTCCATTTATTTTAAGAGGAATGCATGCATTTCATGTGTGTTTGTTTACTCATTTTCAGAATTGTATCTAGTGTCTAGTCCTGTCGAGTAGGTGTCGATTCTCACTATGTCGTAAGCTTTTATATTTCAAGAGAAAGCCTGCCAGTTGGGTGTTTCTGTTGAGACCGTTACGTATTATGTATAATTTTATCGTCTCGTTATAATATTAGAGCTTTAACGCTGTGCACTAAACCAAATAATATTGAAATATAGTGTTGTTACGAATGTGTTTCTTGTAGTCTTCGAGGCGCGAATCCCAGAGGGCGTTCACGGCTATTTCTGTTTATTCTCCTCCTTTGTTTTCAACAGAAAACAAAAGTTAATTTTGAATATTTTCTTTAAGTTCTTTTCGGTTTGGTCAATAAAACTACCCAAAAATAATTTATTTTTGTTCCTTTCTCCTACGTATTTGCTTGATAAAATAAACAATACCCGTGATATCCCAGTGAGATTCCTGCCCAATATATAAGTAATTGTCAGGCTTTCTCCTATCTTATTTAATAGGATAATCATGTCTGAATACAGAATACAACTGAAAATAATTTATCTATAATATAGATAAATTATGAGACTGTTCGTCATGATATTTTATTTATCTATGTTAAAAGATATTACTTTGCTTGTAGATTGCACCTAAAGATATTTTGTGTACTTTTATAATGAATGGTTTGTAATGTTTGTTCAGACTTCGTTGAAATTTTTAGTATGGTTTGTGGAGCGATGGATGGATGTTCGTTCTAACAGACTGCGTCCATTTTTACATGTCACTATTAATCACATTGTAAAATTCAACTTTAAGTACGTAGAGTGTATTGAGCTGCGTTAATTTCATGAAAAGTTTAGAAACAAATTTCAGTCTCGTAGCTCGTAGCGAAAAGCAACTCTTGAGTCATGACCAAAAGGAAGATTCTACAATACTTTGGGATCTACTAACTCCCAAATTTAATCAGCATTATGACTATGAGCCTCAGATATTAAATGTTATTTTATTCTGAGCTTGTACAGATAAAGTAAAGCGACAACAGTAGTCTGTTTCTTCGTGGTCTTTAGATGCTTGCATGGAGAAATCATATTCGTTTTGTATTGCGCAATAGGTACGCGTTGCAATGAATTATATTTAGGTTTACAGCCTACTTATTGTATACCGAACGCGAGTTATACTCGAATTTGATTGACTAGAATTTGAAGTGATTAATTTCTCCGTAACAAACATTAGGATCTAAAAACTTGGTGCTCTTCGGAGAAGTATTATTATCGTTGAATTTGTAATGTTTATGTTTACACATTTGTTTATTTGAGATTTAAAGGCAAACTATAAATGTGAAAATTTATGATTATACAAAATTTTCTAATATTAATAAGTGGTTTTATTGACAATTTATTCCCTAATTTCATTTTGCATGCACAGCGTATTTAGCGCATAGATACCTTATTAATTTTTTGTCTGCCAAAATACCGATACCATAAAATTTAACATTTCATACCGACGTGTTACTGTGTCAAAAATAAAACAATATAATGTATGTAAACAACATTGTATATTTACATTGATAAATTACATAATTTGGCTTATAAACAATAAGAATCGAGTGGCAAAATTAGCGATATCGATATACGATAAATGCACATTAGGTATATATACAGACTTAAAATACAATATAAGGTACATTCAGTAACTACAGTTTTATTGAGTATTCTAATGTAAACAGCTTGATGTTGGTTAACAGTATGAAAACAACAAAATCAGAAGGTATGATTTCGTTGTTTAGAAGAAGACTAACCATGGGTTAATACTGGCAATGGTATAGAGTACCCTAGTGTTACAAGTTCCGTTTCCGCGCCCGGCATTTTTGTATGGATTCCATTTTACCGCGCTCGATTTATTTTCATAGGAATAATTATTAAATATATAACGTGAATGATTTAATGCAATATTATTAGGTATATTAAATAGTTAATTAAAGTGTATGGAAATGATTCTTCTCAAAATTGTTATGTAATAACGGTACAGCCACAGCCATCTTGATGATTGGAGTAAAATGTGTCGTCGCCTATGGTCGTCGCCCTGAGCTATTGTTTTATTTAGTTTATTTACTTTGAATACGCCGTAATACTATTGTGATTTGTTAATTAAAATAAAATTATAATCATAAAAAGTGCAAATCGTTTGCTATCTTAATTCCATAAAACAAAATCATATTATGTGGCTGTACCTTTTATTATCTCAAAACTCATTTCACATAAATATCAGATCAATTAATTTTATAACTTAGCGCCGTTCATTTTAATTAATACTATGATCCACCGGCCGTTAAGGTGCGTAATATCAGTCACGCGACTTGTACCTAAGTTGTACGAGCGACATTGAATTTTTGGGGCTACTTACGATTTTACGCTCGGGTAGCTATTTTATAAAGGAACAATTATTGTAAATGCATAAATCCAACAGATTCTGTTTACATAAGATTATCAGAAGCTGTCAAACCTCTGTCTACCAATTATACCATAACATATTACATAATAATATATGAAAATAATTAAAAACAAGAACTTAAAAATTATAGTTATAATACATTTTATACATAAAGAACCTTACAGATAAACACGGCAAGCTTAAAGTTACTCCAGTTTTAATTTTTTTTTTGTCTCTTCTTCTAACCTTTGACATTAGAGAATCACATGACAAGGGTAAAATATGTAAACCTGGAGTAACTTTAAGTCGCGTTTATTAATAAGGCCCAAAGTATTTGCATGTGATCTGTAATCTCCACTTTATTGACATAAATTAATATACGATATTTTCTTCAAAGCAGTTTTCTACTCGCTACTTCGCCGCTTAAACCGTGCATTATCAAAATACATATACATATTATGTAAAATAAACCTTTAACGTATATCCATTACCCGTAGCATATAATATTAAATTGAAATAGTTCTATTCATTTTCTTGTTCTGTATGCAATAGAGGACATGGAAACTTTATTTTCAAACATTCAAGTGTTGAAGGTAATCAAGTCACAAAAACATCAAATCTCAAAATTTCATTACTTCCCTTCCGAGTGTTATCTCGATGCAGACTATTAAATTTATACATCTACCCATTAGACATTGGAAATGCAGGACAAAAGCATAATTTGCAGAATTATTATTATTCCTTCATAATTCGCAAATGATTGATTTTGGTGTCTTTAGGTAAGGGCACCAGCATGCATTAGTTATTTTAGCCTGAACATAAAGGAATGTCTTGTTAAAATCAGCACATACCTTTGGAATGGCAGCGAAGCTTAGTTGTTCAATGACATAAAGGTAATTACTCAGACCAATTGATTGGTTGTTAAAACCAATTGTTGGATTTTTAAACCCAAGACTACCTTCGCAACCATTCCATAGATATGTACAAATCTTTATGAATGTTTATAGTATATAATTAAGAGGTTGATTATTTAATAATAACATAATCTATTAGAACCTATTGAATATTATAACTTATTTACTATTATTGCAAACTTGTAATTCTGTGAACCTCTAAGTGTTAAAAAAGACTGCAATTAATACCTATTATTGTAGGCTGCTAAGCTATTAATCGTTTGGCGCAATAAAACAAACAATTAATTCCATGGTCTCTACATGTTGGTAAATTAGCGTTAGGGCGCATTCAAGTAGAACGCTGGTTACCGGCGCCGGTCGTCGACGCAGGTCTGTAGTCTCTTTACTTTCGGCACAAAGTATAGACTACCTGCGCCGATAAGCGCTGGCAGATCGGCGCCGGTAACCAGCGTTCTACTTGAATGCGCCCTTATTAACCCGACTTATTCATATAAAATTATATATTATGTATATTATATCTCGTTACTTACGTACATATTTAAAAACAATAAAAATGAACTAGGTTCTTGTGCCAATCCATATTTAACAATATCTTTTTAAATGGAAACAGGTACTCACGATCACGACTTGTGGTCACTCACGTGTATTGAATAAATTTTCGTCCATTCCGTTAAAACAATTCAAAATGAGGCCCCGTTTCCATTTAAATAGTTAGTATCCGTCATGAAATAAGTTTAAAACAATATTAAGACGATATCTTTAACAGATAAGAACACAAATTGAAATGATTGTTTAATATTTCTCATACATACACCTTAAAAACCGACAACGTCAAGCGCACGGGCTTACATACAAAACATTTTATAGTAAATACCTAGCTACCTTATAACTATACATACACTGCAGTAAAGATACTAAGGCTAATATAATTAAACGTGGGCTAGGCTTATAGTAAGTAGGCTATAGCTCAGTGAATGAGTTATTATTTTTATCAGTAGTCCTGTTTACAACAATAAAAGGATTTTTCTTCCACGTGATAATAGTAGGTAAAAGCAGTTCTGTTAATACATAAATGCGTACTTCCAGTATGCACTAATACGATTACAATTATTTATGACATGATTACATACTTAATTTATTCTCAGGTTGTTTTTTAAAGATAGACATACAAACGCTTTCAAATAACTAGGATAAACATTACATTATAGGTTATCCGACCTAAAGCTATTGCAATTTTTACATTACATATTTAAGATAATAATCGACTACCTATCCAACGACAACCTTCCGCTGCCGTGGGTGACAGCTGTGTGTTTGAGACTCTGACAAATTTCATATAACAAAAATGTAACCATATTTCGTGTGTGATTATCAATACGCTATTATTTACTACAACATGTTAGTGTTACTATACTCGGATTTTTAATTAAACGGAGTAAACTGACACATCGAAATGTCATTTCTTTAAATAATATTGCCAACTTTCAATTCATAGTGATTGTCTTTAGGTCTTAAAAACGATATAACTGATAATAATACCGGTAGTAAACGATATTACAAAATGAAATTTAAAATAAACTCTTGCGAAACTAATAGTATCAATTTGTGGTCATTCGCCTTCCTACTTCCGATAGATTTTTAATTAATTTAGCGGATAGTGAAGATGATTTTACCAATAAAGAACAAATTTCTACAAAAATATGTTGTTTCTTTATATTATAAATCTTACAATCTATTTACCGAATAGTAATATTATGTTAGGGCGGTAGCTACGAGTCTTTTGAAAATTTGAAATCAACATAATAATTAATTATTTAACTGAAATAAATAAGTTGAATAACGAGATATTTGTGCCCCAGCACTATTTTTATTTCATTAAAAAGTGGCAACACTCGAAATGTCATTTTACTCCGTTTAATTAAAAATCCGAGTATAGATACATTTTCTTCATACAAAATGTTCTACTTTTAGATACTGAATGTAATAGTAGGAAATCCCCAGCAGAGCTGTCCTTATCAATTGGCAGATTAATAATTATGTAATTAGCTAGGATAATTATGTGTAACATTTGACGTCGAGGAGGGCGTTTTTTAGACTGCCTGTAGGTGGCGCTTCTAGAGTTGTGACTTGTGACATTGTGACAATTTTTAATCGAGAGTACTTACATAATTTTAGACCCTATATAACCGATTAATTTTTCATTTCATCATACAAAAAGGTATCTTGTACCGCTTATTATAGTAAAAATAAAAGTAATTCCTAATTTCCTAAAAGATCTAAAATTGACACTCCGCGGAAATATATAATAAATCATAACAATAATAATAACCAATCATTACACAAAACATTCCAGAATGTGTTCTATACTCTTGGAAGACGTTATATTATTTCAAAACAGAATGTTAAATATACACAGTTATATCTTAATAATTCTAGTAGCGCCATCTGTGGGCAGCTTTGCACCGCCCTGTCCACCGAATGAAGGAACACAGTTCGGTGTTTGGTAACGCCATAAACATACGAAGTCACAACAGAGACAACTAGCTAGCTAGATGGATGAGTGCACGACATCAATAACCTAACGAACGAAAACTGCAACTGACCTCTTCTCTTCAACCTGTCACAGCATCATTCAAGGTTCTGTTACCTTTACCTGAACCATTAAATTCAGACTTATCCTTGATGTTGGCATATCAGTTGCTGAATGACGTCACCCGCAAATTCTCTAAGGTAGTGGCAGCTGTGAGACCTCAAAAGGGCACTAAAACTTCGTGGTAATTCTCTGTTAGTATTTCGCCCGTCAGACGACGTCATCCTCATCTTACGGCATTGAAGCTAAGGCGGTAGCTGATGACCACTTCAAACTTTCCTAATACCCAATTACACTTTAATTCATAGAGCCCTAGTGGCAGAAGCTAAGGTCGATGACGACCGAAAATCTTAAGTCATCCTGATAACGCATTATCTAACCTAGCACTTGCGTGACGTCATCCGAGCGCTTCTAACCACAAAGCGAACCTTTAGTTCCGACGCTAGCTTAATAATACACGACGCATTCGTCTAGGAATAACGACGATACAATCATAATAGATGACGTCATTCCTTCCCCTAGTTTAGGAACACATAACCGAAGACCTAGTTCCGTTCAGCGAGCTTATCAGTGATATTAGCGCAGCGGAGCCTGGCGTGCTGCATGATGTCATCAGAGAGTTCCTCTACGACGGTATATCTACACTTCTGGAAGCTGAAGAGGTCGGCGATGAAGCCCACGATCTCCGCGCGGAAGGTGTCGCAGACGTCCCGCAGGCGCTCGCTGGGCCCGAGGAAGCCCCACACCAGGACCGGGAGAAGATGCTCTGAGATGGAGTAGAAGTGCGCCATAAACCCGTCCGGGTACTGCAGGTAGCGCCGCTTCGCTTTGATCACCGACCACACCGCGGTTGTTAGGGCCTGGATGTGAAAACGGTCGGTTTTTGAAATAGTTGAACTAAAAATGTTATGGAAGTACGAATGTAGTCCTTAACGCTCTATTTGAACATTTCTTTTTTTAGACAAAACGCACAGTCATAACGTTTTGCTCGCTTGGAACGTGCAAGGAATGTCTTTAAAGAATGGTGACGTCACTTCCGTTTTAACAATTTAAAATTTCCCTCGTAACACACATTTTACTATCAATATTTTTGATGTAACAACAGTTAAATACTAAATAACTGGCGTTTTTATTTAAGCGATGATGATTGTTAAAAATAATTCACGCATATTCCCTATATCAACACCAATCAGACATGACTAAATGCAGCAGACAAAATCGTTACTTGCAACAGCGACAACACTAGTTTAACGGTTGTACTACTGAATTGAACTAGTGGGAATCACCGTTTGCCCATCCTCTACAGTCACAGCGGGTACTCACGGTCTCCTTGAAGCCGTCGGAGAGCCAGCGGTTGCGCACGACGGCCAGCACGGACGCGGGCGGCGCCGCCAGGTCCTCGAACGCGTCCAGCAGGATGTAGTCCAGCACCACGTCGTAGAACGTCAGCGCCTGCACACACACGCGCATAATACATCGATATACATGCGGCTAAGTACTAAGTATTTGACGTTGTATTTTTTATATAAAAGATATGCTGAGCTGAACTGTGAGCACAGGTAATAAATTTGTTTTAGTGCAGTGTTAGTTCCATATTTTCGGCGATTCAGATATAGACATCATACCTACTAAATACACCTATTTTAAGGATACATCATCATATTATAACAATCCACTGGATTGTTGGGCGTGTTACGTGATAGCGATAGGACCATGTCAATAAAATTAAACGCATATGTACCTTAACACCTTTACTAGTGAGTTCACTTTCGATAACGGCCCAATTGTTGCCATCTGTCGCCCACGACACCATCTCCTCGTAAGCGACTAAAAATTCTTTTGGTTCCTGAAATCACAAAATTGTAAGTAAGTAAGCAACACCTTATGTCATGATTTTAAAAAGTTATGTTGACATTGACTTGATATTTTTGCCGCATGCCGCACTTTTCGAAGGGTTCGATTCCCAGCGAAGCGGTAATTTGAATGATTTTTTTTCCGATTCTTGTCTGGGTGTATTTTTATTCTTGTGTTCTGAGTTTTTTTACGGTCGACTGATCTTTATCTGACTGTTACGGTCGATTCTATTACAAAAATAGATTCAAACATACCTAATTAGCTACGAGGTTACATTGTAGAGAATCGCAGCAACGGTGTATAAATCTTACAATACACACACACTTCCTCTTCTCTTACCTCTTTCACTCCCCCTCCTCCCCCCCCCCTCTCAGCGCCTACACGCACCCACCTTGTCAGCGTAGAGCAGCAGGTCGGTGAGCACCTGGCGGCCGGCGTCCACGAACCACGCCCACACGGCCGCGTCGCGGAACAGCGCGCGGAACGCGGCGCGCAGGCAGTGCAGCTTGCACAGGAACTCCGCGTCCGACCCGCACGACACCGTCTCCGTGCGGAGCGTCCTGCGGTGCAAGTGGTGTTGCGTAGTCAGCATTTCATGTGAAGCGCACGCTCGTTACATTAGTGTAGGTATCGTATTACGTCATATACAAGATTTTATTTAAAGGAGATCCGCCAAAGTGGTACCAGAATGTACAGTAATAAATTCTATATGAGTTTATTAGTCATCTTATTTGCTTTATTATGATACGTAAATAAGAGTTGTAGCACATCGGAAAGTATTTTTTATTTTATTTTACAATTTACTTTCCTTAATTCTTCGCTGTAATAGTTTGCGTGAAAAGGAACGTGCCCGACATAGTGAAATGAGCATAGAGTATCTCTATGGAAATGAGTCCTACAAGGATCTTTTGGCACATGACTGATGTGAGGGTGACAGAGACAGTGCCTTATAGGGAAGGTAAACTGTGAGGCGCTGTCTCTGTCACCCTCACGTCAGTCATGTGCCAAAAGATCGTTGTAGGACTATATTATGAAAAAAATGGATATATCAATATTTTAAAAATATCAATATCAGAGTTTGATATAATTATATCGAAAAAATATCGATATTTTGACATGTCGATATTTTTTCGATTTTATTTAATCGCGTTTGTTATACAGATGTAAAAGTATAGATTCTACAACGCCGTTACCTCTAATAATGTATGAGCGAGAGAGGAACCGGACTGAACGTGTCCTACAGATAAGGCAATAATAAATGTGTGATCTTAGGGTAGTATAGTAGGATAGTAGGGTAGTAGGTTTCGATGGTCAGATCAGACAAATTCAGACAACAGAATCGGTCAACTATCGAATCGAACGTGTATTGTGTATGTACAAAATGTATGGCACGAGTGCCTTCCGATTGTCTGATCAGACTATCGGAACCGACTATCGGAGAGAAAAATCGGACGTCTTTATTGTAGCCCTTATAGTATGGATAAAACTGAAGTTTTACAGTATAGAAGCAGTGTTTTATGTCGAGAGTACATAACAATACAAACATGTCGGTACACGCTGAGTACCTGTCATAATATATTGTTTTATAGAATAATTCTCTGTTTCAATCCACGGCTGATCAACATGTCATAGCCGGACACCGCCTATTAGAAAACTTATTAAAAAAAATATCAAGTGTCGATTTCTACATTTCAATATCGAACTATAATGAAAACAACGTAAGCTCTTATGTCAGTTTCTTGACCTGGTGGCTTGACCTGCGGTGTTGCCAGGTCAAAAAATCTTTAAACTAGTATATCTTATAAACCCCGTGTGCTAGCGAAATGAAATAAATTTCATCTTAGAACTTATAAATTAGATAAAAATCTGACAAAGTTTTGTTATTGTACAATTTGGTACCAATTCCCATAGTAAAGTGGCGGGTCTCCTTTAATAAATAAATTATTGTAAAGAATTCGCTCACGAGTCACGTGACAGAAAACGCTACACAAATTGTAGGTATGACTTCACTCGTTGCGAAACATCCGCTGTAGTCGATGTCTATGACAGTCTATGTCTATGACCACGTGTCGTAACTCTACAAAAACGTTCAAATTTCTATAGAAAAAGTGGCGTTTTGGTCGAATTTCGGACCGCGGCCTATACTCGTAGTATGGTCTATGGTTTACACTTATTTGGCAACATGTGACGTCATCGAGGGCATAACATCGAAATCGGCGTTTTGGCGCGAAATTCAAAATAAAATTTTAAATAAATATTTTTTATTAAATTTAGTGGTTTGAAAAATTATTTATCAATGTTTTGGACTATATTATGTAATTATAAGTCGATTTCAACACTTTCCCAAAATTAGTTAACGTCCCTATTAGGGATCTACTATACAACATTGTATTTATTTTGTATTTTTAAAATAAAAAGTAGGAATCACTTTACAAACCTGCAAGGAATTCCGTTTTCTAACTGTTTTACGGCCATCTGATATAACTCTAAGTTTTCAATTTCAGGCATAACATCCGCCAGGTCATCGAATTCTCTAAGGTCGGCAACCTGAAACATTTATGTAGGTATTAAAACATTGTTTCATTGAACATAAGTAATATTTCAAACATTACTTATGCCTTTGATGTTTAGGACCATGGATGACGGTTACCACTTAAACCCAAGTGGCTCGTCTGGTACATAAAAATGTGTAATATTGTCTCCATTGAACTCTTATGATTGACAGAAAACTTGTGGCAAAGTAGAGCCGTGGCTACCAGACCAAAAAAGTTTGAGCTGGGCCGACGCGGGCCGAGTAAAGCGTCAGTCAGGTAGAGATTGCTTGAAAGTACCGACTGAATAAATGCGTTCGATTGGCATCTAAACAGAATTTTTGCCGGGCAGAATTTCTGCGACTCATGACTCACAAAATTACGCTGGTTTAGCCTTACTTATACCCAGTGTGTGTGCTGCAGATGCTAGCTAGTCGTACCTGGTCCTCGGCGGAGGCGAAGGACTCGGCACTGGAGTGGTAGTGCGGGCGCTGTGCGGACGGCGAGTGCGAGTGCGACAGCGTGCGCGCGCGCCGCGCGGCGCCGCCCGCGCCGCCGCCGCCGCTCTCCGACCGGAACAGCACCGAGCGCTGGTCCAGGAACAGTAGCTCGCACCGCTCCTGCGACCCATTGGAGATCACTTGTTTACACAAACGGTCGTTTATTTTGAAACGTCCTTGTCATGCAATACCTATTCATCTACGTACTTATTAAAAAAAAGTACACCGAGCCCCACAAAACACAACCTGTCCATCCTGTCCTGCACCTTAGCTATGCTTGGGGTATGATGAAGTAATTAAAAGATGCAAAATTAGGTTTTTTAGTTTTTCAGCATATAACTGTTTTTTTTTTGTAAATAGATACATAAATTATTTATATTTTTACAAAGTTTACCGTCGAGGTCACGAGGGAAGTGCCTCATTAAAAGTTTCCTCACAACGTTTGGCTTCTAATATTAATATTTAGATTCCACTATTTGCATGTAACTGAATTTATTTCTACAGCGGAAAAATCTATAACAGATAAGTAGCTATCGCGCTACCGTACTTATCTATCACTACAAACCGTACAACAAGTGTCAACGTGAACCGACCTGCAGCAGATAAGCGTTCTGCAGCAGGTCCTGTATCTCGCGGCAGAACTCGGCCTCGTCGGGCGAGGTGAGCGCCAGCGTGCCCGCGCCGCCCCCGCGCGCGCCCAGCGAAAACGCCGCGAGCGCGTCCTCCCAGTAGTTGATGCTCGTCTCTAGCGCCTCCATGCCTGGGTACACCACACACTTCATATAAATATTATGATAATTTTCTACAAAAAATAATAAACTTCAACATTGGTATGAGTAGAAATAGGTAGCTCAACTCAGATGTGATGATCGAGCCAGACCCTGTTTATAGCAATCGAGCATAATTTATTTTCGACTCTGTAGCTAAGCTAAGATGGTTTTTGACATAGGTAGGTAGGTACTTGATTTTCAAATCAACACAACATAATTTCAGTTTTATAGACGGAAGTAGAAATATAAATTTTATAGAAATTATTTAATTAATAAATTTATAATAATGGTTAGTCATCCTCCTACTACGATATTTGTACATTGTAATTATAATGATAAATCTACTACTTACATATAAAATGGAAATAAAATAAAACCGCCACTAATTTGAGCAAATTAAATATATTTAAAAGTGCTCACAAAACATTTTTATTTTTACATACAAATATTGTACATTGTGTTGATTGCCATGTACTGGCCATTTACTGGTACATAATCGTTATTACCCAATACTAACTGAGTATTTTATCTTATACAGTGTTCCCTAAAATATTTCAGTATTGTCGTAAAACAAAAAGAAACATAATATACAAAATCTTATATTACTTAAAAATGGCACTGATTGCACATTAAACTAACTTCTTTAAGGCTAGAAATTACGTTAAGAAATAAACCGTAGGAAGCTTAAAAATATTTTTTTGATGATCCTAAAAAGTATAATAATATTATATACTTACAAAATTATTTTCATTAAATTGCACCATTATACTCTCAACTCCTGAATACGATAATAAATTAAAAATAAACACAATATAATGTGTGTAGCTTTTGCACATTATTTTAGTAATGAAATAGACTGTTTGAAATGATTTACATGGACAGATAACATGGTAAGATTATATATTTTTTGTAAGTTAACTGTAATAAAATGTTAACAATATAATAAATAACCAGGAAGGATATTATGGGTGTGTTCCACTAAGCAATCACATTGTTCTAGTTTCGAGTTTTTTTCTAAAGAAAAAAAGTTTTGTGCATTTTGATGACTTATGGAATGCACCCAAACATAATGTTTACTTTTTTTTACATTAAAAAAACTACTGTATTTCGGAGGTAGGAAATTTCAAAGGTGGGTATATGTAACCCTTTACATCAGGAAAAGATACAAAAAATATATACAACAAAGACACTGGCATTTAAACACATCACTGTGTGACACTATGAAAATATATCGTCCTTAATATTTGGTCCATTTGAATGTACAGGTTGAAATTGTTGCAATTGTTGCAGCTGTTGCAAGGCCTCCTGAAAGCCACTATTGAGGTCCTGTATCGTGCCTGCGATAGCTGCCACGGCATCAGCCAACCTCTCGTCCAAGACACTCCGCCGTTCCTCCTGTGACTTCATGATGGCTGCCATGGACTCCATAGCGTCTGCTACACGCTCCTCTGCTGTTATACGCCTCTCTTCTAAGTCTAACGCCCACCGAGGAGGTGGAGTCCCCACGCGAGCAACTTCATCTAAAAACGTAAAACATTTATTTGGTATCTAAAGATAATCTAGTACTGTGTTTCTTTTATTACATTGTGTTTATAACTCAAAATTTGCAGTGTTAAAAAAATTTGAAAAATCCTCCTACAGATGGACAGATAGACTGACCATAGAGCATTTTAAAAAATTATTGTGCTACTCATTTACAATTTTTTTTTAGTAAAGAGATACACTTTTATTTCTTTAGTGAAAAGAAAATTATTGTCTTTTCCTTCTTTCCAACCATGTTGACAACACATTGGTGATACCTTTTGTTTTAACCATATCATCATTATTTTAGTTTTCAAACCAAAGAGGCTTAAACATTTTAATTCTTGTGTCAACAATAGTCAACATGTCTATTAAACATAGATTAGAAAATTAATTATGTATTAATTTTATCAATACCATCCCTACCTATTATCATTTTGGAATTGGCTGTGGATTGTCTAGTTTTCACAACCGGTGCTGGATTATCTTGTGCAACATCATTCTGTTCTGAATCAGACACATCTGCGGACACATTCTCTTGCTTGTTTGTAGATGTTATAGTAGTGGTCACTGAGCCAACTCCGCTGAGCTCCAGAACCCTCACTTCCAAATCATTGAGCGGCACAAATCTATTTGGTCCTCCGTCTGGGGCAGACTGAAATCTCCTTACATCTGCAGCTTTTCTTCTGCATTTGTGACGCCATTCAAACCAATACTGAAAAAAATATTTTTATAAACATTACCTAATTCTTATTTGTACATACTCATACAAAGGAATTTTATGACCAAAACTGGCCACCTATTGAGCTAAAGGTCACTTAAAGAAGGTATTTTGATGGTAATAAATGTCACTTACCTTTTTCCAACCATCTGGTGTTTTGAGCGCCCCATTGTGAACAGCATTCAATTGTTTGGACAACGCAGCCCACTTCTGGCGAGTAGCCTGGTGGGTGACCGGCGCGCCGGGCGGCAGACCTTTGGACATGTCCTTATTCTCCTCCAGAAAGTCCATCAGAATTTCCAGCTGTTGTCGCGATATTCGTCTAGGTGGAGCCATTTCTAAATTATCTATAACAATTTAATTCGTCTTAACAAAATCATAACTTCTAAATTAAAAACTAATAAATAATATATCGATTTTAGTGTAAGTTGTACTTACCCGATTGAATAGAAAATTAAAATGTTATACACTTTTTGAAATTAAACTTAGCGCTCTAACAAATCTCGCGCTAATTTTGTTTTGACACAAGCAATTTCTTTCACAAAATCCAAAACTTGATTTGATATGTAATGATGATGGAGACATTGCCGATGGCGACAAGTGCCTGTATATACCTACTATATTATATTAATCTATGGACAAGTGTTTCGTTTCGGAATCATTTTGTGTCATGCATGTGTCAAATGCATGTGTCAAGCGTTGCGTTCTGGTTAACTGTCAACTGGCATGTCAGTCTACAAAATATCTGTGATCTGTGGCGTACAGTTAGATCAAGAAGATAACTTTATAAATAATAAATAGAAACAAATAACAAGCAAAGGTTGTTTATGAATTTTATTACTTTTTTTGTCTACCAAAATTCCTGAATTATTTTCTAGGTAATATCAATTAATTAATATATAACGTCGCCCAGTGCCGGATTTAAGCATAGGCAACATAGGCAGTTGCCTATGGGCCGCCACCACACCACAAAAACATTAAATTAAATCGATAGAGGCTGAGTAGAGCGAGAGAGAAAAAAATACTGAGTTTTGTTACAAATACACGAAAATCTTCGCCGTCAGGTGTGCCGGCGCCCGCGTGCGAACCCGATTTGCACCCCCCCCCCCTGGTTGAATACGAATCTCATATACAGATTCATGATTATGTCGCTCCGCCGGGGTCCATTAGCCCTGAATTTGCCGCCCCCGCTGGCCGCCCCCCCAAACTTTCAACAGTTAACCACAAAGTATTTGAGGGCCTCCACCACACGCTCTGCCTATGGGCCGCCGAGGTAAATCTAAAGCTAAATCCGGCGCTGACGTCGCCTATTAATTTCGTTCCATAAAAATAACTATAATCTTTATACATTTTATCAACTATTGACCTTCATGATACCGTCAAAGCATTATTTAAGTACCTAAGTATCTCAATTTATTGTTATCGGTCATGTTGATGGAAACTACAAATGCCAGACTGGCACTGGAGGGCGATTGGCTGCACACCACACTCCTTATTTCCCTTACAGATTACTAGATGGCGCTACTACGTTCAATTTGCAGCAATGTTTTGGAATGAAGTTCCTTGTTTCGATCAATGTAATATAGCTTTATTAAATTTTTCTAACTTAATAAATGTTAATTAACAATAAATTAAATCATAAACATACATACATATACCTATTAAAATAGAAATACATTTCTCAATTGTGACAGTTAGTGATAACTTCTTGACACTAGATGTCATTATTTCATAAGTCTTCTGCCATCTAGTGTGCAGTAGATGGACTATTTCAGTGGCATTATTTGCATTTATTGAATAAGGACAATCACTCAATAAATAATATTTATATTGTATTACTTCTAAACAGATAACAAAATCAGGTGTGTTGTTATTTCCTATTAAAAAAAACTCTGAAAACTAGGATGTAACGAACGTTTTAGGCGATTTCAAACAACTACAACTTACAACTCTCTATGATCATAATTAAGTAGGTACATACTTAGGTAAGTACATACTTTGAATAAATATCAATAAAATTCTACTTATTTACGGCGTTGATAGCCTAGCTAGTGGTTAAGAATTCGGCCTCCTATTAGGAGGGTCCAGGTTCGAATCCCACGGCATGCACGTCTGACTTTTCGGATTTATGTGCGTTCAAATGTCACTTGCTACAAACGGTGAAGGAAAACATCGTGAGGAAACCTGCATGCTGGAGAGTTCGCAAAACTCAAAGGCGTGTGAATGTGAAGTCTGCCAAGCCGCACTTGGCCAGCGTGGTCATCTCAACAGATGATGATGACTACTTATTTTACTATTGTTAGATAGACATATAATGTAGATTTAATGAGACATTATAGGGAAGCCATTGACTATACCGTGTTTTAAAATAAAATTAAAATTTTATAATTGTAACAGGATCCAGGGACTGGTAGTGTGGAACCGTGGATACATAATTGTGTTCCGGGCGGAAGGCGGGGTCGGTGGGCGGTGTCGGATTACTGCCGGCGTAATTAATTTACCTACCTACCCAGAATTTAACATTAACCTCCGCGAACAAATTCACTTGTCACCCCAAACCCTTAATAAACATGTTACTTACCACGAAATTTTCATTCATTAAAATGTGACCCATATAATTATCGCGAAAATAAACCTACTGAAACAAAACAACACAAGGCGCGAAATAACATGAACATTAGAAATGAATTACGGATTTGCACAAAATGTGTTAGCGACATAATGGGTGGCAATCCCAGTTTTATATGCCCACGACTTCCTTAAGTATGTACATTCAGGTCAAAAAATTAAAAACAGCTTTCAGTGCGAAGCAAGGATCATGCAAGGCAAATAATTTTGGTCACAGTGCAGTTAGCCCGTATTCGGTCATATTTGTCATTTTACACTGTCATCTGAATTAAAGACAAATGTCAAGTACTTAATACGTAGAGTTAGGTGGAAGTTGTTCTAGCAGTTCGAGCTCAACTTCAAGATTCAAACATTACTAGCTAAATAGATTTGTAAAAAAACCTTAAATAGAGGTATACCGTTCGCCAAATTCGAACCCATGCCCCTTCGTGCAGGAGAACAGCATTCAAACCTCTAACTAAGCTATCGCTGCTAACACTACGTAGTACCAGTAGTACACAAGTTTATTAACATCATATATAACAGAACATGTTACGCTAAACAATTTAACCTCAAGTCGACAAGTGTTACGCAACACTTGTCTCGAGTCGCGACTCGCGCTCACCGACGGGGTGCTAATTAAAATCTCGCGATACGACGCACTCTTTGACTGCTTCATTCAGCCAACCAATCGAGCGCTATTCAAAAATTCTTTTACCAGTCCTCACCACTCCATACGTTTTGTTTTGTGAAGTTTGTGAAGACCTAAGCCTAATACAACAAAGTAAATTAATTGTAATGAATAACTACTTGGTACTTAGTACCATTCCTGCCGTGTAATAATTGTTTTAAGAACAATTGTGTTCCGGATAGGAAGGTGTGGAGCCGCTTACACTTTTTTAGAGGCGACCATCTCAGTCCTCAGGGGTAGCAACGCATCTGTGACCGAATTAGAACGAGACTCATTGAGTCTAGTTCTGGGTCGGTCACAGTTGTCATGGGCGGCAGCGGAAGGTGGTGCTGCATGTTCGTTTTCTATTTTAATTCCATAAAAAAAAAACTATACGGAGTTTCATGGATTGTACAGCCACGCGCAATGAAAAGTAAACACGGGCGATTTTCAAATAAACGTCCACTCTGAAAATTTCAAAAACAAATAGCCACTTAAAATTTCATACTATACAACGTGGTTACCACCATACAACAATAAATTTAATTTTATGTACCTAATGATTACCTAAGCCTCCAAAAAAATTTTCAATAAAATACCTCTTTTAATTTTGCCACAGCAATTTTTTTCATTTTTCAAAATTTCAACACGCTGTATCTATTATTATTGTAATAGCAGAAGACTGTTGTCAGTGTTGTCAAAATTGAGTTACCGACGATGTTTAGATAAGCTGTTCTATTTTTTCCTGTATTTTTGTGCTATTTAGTTTGTTTGAAAAAAACATTTTTGTAAATAAGATGTTAGGCGTTTTTTACTAAATGTAATAATGTTCCTTGCATGAAGCAGGGCTCGTGGTTTCATTTATTGTTGTACCTATGGTGGTATCCACCTTGTATAACCACCAGTCTCTTACAATACCAGGTGAACACCCGAGGAGTAGTGGGTGCCTTGAAAACTACGGGCGGTGATGCAGGGAGGAAGGCGGCCAAAAAAATAAAAAAAATGGTTCATGCTCATGCTAGGGTATGGGTATGTTCCCTTAGACCCTAACCATTGCGCCGCCGTATGAGTCAAAAAATTTGTGTTGATCAGAAATAACCAAAGTGTGAGGAGTTTCTTTCGCCGTTTCTTCTCCTCATGGATAAAACTAAAAAGTTTATAAGAAACAAAAAACGACGTTCTACATAAGTGTATCAATTGAAAAATACGCAAATAACTAAATAATTTCAATATTGTATTCGTATTTAGGTATGTAATTGCTAAGTTTCATAAATCCTTGAAGCCCAGCAGCAGCTGGTCATAGTATCATTTGCCTTGCGAAGTGTAAGCACAGAGTGCACCCCACCCCGACATTTCAATGACAGTTATTTGTTTTGTACAAGAATTTAATGTCCTATTGTTAGAAATCCTGCAGATAAAACCTATAGTAGTTTCCTTAGTAATAAAATTACTTCGTAAATAGTCACACAAAGTCACAATTGCATCAACGATGCAGGTACTTAGTTGTTAACTATGTAGGTAGTATTTATTACCTTTAGCAGTTATGACAACTTTGGCCTTTTTAAAACATAACTTACCTATTCCGAAATGATTACAATCTCATACTCATATTGACATCATAATAACCGCTTTAATGTTTGAAACAAATTACAAGGAGATTACTTACAAAAATATTATTTATATCTTCACTAAATAAATCAATGCCAAGATTGGGAAGGTTAATTACAGCTTACAGCTGGCCCGACGGATTATCTATAAATGAACCGGTACTCGTCTATAGTAACGGAAGAACAAAAGTAAAGTAAGGAAAAACTTCTTGAAAGGTAACGTTGGTGTTGTATTGATATGGAGGCCATGGAGGGTATTGGTATTATTCATCTCATACGCCCTATATAGGTAGAAGATTATTCAAAACTCATAATACAATATTTTATTTCTCAAAAGACGACGACGACCTCACGATTTGACGATTAGGAAAATAGCGATTGCCAACGGTCCTCAATAACTTGGACGCAAGGACCAAAAAATTGGCTAAAAATACGAATATAAAAACAATTGTAAGTTTTTTTGCCAATGACTTCATGGATTCATGAACGTTTGGAGGAAATAGTTATGGGTTTCATTCGTTATTGCCGGTGCACATAACATGGACATGAAACGCTCAAAATAAAATTTTATACCAACAAACTCAAATTAATAACAACGATTTGCAGCAAATAAATCCAATTAAATTTATTAACTCAAAAATTTATACACACAAGTATTTAATAAAAATCCACAAGCTCAGTTTTATTGCACATGGTAAACCAATAACAACAGTCAACACAAATGCAAATGCTACGAAATCTTTTCGAAATTTAAAAATAATTGGTCGAAACTTTCGTTTGAATTTAACGGTCGCGGGTGGCACATTGGAGAATTCCGCGCGAACGTTGCGGACAAACCCCATCAGCGAATACTCGAGCGAGACTCGAGCCGTGCGTGAGTATGTCGAGTCTGCCGCGCCGCCGCCAAGCACGCCGGCCGAGCCGACAGCGAGCCGTCACCGTGAGCCGTGAGCGTGAGCCGCCAGCGCCAGTCCACCGGAACCTCTGCACTGCGACGGTGCGTTCCACGCTCACCTCCCTAACCATAACCAACAATATCACTCTCACGTCCATGGAAGTATATCACGTTCGCTAGTGCTCTGTTATCAACGTTCATCTGTGTATGTGCGCACCTCGGAAAAACATAGTTCTGTGAATTTTCCCAGCGGCTTCTTTACCCGCGCTTATTGACGCAGATCTCAATCTTTTTGAACCGACAAAAGGTAAGAGTAAGAGTTAAATAATTGACAGTGAAAAACGATCACAATAAATGATACGACATGATAAAAATACTGTGTATGTTTATACATAATTAAAAATGATAAAGTAATTCAGATTTAATTAGTAAGTAATCAAGGAAACATATTCTTCAAGTCAAGATTATTTTCAAGGCACGACAATGTACGAAGTTCAATTTTTTACTCGGATAAAGTTAATTTTCTGTGATGCGTGATGTCTAAAAAACGATTTAGTTTCCTAGAAATACACATTAGTAACCGATTCTCCAATTTCTGACGTATCTTGAATACATTAACAGTTTTCCGCGATTGACAAATAAAATAGATCGAGGAATCAATTAATTGCTCATAGTCCGTTTTTCTATACAGGATTTTATTCATACTAATCGTAGGATGGTTTATATATTATGTATTTAGAAAAGGACCTCCTAACACGATTCTTATAAACCGGTTCGGTCGATATGCGTTGTTTCACCGCCAAGACTTATGCAATGGACAAATGAATCCTCAATACCGGCTTACCTTTTAGTCGTTCGACCCGAGGAGTTATCGGACGACACTGCCACATTCTGTATTTGAGCATACCAATTGAGGTGTTCATTGTGTATCTAATATTGTTCTTATCTTAGGGCGGTCTGAACTGTCTGAATCTGAAGTCAATGTCATGATAGAAACAGTATTTCGATAAATGCATCGATTTCTGTTTTAATTTTTCACTATGTCCTGAGCTATACCGGATGTTACCAATCTACATTTCAGCATCAGACCAGCTATAGGTACATGTACGATACAGCGAAAAAAGTTTACCATTCAAAGCAACTGGTTTAGTTAGACAAAAAACGAGCATGACAAAGCAGTTTAGGCCATTTTAGAACCACCGGGCGTAATACGGAATATTTCCGAGTATCGGACAAAATTGCAGTGCGACGATCGAACGGAACATCTGCCAACAAAAAATGGTCTGGATTCAGCATTGTCAGCAGCTGCGCCGGAGATCCACGTGCCCTCATCAATAAATACATACATTCCGCATATCTGCACTTTATCCGCTTTAATACGAGGATGAATCTTACCCACTTCGTTACTGGTAGCTTAATTTAGTCAATAAAATTTTCAAATATCGATATGATGTACCTTCGCTTGTATCATCGATGATACTTAAATATGTAGTCAAGCAAGGCAGAGAGTTTATGAAAAATTTTGGAGCGTAATAGTGAAAAACATGGTCAGAGTAAGAATATTCAAGTAGTTGTAACCGTCTATTTTTTGGCCTAGTTTAAGTTCAATGAAACTCTTACTGTATAATTTCTTACTGCTTTAGATTCTTTTACAACACCTCGTCATAGATGTTTTCCTTGATTTAGAAAAAACGATCTATCCTTTAAATTTCTAAGGCTAAGTAGAAACAAGAACATAAAGGTTTCTTACTGGCGTTTTAATTTAAATATATTCAAGCAACGTAATTAATAACAAGATTACGAGTTATTTCATTAACATTACGTCTTAATGAACGTGCCGATTAATCAAGATCATGTCTTTGTCATTTCTCATAACTTTTTACACATATAATAAATATTCAATTACCGAGTGCCTCAGGCGTACGATATCCAATAACCGGTACATATAAGCGCGAATGAAATTTAATTTTGCATCTAAACATAGCCTTTATAGAAACTCGCTCTTAAAAGGCTTTAATCAGTCCAATTAAATGTTCTGTCTATTTGTAGATACAGCTAAAAGGTCTTTCAGTTAATTAAATACGTCGAGGAGTTAGAAACGAAAGCTCTGATTGTTGGGCTCGCATCAACCAGCCGCCGCCGGCCCGCCGACCACTTGGCGTCGGTATATCGATCTGCAAGTTTATACGGCTCACGTCATTTGTATTTAGGAACCTGGTTCATTCATAAAGCACAAAACAAACAACAGCTCCAGGGCCGTGTCGAATTGCGTGTTTGGGTAAAACGTTCTACTTAGGCTAACTAACCCAGGAAAGGCAACGCGAATTCTATTTTTGGTTCGGTTATTTTGATGGTCAAACTTAAGCAACAAGTTGTTATATTTCATTTACGATGCGGAAGGGTATGATTATAAGGACGCTGTTCATTTACCAGTTAGTCGTAGACACACCGGCACTCGTGATTAGTAGTTAAAAGGTTAATCAGATGGCACTACCCCCCGTTCATCGGCGGCTAGTTGCCCATTTCCGCTCCTCCGACCGGCTAGGACTGCTGCTAATTAATTGCCTCTGTGTCTATGCTAATCTTTAATAATATACTCTGTGAGTTCATTAGCCTTACGAATGTTACTTTTTTGACGCACATGATTAGGTTGGAGTGCGAAATAAAAAATGGGACGCGATTTGCATATACAAATCATATTTCGCGTTCTCTTCTGGCAATAAACACCCTTCATAAAACTGACACGAATATAAATCCCCGTCACCTCGTATAGCTTACTAAAAGCGAGCGAAGGTACCGCGAAGACATTTCGCAGCACAATAAGGACGCGCGTTGTCGGCTGGAAAATTGCGGCAATTCTGGAGAGGGGACCCCGATACCTAATTACGCGTGCTAGGTAGGAAGGTAGGAAAGGAAGTGCGCAGGAAGATTTAATGTTGATTAAATGTGCTTGAAAATGGCAGATACCTTGTCGTGTAATCGGAAATCAATACGTATCTACCTCATTTTGTAGCGACACCTCATCTCGACCTTAACATTTGTTGTATTCTGTGACGACTTAGTACATATAACGTAACTTTTAACGCTAACCGTTGAATGTTTAGTTACTTTAGTTGCCGTAACAAAGTTATAAGCGCAAATTGCTGAGCAATTAATCATGACCCTAATGTTGATGACAATAACGACGGTCTAGGTTGTAAAAAGTTGTCCTTGCAATTTCGTAAAAACGGGGTCACGTCCCTCGGGTCCGGCAAATTGGTACAACTTTTTGTGTAGTACATTCAGTACTCCGTAATAATAAGGTTGAGATTTTCGTTGAACTCTTATGTCCAGGGTTATTTACATGGGAGCCCTTATTATCGCGTGCTGGGACTTATTAGACGGCGAGGCGACTGAATTTCGTGCACTAGTTGAATGTCAACATTACCAATGATCGAGGTCACGGAAGTAACGAAGGACTGAGGGTCCACTTCGGAGGAAGTGGTTTGATAAGGGGCTAAACAGAGGGCGATTCGTATGCAAGCCGCGGCGGTGGCGGCGGACGCGATCGATACGCGCCCGCGCGACGAAGCCGATCTCTGCTACAAGTAACACCACCGTTTCAACAAACACACTTGCGAATTTAGTTTCCGAACTGTTCTTGGAACTTTTGGATTTTACCGATAACAAAGGATTTATAACATCGAACAATGGATGCGAAGCCTACAATGTAGCTTTTGGAGCTTCGCTTTTGAGCACTCGGATCCGGTTTTTATACTTATTTTTCGTGAAGGAGCTTTTATGGTTTAGTTTAAAAGAATGACTAACATATTGAGAAGACCAGTCATGTGTCAATAAACTGAAAAGACGAAAATTTGAGTTTATTCCGTTATGCAGTATATATTATTTCCTGCAATAAATAGCCTGTTTCATGTAAGCTCAAAAATGTTAGTGGCAAACTTATCAAATTCGCTCTAAAAAAATTCGAAAAGAAATTTCCAAATCTCGAAGCGTAATTTTTACTTGCTTCTTAGTAACGATTTTAAGTCCTTTTATTTGGAATATGGCGAATAAGTTCATAGACATATAAAAAAGTTTTTATTCTCTTGCGACTATTCGATTTGATAATTATACTCTCAAATCATTCAAGATAGAAAATCAACACAATTTCTTACTCATTCCTTACGTACAATCAATAAATTGTGAGATGATATCATTTGTAATAATACTAACGAACAAAAAAAGATTAAAAAAACTGTCGACAGCGAGCGGAGTAACCATGAACGAGTAACGCGCGTCTGCTGACCGTGTGGCCCTGATCTTGGCCAAAATAACAAAGATAACCGAGTTATCATTTATATTGTAGATATAACCTAATATAATTGGCTTATTTCAACTGTCAGAGATCCCGATAGTGGGATATTCCAATAATAATTTTACCTTTGCAAAATTTCATTTCATTAGCAATATTAGCAAAATTTCATTAGATGCTATTGTTATTAACTTCGTAATCTTCGTATTTTTATGACTCTATGACATGTCATACCTCTGGGTCCCATACATAACATTTGTAAACGAGCATCTCTCTTAATGTATAAGTTGGGAGCTTTTGTATTTTTTTTTTAATATTTTATGATAACATTCATAACTAAGAAGTTATTTAAATTAATCTATATCTTTAAATAACTTTGGATGAAGTTATCCTTGTTTATATATTAAAAAAATAGTTTAACAACTTCCATGCTTAAGATTTTTCACCTATCTAGTCAACTGTAAAGACTTAATTTTTGGGAACACGGATATTCGGAATCGCATCGTAAACATTTTTTCAATGTTAAAGCGCTTTAATAAACTCTTTAGCCATGAGGATCTTCCGTATTGGCCGGATGCAATCATTAGCTTTTATTAAACGCCGTTTAAGACTGCTCAATTAGCAAATGAGTCTATTTCTGTTCACGGATACGTGTGTCCACAGGGCTTACTTTAGTGAACTGAACACTAATCAGTTAATCACGTTTTAACTCGACTTTACGGTTTACCTTGTGCAATGTTACATTTGTCCCGCGAATAAACTACAAAATATAAACTAACAGTTCCCAACTGCCAATCTGGCGCCGGCCAGACAATAGGGCGGTCTTTACAAGGGATAACATGGAAGTATGTAGTTTAAGTTCGAAGTAGGTATAAGTTAAGTCTTCTTTGCAAAGGCGATGTTAAAAAACTATAATATTTATGACTGGTTTTCTACATAATAACACGTGCATGTGTTTGTGTAGGTATACGTCTACATCGCATGTTAAACGAAAATATTTTTCATACATGAATGAAATTCAAAGCTAATACGTGTCTGTCTATGGTGGACGAAATGGACGAATTAGACAATGTTTGAACGTCGTTTGTGCCGCAATTTATCCTTAGTTCAGTTGCCTCTGTTTCGGTGCGGGGAGCACAAACTGTTTGCTAATAGCTTAATGCACTTCCAACTCTCCGGACAATCGAGGGGCTTGTCGGGTAACCCTAAGTGAGATGTAGATATTTTACGTGACATGACTGTGTATTTACTATTTTCAGACCTCTGTTAGTATACCAAAAACATCAGCCTATTCTATTTAGGTAATCTAAATTTTACCTCCTTCTGATTTTATTATTTTTTTGTTACTAACCTTTGAAGAACCAAAACAATGATGCCGAAGGTATGAATTTAAAGTTTTGAATTTCAATGCGTTTCTGACCCTTGTATCATTGAACTTAGATCAAAGGCTTCGATCATGACGTCAGCTCCAACGCTACCATACTTTAGTGGGGTGCGCTGACTGTTTGCTAATACCTTAATGCACTTCCTATAACTATCATAATGCTATCTATTCTATGCTGTAACTGTCAGACAATAGGGGAAGCTTCGTAGAATGATGAATGAGTATTATCTAGGTTTCTATATACTTACACGATTCAATGTGTACTGCGTTTTCACAAATCGTAAGAGTGAAGCTAAAGTAGAAGTCACAGGGATATAAATATATGAGCATATAAAATAATGCAACTTAAGAAAGCTGATACGTCTGTTACACATCTTATGAGATACAAAATTTTATTTAATAATTTCGCTCTTAACTCTGTTATTCTTCATGGAAAAACAAAGTATACTCGAACTAGAGAATGAAGTTAAATGAGCATGAGAGTGCTGATGATGCTTGCAAATTTCCAAGTTGAGAGAACGTGACCTTTTCGAGCGAGACTATAATAGATACCTTATATGTAGACGACAACCAATCCGATGAGAATCAATAATTTCAATTAAAGAAGACAAGAGCTTGACTCTTGCACAAGCTGAAAAGCCCATTGTGTATATTGCGTATTATTGACTGACCATTGTCTATAGATACGTTCAATGTGACACATTCAATGGCCGCGAAGTTATCTTTACCATGTGAATAAATAATGCAATTACTACTTTGTCCGTTAACCGCTGTCGTTATATGAAGTACGTCTAATAAAATGACGTAATTGAAGATTCGAATTGTTATTACTCTAAACCCAGGATTTTATGCTTTACGAGCCAGTACCAAACAGGTTCCCCGGTGACTGTGATGACTATTATTTCACAAATACCATGGGCAATGGTGAGCAGACCATCAGCTACCCAATCTACTATCTACATGGGAAACATTTAAATTTTTATGCCAATTATTTCCTAATAGACTAGTTCTCAGGAGCCAAAAACCCAAAATCGTAGCTCAAACTCGTTATTTTTGATCACAGATCTCAAATGAAGCGAACATTCTCTGACAAAAGCCTTATGCGTGGGTACCTGGATGCGTTTCTTTATAATATTGTTTTTTTTTTTGTTTTCGTTTGTGGCACGGCCATTGCTCCCTACATTGGACGACCCTTGGCCGTACAATGATTAGAGCGAGGGGAACAAGATGCAGCTGCTCTTAACTTTAGAGACGCAACATTCTTGTTATTGTTGAAGTTTCCGACTTTGCGAAATGTTGCGGATCCATGGATCTAATTTACTGCGCAAACTTCATCTATTCTATTTTATTACCCTTGCTTGCATCGTTGGGCCGCGGTATCTTTATTGAAGACTCTACAAGTGTAATAATTTAGATTACAATTTGGTTTTCACCATACACTAATTATATGGCAGTAGGGTTTCATTGTTCGGCTCAATGTACGAGGCTATCTGTTATTAATTCAAAATTAAGTATGAAAACATGTTTCATTAACTTAATTGATTGATGTCTGCACTATGGCTATACATGAGATAAAATGATACTGTATGATGAATCTCTCGAGCTTTGGACGTTAATGACGCATTGTACGTGAATAACCATCCCTTCTATGACATATTCTATACGTACAACAGGAGTAAGAATATGTAACGTAAACATTTTTAACCAAGCCATACCCAAAGCAATCGTGTTAAATAGGTATTTCAAAATTTTCATCCAAGAATCCGAGAAACATACAAGACATTAAGTAGGTACATAAAACCTAACGTCCGGCCAGACCATTTTGTAACAAGCCGGATAGTTTACCTGCGAGAAGCGTTTAAAATTGTAACGTAACGTGAAACGCGATGTTGTTCTCGAAGTAGGCGACTTTTTCCTCAGGCGCCAGCCGGATGTAAGAAATACAACGTTATCATGACCACCGTGACTTTCTTTCAACAAATGAATAGCGGTAATTTACTCGCCTTTGGGGATCGGCTCACTTAATCAAACCCAGCAATTAGACTAGCTAGATCGATTGCGGGCCCGGATTAAACGAAAAAACCAGTTGTAAAACATTTCTAGATTTCTGAGCCAAAGAAATGTGGACGTGATGTAATTCCGTTCTTGTGTAGTGATATCCGTGAAACACGTTCGATGTGAGAGGTGGCCCGGGTTCACGGCCACCAGAACAATCGATTGGCAGGAGCTCGCAAGCTTTTTCTTATGGACCGGGACCATAATAACATGGACGTTATTACAAAAGCAAAAGCTTTTACTTGGCAAAAAGTCAAGTTCAGCATATTTCTTTCGTGGTCATTTGACTGACGATATTTGGTTCTATACAATGTATACTTCGTTTAAGATATATCACTGTAACAATCAAACATTCAAAAGAATTTAGATTGGGTAAATGAAAAGGAGAAAGCTGCGAGAAAATAGAGTATGATACAGCTTCGACATACAAACATACAAAAGCTCAGACATACAAAAGCTCAAGAAGAAAATTTATAGACACGCGAAGGTTAAATTGGCTTAGTTTTCATAAAGGATCTTGTTAACTAATGTGTTCACGGCGAGGTGTTATTAAGCTGTCCGGTCTGCATAACGAAGCTCGGTAAAATTAATTAGCCACATTGAACCAACAAGCGGTTATCCCGGTCGCCGCAACCAAATGAACCATTGCTGAGAACACTTTCAGACGCGCTGCATTCTCTTCACAATCAAAGCTAATCTTCATGCTTTGATAGTGTCACAATATTTTAATACAATCCTCGTTCGGGCTAATTTCGTACGGATTATATTATCTTTACATCTTATTAATAAGTCTGGTTATGTTGTTTACATTTTCTTAGCTGTGAAATTTTCCTGTTTCCTGTTGCGTATTTAAACTATCAATAAATTTCTATGGGAAATTCCACTATCAGTTTTACTGATACGTAAATAAACGTAATAAGCAACAACAGACACTTCCGCCGTGTACAATGACGCGATACGTGTGTGGCGTATGACATACACAATTAACACATCAGAAATACCCACGTCTCAAGCAGACAGCGTGGTCCGACAGGTCAATGTGTGCCCCGGGAATAGAACCTGGATTCCCCGTCACTCTGTAGGCAAAGCAAACTGCGCTAGAAGTTCGTCGTGGCATAGGTGACTTCATAATTTTTTTTTATTTATAATGACGATATGAGAACCAGTGTTGTTTCAATTCAAAAAAGTTCCTTCTCTATTAACTAAGGCTCTACTAAATTCGTTATTCAAAAAAATCGACTTCACCTTGTCACTGAACGCATCTCTTCCTATCTATCGTACCTATTTAGATTTTGTTTATCGAATCTATTTGAATTTGCTCTTTGCATTTTAAATTAAACAATTAACAGACAACAGTAGTTACTAACGTTGTTTACACGCTGCTCAAATTAATTAAACTCTACAAGCGCTTGCATGTATTAGCAACATATTGAGCGACCATATAGATTACAATGTACAAAAAAGTAATAAGAAAGATAAATGTGTCGCTAATTTTATTTTCATTTACATTTGCATTTTAATAAATTCTAAATCAGTACGTCTTTATGCCCTGAGCAAGCAAACGACAGAATAAACCAATTGATGGACCTTGGTGGTCTAACGTACCTAAGGATATAAAAAGATGCAAAAACCTTATCTTGAGCTCATCAGCGACTGACCAACGGTATTGGTTCAATCTTATGTCATCTGTAGGTAAATAAACTCCAACAACGGTAACATACAAACAAACCACATCGACCACAAATCTAAAATCATTGTGCTGGTAATGTTCAATGTACTGAAAACGGACACAGGGCTAATCTCAAGCTTTATTACCCCTCAATGGGTAATGTTGACGACGACGTTAAGCCCTGTATCCCATCATCCATGCATTGTGCGTATAACAGCACGTGTTTACTTCGGCGATTTCTGTTGTGTTTATCATCATTATAATGCTATCACAATTCAAAGGCAAAGGCCTTTATGACAATGATTCACTGAAGAAACTTTGGAGTGAACCCTGTAAGGTCAGAAAGTAGCGCAGAGAAACTAACGGTATGACACTGCAACAGAAAAATCGTTTTACTAAAGTGGAACGTCCGAGTGTGAAGAACTTGACATTTTACACCGATTAGAATGGCTATTAAATAGCTATAAGCTCTCACTACAAAAGAACCCGCACCGAGTCCCCAAGTCCATGCTGACCGACCATAATTTAATATCCGCTCCAAAAATAATCCAATTTCCTCAGTAACGCTTACGTAGCCGTAGATCCGATATGCTTTATGTCCTAATTAAGTGAGAGCTGTCGCCTAACAGGTTGCCTCCGCGATATTTGGTTGGGAGTATGCCATCAATGTGAAAGAAGATTGGCCCCCGTCCTTATACGTTCATGAGTGGTCCGGTATCTGGTAAAAGGTATTCAGTACGCCTAGTTTTGTACTGTAGCTTTCCGCGAGTTCCCTTCAAATGGTATTGACGAAGACAGCTAGGTTGCGAGATTGATCTATATCGTAACAAGAATAGTACACGTATCGGGCGTATGTCTATTATTTGGACATAGGTGATCATGGTTCGTTAAATTATTCCATAAATTGTCATTGTATTAACAGGAAAAATAGAACAATAAACTAATAGTTTCACTACTAAAACGGGGCTTGCAAGTTATAATATATGCAAAGCTATTTCAGTCTCTGTTCTGTTCACTGTCGAGGAGTTCCCCTGTCTGGACGCAATCCTGAGCGTTAAAATTACATTGTCATCGGAACTAAAGCAATATGCAAAATTTTTAATAAGGAAACTTCCAGTATATTCAGATTGCAAGATTAAACCTGAGCATTGCAAGTTAAAGAAAACCTTGTAAAAATATGACTGGATTCTTCGCAAGAACGAAGGTCATATTCTCGCGCAAGGTAACCCCGAAGGACTCGGCTCGCGTCAGCAATTGTCCTTCGTCGCTTTTCACTCCTTCCTTTTCCCTCTCAGTTATCTGTATGCCTATATTTATCTCAGCTCAAGCTACGTTTGAACCTCTCTCTGTCGACCTATTCTATTTTCTGCAAGGTCGATACGAACCCTACCTCATTTCTAAATGCTGAAGTGTAATAACTTAAATTCTCCAAACGCGATAGTGGTTGCGTGTGGTGAAATCGATTCAAAATGTAAACAAAAAGCGCGGAAGCGGTTGCAATTCATGGTGTTACACATCCGGAGCTGTAGCGTCCCTTTTCGAGGTCGGACCGTTCGTTAACGGTTGTGCGTTGTACTGATTCGTATCTATTATCACGGTTAATGAATGAACCCCTAATGACAGTAATGACAAATTGATGGCATGTTGCGGCAGCGTTGCGTTGCAGAGACAAGCGCGAATGAGTTTGGCGCTTAATCCGTTCGGACGCGCACTGGGTCGCTGATTAACAAACTTATCTAGACAGCGGTGAATTTATAACTTCTGTTGTTCTATAAATAAAGGAAACGTTATCGATGCGGTGCTCAGTATTTGATCCGTGGAGCCTATCCGCGTAGCGAAAAGATCGCTGATACATTATAAGATTTTATGTTTTAGGAATAAATAAAACCAATAAAGTTACTTAATTTGGTCCAAAAATGCGATGGCCAAATTTCTCTGCCCTTCACTAATGCGTCTTTGCTGCACAACTTTCACCAATCAGTCAACGTTTACAGAATTAAATTAGTTAAAGTGCCGTACCAATCAAAGTTAAATTATAAAACACCCACCTATACAAATGACAAAATAAATAACAACACAGAAGATACCAAAGAAATAACAGTGTAGCAACAGTCATTACCTACGTGTAACACAAGAGTGTAATAAAACAATCAAAAAAATTATATACACACACAGCAGACGGTGTGAAGTGGAAATCCGTTTTAACACGACGGGAATATGTGGAGAAACCGGACGGGATGGGTTCAGAGAAAAAACTACAAAGTACCAACACACCCATACTTATTTCATACGAATACTGTCACAAGAAAGTGGCACCACTTTGTACGGCTCATAAAAACGCAACTGTAGATGGAAGATTGATTGCATAATTAAACTGATTGCATTCCGATATACTGTTTTTTCACCCGCAAAGATACAATTGATTCCGTAAAGTAAAAACGTAATTACTTCTCCCGGATTGGGTAACTATATTAGCCGAACAATGGTGGCGAAGCAAAACAAACAACCTGAGAAAGAACCATTGAGAGTGCACAAAGGAATAACTAGCGGAGTATTGAAGCGGACAATGCGCCGGTAACGGGACAAGGCACTAATTGTGAACCGAGCACTAAGCTCTTCCGTTACCCGCTGCGCCGCTGAGCAATAACACTCCCGGGAACCGTCGACCGACGACATGCCAACACTCCGACACGCCATACGCCAACACCACACGCCGACAATGCAGCAATTAAACCAAATAACCAACTAGACAAGACTAACTAAACTCAACCATTAAAATCTAACAATAAAGCGCTGTAAACGCAACAGAAAACGCTTTTTGTGACCACGGCCTTCTGTACAAATTGACAAAGTGCCCCGGTTATGACTAAAAGCTCCATACTCCATTCATCTCCGAATAGTGGGCACTAAAATAACGGTGCATGAAATTTCTGTGAACACCGCCGTCCGGTTAGAAAATTTATTATTTTTTGAATGTTTGTTGAGACCATCGTTCGTCCTCATAATATTATGGAGGAATGAATGAATGCATAAAAGGGTGGATTAAATGCAGAGGGACTATTTATTCAGGAAGAGATCGTAAATATATGCGAAAGGCGTATAGAATTTGTTGATAATTACAGCTTCTTTTAAAATATTTTCACGTTATATTGTTACGAGAATCAACGAAAAGTTCATTGCAGACAACAAATGAAACACGTAGTATATTATTTTCACTCAACAAAACATTAAGACATGTTTAGTGTAAATAAGCATAATTGTTTCCAAAGCAAATTAATACTGATACGTGTGTAGTTTGCGTCGATCGCGCTTTGAATGTATAATGTGAGAACGGCCTTTTAGCAGTTTCTAGTCACGAATTAGGAACAGCGCACACGTATTGTATCGTAACAGTTACCTCAACAAATATTAAAAAGGTTATACTCATAGTATCTACCTAAAGAAAAATATAAACTTTTTATGAGTGACCATTATGGTAATATCGGATGAAATGGAGTACGCGCTAAAGGTCAATAGGACTTAAATGCCATAAACAGATTAAGCTGAACAAACACCTCTGAACTAAGGGATTCTACTTTAACGGATTTTATATCGAACGTTTGGTACGAGCGAGATTTTACTCTTTTACAACATAGCATATAAAAAGGAACCAATTCTATATTCTAAGGCTACTTTAATAACCTAGCAAAGTTAGTAATATATTTAGATACAGTGGACCTACCAGATTGTTATATTAATTAAAGGAGATGACTTGGGCATTGACAATGAATACTGAAAATTAATAGGTAATAACACCAATTGCTTCTCGTACTACTTACATGATAATGTTTTTCTTAACCATATCTAGTAATTTGCAGAAACAATTGTCATTGTAAAGATTTTTATTCTCATAAGTTCACTATTTGATCTTTTCGATTCGCTACAAGCTGCTTGACGAATTATAATTTTAAATAAATAAATAAATAAATTTTAAATTTAAAAATGTTTTGGCTTCTACATCGACAACGCCTGCCTTACATTAAACTTCAATATAGATGTAACTTATGTCATTCATCAGTTACAAATGAATAACCAAATCCGTCAATTTTGTCTGTTTACAATTACACTTGTATTTTTAAGCCTCTTCACTAAACGTACACTTAGCGCCCGAACGAAAGTTTATATATTTATACTCCTCTTAAGAGTTCTAATATGAGTGAGTAAACATCAGTAGCTTCTATCGAGTGTAAGGTACACGTGATTTATTGGACAGGTGTTCATTCCGAACGCAATTGCAGTCCTTTGATGTTGTAGTGAGTGATGAATGATATACTAGGTATTCCGTCCACGTACGCTTAAGTAGAGGGCGTCCGGCGAATTACGAGCAGATTATAGAGTCGAATTAGCCCTTCCATAGATTTTATATTTGTTAAGTAGTCTTTAAAATCCTACTGCTCCATAAGGTTAATAATTATCATTTTCTATAATTTCCACTCTTAAGTCAAAATTTAATCACATCTCGTTCTTCATTAGCAATATCTGTTGGAGAATACATAGTAAGTATTCAAACCTCAAATATAAACACCAACGTTACCGGAACTAAACTGAACGTAGATACAGATCCCTACAAAGCTAACGGCATCTGAACTAATCCCCCATAAATGGAACGTACAGACCTACACGTTAATGGCAGCAGAACCTGCAGAGCTAATCCCCTCCAAATGGAACGTGTGTAGGTAGACGAGTAAAGAGTAAGAAACCATTGAGTGTGCGAAATGCTTGCTTCTGGAACGACGTCTTCAGTGGAGACAAGTTGAACGAGCACTCCAGTTGCGCCACGCGAGCCCGCGCCGCGGCTTGAGCAAAGTGTTCTCAACTTCAACCGGGACAAGCAAAACATTTCGCACGTGAGGAACACCGTCTAAAGGATTCAACGTCGACTTAGAAGAAAACGACATGCCGGTTAGAAAAGGACAGACGGAATTAAACTGGGGACTTTGTAGAATCTCTAAATCTAAACATTGTTGATATGGCTGGAATTTTCTGAATGGGTTTCACAAAATACGTTATAAAGAGCCAAAGCTTATTGAAAGTTTAATAGTCAAATAATGTTCTATATAAAATTTATAGAATTCCATTAATTGATAGATAAGATTAGATTATGAAATAGGAGCCGTGATTTATTTTTAAATAGCACATAAAACCTCCACTCGAGGTTCAATGATGTATAGGTGTAATCTTCCGCAATAATCTATGCAGCTGTGATTTTTATGACTAGCAATAATAATTCATGTAACTGTACGGCGTACGGTTTTAAAATATATCATATTGAAATATTTTGCAGAAAAATATTAAACATTGTTGCAGTAGCATGGAAACTTTTGTCGTTTAAAATTATTTTATTTGCAAACATTTACTTAGCAGCTATTTGCGAAGTAGCGATGCGTAGGTTTTAAACTCACAAACACCATATTTACCTGACGTTAGCTAATTGTTAATTCAAATATTGTAGACGCTTTGTTGATTTACATTTGAGTGATGCATGTAGCTAGAATAATCTACATAGGCAATATAGATATACGATGAAAGCTCAACGTTACAGATAATATTGATACGGGCTGTAAGGAGAACCGCGATATTTTATTACTCAGTTTCGGAATATCGTATTACCGAAGGTCCCGGTCTATGACTCCCGTTAATGCATGCTCCACCAATCAACCGACTCCAGTTACGCGAATACAGAAGCAATCTCTAACGCAATAGTGGAAGTGTCACCTACTTATACTGGTAACTAAAGAAAACAATGTAGACATCACTTAGAAATAAGCTGAAGAACGATTAAACGCCTCGTCCATCCTTAGAAAACTAATCCACTCTGCTTGTAATTAACAAAACGCAGTAATGGAATCTAAGTTCAATTCCTTCGTTGCAGGTCTGAAACCATTACTAAAGTGATCTCGCTTTGCTTATTTCTCAGCTTTTCACTTGAACAGTAGAATATCCGTGCCTTTGCTGATGCGGATGTACATAGACATACGACAATTTACAACATCAGGTGGCCCGTCAGCTGTTGTAGACCTAAAAGAAACCATTTGGCAGAGATGTTTTAAAAGTCAGTAATGTCATTGGAACCTTCCTACAAATCCCATTTTATCTCTTTCGTTCGTTCTACTAAACGACGCTCGGTCTGTTCCAGTCTCGTTCCTCAATAAAAACTCACTTTGCATAAGAAACGTAGTATCTAAATCGCATCGTATCCTTTAATGGAATTGTACAAAAACAAATTGAATGTAGTACGCTTGCGTTATACAACGATAATTACGCATACTCTGCGTAATACTTGGTAAAACTGGTGTTACGCCGGTTAAGCGACCATGGGTGATTATTATCCGCGATAGCTGCCTTGCTACGCAGGATTTCGTTAATAGCTTATTATAAAAACATAACGTAAAAAGTTTGAAATGAGTATTCAATCAATGTTCTTATACAAAGGTAATTTTTATTCGTAATGACATTACGCGTTGAGGCTTTCAACGTTGTAACATTTTTTATGGGAGATGTTATATTATGATCGTTTTTGTCCTTGGCCGTGATCGATTAAGCATTTAATAAACATACAAACGATACACCCACCTTTATTAACTCAACACACTATAACGTCGCAAATAAGGAAGTCTAGAACGATAATATGAACACCTTCATAGAATTTAAAGTTTTATAATGTTACAATTTGAATAAAGATAAAACTGCAAAAGGAAATACTGCCGTATTTAAAAGAACATAAATACATTAGCATAATCTAGATAAGGTAATCAATGCCACTATTGAATCAAAATGGGTATAAAAATACATACCTATAAGTTTATCGAATTTACCTTACTTTTGAGGGTATAGAAATCTAAGTAGGTATTGCAGTTAGGATGAAATGGAAAATTAACTATTAAAGACGGGCAAAAATTTATTTCAAAGGCAAGGTTTTTTCTTTTAGTGTCTTAACTAAAATTCCTTATTCCTAATATGCCTTATTTGAATTAAGTATAAGAAGCATCAACTTTGAATTCAAAGGTTGACTTTAAGTTTGGAATGAAAATTAACGCCTCGTATGTCGCAGATTTAGACTTGAAAACGAAATGCAAAACTAAATTTACGTCACGGCAAAATGCTGAGGTAAGAATGTCAATTTACAACATTTTATAAAAGTAATAATTATACATAGCTGCAAGCAATAAAATGGTAATTGCTTGGAAGCTGGAATGCGTTCAAGAATATTGTGAGCGACAATAAAAACCGTTGGCCCAGTTACTTAGAAAACTAGTGTGCACGCAGAATGGAAAATATTATGAACCTTTGAATTACTGCCAAAGCAATTAACCTTTACATGACCATCCTTTGCATAAACATCAAGCGAATAAATTAATTATGAAGGACAAAAATAAATTCATATCATGGAGTAAAATTAATTTGTCACGACTTTTGACCTACAATCGCCGCTTTTAACGGCTCTCATTGCATATGAGTTCTCTCCGATCATTCCATCTATTATTATAGCGTGTATAAATGAAATTTCAATACTGCACGCTTTGTTCACGATAGGTTCGAGCACTTTAATTAAAACCTCTTCAAACGTCAAGCTGACGTCTCCTGAGCGGGCGTTGAGTGCACAAAAAGTTTTTATAATGTGGCGTTCGCGTGAGAGTTGCGGGGATAATCACAAAATTTACTCTCCGTACGTGACTAGAAACTGTTAGTTACTTCATTTACTTCTCAACCGAGCACATTGGCGCTCCGTACGAATGTACAGTACAGGGAATTGAAGACGTCGCGGTGGTGACCGATGAGTCATCACAATAAGATGCGTTCATCGACCTGCCCCTACGGCACGGCGCACTTATCGCTAAAATTGCTCCCATATCGCCTGCATTTTTGCAAATAGAAAGCATATACCATTGATATATGTTTTGTACACGAACGAAACGTTGGAATGGACATTTAAAACACACTATTCCGGTTTATAAGGTGTTTTTCACTGATTCATTCATTCTGCGCTGTGGGAGGTTGACTCACTGAAAGATAGCAAGTGACGTCATCGAATTTAAGAGTATTGTAGTAGTCCTGTAAGACAGGATCGTATCTGAGGAAACTGTGTGTAATAATGAGTCATCGTTTATAAATATGCATTTAAACGAGAACCTCGTCATAACTTTATGTAGGTTTTAAAATGGTTAAGGACTACAAACAAGGCCACGCACGATTTGTTTGTAAATACCATTTGAATTACGAATGCAAAGGAAATAAATTGGAATTTATTTCATTTCAAGTTTAAGAAAATTCACAAAACTTAAGTTAGAAAAGTTTTCACTGCCCTTGTTCGTACAGTTGATAGAATAAGGAAGTAAACAGTAAACGTAGAGTTCGATTTACTTCAGAATTAAGACAAAGGGAATCTCCATACTGCCGTTATAAATTTTGTAGTTTTTGTGCTTTGTTACCAAAAAATGTAGTTTTCTTCTGTATAAGGAATCATGGTTAACGTTCCTGGGGGCAATGATAGCATCAAACTGAAAGTGAACAAGTTCCTATTTCTTAAAGGCTTCACCTTCATTATATTCAAATCTTTTAACTAAATGTTCTTCAAGGAATCATAACTTAAGCCGTATTAACTCCAACGTACACACTCAATTAGAAATAGAGTGTAATTTACTCGTCTAGTTTATTGAGCGAGAGAAGTTGGTCGACGAAGGCGGTAATTAATGAAAAGTTTGGAAGCGGCTTATGAATGCCACGGGAGCCCCGCGGCGCTCATACGTTTTATAACACCTAACTTTATGAGAGTTACTCAGCGGAATACGTTTCAATGAGCTTCGTATTATTAACCACGAACTTCAGATTTCGTCAACTTCCTATTGTTCCTTTTAAGTGGTACTATTAATATTAACATTTTGTTATCAGAATTAATGTCATTCTTCCATATTGCAGGAAACGTAAAGTAATTAAAGTCGCCCCTTAACAAATTTGTTTTCACGAAGTCTTAAAATACATAATATTTCTGATTCAGTAATAAATCTTTAAAAAATCTAGTAGCATTAATATAGGTATGGTTCATTTCCATTTTCCTTAGTGCTTCGGAAACCCAGCTAGCAATAAATATGTAATGTTCTTACAGCACAGACCCTAATATCGATTTGTTGTACCAAGAGGGGTGTTTTTATTACCCAGCAGGTATGACATCAGCAGAAAGCAAAAACTTTGCTCCCGCGGTGATGTAACTTTAGATAGGTCAAAATGTAAATTTTATGCGACACTTTACAAGAGAAATCGGACATTAGGGACCGTACTTTACTCGTAAACCTTTAACTGCGGAATCATGAGGTTATGTTACTGCAAGACTCACTGTGTTCTTAGAATTGTATAGGCATATTTGCTTATTTAAAAATCGATACGACCAAAGCTATAGACGGAAGGTTACATAGAAATTCAGGTCAATCTTATTAGCCTACTTAATGACTGCACAGTGGCAGAGTTGTGATATAATTTGCGATGATCTATTATGGTGTATCGATGTAATATAAATTTAACTTCATGAGATGAAACGTGCGAAATGTTATGTAACGTTAACGTTTTACATGTAAAGAGTTACGAATTAACTAATGAGCGAGTAGTGGAAAGGTTTCCCCGGGCTGCCGCCGACGTAGTTAGAGGGCACAAGGCACTGAATAAATAAAATGCAATTAAGAGTAGGGGCGGCCACACAATCACACCCTCTCGTGACCAGACGTATTCTATAAAATAATGACGAAATCTCTCGAAAAAATTAGGGGAGGCGTGATTATCAATTTAAATCTTCCGTCTGCTTATTTATTTGAAAGGTTATGACAATCAATGTTACATCGATATACAATTAGTGTTTTATTGTTTAATTATAGGAATATTTCTTAACTGTCAGCTTCAATAATACATTTATCCTTTTGAGTGTCGTCTTAAAGGTTTTACGTTTCAATAAATAAAATAATATGCTCGTAATAGATCTGTACCACGCAATGGAATTATTCCACCGAGATTTTACCTTTAGGTACCAAATAAGTAGGTAAGTAAAGTAAATCCGTAGGAAAAAATCAAAACTAAATAGATTACATCAAAATCGGCCATTAGATAGACGTATGTAAGTACCTACGTAACAGAAACGAATGCCTAACAATAAATCCATCGTCGCAATAGGTTCTTTGCGAATATGTTAATGTTATTTTAACATTATACTCGATAGAAAGCCGATACTCTCAGCAATGGTTTGCCAACTTCCGCAGAATATTTCGGTTCCGCAGGCAGTATGCTCGAAGAGCGATGGGCCACGTGCAGGGCGTCGTCATGGCAACCGAGGAAACTACGTCGTTTACCGCCCCCGCTTCCACCCTACAAGTATACCCTTGCAACCTGACGTTCGCAGTACTAAAAACGAATTGGGCTCACTTGTGTTTACTTTAACGTCGTCTGGCTTCTCGTGAATTAATTTAAAATGTAAATTAGTGATAATCGATTACCGTAAACATCGAGACATGTTTCAGACGGAATCAATGGGTCTTTTGATGTCGATTAGCATGTCTGGTTGCTGCTCGCGTAGGAATATACTTAGATATCGATTTGTAATTAGGGTTTTGTATAAGCACGAAATTCAAAGCTAATCATTGTTCACGTATAAAGTAGGTACTCCCTTTCTAATAATAGGTATCATGGTTGATATGTTACTTAGGTAATTATCGAATCGATTACGAAGACTTCCCTTTGATCCAAGGTATCGTTACAATTTTAGTTATCAAAACAAGATATGGGGATGGATGCCTAAGGGCTCCTTCTCAAATCAGTGGCCCGTAATAATAACTCTATTGAACAAAGGGCTGTGAAATTTTGCCGGGCAATTTGGGATTTGGATTGCGAGGGCGGTTATAATATGTGCTGGGAGGTCCACAGTCCGGAATTATTACGCCTAGCAACCATAAATTTCGAGATAACAAGAATTTCGTTCAAAAACGTTTTTACGACTGTCACAAAAACGACGACTTCTTGATTCTCAACTCAATGGCAGCGCAATTTTCGCTCAATATTTATTTAAACTGTTTAAAATAAATTATGAAAGAACTGACCCTTTTAAAATTAAAAACTCTTTCGGAACATTTTAATTTATTCCTGTAAATATTATTATATTCATTACAATAGTTAGGTACTAAGAATTCGTAAATCAGAAGCATAGAAGAAACAAAAGCCTATTCCAACTATTTAACAAAGCATAGTAATACAGCAACTTTATTAATAATTTCCTTCAGTTCCAGTATTTTATAGCTTCGTTTTACAATAATCCTGTAATCTTTTTGACTGTTCATCCATTTAATTTAGTTTTACGATGGAAATTATGATCGAATCTTTATTAATAGGCGTCTGGAGATTTCTACTTCATTTACATCATATCATCTATCACTAGGATCATTATGATTTATTAACTTCGAAAAGACCACACACGAGGTTCATTACGAATTATCCATAAATAAAATCGATATTGTAATATTAATTAATACATTTCTAGTCAACCGTTATTATTGGGATTGGTATGAAGAATGGGCTATAATAGTAGGCATGTGATGCCCGCTTTAAACATTCTTTGGCTGTTTAGTCATTTGACCCCTGTCAGAGTGATGGCTATTGGATTCCCCCTATGTTATTGGAAATCCCGGTTACTATGTGCTCTTTTGTGGTTAACTGAACAATTTTTAGTGGTAAAGGTTAACCGCGCGTAGCTCTGTATAAACTGCTGCTATTTTCGTAACAAAAAGGTTCTCGCAATAAAAGAAACATTTAAATATATACGTAATATTACCATAAAGTTGAAGCGATAAGCAGTTACAATTTAAAATGAAAACACTTTAAAAACTCAAGGTTTTCAAGAGCGTGCTTAAGTGATGAAAGGAGCAACTTTAAACCAATTATGTAGTTTCGGCGTGTTGATATTATTACCTCGAAAGGTACGTGTACAAAAGACGTTGATATCCAGTTTCTAAGTGTTCATTGTGAGCTGGGACAATGGGACCGTTGCCGTGGCGAAGGCCGACCCAGCGCTGCATAACGACTGCATTATCGCAACATGCAACGCGACGCGTCTACTTGCTAAACTGTGTGGCATAATCCGAGATCACTGCGAATGTTAATGCTCGACCACACTGCGGACCGACTTTACAGTCCTTGCACCTCGCAGTCCCTTGTGGAAAGCCTCGTGATTACACTACAACCTAGTATGCTATGCTCTAGCAACAAGTGAAATCGGTTACGATTAGATTAATCGTCCTTATTACGTCTGTCAGTATAATCAGTAGCTAGATTTCTTCTGCATTGTAGCTACAGAATCGAAACTATCAAAACAATTATTTCTCGACCCCGTTACGTATCGCTTATTTTGAATTGTATTATAATTTAACCATAAATATTACTTAGCTTTATTTCAATCACTTTGAAACTTTTCAAATGGGGTTCCCATTCTTCCCATTCTTAAAGAAATGTGTTTATTCTCAATCTCACAAATTTCAATTCGCTGCAAACTACTACGAAAATACCAACTTATATGCATTAAAGCATTAAACGTTTCAGTCTAGACTAAAAAGTAAAAACTGAAATGACTAAGTAACTGATATTATCCCGCTGAGGCTGAGCATTAACATCTGACCGCGAGAATTAACTACAATTAAGTATAACTCTCGAGTCGCAGCGACCACAAACCACAAAGCGCGACCAGCAATTACACGTAAAGGCTCTTCCGCTACATATTTACTCCGTACACTTTCTAAGCGACACAAATAGGCGACAGCTGCTGATGCACCAAGTACTGTAGCCACTCAGAATATAGAGCAAAAAACAGGCTAGACAGCTGCAACGCATCATGTCCTCGTAATTTTATTGCATAAAGGCAGGATGTTCTCCTCACGAAATCCTAGAAGCGTTTCAACGAACGTCAGTTAAATAAACAACTTTGAAAAGTAAATTTAAGCTTAAACGAGTTGCTTTTAAGAAGCCATACATGCTTGCGTATGATAAGGTATCTACGTAACGTGAAATTAAAAATTGATTTTATTGTAGGTACTCTAAAATAGACGTCACAAGAAGATCAAAAATCAATCGACAATAACCTACCTAAAATAGCTTTAGTACCCATGAATATCCTTGGTCAATTAATCATGATTCATTCGTAAGATATGTAAGCTACAAAAGGAAATAAGATTACGTTACAATTTCTTTCATTACTAGTATGTGATGCGAAGAATTAATGTCAAGGTCTAATAAAAACTGCTCATCCGGGATTGGACAATCACATATTTTCCTGCCGCCACTGGGCCGAGCCTTACGTGTGCACGGGAAATGTGACGCGGGATACTGTGGATCTTACAGGAGATATAAAACTTCCATCTGTTCCTTCCATTCTAAGTGATATTCTTTTTACCGGATTGACTTCCGACCTTAACTCCTCGAGTAACATTAGAATATATAGTTAGGTTTGCTTCGTTAAATTGAAGTTTAAAGAACAACATTACATAGTAGTTGGACCTTTCTAATGACATTAGGTCGATGTCGTTAGAAAAGTAAATAAAAATAAAGTTTCTCATCTTGCACAATTCAGAAAGAGAACATTCGTCTCCTCTTTCATTTTGAAATATCATTTTCTAAGAGGTGATCAGTCATTGTCATCATTCGTCATGCATTTGGTCGGTGTCGTGTCTAAACGTGGACAAACTTACAACCAATGACACAACAACATGCAACACCATAGCTAACGTAGACGTTTTAAAGTATTCGAAAAAGGATATCAATTTTATGCTTATTTAGAAGGAAAACGATGAAATAACGAACGATAAATGGAATTTGAATAATACGCTATCAAATCCGAACTGCAGAATATCATATTAAAAGTATCACCATGACATTCGTAGAGGACAACAAAAATGTCAATTCAATGGAATACTTGTGTGATGTCGTCAACAAACAGTTGTGCTAAAAATAGATCTGTTTCGCAACCAATGCAGAGAGCGCGTGCCCACTGACGTCCTCTCAGGAATTAGGATATAAGGCCTACATTATGATAACAACAACCTTCCTTCCAAGAAACAAGAACTGTAATAAACTAATAATATATTTTATCGAAGCTGAACGGTACCTACTCATTAAGACATGCATTAATTACAATAAATCTTGTAGTCTGATAATAATTGTTATAGAAAGTAAGGCAGTTAAAATGTATAATTATCTTCTCTTCAACCTTGATTACATATTGCCAGAAAAGATATCTGAATATTTATTCAACAATTCATTCATTATAACTGATGAGTTCTAGAGCTTCAGAAGCTTTTACATTGTTGACCGGATGAGATGTGTGATTACGAACGAGATTATAATAAGAAATCTAGATGTTACAATGTGATGCAGGCATAAGTGGGCCACTGTGTCGTGTGCCGTGTGTTGAGTCGTCGTCACATCGCATTAAGTGGCACTATTATCGACAATCAGACGCCGACCTTGCTGCTCGTTGGCGCACAAATCGTGGGGAGCAGATTGTCATCCTCCATTCCGGCATCCGCCTTACGTGCATTTCCATTATGTAATGAATGATACATGTTTGTGTAACTTGTTTACTCCCATCTTATATTCAAGTGGTCCAATTGCAGCATTGTTCTAAAAGCGAAACATCTTCGTTTGTCTTTCCCTAATATTATTGTATTCTTCGCACGTAGATACTTTGTAGTTTCTGCTGACCTACAATTGTGGTCAATAGAGTTAAATAGTTTAGATCAGAAATTTACTGAAGCCAATCCTTTACTGTCTTTAAGATTCTTGTATCATAGCAATAATCTTCATTGATTAATACTGATGTCAATGTTGTTCTTTGTCCACATATTGTTGTTATCTTCACATGTTAAACAAATGTGTATGGGAAGCGATGTTTGTCCATGACCGAAGTCCACATATGTAATTGGATCGAACAGAGCATGTCAACAACACGAATACTTATTAACTTAATTAGTTTAACACTATTTGTTTATTGTTTTCGTAGAATTCTTCCAGGTCGAGTTAAACTAGTACAGTGTTGTCGATGAAGCCAAGTTATTAGCATGAAACTCTCACATCAATGAAGTGCAGTGTGAGCAGAATATGTTTTAAAATAAGGTTAGAAAGTTAATCTTTTCATAGATTGCATCTAGTCTACATTTGCGACTGAAATTCTGCCTCTTCATTTTAAGTAATGCGCGTAGGTAGACACTATCAGAAATTAATTTATACTTCAGTGGCTCAAAAGTCGCATGTTCTCAAACGTATGAGAAGTGATCTAATTCCTACTTATTACTTTTGCCTATCACATGGTAAAAGTAGACCTTCAAACAACATCAAAATAGTTAGCTATGACATGATTTTTTAAACTAAAATTTTAACATTCGTTAGATACCTTCTCAAAATGTGCAGAACATTATTTACCTGACAGAATGACTTTATTTCAATACTCTATGAACATGCAAACGATGTTAATAATAACTAACTAAATCACCATCCACTCACTCCTTGCGAGTCTATCGAAGCGTGACTACAGCAGCGGCAGGTGTGATGTTGCTGGCTCTATTGGAATCTGATCTGTTAATTAGCTCCTTGATTTATGAGCTTTGTCTTCCTATTAACGGTTATAATTATTGCGGTCACTGACATCATTGCATGATCGTTATTCCGGTGAATTACACCGACTGACAACAATATAGCTACATCAAAATGGTATCGCAACGCTTACAAAGGAAAAGCGTGCAGCGGAAGAGCAAAATTCTGCTTTATCCTGCAAATCTCCCAACGCCGTCACGCATTGTTGACACTGTTGATCGCGGCCGTCAATGGCGCAACACCACACAATTATGAATACCGTCATGGCATTATGTTTAGCATTGAAACGAAAGTAGAATGTGCGAAATGTGTCATTAGTGACGATGCAATTTCATAAGTGCGCGGCGCTACAATTAAATTAATGGATTGGATAGTGGATAGTTCGGTATCTAGGGCACGTGCTAACGTTGCGTGATGGTCTCGGACAAGTCGTTCTTACTACAACACTTACAGACTATTATGGTCTAGTCATTAGCGTCACTCGCATCAATAAAACGCTCTGTTTTCTCAGCAAGTTCTTGCCAGTCCTAATTCCGCTAATTGCTTAGGATAGTATGTGTGTTACATTGAATTGTACATTTGTAAGAAATTTAAGTAATTAAAACATCAACGCAATACAAACTAATGCCATTAGATGGATGTTACAACAATTTTGTATAACACAGCTGTGTCTCATCAGTTCTGTCAGTCTCAAAGTTGGACAATCCAATTATCTCTAATGGCCGGAGTTTAGAAGTTACGCGATCTACAAAATATGTTTAATTAAATCGATTTTAAATACAAGGCCAAGGCCTTGACAATAATTTAACCTATTTGCCACGGAAGTTGGAAGGTATGAGCGGGCGATGACTAATCGGAAAACATAAATTAGTTTTATCCATCGCGACCTGTTGCTGATACGGGTACCTGTAAATTCACGAAGTGGAATTAGCAATTAGAACTTTTTTGGTGATATAAGAAACCAACATTTTTCAAATAACAAGTAAGTAGGGTATCAATTGGCACGACATTTAATTCGAAGATGACGCGAGTCATTGTTCAAATCGAGTGAATTGAAATTCATTGAGCTATAGTCATGAACCAATAAAGTGTAGGTACTTAATTGTACTGCCGAGTAAGTCTACGCTCGGCGGGCCGCCAGCGCTCGTCAACGGTGCGGCGTCAGCGTCGCGGCCCGCATCCTATTGTTCTAAGAGCTTTCAGTATCGCGGGTAAACACGTTACCCATCATAATACGCATGAATCACACAACCGTAACTGCATTCTACCTCGTTCATATTGTTACAGTAAAGCTCCTTCGTTCTCCGCATACACTGCGAGAATTCGAGCCGTCATCACGTCATCTCTGTTTTATTACTTTGTAAAAATTTCATCTTTCTTTTTAATGGATAGACGTTCATAAATGTCAATTCTGCAAATATGATAGCCAACCAACAATTAGTCCAGCTCATATTACCTAAAGAATAGATAAAGATTAATGAAGCTCGTATTACTCAACCCATTTAAATTACGCAAGGCTGCGTCAAAGCTTATTGTTTGCGGTTAAGTAAATACCCGTCTTTGCGGCAATCACATTTACGGTGTCATATAGCACAGATTTTACTACAGTCAGCCATATATCAGTTCGTCACGTGTGGTTCCCACGCTATCAACTGGCTTGCGCGCCAGTGCGCACGCGCAGCGGCGCGCGACTTCCAACCACGTCACTAGCGCCAGGCGGCTGATATCTCGAAATAACCGTCGTCAGCCTGACGGTGTCCTGAACATATTCAATAATAATTTATTCCATATAGATAATGTGGAATATTCCATAGATCTTTGTAGGTTAAGTAGGGTATCAAGAAATCCAGTCTGCGGATTCCAGGTTTTATGAAAGTTCTTACAGAAAAACATTCTTGCAGAGATACAAAGAAAAAATCGGCTTATCTTACCCATCATCCCTACTCTAAGATCTAATGGTGCAATATCTTTAAAACATTTTAGTTCATCTAAAATTCATAATTCCCAACTTAAATACTTATAACAATGTCGAAAATCTGACATATTCCACCAAAATCTATTGTACTACAATACAGTGCCAATCAATATGTCAGATCAAAACCAATAGGAACATTATTTCGAGACAGTAATTATTTAGTAGCAGTCATTGAATATAATAAGATAACGCCCACGAGATTCTTAACAATACCGCAAAAAGTGACCGTTACACCGACACTAAAGGCATTACACGAAGAATACTGATCAGAATCGTGGTGTGTATATGTAGGTACGTGTTATAAGTAAAGATTATAATTTCGGCTTAGCACCAGCCGTTTCACCCACGTGCATTTTTTAACTGCTCCCCTTCATAACGAGCTGAATTATAAGTACCCACTGTGAGTAGATGAGACGAACCGGAAAAGGTAATAAGAAATCTCCATAATTTTATTCCCACTTAACATTGAACCTGAGGTTCAAGGGCTATTGTTAGAAAAAACTAACAGCCAATAAGGAAATATTTTTAACACCAAAAATATTTTCGACATCATCAATTAATATCCGAAATATGTAGATCAATTGTATATGTGAATTCGATGCCAAAGTCTTCAGTAATACAAAACTTTGGCAACGATGAGAAAAGAGCGAATGAACTGTGTTTGGTTTACTAGGTCAGTCTATTTTATCGTTGCATAATATTTTTATACATTCGGAAAATAATTACGGCAGCTAACGATACGGATATTTTAAAAATAATACATGAACACTAATAAACAAAAATAACTTCAAAACGAAGTGAAAACTTGAATGTTGAATAGGTACCATCTATACAACAATTTACCTACCTTCAAATTTTACAATTTGTACCACATAATTTTTGTATAAGTAAAACTTCCTTTGTTGCAAGATAGAATTGAAATCCAAATAGTTCCAAAAGAAAATGATATCAGAAGAGAAAGCTTGACAGAAGCTTGTTTCATTACAAAAATGACGCAGCATCTGATAACGAAGCTATTACCAGCGTAATTGCCACTCAATGCGAACCGCCCATCTCACGCTCAGCTTACTGCAGCCAACTAAATTATGCTGAAGTCGAGTTAGCACTGAATATACGTATATGCTAACGAGAGCACAGGCCACAGATCCCGCCATAAAATAGCCAGTGTTGAGTGTATCATAGGTCAAGAGATGTATGAATAAGCAATGTACAGTTTGTGTAATTCAACTTGAGTACAACACAATTTTAAACGCGATGACAATCTTTCATTTGGTTAGCATACAAGTGTTGGTATTGGACTTCGATCACCAATTAAGATTTGGTATCTACAAAAACAATCGTATTGTTTTACTGCTATTTCTCTAAGTAACTCTTAAAAAAATAACAAACCTCTTGCCTCTACATCAATAGCACCAATTTTATTGGAGAAACTTTTATCTTACCGCTACGGGAAACCTAATTTTATCCGTGATAAAAAGCATTCTTCGAATCGTTAACTTAATAAGTCCGATAAGTTATCATAGAGCCAAGATCACGTCAAGTTTTTTTTTTATTTCAACAATACTGCTGATCTCAATAGTAATAAAGTAAATACTTAAAGTAAAGAGAAAGATTTCAATTGATTCGTTGCATACCAAACATGTAATGTAAATAAACATCATCACTATCAGTATTTGGAAATTTGTTGTCATCTAGTAAAATTATAAATGACATAACAACGGTCTTTAATTAAGAAATATGACATAGGTATCCTAACAAACGTTGTTAGCTTGTTGTTATGAGTTATTTGAAGAACGAACGTGACCCAGCCTTCACGACTGTCAAAGTAAAGTTTAGTAAATTGCACGCGCCGTTGATGTCATCGCACCTATTACGTTAGTAACAGCAACTGATGGTTGATAGCAACGTGAGGTTTTATCAGGTCAATTGTAACTTTGTCGCACGTTGAAACGCATATCAGATACAAGATATACAGCAAAGTAATATCTCCTCAACAATCACGTTCCGACAATTAGCTTTTCAGAACGTATTGAAATTGCTGGGTAATTGGATTGACCGAAGAATATATCGATGCATTAAGTCACTTTAATTGGTGCTGTGTGTGCCCGAGTTCCTTAAGTCTCTATACGCTGACAGTAATGGAATACGGAATACAGGCGATGTAGGCGCCAAGAATACAACTAGGTTAAAAGCTTAGCGCTGTATCTTAGTCAGCTAAGGAACAATGACATATAAATTCCTTTAAGAGCCGATCCACACAGATTAAATTGTGGAATTGCACTTACGCTTCAATGAACGCAACTGATGGAATTGGACGATAGATGACTAAATATAAGTAGGTGTACCTACCTACCGTAGCTTTTACTAAGTACAGTGAAGCTTTAGTAGATTAAGTTTTTTGATTGGCAAATAATTAACATCGTTCCTTTATTACAGTAGGGACTTAAATTTTTAAGGAGACTAATGTCATCATTAAGGAAGGCATTGGTGTGTTGACATGTGATGCCGGCTCTTACTGTATGCTTGGAATGAAATTTGAGGGCAAGTTCGAGAATCTTTGGAAGATTTCTCCTTCTGAAAAGTTCTCAGCTTCTAAAGTTGCTCTAAATTGAGTATCTTTTCTCTCGCATTCTCATTTTCGTCTCTTTTCTTTCCTCATGATTAATTGCAAACATAACCTTTATTATAGGAAACACATAAATCAATATAACATTCAATAACACTAAAAGCAAAATATCGACTTAGAGTTTAAACTAAACGAATTCGGTAATATATAGGACATTTATCCCGTATATTATTGATTGCTTTTACACACGTAATGCGATTACGGCGCGGCAAGAGTAAGCGCCGGCAGCCGGGAGGGACGCTCTAAGCCAGGATAAGTAAAGTAAGCTCAACTGAACAATTCAATTGTTCTGCAGGGAAATATGAATCGTATACGTAACGTATACAGCTATACACACAATACACTTGTATTTGTAAACGAAACAAAATTCAAACACGAAGTAGCATGAACCCAAAACGAAAAATTTACAAAGCTTTATTTTTTTATTTTTTCTGTTGTGTTCTGAGCTGGTAGGGAAAGGTTGCGCAAAAAAATCCAAAAAGGATGGAAAGGATTTTCAGTTACGGCTTCGAAATTTCTAAAGGTATTGGATTTTCGGATTAAATTAGTAAAATAAAGTTGTATGGTATGTACCTTATTGTTTGGTTACCTGATTTTAGACACAAAGCATAATACTATGTTTATAAAAAGACAAATTAGCACGTTGGAATAAGATTTTGTATATTTGATACATAAAACAGCAGGTCATAAGTTTATTTACTTCTTGCATTGGATGTGTTCTAGAAAGATAAATTTTGCTGCGAATTAAATAGAAAATCTGATGTCTTAAAAAAGATTATATTGCTTGATCTTGCCGTGGTATGAGTACATTAATTTGCGTTTTTTTAAGCCATTGTGTTATTTGAAAGTGTTTTTATTGAGGGATTGCTGGAACAATGCCAAACAGTCATTAGACACAAACAATAAAGTGACAAACGTTATATTATATCAATTATATTATAGGTATCATTATCCGTATCATTATAATTCCCATCATTAAAGACCCTGTCTCTGTTTACCGGAATTATATAGGTTTTATTCGGAAAAGTTTCTCGTAAGCTTTAGATATGTGTGTCTGTACTTTTTCAGGCACTTAACTATATTAAAACATGTGCCTAGCATAAAATATTGCTTTAGCATATTATTCTCAAGTTTTCATAACCACTCTTCGTTCTGAAAGATATGGGTGCCTGAAATATTTGTTGCACTTATGAAAATAGGGGAGAGTAGCGTGGCTATAAAACATGAGATAAACAGCTTAGATCTAAGCATTCTGGGTTATTTATAACAGCAAGGGGTTCTCTGTAAAAATTGATTGGCTTTTAAGGTAACTAGATAGTAACGTATTGCCGATATACCGCACATTTTAGACACGCCTCGTACACGTTCGTCGGTTATCTTTGTCTATCAATATTTTCATATTCAACAAAGGCGCAGTGTTAAAAATATGCAAATGTAGATAGTTTACACGTGGCTGATTCTCGCCCTCCACATTTTGACGTGCATGGCTGATCCCATCTTTCAGACCACGCGTTTGATGAAAATTGTAGTTTCTAATTTTGCAAAATGACTTCTCAGATAAGTATTTATACATTTGGCAAGACGTATACGTACAATTAGGTCCATGAAAGGATTCGCTCGGTTAGCATGGCACAAGTGAGGCGGTGTCGACAGGAATTTCCCTTTTTATATTGAAAGCCGCGTTTCCCCTCACTGAATCGAGTGGCACGCGAGAATGCCGGAGGCAAGCATTGTGTCGGGATAGAGATGGCTAGAATTTTAAAGTCAATTTATCGAATATACTGATACATTAATCTTAATATCCTCAGTTATACTTATATTTAGATATAATACTGAAGCCAGAGTTCCTCAATAATTAAGTCCACAGACAAATAATGAATTACTATGTATTACAACAAATGTTTCACAAGTAGAATTAGAAACCTATTTCACCAATTCAACTCAGAATTTTCACGAACATAAAAATCACTACATAGTATAAAACAAAGTCGCTATTTTTGTCCGTCTGTTTGTTTGTCTGTTTGTCTGTATGCTTAAATCTTTAAAATTACGCAACGGATTTTAATGCGGTTTTTTGTAATAGGTAGAGTGATTCAAGAGGAAGGTTTTTATGTATAACTAGAGAACCGCCCGCGCTTCGCTTCGGGACCCGTAGGTAACAGCCGCGTAGGTCTCGCTCCCGTAGGAATTTAGGCTAAAAAGTAGCCTACTACTCGCTCTCTTCACTCCACCCTGTCTGAGGTGTGTGGAGTGTCTTTGGGGGTGTCTCTCGCGGCCCGATAAAACGGGCCGGTCCTTGGGTTGGGCCCTAAGGCCCTTGGTTGTCCATCTGTGGTTAACCAATAGGTCAAGTCCGGTGAGTGGTGGCCTTTTTACAGGCCACAGAGTCTTAAACGGGATGGGGTTCATCTTCGCGCCGCCCAGGCGATCGAGACCCTACCGGGTGAATCCCGCTGGTGGGAAGCCCAGCAGGAGCCGATCAGCGCCGGGCGACGACTTACGAAGCCCCAGTATCAGTCAGTGCTAGCCCCGTCCCGCGCAACCAGCAAGTCGCGCGGGAAGGCCCAGCGGTCCGGTGGACGGGTGTGGAGCGGCACCAGGTCCTGCAGATGCGGGAACCGCGACGCGTCGACACGCCCGAACATGTTGCGTGCCAATCTCTCGATGAAGTCGTCCAGGCTCTCGACTCGAAGGTCCCTCTGGATGCGGGCGTTCCTGACGTACCTCGGCGCACCAGTCAGCCGGCGGAGCGCAATCGCCTGAACCGCGCGCATCCTCTTGCGCTGCGGTTCGCTGGCGAGCGCGTACCACGCCGGTGCCGCGTACGTGAGGCGGGATCTAATGTAGGTCTTGTAGACCCCGAGCTTCAGTCCAAGAGGGAGGCTCGAGGAGAGCACTGGTTTCTGCCATCGCGCTTCTGGAATTCGCGACGGCTTTCGTAACCTGTGGCTTCATCGAAAGTCTTCCGACGATTTTGCCCCCAGGTATTTGGCCTGTGGGGCCCATTGGATATCTTGTCCGTGAAGCTCCAGAGTAGGGTCCCGCCTGTTGAGGTATCCTCCTATGTTCACGGCCTGCGTCTTCCCGACATTCACCGACAGTCTCCACGCGGCGAGCCATTCGGGGAGGGCATCAAGCGCACGCTGCATCTTGACGATGGCGTGGGTTCTATTCAGCGACGTGGTGATGTACGCCACGTCATCGGCATATAGGGCAAGCGACGCCCCCCTGCCGCCGGGATGTCGTCGGTGTATCAGGCGTAGCAGACCGGGGACAGGCAACTCCCTTGCGGGACGCCGGCTGCGATCGGACGCTCGGTGGATTCAGCGTCTTCAACTACTCTGAAGCTTCTATTTTCGAGGAAACTGGAGATCACCTTAACGGCACTCCGGGGCGCCGACGACTGCGAGATCTTGTAGAGAAAGCCGTCGTGCCAAACACGGTCGAACGCCTTTTCCATGTCGAGGAATACTGCACACACGCGTTCTCTCTTATTCAGAGCCGCGATAACGGTGTGCAACACCCTCGACAGTGTAGCCGTGCTGTTCAGCGGCATCAAAAAGTAGCCTTCCAATTCTGTTGGCAGCTAGGCTATTCCACCCCGGATGCTTGCAGTTCCAGTCGCCCGCGCCCACCACCGGTGTCGGCGAGTCCAGCAACTTGCGGACATCAGCCAACAGGATAGTGCCAGCGGGCGGGCGGTACACTGAATACTGCCGGAGCGGGGAGTTCTCGAGGCAGAGCTAAAGTAGCCTATTACATTTGACTTAAGTAAATTACATGTAGTATTTGATAGCGTAATTCAGAACTTGCAAATGAATTTTATTAACGCCATCTGTTAACAACTCCGAAAATAAATGTCTAGCAACTAACAAAACATCGATCTTCCCATGGGAATGGGATGTTTTTCCGCGGTAAAAAGTAGCCTACGTCACTCTCCACCCTCCTAACTATCCCCACACACATAAACCTTACCATATAATAGCTTTGTTGCGACGTGAAAGCGTCACAAACAAACAAACAAACAAACAAACAAACACACTTTCACATTTATAATATTAGTAAGGAAGTAAGGATACATGCATATATTCCCACGAGAACGGGATCCACGCGGGTGAAACCGCGGGCGGTCCGCTAGTAATCAATATTTGTATCCATACGATCATTTTGTTCAATTGAAAGATCTTCAAATGGATCTATCAACGTGTTAGTCACTAGTAGTAACTAGTAACTCTCATACATAGAGATAGGAAACACAAAGCATCACTAGTGAAACGGAAGGTACTCGTAGATCGAGATTGCCGCGCCAAACCCTGCCGCCGCCGCGCCGCACCATTGTCTTCACCTCGAGTTTGTTTTTATTCATCTTTTTATGAAGCTACATTTATTATTCATGTCAATTGTTCTGACGAAAAAACTAATGGTATCCAGTTATATGTTTACGCGATAAAAAAGTTTAAGATAAATAAATACAGCCATGCATTTTAATTTCTACGATTAACTTCTACCTTGAAATTATTGTTATTACTCCTTTTGATCTTCGTGTTTTAATAAGTAACATAATAGCTTCGCAATTGCAATACATTTCTCACTTATCGTATAATAAATGTGTGTCAAACTCGTAGTTTATCGTGGTTTGATTGACACATTCAACCACAATAAACCACAAATCTCTGTTGTGATTTGTGATTCATACGTGTACAAAGACAGTTTGTTTACGTTTATGCACAATCGGATTAACCTCAGCAGTTTGCCTCCATACCAGATTTAAATTGGTTTCAGTCACAATGCAAATAAAGCTCTTGCACATTTTGAACGATATTTCAGGGTAGAATTAAAACAACGTCAGGGTTTTCCAATAACTCACATCGGTTAACTTGTTAACGATAAAACGGTTACCGATGATATTGCAACAGTTATCGATAATGTTGTTACGGAAATGTTTGAGCCGATCCTAAATACATAGTATAACCCTCTCGAGAATTTTAGTTACACAAATTTTAAATTGAATTACCCTTATATAGTTCAAAACAACCCGACTCTATCCCTGCATTTCAAATTGAATTTAGTTTCAAATTACGATTTCTACGCTCTAGTAAATCACATAGAAATACATATATCAAAGATATAAAGCGACGTACTTAATATAAGAGCAATATCCGGGCTTGCAATAAGTAACTGTCTTCGTACCACTAGAAGTTATCTTACACTTATGTCATAAATAATATTTATTTAACCCACCCACACGTTTCGTCGTTACGATAACCTATCGTTTGAAATATTTTTTTATTAAAATAAATGAGCGTGACCCAAAAAGGAGAATGAATTAATTGTACGCTTAATATAATGATGTTTGTTATGTTCTCATCTCGTACAAACTTGTCTCGGATCAAAAGCTTTAGTTGGTTATGTGAATAGGCCGTTTTGATGATTATAAGGAGCGGCTTACATTAGAGAATATATTCCATCAGTTTCCTTATGTGGAAATAAAGAAATTTTTACCCGACTGCGTCAGAAGGAGGGTTATGTTTTTCGAGTGTATGTATGTATGTATGTTTGTATGTATGTCCATTTATTTGTGAGGCCCCACAGCCCAAACGGTTGAACGGATTTCGACATATGAGGTATCGTTGAATTCGTCAGAACTGTGGAAGTGTCACAGGCTATATGAATTTTCAAAATGGCGCCCGAAAGTGGACGAAAAAGAGGGGATAATCTTGAGTTTATTTCTTATCTTAGCAATATGGGTATCAAATGAAAGATCGTGAAAAGACCTTTTCAAATATATATATTTGTCATGTAACGTTTAGGCACACGTTTTAACACAAATTGTCAAAAACCATCCCAATAAGTAGAATTTTTCGGCGAACCCACTAAAAAGTCTGAAATGGACAACAACAAGGCGGGGACAAACAATACTGTTACCTACGGGTAAAAAAAGATTTATCACAAGTACTACGTTTGTCACCGCATGCGGCAGCATGAAGTACCTATTTTATGTTGATATTGTGACTTGTGACACTTGTTTTTTTCTTTTGAGTTCTTTTGTAAGCAGTCGGGTTTTTTGTTTTTATAATAATATTTTTATTAGTTTTTGGTCTCATGGATTTTATGAAACTATCATTGTATGTTTATTACAAAGCTAAAAAGCTTTTTCAGGCTCTTTGCTCAACTGTTGCATTAAAATACGATTGTAAATCTGGTACGAAACCAATGTCACTTGATTAATATGTATTAATCGTTGATTATTATTAATTGATAAATAATGTCAACATCACATTTTTGCTGTATTTCCAGTTTTTCAATGTGAATATAAATGACTACAGTCTAGACTAGTCTAAAGATTGATCTGAGCAATAATTTGGCGATAAAGTTGATTGTGCATAAGTATTTTTGTATACTTATTTCGGACGAGAAGATTTATTTTAGTGATTATTTTTATTTTATAATATAAACATGCCAAATAGTGTGCCCTGGGCCCCAATTCTGCTAATTTATAACGCTTCAATAGTGTCTCGATTGAATTGTTTGCCACATTTTGTATTCAAAACTGATGATGCAACGTCGTTTATCTGTAAATCTCCAAGCAATATATCACTAGTTAATCAAATAACAAACGACGGGGCGTTCGGATTTGTGTCAGGCCCAATGGGCCGTGTCAAACCTCAATTGAATATTATTAATTTAGACTCACTCTGGACTCACTGCATTTGTTGCACTCCATAAATTATGATTTACGACTAGTTATAATTACAATCGGATACACAAATACTTCGGTGTAATCGCAACCTAAAAATCAGTGTGACACATGGGATCCTAAAGTAATTTTTTTGCAGGATAAGAAAAGTGGATTAGTCAGATGAAACTTTTCATTTAGCGGGTTGTGATGTACATCATTAGAAACATAACATTGTCTACTTTGTAAATCACATTCGACCGATTATAATCATTCTTTTAGGAGTAAACAATTACTAAAAATGCTCATACGGATTTTTTTATATTTCGAAAAAAAATTGTTACTAATCCAAATATATTCACACAGACAAGGTTATTAGCAACATACAACGAAAATCTTTCCAGTATGTTCTAGAAATGTCACGTGTCAGTCATGAAAGTTAATGTCACTTATGATTAATTTTTAAGCCGCGACATTGAGCCACTCCTGAAAAGCTTAGGCATCACAAAATGACGTTATAGAACCTTGACTTGTAGAGTTACAAATAATACTATGAATAAATTAAATGGCTTACTTAGAACCTGTTGGACGAGGTTTTTGTAGTAATATTTACATATTGCACATCAGCAGACCTTAGAAACGTTATCACAACTTCGATGTATCGTATAAAAAAACAAGCTTATGACTGCGTTGATTGGATGAAATATTTTACCAATTAGGAGAATTGCACTACGTTATGGTTATTTATTAGTTGCGCAACTTCAAATCTAGGAATGGCATTTTAATATTGTCTTCGGGTAATTCTCTTCTTTCAATTCAGAGTTCAGTTGATAAAATTGTATGGCAACTACTATAACACTACTAAGGTTATTGCACTTTACTAATAATCCCTTTCTTTTGTTGTAGAATTGGAGTATGAAGAAGACGAGCAGTTATACAAGTGGCTGGTGGGTGATACTACTCACGGCCACGCTTGCACCTCCAGTCCTCAGTCAGGCAGGCGTTGGGCTGTACAATGCCAGATTAAAACAAATCGTCACGTCGAGCACTCTTCGATGGGCTAACTTGAAGAAAGAGGCAATGGACAACTATGTCGTTGGAGCTGACTCTGAACAAGGTAACGAATACTTCATTATAACATTGATAACGATGTTCAACAAAAAGGAAGTGATAATAAACTAACACAATTTTTTTCTACTTAGGGCCCATTTACCTCTGCCGAACTCGTCATGAAGGGGATATGCTTCTTGGCCAGTTACGTCACGACTACAGTTCATGCGCCGTGTCGGGAAGTAAAAGTTACAAGGTTTTTGAAGTACTTGAAAATATTGAAAATGCTTCACTTATCATTTGGAATCCCTGGTTCAAATTTACTTCGAAACCTAGCGGAGCAGTTGCTGTAGACTCATCGCTCGATTCGGTGTTCATAGGCCGAATAAAAGCTGATGGCGGATTTTCTCACAACATTGGAAGAATCATTTACGAAAGCAATCTTGGACAACTCATAACATTTGATGCCCAAAATACTGAGTTAATAGAAAATAATGGCGAAATATTACAAGAAGTAGAACCAAACAGTTACAAATTAGAAAATGTTGAGTTGGATCTCGAAACCCAATATGTTCGCCAAAGTGATCCCCAAGTATTTGAAGAACGCATTTTGAGAAATGACGATGATGTTGCTGCTACGGTCACGACGGAAATAGAATACAAATTTAACTACAGTTTATCATGGGGGCATGGTCACGGTATTGCTATTGGCTTGAACACTAGTATAGAGATGAACGATGGAACTGTTTTCCCTCAAATCGAATGGGCGAATCAATTTAATGAAGAAAGGAAGGAACTATTTAAGTTAGAAAGATATTTGGAACCAGGCACAGCGTGTAACGTAACTTTCAGAGGAAATAATACTGATCGTGAGGTTCAATACACGGCGAAATTAATAACATTTTACAAGGATAACGATTCTCGTTCGAGATTAATGAGAGGTGAACGTATAGAAAACACTGTTGAAGTAGAAGCTATTTACGGAGAGATATACTATTTGGCTAACAATACACTTGTACCAACAACAACAACGACTACGACGACTACAACCACAACAACAACTACTACTACCCGTGCTCCTGAACCGCAAGAAGTTGCACCAGAAAAGAACGACATTGGCATGATTATGGATATCAAGGATATAATGGGAGACAGCGGTGAAGATATGGTAAAGGAAACACCTGCAAAAGAGGACAACATCAACCGAGCTGTTGTCGGCAGCCTCGGTGGACAACCTAGCAGTGGAGTCACTTTGAGAATCACTTCTTTAGCATTAATCATTCCAATTTTCTCGCTTCTACTGTAAATCCTTTAAATATTATAGCTTTCCTTGTAAATATTGGATCGGAAGATATCATAGAAATAACCTTTGCTTGACGTTAATAATTGGTACATGTATTGGCAAAGTTTAATCCTGTTATTTATTGAACGTTAAATTAATCGTGATCAAATCAATATCTTCTTTCGGTATGTAAATAGGAAACTTGATTATGACATTCCTAATATTATTTTCATTCCAATGTGTAAATTGAGGCGCCAAAAGTAATGACATAGATAAACACTCGAGTGTAAATAATGTTGTATATAGTTAACGAATGTAGAAGTCGCAGAGCGACAGCAAAGAGCAGTGTCGTTACTTTGCACAAGTTGGATCACATCGCTGTTTGGTAAGATAACGAGCGAAGTATGCCATTGTTACCAATAACAATAAAAGAGAAGAACATATTTAATGTTAAAAAAAATACATCGATCCATCTGTATTAGCTGACGATGCTTGAAAGCATAAAAAGACAACCGCGAAAACATTGTGCTATTTTGTTAGGTTACCTACAACGCTTACGATATGTACAATTATTTCAATAGAGATAATAAATATAGTTGTTATATGTCTCGCACAGAGAATATGACATTCTTATTAAAATGTAGTAGAGGATATGCGAGTTTGTTCAGAATATACAGTATATTCATTAATATATTAATAATTTCAATAAATAAAATAATTTATCACCATCAATACCTATGTTTTTGCCCTCACTGGCTTTTTCTGTGTCTGCTAATGTACGCAAAGTAGGTATAAAATAAAATTTAAGAACCTTTTCACGATCTGAGTAATGCATTGAAACTATATTATATATTCGTTTTCTGATTTTCAAAAAGTAAAAGGAAAGGAGACTAGGCGGAAGCCAGTAGAGAGCAGTGCAAATATTGAGAGTCTAGTTGAGTGGTTCGCAGTAGAGCGGTAGAGATGTAACTATAGATATATTTTTACAAACCAGCGACAGATCGGTTTAATCTTAATTTAAATTGAGCCTACAAAGATAATAAGTCCATATTAGTTTGTAAAATTCTAAAGACCTTTATTTGATAAGTCAAGTCCAAAATCTATCATAAATGTTCTTAGGTACCTAATTAATTTAATAATGGCGTTTCATGTGAAAAACACTTAATTATTAAAAGGATCGCGCAATCATGCAACACACAAGCATATCTTTTCAATACCTCCGTTTTTTTATAGTTTTTTAATTTGTTATTTTTAATTGTAAGTTACAAGAGTTTAAAGAAATCCAGAATTTAAAGATATTATTACTATTTAAAATCGTTTAGATAGTTAGGTTATGATATTTAATTTATTTTGTTTTCATTAGGTTAGTTTATTTTGTGTCTGAACTATATTTTAAATTACAAAAGCGTACCTATAGTGTAGACGATCAACTGTATTAATTATAACTTTGTTATTTCATTGCCAAAGTTATAGTTTATTTCAAAAGTTTACTATTATTACTTTAAAGTCTTTGAACTCATTATTTTTGTATTAAAATTTTCCATCCATAATGCTTCCCATAGTCCTCAGAGGTCACAAGCTAGCTTCTTGTAACAAGCTACGTAGACTGTCAATCATAATGTAATTAAACATTCTTGTCCACTTCCCCTCATATAATCTCATCTCCAGTATCATCTAGATTTCAGTAAAAGAGGGTATTGTTTAAAATGCTTAGCTATTTATATCGGTGTGTAAAGAAAGTGAATGATATTTTTGTATGGGCATAACGATAGTTTCAATGTAAGTTTTCGCCTGTAAGGATAAGTGAGTAATTGCATATAGCATTGTATCTATAATGTAATCGATAAAAATCGTAAACGGATATCAATAGATACTTGTTACGAACTTTTGCGGCTCCGAAGCTGATATAGGTAAGAGTAGCTTAAGCTACATCGTAATATTCGGGTCGACGAAGTTATTTGTCTTTAAAATTACACACATAATTTGTCATAGATTTAGGTACCTTATATGTATTAGATCTCAGAGCCATTTCATCGAATCGTCACTACATAGTATAAAACAAAGTCGCTATTTTTGTCCGTCTGTTTGTTTGTCTGTTTGTCTGTATGCTTAAATCTTTAAAATTACGCAACGGATTTTGATGCGGTTTTTTGTAATAGGTAGAGTGATTCAAGAGGAAGGTTTTTATGTATAATACATGCATATATTCCCACGAGAACGGGATCCACGCGGGTGAAACCGCGGGCGGGCCGCTAGTATATAATAAATATACACATGAATTTGCATTTTTAATTATTATACTATCTACAAGAGCGCAAAGATTCATAACAAGAATTGTATTTCTACGTTATTTTTACAGTATTTTATCATCGTATAACCTTTTAGGTTTTCTCATAGCATATAAAGGAATCTCATCTTTTAGTAATTATTAAATCCATATCCCACCTAGAATATCTTTATTGTGTAAGATTTAAGATTAATGCAATCTCGATTCTTCTCTACATATTTTTTCCCCCAATCAGTAAAAAAATGCCTTTGAAATTAAATTTGTACCTACTTTTATTGTAGGTACCATAGGTACTATATATTTCATTGAAATTTGTAATTAGGTACGTGCAAAAACCTTCGCGTGCAGTGTAAAAAAAATGCTTGAATTACTTATGATATAGGTAAGAAATCTGTTCTATAACGTTTTAAGTCATATTATGTTGTTGTGTACGAAATAAATTGCCCTATTATGTTAGTAGAATGTAATATTGATTAAATTCTTCTGACATCAGTACTGTTTTGCGAAGCATAATTGTGATGTTCCATGTAAGTTTTGTTTTAAATCATTAAAGTGTAACTAAAATGTTTCAGACTTTGATTTTACCCTTTTTGCGAGATTTCCACGAAGTATGAATATAAAATACATTACAGAAGATAAAAGAAGGTGAAGTAATTTATATGAAAATGTGTTTGTAAATAATTATATTGTTACGTGTCAGGAGTAATGGGTTCGAGAAAATGCCAAAATGTACCACAAAGACTTTATTGTACTCGTAGATACACAAATACACACTGTACACAGTAAACACCACAACACTATGCACGTAGGTACTCGTAAACACAATCGTCGAACACTGTATCGCACGTAGAAATCACTTCACTTCGCACTGGTATCGCTCGTAGGTATCGCTGGTATCTTCCTGGTTCCGCTTCCGAAACTAGAATGTCCGTGGTTGGCCGATCGCCCCTTTTTATACCACTCACGCACCATTCACGACAATCGAGAATATTCCCGCGAAGTCCGGACCCGCGTCGAAATAAAGTTCGAGAACGTTCCTTGCAACCGACTTTCGCCCGTATGACTATTGCCGTAATGGTCGAAGCGTCGTGCGTCCTTTTGAGAGAGCCGCGCTCCTATTGTTTCTATTGTTGCGCGACATGTTTATGGCCCCTATTGTTCATTGTTTTGCGAGGTGATACGCCAGGGCTGTCACAATATAAAAAGCTATAAACCAAACTTTTAAAAGATACACAAACATGTTTTGGAATAAATCTAAGATATCTCGAAAGTGTCATGATGAGGTTTGGATGAGGATGTTCTTGTGATCTCTGGAGTAAACATCTAAACGCAGGACAAAATTTGAAGACATTATGGTCTGGCATTCATGTGGTATGGCCGACATCAATCTACATCCGGCTTTATAGTCAGTTATCAACCGTCTATATTCTTTAAAGAGACATCAGTCAACCAAATAAATCAGGACAAAAACGAGTAATAAAACTAGCTTCAGTCTACAGCGTTACACTTCTTACATCATCACTATCAGAGACAACAATTATCTTATCAATAAAATTTTGATAGATAGGGAGAATGCTTTCAATGTTAGACCTTCAGAACCTCAAAGGCATTACGTATTAAATTCCTGTTTAAAGGGTTAGTCACAGACTAAAATAGATCGTCGCTGTGAAGGTCTCTGATTTCATACCTGACACGATGACGAGACGGAGAATTTAATAAGGTAATGGTATTACGGGGAGGTCGGGGATTACGTAGAGCTTTCCCTTGATAATATTTCGCTCCACACGAATAGTTATAAAGGTATACCTAACTAGTGTTACATTCTGAATTTCATAAGTAACGAACTACGTTATTCAGTTAGTTAATAACTTCAGTTACTTAATATAGGTAGGTACTTAGTGTTCAGTATTTACTGATATTAGGTGAGGAGTGATAGCAAAGGGATTCCAAAGTTGGACATCCGTACTGGAGGACCCGTGTTCGAATCTTGCACCTCTTATAAAAAAAAATATGCGTACCTATTAGGTAGAATATGATTCGGTGTTACGCGGTGAGGAAAGCTGTGATAAACAAGAGAAGAATTCGCCATAATGTTATCAAATGTGTGTGAAGACTGCCTATTCGCTTTGCGAATCAGTGTTGAGGTTTGTGGATAACGTACCCTTCACACTGAGATGGGTGTAAGGCGCCCAGCAAGGAGATAGATATGGGTTGCGAAAGGATATTTCGTAGCAATTCTGAAAAATTTTAACTAATTTGCTACATAATCTACTAGAAAGCAATATAAAGGATTGTATCTATTACATTATATCAGATTTATTACAATTGGTCGTGTCGTAATCTATTATTTTCTGTCGCCACATTGAATGAACTGAATGGCGATAACGTGTAGAATCAATGAGAATCAAGACAACATTTAAAACACCAACGTTTGTAAAGTGAAACTCGAAAAATATTTCAAAAGCGCACGCCCGAAACAATGGGAAGCAAGACTCCGATCTCCCGCAAGCGTCGAATCAAAATAAAGCGATCCTGCGAATATTACGCGCCTTCCCCATTAAAAAACAATTCATACACCCACATACTTTGCATAACTGTTTGTTTCACCGTTCGTAAATACAGTCTTTGTAATAACAAACAAACTGACGAGAAGTAGAATGTACCCACTTTTTAATCTCACAGCTAAAAATATAAACTGGGAAGGGAAATTTTCGCAAACAGAAATTAAGGGAAATAAGTGGGTGGTCTTGAGATAATTGCTTTTTACAAAAAAAATAACCGACTTCAATCTTGATAAGTAGAGATAACTCAAAAACTACTCGCCAGATGGCGCTCAATTCAACATGTAAGTGTAAAGTTCTCGTCACTACAAATTAATCAAGCCCAAACACTAGATAACTGCAGTAAATCGTTGAGGAGTTCCCTCGACTGTCTTTCGGCTTCATCAGATCGACTCCAGATCTTCATGAAATGGTAGCGCTTTAATATAGGTACTTATGATAACATGAACAAACACACTAGTTGTTCATACAATTTTCGAAAGTTCCCCTCGATTTCTCTGAGATGCCATCATCAGATCCTGGTGTCCTTATCAGGGGACCCCACTGCGCATATCTACTTTACAACAAAAAAAGAATTATCATAATTGCTTTTTGCAAAAAAAAATAACCGACTTCAACCTTGATAAGTAGAGATAACTCAAAAACTACTCGCCAGATGGCGCTCAATTCAAGGTGTATGTGTAAAGTTCTCGTCACTACAAATTAATCAAGCCCAAACACTAGATAACTGCAGTAAATCGTTGAGGAGTTCCCACGACTGTCTTTCGGCTTCATCAGATCGACTCCAGACCTTCTTGAAATGGTAGCGCTTTAATGTATTTATGATAACATGAACAAACACACTAGTCTTCCATATAATTTTCGAAAGTTGCCCTCGATTTCTCCAAGATGCCATCATCAGATCCTGATGATCCTTTCAAAAGGACCCCACTGCGCATATCTACTTTACAACAAAAAAAGAATTATCAAAATCGGCCCATAAACGACGAAAAAATCGCTGAACAAACATAAAAAAAAAAGCATATATACGGTCGAATTGAGAACCTCCTTCTTTTTTGAAGTCGGTTAAAAATCGGCCCATAAACGACGAAATAATCGCTGAACGTACAAAAAAAAAAGCATATAATATATACGGTCGAATTGAGAACCTCCTTCTTTTTTGAAGTCGGTTAAAAATGAATCGCTTGTAAGCGATAAGTACTTTACAATAATTTTGTAATAAGTATAAACATACATAATAGAAGCACCAAAATTAAACTTAATATCGATAGAAAAAAAAGAACTTAGCAAAGAAGTATGTGAAGTAAAATTGTAAATGTATTGATGAGAAATATAAAAAGATTTGGCTACAAACTGTAGTATCCGATTGGAAATTCCAATTTGTATCCGATCCGATTAGAATTGGAATCCGATTGGAATTGGCACTTGGTGAAAACTGGACAATCTTTACCAATAACGATAAATTTCTAAGTCATCTCCGTGGACGAATATAAAAGAAAAATAGTAGGTTTAGTCTTACTGTATTCTAATAGACAGAAGTCATTCTTAGCTAGAATAACGTGGGACGAGATACCTATACTATACTTGTTCTCAAGCCGGATCACGACAAGTCCTTTGGCTGCTGATCAAGCAAGAGGGATGGTGGGAGCTCGACCGCCGGGCTTTAGACCTACCACCAAGCAAGCAAACCTTTCAAACAAATATAACAGATACTAACATCTTTGACGAAGTTATGTCTAAATCATGTACCTAATATAAAATATACGTGACTATACCAAAATCATCATCATCAATGTATATAAAACTTTTCCATTACTCAGTGACTAACTGAGTGACTGATTGAGTTACTGACAGACAACGCACAGCCGAAACTACTAAACTAGAGTAAGAAGCTGAAATTTAGCATGTTTCTTTGAGAGTGCAGGGGAGAATTTTTGGAAATTTCGCGCCTAAAGGGATAAAAATGATTTTGTGTCAGATTAAGTTCGTTAATTAAATTAATTTCTATATCAATTGCTATCGATTCCCCAGCAATGCCGGCAATAATCGTACCTTCGGTAAGGCTAAGGCAAAACTTCCAAAAAATCTCTAAATACGTTAAATATGCAAAAGTGCTTAGTAAATATGTATGTGAAGGCACGGTCTCGAAAGGGAATGCACTTGTCTTACCAAAGGTGCGATATATTGCCCACAATGATTACTGCAAAATCTAAAGAAATATTTGTGACATTCGTACTGTGGCTACTTAAAGAACAGACAAATGAGGATGTTTTGTGGTTCAATTAGATATTCGAGGCGCCTCGCCGCCAGCCGATGAACCCGGACAGCTAAATCTGCCGACTTATATTTAAAACACTTATCACCATATTCCTGTCATGAACGACAGTTTACTTACAACTATTTATTTAATACCTACGTATTTCCATGACAAGACCTACTCTGTTTGCAATTCACAGTCTAATTCCATGCCTACCTAGCCATTGCTATACTACACCACTATAAATGTCCGCAAGAGAGAAGAAATAGTAGATTGTATAACAAGGGAGAAAAATAATATTTATACGGCCAGGGCGTTTTTTTGAAAGCAGAGTGAAGTAAGGGGTTCTTTAGTAGAATCCAGAACGTAGCGAGGGATTCAAAGTACGTCGCCCGAGTCAAAAATATTATTGCACCCGATTGATACACTCTACTTTTCATCCCCCCTATGAGAAAATAAAAGGCGCCTCATATTCAGGAATTATACTTTCACTGTCACTTAAGAACCCATTTTTCAAAACAAAACCATGAATTTCTACCAATCCGTACACTAGGATGTTAAAAAATTCAAAAATTGCGCGGCAAATATCTCATTTAAATAAAGAGGATTAAAAACTCATTACTGCCGCTAAAAGTTTCTTATAGAAAACATCAACTTTGGGCACACTTAAAGGGAAACCAAGTCGTCCTTTTCGAATAGGTGGGATGAAAAATCTTTAGAATAATAATAATATAAAGGGTATATACAATTATCTTTTCATATACAAAGACAATGCGAAGCTAAATAATTACTTATGGATACAGTGTCTGTATCGCATTGACTGTAATTAAAATATTAATTATAACTTTCGTGAAATGAGACATGAATTCTCCCATATAATATATCTATGAATATGAGTAAGTAGATATAATTTTATTTCTTACTTTTATTTCCCCGTATTATTTTGTTTTTATTGTTTACAAATAATACCGGCTTTCCCTTACTTTGGTTTAGGAGCTTATATTCCTTATCTTTTTAAAAATGTGCTATTTTAAGTTTCTAAGATATAAAATTCATTGATGGATTTAATCTGGTACTCGTAGATACCAATGTACCAAGATAAAAACAAAACTTTCAACTCCATCGCCTCATTTTGGTGGCTTTTATAGAAAATTTGAAAATAAAAATAAATGACCAGAAAAGTTACGTTTGGATTGTTTTTCTTTTACTTTATTGCCCATTTCAGGCAGTGAATTTTATTATTTATTATGCCACGGTAGCTTACCGGGAGTTTGAGCGATGCAAGAATGTTAAGCACCTGGCAACACGGAAACTTGTTTTCGACTTGCTTATTAGTTAACCGCTGTAAAAATATACATCTAACTATACACGCACGCGGCACTGCGTGCCCACTTATGTGCCATAGTAAATTAACGGTACTTACTGAACTTGGGTTCAAAAAATGATCAGCAGGTACATGCGTAGGTAAATATTAAAAATATAGCAACACTACTTTTCAAAAAATATCTGTGTAGTAGGTACACTTTAATTAGGTACCTATCTATAATTTGCTTCGGTTGAGAAAATTATCGCGCCGCCAGAAAACTTGCACTGCTGAGAGTTGCAATTATCGACGCCTAGTGAAAACCTCGTAAGCGTAAAACAAGTAACTTTTCAGGAGGACGACAAAACTGCGTGCTGCAAAATTTTTACGTCTTATAGACTTATAGTGAAAACCTCGTAAGTGTAAAACAAGTAACTTTTCAAGAGGACGAAAAAACTGCGTGTTGCAAATTTTTTGTATGGGATTGTTTATGTTAGGTATTATATTAATTTATGTGACAATTTCATCCGCTTTTATATCCAGAACTGTTATATGTATATTACGAGGTATTCGTTACTACAAAGACTCGTAGTCACACCGAACTGTCAAATGCGTTTACGAGGTTCTCAATTACTCTTATAGTTGGGGCTATAAGTATCAAATGGACAAATTAGTTAGATTAGGGTGTGCCTTACGAGGTTTTCTTCCTGTTTAACGCAATAAAAAAAATTGAGCAAAAATGCATTTCCTAGGTTTTCACTATAAGGCGACGTTATGTTGTCAAGTCAAAGGTGTGTGACTGTGTGAGGTGAATTAAAAATTATAGATATGACTTGCTAGTTTTGAGATCAATATCAATATCTATACCCAATAATTTAATAACAGTGTAATTTCGGCCATATAATTATTAGCTTTCTTTTTAATTGCATAGATTTTTCCAACTTGCTAGTACTACTTAACTTGAAAGTCATGGAAGTAGGTATCGTACGTCCTCACGTGATGAATGTTCAAAGGTAACTGAGGTATTATGAATTTCTACCTATACTGGGGAGAGAAACAAAGAAAACCCAGTGAGGTGTTTACATAGGGTGCAATTATGAAAACAGACATGCAGCATACAGCATTACCACAAGAATGGAACACTTAGGCACCGTCTCTTCTGACGTGTCTTCAGATTTAAATACCTACCCAAGTAAGTAATTCTGTGACACTAACTTAACTATTGTTCAAAATTGTAAAAACAATACATACAGTCAGAATTGTTAATGAAAATACTTAAAGAAGGAAAACGCCTTCGCTGGTTTTGGACCATCCATAATTAATAACATCACATGAATTTCAATTTCACGATTTTTGCCCCCTCCCCCGTCAATGTAATATATAATTTACTATTAACAAAAAATAACCGACTTCAACACCGACAAGTAGGTACATATATAACTGAAAAACTACTGGCTAGATGTCGGTTAAATACATACATACCTACATAATATGGAAGTACCTAGACGACAAGCACTGCTTTTAAAATAAAAAAAGAATTATCAAAATCGGTTCATCCAATACAAAGTTATAATAATAAAACACAAAAAATACCTACAGTCGGATTGAGAAACTCCTTTTTTTAAGTAATTTAAAAAGTACAGAAAACATCATGAGAATACCTACTTACCTATGTATTTATTGTAGCTGAAGAGTGTTTCACGAAGTCTGACAATCCTAACTTGACCAGCGTGCGAAAATTGATCGCGAAATGTGTATTATAATACCTATGTCGAGTAAGTATAACAGATTAATGGCAAATGTGTACTATAAAATCAGAAACCAATTTATAAATTTCATAAAGGGTACCTATTACCGCTTTCTTTTCGATCGGCAAACCGTCGCTGATGACTTTGTTTTAAATGATACAGGTATGTGCATTGATGACTACTTAGCAAAAGGAAACTACAAAACACGCTTCAATAGTAGACCCGAACTAAAATTTACAAAAATTTTGCTCGTTGTCGTCTTTCTTGTTATGTCAAGTCGAATTTGATACACCTCCACTTAGTTGACAATTAAGGCTTCCGTTTACTCTTACCAAATCCATCCCTGGACCACCTATGTGTTATCAGTTTATGGTATTGTCATCATACATCTGCAGGCACGGTAGAACCACCGACATGGACGCTCTTACCACCTCGTGTCGAAAGGTGCTCGTGCATTTCCGTGCCCACAGATGTAGTTGTTAATCGTGATTACCTTTTGCGCATTACTGGTACCAAGTCAGTGAGATATATGTAATTATGTAGTGAAAATCACGTTGAATTGAGTTGGTTGCGTTACATTGTTACTTTTCTCAAACACAGTAAAATCGTGCCACAAAAATAGACGTTACTGGAGAAGGTTAATGAATTTCTTCGACAGGGTTATAGATGAAAGGCGGCCCGTGTTTACGGTTACAGAGTAGGTATAGTAGGTGTATTTAATATACCTATCGTGTGCATATCAGATCTGATACCTGATAACAAAATGTATCGAAAGACTGGTGTATTTTACACCAATTAAGTATGTATTTATCCTTACTTCCACTGACAATGGGCGCGATGTCATTCAAAGATACTACTTTTTACTTGAAGTATAAAACCAATTGTAATAATTTATTGCACCTACCATTATAAATAATAATGTTCATATAGGGAAAGAATTGCACAGCAAAACTGATTTAAATCATTTGGTATTACAAAATTTATTTTGAATAATAAAAATTCTAATATCATCCAACGTTATATTCTTAGTATTTCATTACCATAAGTTGAAAAAGGGATTATAATTTTATGTATAAAAAGTTTATCACCAAAAAAAACACCAAAACCTTTGGGCTCGTCCGGGATTTGAACCCGGGACCTCTCGCACCCTAAGCGAAAATCATACCCCTAGACCAACGAGCCGGTGCTGGACATGCCGAAAGTAAGCTTTATTTAACACATCAAATAATATGACACATTTTTTAAAACAAGTAGGTACCTATATTGTTGTTAGTTATAATATAAAATCTTGTACTCTCGTTGAATATGAAACATGTATAATGCATACAACGTCGCAATAGTAGAATAAGAAAAATTAAATGATGTTGACCTATCATTATGTGAAAAACTTTCAGTTTATTTCATTTTTGATGGGATATTAAATAATACTGTACCCCGCTTAAAATCGTACTCAGGATTAATCAATCAGAAATAAAGTTCATCACGCTTTGTCATTTCAATATTGTGCGTAATGCGAAATTGTCAACAGCTCGCAGTCATCCGCGCTCGCTGTCCTGCCAGTAACCTAGCGTGCTTTGAATAATATTCATCTCTACAGTGCTCTGTCAATCTTTTAAACCTAGGTCATCCTCAGTTAAAAACGAAGTAGGTTTCTACTTAGTTTTGTTTCATGAAATGCGACCATTTCATGATATGGTCGATCATTTCATGATGTGAGCAAATCTACAATGTGGCCACGACATCAACACAAATTGGTACTCTGGTAGCCAGTCTTCCGCAATAGGGAAAATGCATGTCATTCAAATTTAAGTAAATATTTTTTGTACAGTCGTTATCGCTAAAATAATGATATCTGTCACATTATTTTCTATTTAATCTTTTTAAAATCACTAAAATAAATTTATAAAAAGTGCAAATTTTACGAGGCAAATTTAAAATGTCGAAACGCAACGCTATTGGTTAGACATCGGCGTGACGTCATCCTTCGCGATGGACATGTCAAAAACATACTAGAACTAGCTGTTTTCATTTATATTTCAGTTAATTTGATTGCTTTCAGAGTTAATCGTATACTTATTGCGTGATTTTTGTTTGTTAGTGGTGGGTTGAATGACTAACAATGTCTGAAAGTGGATTTCAAAAGGCGCAGTCGGATAATCTTCCGAAAATTGATGCTTTCATGATAAGTTCGTACTTCGCCTCAAATAATGATTTTACATCAGCTGAAATCAGGGGAGTCAAAGCTGCAAGGTGAGGAAGTGATAGATATTTAATTTAGGTACATGGTTCTCGTACAGTTTTTCTATGTAATTCATAAAAGTCTTTAACATAACCTGTAAAGATTTAGCCATTTACCTTCTACATACAAATTATACTATATCCTTCATATCACATTTTAGGAATAAATGGTTGTTAATAAATAAATCCGTGTTTGGGAATACTCTATAATCAAATCTGTTTTTATCCCAGATCTGAACGAGAATCTTACAACAACAACTTTTCAGGGTTTGTACTTTTGTAAGCCAAATATTTGGTAGAAATAATTATTTTCTTCTTACGTTAAAATGAATTTCGCAACAGTATGCAGTGCTTTTTGTAGATATAATATCTCTTTTCACAATTTTACACCACTTTTTTCTTATATAGGTAAGCGTCCCGTGGAACATGAAAAAATACTTTGTCCAGTGCGTTCCATCTCGTATTCTTGCACATAGGTACAAATGTACAATGCAGTACTTAAAATAAGGTCTTCGGTTTCCATCCATACTTCCGTTTATAAAATTAAACTAGAAAACGTAAATTTAATACTATAAAATACTCTTTCTCAACCTCGCTCATAACCACTTGTTAGTAAACAACTCCAACCTGACGAACGATGACGTCACCATAGAACGCGCCAAAAGGGCGGCGTTTGAATCGGCCTTATGTCATTGCAATTTTCATTAATTAATTTAAAATAAATTTGGTCTTTCCCATGACTCGTATATTTTTTTACGGTATTATATTAACATAAATGAGCTATAAAAAAAATAAAAAAAAATCATGCATATTCCCTATTTAACGATGTACCATCCGTTACTGTGCAGACTAACTGGGTAAAGTGCAAATTTTACACTTTAACGAATGGTATCAGTGAATCTGCAGATTACCTAGTTAATGTGCACATTATTTTATTATGCACTAGAGAACCGCCCGCGCTTCGCTTCGGGACCCGTAGATAACAGTCGCGTAGGTCCCACTCCCGTAGGAATCTCGGCTAAACAGTAGCCTATTACTTATATGATATACTGGAACATCAGATTATTCGCCTATGACATAAATAAATTACATGTAGTATTTGATCGCGTGATTCAGAACTTGCAAATGAATTTTACTAACGCCATCTATTAACAACATCTGCAACTAAATATCTAGCAACTAACAAAACATCGATCTTCCCATGGGAATGAGATGTTTTTCCGCGGTAAAAAGTAGCCTACGTCACTCTCCACCCTCCTAACTATCCCCCCACACATAAACCATACCATATAATAGCCATGTTGCGACGTGAAAGAGTCACAAACAAACAAACACACTTTCATATTTATAAATAATATTAGTATGGAAGTATGGATTTTAACGGTAACATAAATGCAGTATCGTTAAAATGTGGCTTTATTCCAACGATCGCTGATGACTCGGTTTGATTCTCATGAAATTTGTCTGACTGGCCCTTGTAACATAACGCATGGAGTTCTTTTTACTTAAACATAAAAAAATATATATTAAATAGGTAATACAGCAGGTACGCACGAGGAATTTATAATTTAATTATTAACCTCATCTTTCTTTCTTCCTCCGTCCTATGTACAACAAACTAACTACTACATTTCACATGTTTGAATCGTCTAATCCCGGAAAATTGGTTTACGGAAGTCCTTCTCCTTTCTCGTAAAGTGCTGTCACTATTCGGGTGGCGAGGATACGCCTATCTACTCGTACAGTTAACAACGTCAATATCTTTTTTTATAGATTACCGGAGGCCATAACCATAAAATAGTACATTATGATACAAGTGCGCGAAGTTGCTCATTACAGTCGAGGCGGTTGCACAGCCCGAGCCGCAAGGCGAGGGTTGTAATAGAGCCAAGACTGTAATGAACAAAGCACACGCGTATCATACGACGTTTTTCAACACACTTGCGAGGAAAAAAACAATTAGGTATCGACATTTTTCAGTCACAAATCAGCAAATTATAAACGAACAAATGTTTGCACAAAATGGCGCGGAGGTTTATTTTATTTTTTCGCGCGCCGCCGTATCTTTGGTTGAATAACTATGCGCGCGCAGGCGCGCAGGTTAAGTCCAGAGGCAAAGAACACCATTCTATTCAGCCACAATATATTAAACTAAATAATTATGTATTTCTAATAGGAATTTACGGTAATTAATGATTTAAAATATTGTATTTTTTAAATGCTTTAATAGATAATTAGATGTAGTATAATCTTATCTTATCAGATTTTGACTAAGTACAACAAGTTTATTTATTTACAAAATAATAAATCTTTTGGTAACAACCTCTTTACGGATATTAAAAAAAAAGTGGAATAAGAAAAACACTAGTGCGGTAATGAAAAGTAAAACGCACTAGTGTGTAATAAACCGCATTCCGGGCGTAAGACTAAAGAAAAAATAGCAACTTTACGAGCAAGTGTGTTGAAAAATATATAATTATGTTTAGTAGCGTAGTATCTACTTATCAAAACAGTAACACTAAGGACGCTTCCAAATTCCAAAGTCATCTCAATCCCGACCCGACCTATACCTACACAAAAGCTATTAACTATGCAGATATCCTTGCATCATGCCGAGACTCTTGTTTTATTGAATAATTCAGCAATTGAAGTCATGCAAGAAAATAGATTGCTCCAATAGATCTGGGCTGGGTGTCGGTTGTTAAATTGCACTCTTCCGTTTCCGTCGCACCAAGGCAGTCTTCGCGAAAATAAAAAATATCAAGCAATCACTGCATAATATGAAACCGTCAAACACTAGGTATCACACTATCAGAGACTGTCTGTTTCAACGCGTTAAAACCAAAAACTATTACCTACTCTATTACGCAATCCGGGTTATGAATTCACGAGGCTTAATATACCTAATGGATAAAGCGGTCCAGGTTCAAATCCTGTGTTTACGTCTACATTTTCAAATACATATACATCTAATGTGTTTCATTTAATTTAATTGTTGATGTAAACAATTGTTTACAATATAATTAAAAAGCATTTCGCGAACATGACCTAGTCCATGTTCTTAACCCCTCATTACGCGATGTACCTAATGGTTTCCGTCAAATACTTAATACTCAGAATTCTGTGCAACTATTGTAGCAAAATATCAATCGATTGAATGATAACTAAATTACCCAGATTACCCTAGGTCATAATTTCTTGGTGTCGCAAATTACAAATTCTACAAAAGTCTAATAAAATATTTCAGTGTTTCGCAGCGCTTAAATACTTAGCTTCGGTAACATAACGAAAGTTCATCAAGTATGATAGGTAGAAAGTAATATCTATTATGATTACTGATGAGGCGCATGGGCAGGCACTAAGTAGGTACTTACTAGAGTAAGCCTTGCCTGAGCTGTAAGGAGTTTGATGTTATATGAGCTGCTGGAGCACATGGTATCCTTGATCAATTCTGTTATGGAACAATGTTATGTATCCTACTTACAATAATGTTTGACGGTAATTGATAAGTAGTAAGTACTTACTTATTTAAATTTAATGATTGACATAAAGCGGAAACAGTAGGAAATTACTGCCAATCAACTATTTCAACAAGCATTTTTGTTTAATTAAATTTGTTGTATCTAGCTACACTACAACCCTACAACTAATTTTATACTAAAATTTGTTGAAAAAAATAATATGTATCCGTAAGTCGATTTGGATTGTAACATTGGCGCTACCTAGATATGGCTCGTTGGTCTAGGGGTATGATTCTCGCTTTGGGTGCGAGAGGTCCCGGGTTCAAATCCCGGACGAGCCCAAGCTTTTTAACATTTTTGGCTTTATTTTGGTTTAACAATTCCTTTTTAGTCACTGTCTAAATTATTTTTATTAAAAATGAATAATTACTTTGAATTATAAATCTGTGTTTCTTCGTATTTGATACGATTTTTATTTCTTAAATCATCATCATTTCATTGGATGAATAAAATTATCCAACTGAATTAGTTACTTACAATAAAAATTGATCTGCTGTTTTTAATTGCTTTCAGTAATATTAATAAAAAAAATATTCGCATAAAAGCTACTTTCCAGCCAATGGGACTGTTTAAATGATTATGTTGGTGGAGTATCCTTATTTCCTAAAACCCGTTTCATGATACATGAAAAATGCAATAATACAAACATGTTCTTTCTGTATCTATTTTTAAATGTCATTACTTAAAGTCAAAAATTAAATCAACAATCTACCAAAAATGTTGTAAATATTGACATCTGTAGTCAAATTGTGAACTATTACGTAAGTAAATAGTTTCACTACTCGACAATAGATGGCGCTTCAAAAATTTTGATTTATCCCAGCGTTTATTAGATTATATTATGAACAAATTAAAAATCCCTACGTCCATGAATTAATGCATTAATAAACAAATTAAGACCTCACGACAAAACATTACATAATGTGTAAGCGTTATGCAAAACTGCATAAACACCCATAACAATATCAATGAAACTGCAAATTAAATAAATTTGCAATTAATAAGAAATCTTTTAACTTCACGATAATAGATGTCGCCAGTAACTTACCCATAACGCCTAGCTGCTGGGGGGAAAGTGGCGCAGCGTCTCCGCCGCCGGAACCGATCGACCCTGACGCCAGCGACAAGCGCTCGCTGAAACCGCCCAGAGGACTGCTGCGACCACCGCTACTCGCCACGGATCCCATACCTTAAATAATAATCAGTTTATTGTTACAAAAGTATATAGTTAACTAGGGAAAGCCCCAGCTCCATATGGATAGGAGAGCTTAAATTATTATACAAAAAATAAATTACCTAATTTGAAATAACAGATGCGATTTTGAGATGCACTTATTGCTTAATTCTGTTGTATGTACTTAAATCAATAATCTCTCAGGAATAAAACATTGTTTAATTTTATATAACCAGCAATCTTGCACTAGATATTTAGTAAAAATGTCATCAATATTTTCAAAATATTTCATCATAAATATTTCTTTCACTCACCGCCATTAGGACTCCGCATTCTCGATATCCTCTTGTTTATAGCTCGTTGGATCCGAGGGTTAAGAATAGGTTTGGCTCGTCTTCTTGCCAAGTACCTGGACAAAACACCAACCACCATAGCGCTGGTACCCACTACTCCTATGCTCCATAATACAACCTGCAAAGAGATTATGCCTATGTTAAAAAATAAGGTAAAATAGGTAGGTCTAGTTATTTTGTTGGATACCTGAGAATTGTGTTCGTAGCAGACTTTGTTATTAGATTTGATTAACTAATATAGCTATTACCTACATTGCACATAAACTATTTGGTCCTTAGAAAGTCCTTAGTAGTAGGTATTCTAGAGTCTAATAATAAATTTGATCTTATCTCAAGAAAAGTTAAATGTTTCAAAATTTATCCTGACTTTCTCATAACTAGAAAACATTTGCTTTCATTTTTGATATGGTATTTTAGTATTTAACAATATATGCAGTGATGTAGTGATTAATAGGAAAGATAAATAATATACACTAATAATGTGTTATGACTATAGGTAATACTAAAACTAACATTATATTTTGTGAAGGAAGTAAAGATATTATGTAATTTTCCATAGAATGGCATGTTGCAAAAAAAAAAACATGATTGGAATTTATACATATTCAATAATCACATTTAATTATGTAAGTTTTAAGAATAGTATGGGCTAAAATTACAAGGTTACATAGTAAGGTTTCGATGTACCTTATCATTTTAAGTAAATATCTCAATAACTAGAAACAAAAAAATACTATTTCAATACAAATATAGATGTCAATTCAAAATGTATTTAGGTATACACCTCTACGTGATAAATTACAAACTCAAATTTGCTACAACTTCTATTAATTACTTAAATAGACATTCTCTTATTTATTATTTTCTAAGAAACTTGAAAAGTAATCACTTAAGTTATACCTTTTGAGAAGTTGTAAGCTGAATTTTATATGATAATGCATGTTGAAAATTCTTCAATTTATCCAGGAATGGAGCCACTTGTATTAAAAGCTGCATTATAACCGTTTTAAATGTATTTAGGCACTCATAAAACGTATAGCTATTTTCACTGTTATTAAAACTCTTTACTCTTCGCAGCCTGCTAAGGTTATCTGTCAAAATTGACGCAACTATGCTTACTTTTGAATATTGGATCAATAACTTTATAAACTTATATCAAGGGAAAATCACTTTGAAAGATATTTGTATCGATTAAATACATATTAAATAATGGAAACACACAAATTCATGATAATTTTCAAATGTTCCCGGGCTCGAAGGAAATGTGAAACATATGATATTGACAGATACTGAAACGTTCAAAAATACGATAAAATAAATCTGAATTATTAAGTAAAACGTTTTTAATATAATTTATTCTAATAACGATAAAATCATTGGATTTGTAAAATAATACCATAACAGCGATTTTTCTCACTTTAAAGGCTTTTGTTAAACCCTCTGCTGTGCTCTTATCTACATCGAATAATACGACGAGAAAAATAAGCTTTAGGATGTAGGTGATGTAACGTGAAATCGTTTTAGAATGAAAAAAATATATAAAATGTTTATCAAACCTCACCATAATAATTATTATTATGGCTCACCATTTTACCACATTTTACAGTGGCTTTTTATCGGATAGAATTGGCATTATTTTTTTGTAAAAACTACATGTCATGTCAGTATGACTTTGGCAGTTGTGTGCGCTAAACTTCAAAGTCATGGCTCATATACATATGTCAAATTTGTCATTTGGCAATGTCTGGCACTGGCATTCAGAAAACTTCACATTCACAAAAGCAAAATCAAAAGGTATCAGAAAATGAGCGAAACTTTCTTTGGTTGTGTTAAATTGTCAATTCATATTTCCACGATAAATTGAATCTGAATTCATAAACTGTGATGCCATTTTCATTGAGACATCTAATAAGCACAAAAAATAGGTGGTCTTATTCTTTTACATAGAAATAAAATCAAGTAAAGAACTTCGTATTCTGGTAAACATTGCATTAGTATGTTTAGCAAAGTTTGATTATTAGGTCAGTATGGAAGCTTTACCACATGCAATACAACAAGAAACATTACAAATAAGCATTGAAGATCTCCCTGACGAAGTATTGGAATTTATTTTGAGTTTTCTTCCGCCATATGAAGACTTGCAAAATTGCATGGCTGTTTGTAGGCGATGGTGTAATTGTGCCCAAAGTGAGTACCTAAACTACGTTGCGTTTTTTATGAATAACATATATTTTTTGAAGCTTTTATCTATTGTCTATTCTGTGCTATATTAGATAGCCCAAATAAAATTATGTACATTAGTGTATTGACGAAATACATGATTAATGATTTTTTATTTAACTATATTATACTTATTATTTTTGTTACAGATGTCTTACGAAAAACATCAATAAAACTTGTGAAAGCTGTTGCTGAATTCAATATTTTGTGGAAGAACACAGGACCAACTGACATTGTACCTACTATAACTAAAAGGTTCTCCCATGCTGCATGCATTCTGGAGAATAGTATGTACATATTTGGTGGTTGTACTACAAATGCCACATCGTTCAATGATCTTTGGAGATTTGATTTATCTAAACGGCAATGGATCCGACCACTAGCTACTGGAACTTATCCTGTGCCAAAAGCATATACAACTATGGTCCACTATAAAGACTGCTTAGTTGTATTTGGTGGATGGACATATCCTTCTCTATCTCAGTATTATCAGACTGTAACAATGTTCAATGATATACACTTGTATTGTGTAAACACACATAAGTGGATACTGGTAAATACTACCAATCCTCCACCTCCAATGGCAGGACATTCTGCTTGTATTAAAGGAGATGAGATGATTGTATTTGGTGGATTAGTGATGTCGCCGGCCCAAAATTATCAAATTACCTGTTCTAATGATATCTGGGTACTTGATATATCTGCATTCAGTTGGAGAAAACAATCAACAACAAAGCCCAGACCCTCTCCACGATATGCACAGTCTCTTCTAGATTTAGACGCTGATCGATTAATGCTTCTTGGAGGGGTACAAACTCTTCATAATCGTTTTGTGTATAGTGATTGTTGGATATTAACTATGAAAGGTCCAATATGGACGTGGAAAGAAGTAGCTGTAAAAAATAAAGAGTGGGCTTCAGCCAATATATGGTGTAATCCAGCTTGCAAAGTCGGGGACAAAGTTGTGAGCCTTAGCAGAAGCAGACAGGCATGGAACAGTGCTAAACCCTTAGTAACTTCTGCTGTGCGGCTTTCAAATCTCAATAGGCCAGAAGGGGCCCCTGTGGCTGTGAGAGTGGAACAAAGTTTACAAAGACCATTAGATAGAGATCAAAACATCAATGGAAGACGTGGTGTATTACCAAGACAAGCTCTTCAAAGGAACACTAATGATCCTGTAGCAGGTCCTAGCAATGAAAATGAAAGAGATCAGGTTCAAAGACCTACAAAAGAAAATATTCCATCCGAAGCTAATCCTTCTGGTGCAGATGCCAAGCATGGAAATGGATTGGATTTTAATAAGAAGGAGTCAGTGCTGCAAAGGAACAAAAATAAGGTTTGTGACATCAATATTTATTATTGTACAGAGTTATAAATAAGGAAGTTATGTTAAATTGTTGTTTTAAAAGTCATTTTGCTTATTAATTTTATTAATGTTGTGCATTCTATTTTACAGAATAAGGCCATGAAAATTGTAAGGCAGTTGCAAGAAGCTAATAAATATAGAATGGCAGCATTTGCATGTGACTCTTCATTAAATATTGCACAACCTGAAAATGATCTTGTAAATCAAAGACATATTGCTCATTTAGAAAATGGTTTGGAGGCTCCTCCTGTACCTAATAATCAACAGAGGCAGCCTGCCACAAAAAAAATTAAGAGAAACACGTTAGCTATGCATGTCCTGGATATATCTACTGTAGTAGATGGAAACTCACTAAATTACGTATCCTGGTTGTGTCCACGCCTGGGCGAAATGGATGGAGCTCCTGAAGAGCTGGTTATGTACTCGCTTGTAAAAGGAAACGGTGAATTAATAATGTTTGGAGGTGTTCATAATGATATCTGTGTTTTTAATTATTCTGAACAACAAAACTTATATTCCAATGCTTTGCATTTTATAACACCTCCAAGAGATATTATTTGAAGTAAGAATTGTTATGTTGTTTGTGTTGATCTCTTTTCTATGTATTTTATTGCACTTTGTCTAACCATAATGCACCCAAATGCAAAACATAATATCATATCAGATATTCTTTTATTGGTAAATATTGCATTTCTTTCTTCATCCCAGTAATAACCATTATAAAGTTGTCATAATTATTTACTAAGTTAGGTACTTTTAATATAATGCTAACAAATATATTTAATTATCAATGTTTGTTTAACAACCCCTAGAATGCAATGCTACAGGTGGTAGGGATATAAATGTAAATAAAACAACTTTATCCTTAAAATCATGTCTACCCTGGTTGTGATCTAGCCTAGAACCCATAATGAGGCACTACAAATAGGGCTCATTTCTGTTGTCTTTTCAACCTATGAATGCTCCACTACCATGCTAGTGACCATTACTATGTACAAGTTCAATCTGCAATATATAATTGCAATTGTGAGGTTCACCAGAATTACCAGGCATTTATATTTTTGCAGATAATGTATATAAATTCATATCATTTGTATATAATTGCTAGTCAGTTCCTTACAATTGTACAACTTCATTTGAAGGTTTCATTGTTCTCTGTATATGTACCTACATATATCTAATTCGTTCATGTTCATAATTGTTGTCTGGAAATGTTTACATAATAATTAAATGCAATATTTGTATGTTTGTTGGTTGAATTCCATAACAGGAAATTTATGTTATAAATAGATGTGTACAGCTCTCTTGTGAATAACTGATGTTCCTAATTCAATATTTTATTGAAATGGAGCCAAATATTTTTTGGGAAGAAATGAATCTTAATTATCTAATTCTATACCATACAATTACTACTGTATCACACTTAACTATATAATTCAACGATGTTCTGTGATTTATGTGTAAATAGATAACCTACTGGCATAAAAAGAAATACAACTAAGCTTCTTAAATTATGTTTGTTTTTTATTTATACTAATTTATAGAATTATAATGGAAATTATTCTTTTTCTGGCAAAAGACCTCCAAATACTGCAGCTGGCACAGTTTTCTTTTGAACTGGAGATACTACTTCATCATCTCCACTGTTATCTGATTCTTCTTCATCAATATCAATTTCATCTGGGTTTACTACCTTATCAGAACTTTCTTTTAGACCTTGCGTTTCACCTCTTACAAATAGTATGTTACCCTTATTTTGAACTGCCATTTCTGCTGCTTTAGCTTCTAACATTCGCATGCCATCTTTAATTCCTGGAGCAAGATCAGATACAGTACCAGCTGCCTGTGCAGCAGAACTCAACATCTGAGCTGACATCATATTCACCTGAGTATTATAAGTTGCTTGGACACTTCTCTTGATTCTGAGCATCTCACGCATTGTATCTTCATTACCATGTCGAACTTCAAAGTCTTTCCAGGTGTTCCAAAACTCTGCTGTAATTCTGGGATCACACATTTGGCTGCAGTGCGAATAAATAGCGCGCGCTCTATCGATTTCTCCTAATCGAGTTTCCATCTCTGCAAATCTTACACACATCTCACGTGCTTTTTCTTCGGGTAAAGTTTCAATTGCTTTTTCATATATTTGCCGAGTTTTTGGCACGCCATATATATCGGCAGCTTTTTTAATGTAAATGTTAAACATTTCAAACATTTCCTCTGGAAGGACCGCAGATGTCGCACGCTCATAGACAGACATAGCATGTCTAGCTAAGCCATGTTCTTCCTCTAGCTTGGCGTAAAGTAAGAATATTGATTTTGCAAACTCCGCCGGACAATGTTCCAGACATTGTTCAAATAAATCTCTAGCCCTCTCTAGTTTTGTCCCACCATATCGTCTTAAAAACTTTGTGAGATATGTATTCCATATATCGTAGACATTAGGCCATTTAAACAGCGCAATTCCTTTTTCGTAAGCTCTAAAAGCTTCTTCAAAGTAATTGTGTTCTTCAAGAAAGAGACCATAGTTAATAATGATTTGTGGAGTGGCTATTTTTAAGTCAATTATATGGTCATAAACAGCTTTGCAAGATTTAAATGTTCCAAAGCTTTCCTCTAAATCAGCATACATAGACCATACTTTTAATGACTTATATAATCGCATTTGAACAGTTTCATTGTCATCATGATATGCTACTTTTCTGCTTGGCAATACAGTTGCTTTTTGCATCAGTTTCAAAGCTTCTTCATAGTTTTCATGTTTTATTTCCATTTCAGCCCATTCACACCAAACAGATGCTAAATCATCCACTTTAACAAAACTAACTTGAGTAGCCTTCTCAAAAATTAACCTAGCATCTTCTATTTGATCATTACTTTCATAAAATTTTGCAAAGCCTACCCATAATGTGTGTAGTTTTCCAACTGCTAACTTTGGGTCCACTGTTTGAACAGCTTCTGTATATGTATCAATAATTTCATGAGGTTTACCTTCATATAACTTAACCCTTTTATGCCACTCTGCAACATTGTGAGGATTTTGCCTTAGGAGAACTGAATTAAGAAGTAACAATCTTCTCTCCATTAGATATTCAAATCTAGCCAATCTTAATTCTAAATCTACATCATCATCCTCTGAGGGACTGGGTTTCTTTGCAACTTCCTCCATTTTCTTACTTAAACTAAGTTCTTCAAATTGTGCATAAGCATCAAACACCTGTGTGAAATCTCGAACTGTAGTAACAGTTTGTATTGCTTCTTCATAAATATCTCTGGCTCTTTCAAATAGGCCACTTCTTACATAATAATCAGCAAGTGAGTTCCACAAATGTCCTAACTGATCAGTGTATCTTCGTAGTCCACCTCTAATAATGGCATCAACATTTAAGGAGTGAATTTTATCAGGATTTTTAGAAATTAGCTCACATAATTCATTCCACAGCTGGTGGTTAGATTTTCCATGCTTAGATTGAAAATTTTCATTATTAACAATTTGTGCTAATTTAAGTGCAGCTTCATCTAACTTTTCAATCGTAATAAGGTAGTCTATATATTCTTCTGTGTCTTCTGGGCATAGTTTTAAATATCTTCGAAATACTCTAATAGCAGTTTCAGGAATGTCATGTTTCTTAAGAAACTTAAGGTATAATGGCCATATTCTATGATGTTGGGTGATAGGAAGAGCTCTTAAGGCACTGTCAAATGCTCTTCTTGTTGTCGTTATTTTATACTGGTCTGTCAAAAATGTACAATAATCCATCCAAATTCTTGGCATTTTGTGCATGAATACTAGAGATCGTTCAAAACAATTATTTACATCATCATAACAAGGGTCTGTGATACATCTTCCTCTTATTTGACTCCTTCTTAATTTAAGATAGTTATACCATAATTTAAATGATCCTGGTAGTTCTTTCAGAGCTCTTTCATATATCATATTTACTTCATTTTTAGGTGCTGCTTTCTTATGATCAATGTATCTTAACCAGTGTTTAACTGAAAATGGATTTCGTAATATTTCTTCTTCATATGGTAGATCATCTTCACTCTGAAAATAATGAAAAGTAATTATTTTACAATGGGTATACTAATGTTGTCAAGTCATATACAGGCGGGCGCTTATGTAGCTAGCGGAACACATTTTGCAACTAGATTTTCTGTAGTATGTTCACATTATTTTCTTGCACATAATAATTTGGTGTGAGACCTGTGTTTGAATTTACTTTCGGGCAAAACACAAAAGACATGCTTAAAGTATAAGATTGAATAACACTTTATCTAATTTTTATAGAATGTTAAATGGTTATAAGCTAATCTTAAAAGTTATAATAATATGCTAATTTATAGTATTCTATCAAAGAACTATATTGTTTTATTGTCTCCAAAAGGATGAGGCAGCATTAAGAATTTCCAACATTTGCAACAATATTCTATCTCTTGGCTAAAAAACTGCAAGAAAATTCGTTCAATGCTTTTTGTTTATTAGTAACTAGCTGACTCGGCAGAATTCGCCCAGCAATTATATTATTAAAGTAAACGCCCTCGCTTCGGAAGCTTGTTGCTCCGCCCCTATTGGTCGTAGCGTGATGCTATATAGCCTACAGCCTTCCTTAATAAATGGACTATTCAACACAAAAATAATTTTTCAATTTGAACAGTAGTTCCTGAGATTAGCGCATTTAAACGAACAAACAAACAAACGTCGCTTCATATTATTATTTATTATTATAATATAAAAAGATGCGGCGGGGAACTTTGTTACGAAATATTTTATGAAGGTTTAATTAAGATCTCTTGTTGTTCTTTACGTGTACATTTTTCAAAAATATAAAACAATACTCACGAAGAAAATTTCAATTTCTTTGCCATCGAGTAAAGGCATCCTGCCTGTCACAACTGTTGTTCTGTTCTACAGAAAGAAATAGATATGCATATGATTTGTTTGATGTTCTTCTTTCAATTACTATGCAATTTCGGCTTAATTGCATGAAAAACTAATAAATAAACAAGTAAATTACGTTCTACGCTACGTTACAGGTTATGTCACAGACAGCATAATATTATATGGCAAGCAATGGAAATGGAAAGGCAAGTGTCACTGTCACAGACGAGGTAGGTCACTGTCACTGTCAAATACAATAGTCAAATCAGTTATACAGAGAGTATAATTATTATTTTGATCATAGATGTATTCTATATTCTATCTATGATCACAATTTGTGATAAAAACATGTACACAAACATAACCTGTGCATTGATCTACTGTGATAGTGTTTATATAAAATAACATACATCTCGAAGCCAGGGTCAGAGCGGTTGTTATACTTTGGGTTATACGTGACTGGGGATAAGAAATAATAGTCTGTACACTGAGTTTAAACGTCTATTCCAACACTTCAATACAGTTATCACCAAAATTAATTTAGATTACATTAAATTAAACTTAGAAATAAAGCTGACGACAAAATAATAGCAAAGTGGCAAAGGATCAGCACGATTAATTCAAATTTAACTTGGAAACGCGGCAAGTTTGGTATGGCAGTGGGTTCGACACGTCCGCTCGGTCTAAGCGCTCAATTCAGAATGATCATGACAGCTATGGTTCTCTACGACGCCATCTCTACCCCCACTCCATACCAACCATGCCCAAACAATAACTGTTTCGTTTCCAGAAGTAGCTCCGGCCATCATTCATAGATGGCGGTAGGTTCCTAAAACTAGTTCCATCGATTACTCATAGGTGGCGTTACTAGATCAGCGTAGGACTTTGGTCTCGCTCCTACACGGCCAATCTGACGTGCACACGTCCTCGTGTGATTCCTTTTTAATTAAGTTACAACAAAGCTCTAAAGTTTCTTTTATTCAGCAAAAGTTTTTCGTTACTAATGAGACTACCTTTTAATTAAGGTCACACAATAGTTATGGTCAAACGGAATAGTAATGGTCACACAGAATAGTAATGGTCACACAGAATAGTTATTGCCACACAGGCGAATCATTGCCATACGGGCGAAACATTGCGTCACAGGATAGTCATTGCGTCACAGGATAGTCATTGCGTCACAGGATAGTCATTGCGTCACAGGAGAGTCATTGCCACACAGGCTAGTCTTTGTGTCACAGGAGAGTCATTGCCACACAGGCTAGTCTTTGCGTCGCAGGATAGTCATTGCCACACAGGCTAGTCAGCTAGTCATTGCCACACAGGCTAGGCTTTGCCACACAGGCTAGTTAGCTGGTGTCAGTTAGGGCCACACAGGCAAGTCAGGGCCACACAGGTCAGTCAGGGCCACACAGGTCAGTCAGGGCCACACAGGTCAGTCAGGGCCACACAGGTCAGTCAGGGCCACACAGGTCAATCAGGGCCACACAGGTCAATCAGGGCCACACAGGTCAGTCAGTGTCAAATTCGTCAATGTTGATAAAATGTGTCAGTCTCAAGTTGGTTAGTGACCCCTACTACAATTTACTTTAAATTTCTTTTACTCAACAAGTTTCTAATTTTTCAAGTTTCTAACATTACAACACTAGTTTAGAGGAGCAAAATTACAAATTAATAATTTGTGTTTGTTTTAACTTTTACACTATGACTACGCTATCGCTATCGCAGATTAATCCGTACAGCATCTTCACGTAATCTGGGGATGGATTCCATCTGCAAGCACGCTCTACCGGCACCAATCCGCATTCGTCATTGAAGATTACCTGTAACAATCAAACACACACGCGAGTATCTTTCTACGCTCAGCCCTTCCTGATAAACAGAAGCACTTCTTACAAAATTAATCTGCATCAGTACAGGGGCTTATTCCAATTTGAATTTGAATTGATTGATTTAAAGTGTATTAATATTGACACACGGATATCTGAAGAAACATGCCATGAGGGCCTTATTACTTTGTCTGCTATGAGGATAGGGGATACAACATAAGACTTCAGAATTTATTTGCCACATAGGTTGTATGCTACTCAGGCTGTTGATCAGGTGTGCCACGCAGGCGTTTGAACAGGTTTGCCACATAGGTGTTTGATACTAGTACCAATACACACAAATAAAAAGAATTATAACTTTCCATTTTATTAACTTTAAAACTAGTCTAGACCAGGTGGACTGATGACCTGAAGAAGGCGGTGGGCATCCGCTGGATTCAGAGAGCTCAGGACCGGTTAGGGTGGCGCCAGTTAGGAGAGGCCTACGCCCAACAGTGGACCTCGAAAGGCTGATTGATGGATGGATGGATGGATGAAAACTAGTCTTTAAACTACTGAACAAACTTTCAAATGATTCCCACCAATCGAAGTAGGATTCCGCATGGTTACGGCGTATAATTCATTAAGGTTTTGTTTTAATTAATTGAAAGGTGACGATAGCGATTCGATAGTACTATGCAAAGCCGGGGTGGGTCGCTAGTTATTAATAATTTTGTTTCATTCTGATATCCCACCCACCATCAACTCAAAAACTAATTAAACCATTATAACCGGTAATAGTGAACAGATTACCCAATTATTAAATTGAACGGTTTTGAATTGGATGATTCAATAACAAAGTAATTCTATAAAAAACTAATCCACTTAAATCTTTTTCCGAAGACATTATATTGAGAAGATTCTTTCTCTTAATTATTCTCTCTTAACCGTTCCTCCTAATTATTCAGATCAATAAGCAACATCATTAATGTTTCTCAAATACCCAATTAATTTAACCAAGAAAAATACAGGGATCGCCTAATATCCAGTAATGTCTCAAAAATGGAAGAGTTTAATTCACTTTTACTATAAGCCATAAGAAAACCAGTTAAACAAAACAGATCACCTGTAACGTTGTGCCCGTTCCGCGGCAATAACCGATGATGCTTCATCATCACACCACGAAGCCAGCGCCAGCGCACGCACACAGCCATCAATGCAGTTCCAATTAACACGAGTACAACCTTCGTGTGCTGCTCTTGCTCCCGATCGCCACAGAAACAACCCGTGCCATCTTCGAAAACCAAGCTGGAACACAGAACACGAATAACGTTAAAAACTCATTGGTTTCACGAGGTAAATTAAATCCAATCAAAGTTTGCTGCACTTGTTAAAAAAATAATAATTAGGGAACCGACTGTATCCAACTATTATTTTATTGATCACTAATTACAAGACAACAGAAGGTTGTATGTTCACAACGAACGAAATAAAATTGAAGTTATGAAACTCCAACACACCAGATGTAATAAAATAAAAGTTGTCATACCAAAAACGCCGTTTCACTTTTACCTCGTTTCATGTTACCACAACTAGGTGATGTCACCCTTGGTTCCAAACAGGTACCAGACAAGGTCTTGGTCTCCAGCTCCTTAAAACCTAGAATCGCTTCCTAAACGCAGCAAAAATAGACTTTATTTATTTCAAAAATATAGTGGGTAGAATCTGAATCGGGTAAGAATTCAAGAAATTCGTCTAAAATACCTCTAAAGTCAATATTTAAATCATTAGATAACCCTTTTCTCAATATTTAAACGTAACAGTAACTTACCCGCGTATTTAGGATACGAAACAAAACAATTAGGTGTACTTCACTTTTAAAACGACAACCAAATAAGCTGTAACGGTTTTTTTTTAATTAATTCGACAAACGTCACCTCATTTAAACTAAGTCTGTTCAAAGCGCAAGCCAATTGTACTCGCTTTATAAATTTACTTGGTGAAATTGAGTACCAATAAAGCAAACTATTTTGTGTGTGTATTTTTATTTTTTTTTCAATTAATCCTTTTCAACTAAAAGCGGCGCACCAAATCACTAAACACCAAGATAATTAAAAGAATACTTTCGTTATTCACCCGCTACCTGACCAGTACTTTCAGTATCACTGCTGTCAGTCACTGCATACCAATAAAAAGTAATCAAGAAATAATTTTAAGAATTCAATAGCATGTGACAAAAGAAAACAACACTTGTGGTAAAGGACACTGCACTGTAACACCTTATCACGTTATCAATTGAAAATGTACCTACACGGAATACGTAACAAAATTCCAGAGATCAAACGCGTATTTTTCTTTTTCGACCAGGCTACAAAATCTAATCTATCCCCATGATCTTTAACAATAGGAACAAAGAACGAATCCTAGTTCAACATCAAATATCGAAACGCTTAAATAATGCTTAAGCAACCGCGCACCAATATTATGAAAACATCTCACTCATTAGTGAACAGTATCGTAGTAGTAGCAAGTAATATTACAGACGTTAATCAGCGAAAAGTGTCGTTGCTATCATCTATATCGATCGACAGCAACTAGAGTCACCTCCATCAAGCAACGATACTTATAGACTTCATTGAATAATGCAAGGGACACATCACCTCAACTAAGCGATATGTTTAGCAGCTGAGTAATGACATCAATTACTGTTCGCTAATCAGAAATAATGTAACAACTTAATCAGATTACACCTCGCACCATACTAGAACGAGAAATATTATTGCCACTACTCAACTCAAATTCACTTCTTATAACAACACTTGAAGTGGTACTTGGCCCTCGGGTGTCCTAGTAATTTAACCCCAAATCTACCTTCATTAAATTTTGAACAAATTGAACGCAAGTTACTAGCGTCTTCCGAAGTATGTATGACACTTCGGTTAAATTACAGTAAAATCAAAGACTTGCAACTTTGGCTTTGACCAAGGTAACCACTGAATGATATTTTTTTCAGGGAAAGAAAACAAAGAAAATAATATTACTACCGGTGCTGACATAAACGATAATGACGGAAAATCTACGACTTTACTAATCACTCATGATTGTTTAACAAACTATTTGACACACACAATCTAGTTTACGCAAGAATTAAAATTTAAGCTGCGAAATTTTGTCACCACAGATGTAATGAAATAAAAAAATTATACCATACCAATACTCGCCGTCTTACTTGAAAATCCTTCATATCGATACTTGCCGTTTTATTGAAAATCTAGTCACATCATTTCACTGCACTTTGCACTTTCACTTGCATCCACGCTTCATGATATCACGTGACAATTATAACCTGAAATAACACTGAAAACGTGGACAGAGTTCTTTATCCCAGCTTCTGATCTCGAAGCCAGGGTCAGAGCGGTTGTTATACTTTGGGTTATACGTGACTGGGGATAAGAAATAATAGTCTGTACACTGAGTTTAAACGTCTATTCCAACACTTCAATACAGTTATCACCAAAATTAATTTAGATTACATTAAATTAAACTTAGAAATAAAGCTGACGACAAAATAATAGCAAAGTGGCAAAGGATCAGCACGATTAATTCAAATTTAACTTGGAAACGCGGCAAGTTTGGTATGGCAGTGGGTTCGACACGTCCGCTCGGTCTAAGCGCTCAATTCAGAATGATCATGACAGCTATGGTTCTCTACGACGCCATCTCTACCCCCACTCCATACCAACCATGCCCAAACAATAACTGTTTCGTTTCCAGAAGTAGCTCCGGCCATCATTCATAGATGGCGGTAGGTTCCTAAAACTAGTTCCATCGATTACTCATAGGTGGCGTTACTAGATCAGCGTAGGACTTTGGTCTCGCTCCTACATACATAACAATTTTCACCACTACAAAGGCGTATACGTATAAGCAATAGTTTCATCCCTTTCTCTACCATGACACGTACAGAGTCTATCTCGTTTTTTTTTCTTGTTGCAACACTCACGTACACATAGACAAAATGGAGTTGAAGCCAAAGAGTTTATACTCTGAGGTTTATACAGTAGAGGGCAGATGCCAGGCTTCAGAGCGTACCTCGGATAAAACGACGGCAGCAAAGAACACAAAGACATCTGCAATTTTGCCAAAATCGTTTTTTTGCATAATTCAACACAGAATTCTTTGTTTTATCTTGTGATATTTTTTTTTCTCGAAAAATGTTGTTTTTTTCACCAATTTTTCAATTGTACAAAAAGACATCTACACTACTTATTAAAAATTCGACAAAGTACAAACGGACATATACCATTTGTCCTTGTGTACGTCGCGCAATGCGGCGGGCCAGCTATCCTTACGAAAATAACCTGCGAAGTCTCGAGGCTCTTCAGCAAGAAAAAATGTCTGATGATGACTGCTTGCAATTGGAATAATAAAATAATTGAAAATTGAATCCGGAAGTGACATTCAACCAAGCCACAAATGTAAAAAATATTTATACCTTTTTTTTCTATCTTTGTTGGTGTGTTTGTTACCCCATAACTTCGTGGTGGGTAAACCGATTTTGATGATTCTTTATTTCTTTGAAAGCTGGTGCTTTGAGTGTGGTTCCATACAAATTTGAGCGACATCTGATGAGTAATTTTGAATTTACTTGAATAATGTGTAAGGATGTTTAGTAGTGTGTATTTATGGTTTTTTCCTAATAACATTTTATTGAGTGTTCAGATTTTAATGATTCTCTTTTTACTTGAAAACTGGTATTTGCATTGTAGTCTCATATAAGTTTGAGCGCCATCTGACCAATAGTTTTTGAATTATCCTTAATAATTTTTATGTTTGTATGTTACCTCATATCTTCCTACTTAGAGTTCCGATTTTAATCATTATTCTTTTAATCGAAAGTCGGAGCTTTGGGTTAGGTCCCGTAAAAATTTGAGTTCCGTAAGAATAGTAGTTTTTGAGATTCTTATGATATGGAGGTAGAAATAGGTAGTAAGGGAAAATATCGAAGAGTAACTATAACGATTCGTAGTTATTTTCTCTGAAACTATACTTTTTATTACTTTATATGACAAATATAATTATTAAAAAGAATCATAAAACTTTTTTTTTATTATTAGACACCCTAAAACTCAAAATAGTTTAGGTATATCTGCAATTATCCAATAGCTTTAACTTAAGAATGCCGAAGTAATATGAGACAACTGCAGTATTTTAATGACAATCATAATTATATTTGTTTTTTTTTATGAAATTGGTTATTTATGATCAATAACAATAAAATTCAATCATTAAATTAATAAAATAGTTAAAGAATAAATAATTATCGGGTCCCAAGTAGAATCGAATATATGGCAGTTGACTCAATTTGCTCGTTTTCTTGATCCAAGTAGAAAAAGACATCTAGCGTATTTTTAAAAATAAAAGAATTATTGGTAATTTACCTATACCAAATAATAGTTAATATTGTAATAATTAACTATTCCAAAATTGATGAAGATATCTTTGTAATTGTTGAAGTTATACAATTTTTGCTCTAAAAACGCTCTCCTGAAAACTAACGTTTTTGTAGATGACCGTTTGTTCTTTGCTGCCGTCGATTAAAGAGATGAAATATTTAGGTGCGAGTTTTAAGTGACAAAACGCGCTCGCTACGTAACTGTGAGTTAGCTAAAATTTGTATGGGATTCAAGCTGAGCCATTTACGTCCCGCTAGGTGGCTCTGCTCCGATTCCATACAAATTTTAGCTAACTCGCAGTTACTGATCTGGTCAATAAAATTTTATTTTCACAACAGTAGTCATATTATGGATCTTTCCCCAGAATAACTCTTTTAATCAGAGAAAAGTAGTGAAAAAGTGTGAAACGACAACCCCGAGTCATTCTCGGATTTGTTCGAACTATGACTTTTACACCAATAATCACACATCCCACGACTTTTTGATGGTATATCGTGTTAGTTAATTCGTAAATTTCTGCAAATACTAGAAAGATTTACTCAAAACTTATCTCGGAAGTTTACACCAGTTAGTCACCAAACTGGTGACTCAAGCTTGAAAAATCGGCGCCATCAGCCGCCTGACGTTTTGAAAACACAATGGATGACGTGTAGTTTTCTTTTTTTAGCACACGCCAATCGGACATATAAGTCTGAGAAAGACAGAATAGCGTGTAGAACTGTAGATCATAGAGATAGGAATATACCTGTGTAGATTGTATAAGCCCCGCAAGTTGATATTGCGATGGAACCTTGTCACAATAACAGCTGCGTGACGTCATCCGTGGCAAAAAAGTACAGATACCAAAAAAATTGTAATAAAAAGTAGGTAAATAAGCTAGGGTTATGGGTTTATTTGTAATGGGTTTATTTCACGAGCACGACTTAGTGCGCCCAACTTATCTCTGAAATGGCAAAAATTGGAACTAACGAAAAGTCATTCATAAGTACGTTGTGGTCATTCATCTGTCAGTTACTAGTGTGCAATGATTGGTCAAATGAATGTCAAATGCGTCCGACAGCGCCTCTTTCGTTTCAATCTTAAGTTGGGTTTACTATAAAGCTATACATCCCGGGATGTACAAACAATGGACAAAATTGATTCATACCCCACTTCGTCAACAGTTCGTTTGAACTTTTGAGGATGTCAAATTCGTTTTCATTTCAAGCGTGTCTGCTGCACATATGACTTTCTTATTATTATGCTCATTCCGTCAAATCGTCAAACGTCGCTCTAAATTTTTGTCAAGTGCAATGATTTACTTTTTACAATCCATACTAATATTATAAATGCGAAAGTCTGTCTGTCTGTCTGTCTGTGACGTTTTCACGGCTAAACTATCGGTCCAATTTGGATGAAATTTAGAATGAAAATAGTTGAAGACTCAGAGTCACACATAGGCTACTTTTTTAAAAAAAATCAACCCCTAAAGGCTTGAAAAAAGACATGAAAGTTTGTATGAAAAATCTGAGCCGCTTGACCGATTTCGATGAATTTTCCCAGGAGGATAGCTTTGGTGACGTACCCCCTTCCCTACTTCCCCGGTTCGCGATATAAACGAATTCCACGCGGGCGAAGCCGCGGGCAAAAGCTAGTATCTGATAACTGCAAAATATATTTGACAGAAATCCTTATATCTTTTGTATTAACTATATATAAGTTTTTCCCGCGGCTTACCAGCTAAGCAAAAAAAATACCGTTAAAATTATTCCATCGGAATTTATTTAGAGGAGTAAAATTATCCTTTGCTTTTCAGAATCTCAAACCTCCTCCATATAATTTCCAATAAATTCAGCATTCAGTCGTTTCAACAGTGAAAAGCCAATAGACGAACAAAGTTACTCTCACTTTATAATAATTTTATATAACAGAAATCGTTTTTGCAGTTTTGAATATCTTTACTTCATGATGGACAGACAATGTGTTTAATGTTTATGTTGATTATTGTATTATATAATATTATGTCAAAGTATTCAGAAACACAAATCTCGAAATATAAATAATGTATTGTCAATGTCTTGTAGAGACATTAACAGGAATAACAGGTTTGTTTCCAAGGCAACGAATATTTAAACGAATTTCGACTTAATTGCACTTGATGTGCTATAAGAAAATGAGCTGAAGGTGGGGTACGATTCAAATTGTTCGATAGTACATTACCTGCTCTGTGTGTGAACCGCTTAACTGGCACGCCCATTTTTCTCCCATATGTTAGGTCTGCTTATTTTTTATTTGTCTGTGGTTTATGCTCTATGAAGTGTATTGTCTGTGCTGTCAGTGCTGTACTTTTGGTTTTGCCTTTTGCGTCATCTGTCTGTGGCTCTGTGGAGCTGTAGTGTAGAGTGTGGTGTGGTGTAGTGTAGCGTCTGTGGAGTGGAGTGGTGGATGGAATCTCCGCTAGGAGTAATTTTAGTGTTCTGTGCAGTGTTGCCAACTTAACGGATTTCCCGACAGATTTAACGGATTTATGCTAGGCATTAACGGGAGAAAAATTAGTTTAACGGTTAACGGATTTTTTGATAGCAAAAATGGTTAAAGAAATCAAGAATTTAGTTCCAGTGTTCTAGTAACCAACTGTAGGATTTTGATCAGAGGTGAAGAAATATGAAGATGCAACAAACACTAATTCATTCCAACAACTACATACTTATGTGATTTTGCCACCTTATTTAAATGCGGAGGTAAAGAGTTTTTAGTGTAATGAATGAAGTAAATTCAAAACTGAGAAATAAAATTAATGAAAAAATAACCGACGCAATTTTAAATATTCGTTCTGGATAAAAAAGAAATGGCAAAGCATGTTACAGTCTTACAAGGCTCTTTTGGCGCGTGGCTGATGTGAGGGTGACAGAGACAGTGCCTTACAGTTTGCCTTCCCTGTCAGGCGCTGCGTCATCCACGCGCCAAAAGATCGTTGTAGGACTATACTCTTATGACTTACCTGATGTTGTTATCGCTAGAGAAGGGACAATGCTAATCTAATCAGCCGTCCACCTCCACAGCTCCCATAGCAAGTATACATCAAGTACTGGAAGCGGTGTTGATGATTGTGATTTTTTGTTATAAAGTTATTTTTATGTTTTTTTGTGTCTGGTACTTATTAATAATTTTGAATGGTGGTAATTAATAATAATTTTTATGTGGCTTAAAATGTATTTTTTATTTAACGGACATAAGAAAAATCTTGAAGGATTTTTGACGGAATTTACCAACACGCTTAACGGAATTCGAAAATTAGTATAGTTGGCAACACTGGTTCTGTGGATGGAACAAAATGTTTAGAATCCGAATCCGATGCGGTGTCTTTCATTTCAGTAGAAAAAATTATTGGCAGGCAGAATCGGAATTGGAATTGGAACGTGGTTAACATGAAATGAGTTATGTTATGGTTTATTTTGCTTTCACCTTTCTTAATTCTTTGATGTATAATCGTTCTATTTCTATGTTTTACAAACAATTAGTGATAAAGTACGGCGTGAGAAATATGTTTTTTACGCCATTGACTATAAGTTATTGCTGAGACAAATGTATTTCTTTTATAATGTCAAAACAAGGAAAAAGGAAAATTACTGTCGAATTACCGAAAACAAAAGACCTAGCCAATAGACCAAGTGTATTTGAACGTCTCGGTACGAAAAAGACTTCTAGTTCAAGTGCAAAAAAATTGACCGAATATTGTAGACAGTGGGCACAACACGGTACTTGTGCGTATGGTAAAAGTTGCAAATTCGCTGCAACCCATACCCTGATTAGTCCATCGAAGCAAAGAGCGGCGAATAAAGATAGTGAGATTAAAAGGATACTGAAAGATGATCCTAAAAGCCGCCTACATTCAACAGTCGTTGTGAGGTCGGGTCGCAGTCCAGACGGTGAGATTGACAATTGGGATCAAAATGATCTGGAATATGCCGACACCGATGTTCTTGAAAAGCGAAGGCAACAACTCCAACGTGAATTAGAATTACAAATGAAAATGGACTCAAACAAAGACATGCGTAAAGATAAAAAGAAAATAGTGTCAAGTTCCTCTTCATCCAGGAGCTCTAGCTCCTCGAGTGTATCTTCTTCATCATCGGACGGAAGCACTTCGTCGTCGTCTTCTGGCAGGTAAATTATTATTTATGTGATAACTTAAACAAGTATTGAGCATATCTTGTGAAAGTATAAACATTGATTACATTAATCACTATGAATATTCAGACTTGTTTAGAAAACATTCTCTTTTTGTGGTTATAATGGAATAATGGAATTTTGGTTAACTTTAATGAGCTTTTGTTAAATGCTTTTTTTTTGTATAAAGTAATAAATGCCAGTTCCAAAAACATGATCAATATAAAAGTATCTAGAAAGAAATATTCATTTATTTGTTGAGCAGCAAATGGGACAAAATTACTTTTTTATCACCATAAACTTTTGAGTGAGGTCAATAGAACATTATTTCAGTAAAACTGGGAGGTTTCCAAGTTTATAATATCATCTACTGCCCACTTTGAAAAGACACTCTTTTTATTTACTTCACTAAAACAAAGCGATTTGGGGGCTCCCTACCACCCCTCCTCCCTGTAGGCTTTCAGCGATCACAACTGAGGGTTATTGTCTGCTTTGAGAAAGGCTGTGATAGAATGTTTCTATGATATAACTCGTTAAGTAGTCATTCTGATTCTCCATGTTACTTTGAGTGGGGATAATCTGTTACTTTTAAGGAAAAACTAATTATAGGAGCCACTTGATGGTAAATGGTCAGTCAGTGTCCCTTTTGGACATTAGATACACCAAAAGTATCACTGCGAATTGGTAAAAAGCAGAGGATCCACAATATATCTGGCTCTGGCACAGTATGTCTGCACAAACCCCCATTCATCAAAAACATTCTGCAAGGGGTCCATGTCAGTGGGAAAAGATAATAGTGGCACATGATGATGACTTTCATTTAGGCAGGTCATGACATAAATTTCTATAGCTACAGTTCTCTAAATTTAGAAATTTTAATTCTTTCTTTATAAAAAGCACACAGTTAAAAATTATGAAGTGCATGGTACATTACCACCTCATTGACCTGGTAGCACAACCTCATTCATTGTATAACTGGATGCACTGTGAATGTGAGGATAACTGGGATAAAGGATGGAAGAGTATTTAACTCCAACATATGGCTTGCTATGCACATAATGTAAAATGTAAACTCACAAATATGTGACTTGTATATTACTATAATTATCAGTTTAGAAGTCCTTTCAATCTTGATCATGATTCAATGTTATCAATATTACACTATTGTATACCATAGCAAGTAGGTATGTAATTTGTTTTGTTTTTAACTAACCATAAAACATTTGTATAAAATGTAATGCAATAGATGGTCTTATCGTCATGAAGCAGAGGCAACCTTAGGGTAAGGAGCTCAGAGTTGAAATATTGACACAGGAACAGAGTGTACTAAGTATAATAAAATGTAATAACACTAAAACAAAAACTTAAGTACTAAAATTCAACACAAGTAAATATGACTGCATAGGCTAACTTATGACAGTAGTTATGATTAATTGCTAATTTAACATAATTTATGAATGTTATGAGATTTGCTAGTAGTAGCTGTAGTGGTTTTAATTTAATGGGTTGCAATGTATGTTTCAGGTTATTTTAAATAGTGTGTTGATACAAATTTTAATCAGGACTATACCATTAACAATATAATTATATGATATTAAAATCTGTAGTTTCTGCAATAATGCTTGCATTTAGTTTCCATTTCAATTTATATTTTCTTTTAAGATAATATTACATTTTAGGGGTCTGTATGTGAAATATTAATTTATCAGAAGTAGCTTCTTTTGATATTATATTATATAATTTTTGTGTTGTTGGTTGTCATTTAGGGAAGCTAAAAGAAAAGTGAAAAAAGGAAAATTAAAAAGAAATTCTAGTTCATCCTCTGATGGGGATGTACCAAAAAAGAAGTTATTGAAAAATGAGTCTTTGAAAAGAGATAAAAGTGAAGTTAAAAAGGGTGGTATAAAAAAAGACGACAGAATACTCAAGAGAAATGAATTGAATAAAAAAAAAAGTCTATCAAAAGCCACTTCACTTGGCAAAAAATCTTTGTCACCAGGAAAAAAGTCTGGTGGCACCCCTCCCATTACATCAAAAAGCATTGCAACAAAAACATCAACAAAACATACAAAATCTCCACAAAGGCGAAATAGGAGCATTTCTCCACATTCTGCTAGGGATAGAGATAAAGATCGTGGGAAAGAAAAGGATAAAGAAAAAGAGAGGGAGAAAGAACGTGATAAAGAACGAGATCGTGCTAGAGGACGCAGCAGATCACCTAAGAAGGCTAGATCTAGATCTCCTCGAAGACATGGTTCTAAAGATCCAAGACGAAAAGACAGTGCTGAAAGGAGCAGACCAGTGTCGCCGAAAAAACAAGTAAGGAGAGATGGCAGTGTTGAACGCCATAGGAAAAGATCCGCAAGTAGGGAGCGTGAAAGAGGACGTGATCATAAAGATAGATCTTTGGAAAGAAGAAAAGATAAACATGATGAAAAAGATCGACATGACAGAAAGGATAGGGGTCGTGATAGAAATAAAGATGGAAAAAGAGAAGACCTCAAGAGACGTGGTCGAGAGCGTGGTTTGGGAGGCCGAGGAGGCGCCGACAAAGGTCTGGAAAAACCAAATAAACCTATGGAGAGGCTATTACCCCGTCCGGAAGAGCGGCTAGCTGCTCTTGCTGCCATTTCAAATAGAGCTCTAGAAACAGATAAGAATTCAAGTAATTCTAAAGATAGACAGGATACTCATTCGGATAGAGGTGGTCGCAAGCTAGATCGCCTCGAAAGAGATCGGTCTACCAAGAGGGATAGATTGGATAGTTTGGATAGGGATCAGGGAGATTATGACATGAACATAGAACGGCAATATGACCACGGGCACAATATGGAACACTACGATAGATTGGATGATCGTTATGACGGGGTTTCGAGAGACGAAGATAGATCGCCTGGTTACATCCAGGGTAGAGAACGACATTATGATTCAGGTTATGATCCTCGGGGACCATATACGGAAGATGACGATAGAATGTACGGTGAAAGTATGGGAGATCATCGAGGAGTAGACATGGGTAAAGTATATTGAATTATAATGTTTGATTTTTTTAACTGGATTTTTTTGTAATAAATTTATTATTCAAGGATATGACGATCGTCGGCCTCATCGTGATCGTTCATGGGAGGGCCGCTGTGGTTCGATGGATCGTGAGCGTGGCTACATGCATCCGCACAAAGAATGGGATAATGATGATTATCGTGGGTCAGGAGATTGGGGCAGAGAACGACATTGGCCGATGCATGATCCACAGGTGCAGTTATGTTTATATTGTTAATATTCTTTATTTATCTGCGATACGATGTACTTCATTTCATATTCTTTGCTTTAGGTGAGTTTATATTTTCGAACACTATACCAGAATGAGCCAATTGACTACCGCAAAAGAAGTTATCAAAGTTCCTGCTTTATCCTATCCCATATTTTCCTTGGCTGTCCTTATGCGCAAATTGGTATGCTATGCCTCCAACTTACGTTGCTTTCTTTTTATATCTAAACAACCGAGGCAGCATAATAGCCAAATGAAAAATACCTATTTTTAGATGAACGAGTGGGGTGATAAGGATCCAGATATGGAGAGCTGGCATCATCGAGGACATCAGCCTCGTGGTCGAATGCATGGTGAGTTAGCACAGTTATAGTAATAGTTTTATAATTGTGTACGGATTTTCTGATACTAAGAAATGATTTTATTTCGTAAATTATCATTGAAACATTCGACAACAAATCAGCTTAATTAGCTAAATTTCATAAAAATCGTTGGAGTCGTTTTCGAGATTCTTATATGTCCAAGAATTACTCATTTAAAGGTATTAGATAGATGGATATATTATGTCTTACAGCATGTACATCAAAAACCAACCATTTCATTTCAGACGATTATGGTCGTGGCGCCCGGATGGACCATGGCAGAAATGAAAACAAACGTCGCGCGCCAAGAAACGAGCCAGAACCAAGCACTAAAGAACCAGCCCCTGTTGCCCAACCAGTTACCTCACAGCCTGAAGAAACAGAAGCTGATGATAAACCCATACCTGACGATCTTAGTGAAATCAGTGATGACCCCGATGATATCTTAGAGAGAGATGATGTGAGTTTACAATCCATAATCAATTTTAAAAATAATTACAGGATATTGTAAAACAGTCATTTATGTATAGGCAATCTTGAAGATTAGTTTTTTCTAGCAAGATTCCATATTTTTGTCAAATATTTGTGTCTGTGACTAATGTTTGTGGTGTTACTTTTTTATGAGGTTTAGAATTTTTCTGTATGTCACCTACGGCTCTGATAAAACGTGAATTTTATTGTGGGATTTATTGTGTGATCTTATGATCTTAGATTTAGCCAAGCTTTATGTTATAAGTAAAAATCTTGAAGATTTAGATAACGCCCTATTTGCGTTCAAACGCCACCTTATTAAATATTTTTATTAAAATATTTATCTCTCAAATTTAAGATGACGGAGCAAAATGCTGACGAAGATAGTCAACCTGCGCAAGGTTTTGATGAAACAATTAAGTCTGAGGGTGCAGAAAAGGAGTCTACACAGGTAACTATTATGCTCAGCTAATCAATTTATTCCGATATTGACACACTAAAATATTTAAATTTAATGTTACGTATGAAAATAAATATTCTTTTCAGGATACAAGTGGTGCTGGTGACGAGAAGGAGTCACAATCGGGCAAAGACGATGAAGATGTTACTAATTTAGATTTCGAAGAAATATCAGATGGTGAATTAGAAGAGGAACGAACGAGAGGTAAGAGCAACATTTAAATTTTAAAAGAACTTCAGGGTTTAAAGATATGCTGCAATGATCAATTCATTTATATATATTATATCCCATTTGTTTGTAGCTGGACTTGGAGATGCTTTGGGCGTAGACTGGGCAAGTTTAGTGGCAGATGTGCGGCGCCGGGAGCAAACAGCTTCTACTGGCGACGCGCGTGACCGTTGGCGACCTGAAAGAGTGTTAGCACGCCTCGGCCTTTCTCTGCACATGGCTGGTAAAGACACCGTAAAAAGCATATTGTCGAAGAACGTGGAAACGACTACGAACGACAAGGCTCAGCAAGATATTGACAAATCTGCGATGACCAACGGTAAAGGCGAACCGGAAAAATATGAAGCGGAACTCACTTCAGCTGCACCAGACGTCAATGATATCCATCCAGTAGCAGCTATTCAGGTAATTGATAGTCAGATGGACAGCGATTTATTATATCTATTAATATTTCTGTTTGAACAATCTAGACAAAAAAAATTAAATGATTGTTTTTATGGCAATAGTTTTTCAAAAAGAAGCAATTATTATCTACTTATTTTTAAATTGTTGCCAAACAAATTTGAAAGTAAGTAATTGTATGGAGTTTACTACAATTTCTCCTACAATAACAATACTGCAACATAGTTTTTGTGTGGTATGGGTGTCAGAATAAAGAATACTCAGCCACAGGCCTCCACTTAGGTTTGAAAATTGTCAATACTTTCGTCTATTGATAGTTTGGTAAGTTACTAATTACGAGTAGGTATTTGATTAAATGCAAATTTAAAAAACCTTATTACACCAAACAGTAATAACCTCTTACGTGAATAACTACACAATGGTATATTTTTCTTATTACAGGTGGCCATAGATAAGAGAAAACGTCAGCGCGCTGTTTTGTTCGGTTCTGGTTGTGAAATTACGCGTGGGTTAAGTGCAAGACGAGATTTGGCATTGCGGCGATATTTATGCAATCTTCCTGCCTTCGAGCGGAGTGGACAGTCACGGGTAGTGCCGCAACCTTCACTGTTCCAGGCTGCGCGAGCTTTGCTCATGGAGGCGCCTGTGTCAGGGTGATGAAAACCTAAACTTTGGTGTGCCAGCTCAAGTGATCAATATAAAGTGAAAATAAACAATAAATATGTTGGACCTCGAAAATAAATTTCAATGATTACATGAACTTATTGTCAGGTATTTTCAGTTAGTGATAACAGTATCATAATAATGTAAGTGATAAGTATCTCATCAGACAAGGGGAACAGAAACATCTGTGCAAATACATAATTTAACTGATATAATTTCAAAGAGAAAGTTTTGTTTAACAATTTAGAATTATCAATTTAAAATGAATATTATATTGTCATAATAAAAGTATATGATAAAACCAACATGCTTTTCTGTTATTATCTTTATTTGTTAGTAAATCTTCATAAGTCATTTTGAAAGTAAGAATGAGACATCAGCACCTACAGGATATTCCACTTTACTTTGTCCTCTGAAAACAGAACAAGTAGCCAATGAGAATGATATAAGCATAGTCATTAGAAAATTGCACACATGTCAAGTACTTACTTTTGAAATAAAACTGCTCCTGAAACTCCTTTTAACGTCAAAGTATCACCATCAACATGCAAAATACAGCCTTCCCTTAAGCCGAGAACGTCATTTGAATCTGGCATTTCTAGATATTCACCAATTCGTTGATCCCTTGTCTCTCCTTTATGTGTTTCACTTTCAATTTTATCAATGTAATGTGGGTTTATGTTGAATGGGACTAGACCAATTGCATCAAAGGAAGGGGGGAAAATGATGGGCATATCATTTGTAGTGTGAATGCTCTTTGTTGCAACATTTGTGCCAGCACTGCTGCCAATGTATAATAAATTTCCGGAGGTTACTTGGTCTCGAATCAACTTTACTAAATTATTACCATATAGTCTGTGTAAGAGCATAAAAGTATTTCCACCACCTACGAAAATTGCTTTAGCTGACTTAATTGCGCTTGTTGGTTCGGGATAAGTATGAAGTCCTGTTACTGAAATTCCCCACTTGCTTATCACTTCATTTATCTTAGCAGTGTAAGCATCAAAATCATTTTGAGCATATGGCACAAACACTAGCTCGTTAACGTTGTTTCTGTAAAAGATAATTAAAGTTTCAGCAGCAGAATTTGATTCTTGTTGGTACATAAGAGAAATAATAGTTGATGCACTTACTTTTCCAAAAATGTAACTATTTCGTCCTTCGCAAATTCCAATGTAGAATAACCATGACAATTTGAGGATGATAATAATAAAGCTTGTCTACGAGGTGGCATTGCAAAGTGTTTAAAACGGTAGAGGGTTTTATTGGGCACAATCAAACTGTTTAACAAGCTAATAGGTTGTAGATGTGGCAATAAATGGAACAAGTGCCGCATTTGAAACAATATGATAACACTTACATACTAATCTATAGTCAATACTTAATCATAGGTAACAAAAAAGATAAACGCTATTGCAATGATTTACAATCAGCAATAAATATTTATTTTTAACATTATCAGCGTTACTGACGTTTCTTTGAAGTTTGAAGTCAATTTGAATATGAAATGAATACAGTGTTGCCAACTATAATTTTCGAATTCCGTTAAGCGTGTTGGTAAATTCCGTCAAAAATCCGTCAAGATTTTTCTTGTCCGTCAAAAAATCCGTTAAATAAAAAATACATTTTAAGCCACATCAAAATTATTATTAATTACCACCATTCAAAATTATTAATAAGTACCAGACACAAAAAAACATAAATAAAAAATTGGTTGCCTGTAAAGTCGGTATACGGGCGAAAGTTTTACGTGACAACGACTTTGAGTGGTAAAATAATTTTAATGTGAATATTCATTCGTATAGTAGGAAGAAGGATGAAATAATAGTAACAATTTAAAACATTTATTTATACTGTCTAACCGTCATGTGAAGGCGGAAGCAATTTAAGTTTAATGTTTTATTTTTGTTAAATAGTTCCTCACTTGTAAACAAGATGGCATTGTACCAATTTGTGAAACGCGCTAACGAGTGTAACGTGGAGTTTATATAAGAGAAAAATTTGTAAAGGGCAATGTGTCGACTTCTTTGGTTTTATAATAAACTGCTATTTTGGGTTTGGAAGCAGTTGTGGTTATTTGTGAAGTTGACCCTGCGTTCCCGTATCTTCATGGGGTAAACATATACAAAGAATTATATTTAAAACAATGTAACACCATCCGCCATCTAGCGCTGCTAACCGTTAGACCATTAACCATTAGTCACAACTAAGTGAGGTAACAAACTAGATTACTCTACTTAACCAGAGATGGCGCTGTACCATTTTCTGAAACACGCCAACGTGTGTACGCCGTAGCTACTATAAGTAACGTGAGCGGAGCTACTAACGCAGTTTCTTGAAGTGCCACCCGGCAAACCAATTTATAAGACGTTGTCACGTCAAAATAACTTTATAACAAAAAATCACAATCATCATCACCGCTTCCAGTACTTGATGTATACTTGCTATGGGAGCTGTGGAGGTGGACGGCTGATTAGATTAGCATTGTCCATACTCTAGCGATAACAACATCAGGTAAGTCATAAGAGTATAGTCCTACAACGATCTTTTGGTGCGTGGATGACGTGTGGGTGACAGAGACAGCACCTGACAGGGAAGGCAAACTGTACAGTGCGCCCAACTTATCTCTGAAATGGCAAAAATTGGAACTAACGAAAAGTCATTCATAAGTACGTTGTGGTCATTCATCTGTCAGTTACTAGTGTGCAATGATTGGTCAAATGAATGTCAAATGCGTCCGACAGCGCCTCTTTCGTTTCAATCTTAAGTTGGGTTTACTATAAGGCACTGTCTCTGTCACCCTCACATCAGGCACGCGCCAAAAGAGCCTTGTAAGACTGTAACATGCTTTGCCATTTCTTTTTTATCCAGAACGAATATTTAAAATTGCGTCGGTTATTTTTTCATTCATTTTATTTCTCAGTTTTGAATTTACTTCATCCCTTACACTAAAAACTTACTCCGCTTACTCCGCATTTAAATAGGGTGGCAAAATCACAGTATGTAGTTGTTGGAATGAGTTAGTGTTTCTTGCATCTTCATATTTTTCTTCACCTCTGATCAAAATCCTACAGTTGGTTACTAGAACACTAGAACTAAATTCTTGATTTCTTTAACCATTTTAGCCGTCAAAAAATCCGTTAACCGTTAAACTAATTTTTCTCCCGTTAAAGCCAAGCAAAAATCCGTTAAATCTGACGGGAAATCCGTTAAGTTGGAAACACTGTATTAATATGACGTTTCGTTTGGCATGTTATGACATTGATGTACAGTGCGCCCAACTTATCTCTGAAATGGCAAAAATTGGAACTAACGAAAAGTCATTCATAAGTACGTTGTGGACATTCATCTGTCAGTTATTAGTGTGCAACAGTGTGCAATGATTGGTCAAATGAATGTCAAATGCGTCCGACAGCGCCTCTTTCGTTTCAATCTTAAGTTGGGTTTACTATACAGTGCGCCCAACTTATCTCTGAAATGGCAAAAATTGGAACTAACGAAAGGTCATTCATAAGTACGTTGTGGTCATTCATCTGTCAGTTACTAGTGTGCAATGATTGGTCAAATGAATGTCAAATGCGTCCGACAGCGCCTCTTTCGTTTCAATCTTAAGTTGGGTTTACTATACCTACAAATCTTGTCATCTTGCCAAATTTCCACCCACAGAGTTATACATATTACAGAATACATTTTATACTTACTTTTGTATGTCGCAGCCAACTAGTACGCGCGGAACGAGCATTTATATATGCTACGGTACACAAGGGTACGGTACACAAGTTAATAGTTGAATTAGCCAGTTAATGAGGGTGGCCGTTTTTGGGCTCACCAGTTGGCGCCACCGGCGAGGTGAGGTCCTGCTGTCAAACCCCGCCCATAGATAAACAGTGACAAGTGACATTCAGACAAGTGAGAAGTGAAAGTGCCACAAACTTATCTGACCCGGTGGCCAAAATTGAAACTAATGCAAATGTTAAACTGTTGTTAGACAAAGACAAAGACACTAGCGCTCCCCTTACCGGGTCAGATAAGTTTGTGGCACTGACAGCCAGACCTCACTCTGCACTAGCGCCTCTAGCGGCGAATTCACACGCGTTTACCCTCATTAATCGCTTAGGCATTTAATTTTATTAAACATCCGATAAATTGCTATCCATAAAATATGTCAGTAGCAACAGAAAAATATGTAAGGCCTTGCGTCTTATAGTTTGCTACCTGTTTGGAGAGCTCGCTCAGAGGAGAGACCTACCCTCATTATGCAATAATACATTATTAAGATTCTAAGGTACACTTATTAACGGTTCGTTACTAATTACTAGTACTTACTACACTTTTTTCATCTTTTCCTCTCATAAGTAGGTATTGTTAAGGCTCCTGTATGGATGAATTGAATCTGCGTTTGATAAAATCCACAAAAATCACTACAGTAGAGTACTACTATGGTGCAAATTATGTCGAGCTACTAAGTCATAATTTTTGTAAGTAGGCACCAAAAATCTTTACATCTAATGTTAAAAAGCCACTGATAACATAGCTACTGACCCACAGCCTATGAGTAATGGTCGTAGGAGACAATCTGTCTCTTAGCTAGATCTGAGGTCACTCGACCACGCGTCTGAGATTAACCGCAGACAGAACGGATTACCTACTGTTAGTTGGTTTTGAGGTTTGCTCGGCTGCGGGTCAAGAAGATTTTGTTTATGTTAAATTGACAATTATTTGGTTTTACTACCAACCAAACGATTGCAGCTCGATTGCGTTAACGCTTAATACATTAGACATCTATTATAATAATACAGCCACAGTATAATAAATTATTATAATATCTACTACTATGATATAGGCCTTAATGTTGTAAACTTTTAATTAATGAATAGTTAACAAAAGAGTCGGCGAGACACCTGAGTTGACAGTACGTAATAAGGTTTTTTTGCTGGAATCGATGTAGCAAGCGAGCATTCCGCGCCGTACTACCCTACCGCTTCTGCCCATGACTACGTGAAAACGAACAAGAACAAAACCCAAATTGGGACTAGGATGCTTAGTCCAGTTAGCAGGCGTTAGTTGGTTAGTTTGTTATTGAGTATGAGGACTGGATCCCTGGTCCGGTCCTGGTCTGGATCCCGCCCGCAGGCCATGTCGGAAGGTCTTCGGGCGGCATGAAAACTTCTGATGTTGGGTTGGCCACTAACCCCTTCACCAATCCGCACTGGAGCAGCTCTAGGCCTCCTCAATAATGAATAGAGACCCGTGCTCAGTAGTGGGCCATTAATGGGCTGTAGTCATGAGCACTGGATGGGTCGTGATAGACGTGATCACGTGACCCAGTTTTGGAAATGCAATTCTAGCGGATTTGTGTTGTTGAAGCATTAATCTATCGTTCGTTAGATATTTATCAGTTCCTAAAATTATACAAAATACACTTAACAGGAAAAGTAATTTAATATCAAAACGAAAGAAATACAAATTAATATTTATTATCAAAAATACTTAAATAATAGATAGGTAGGCAGATACAGGCACAGGTGTAATTTTCTTAAAGGTTAGGTAAAAGGATACTATTATATTAGCTACAATAAACAATTAATTAAAATAAGTATAGGTAATTTTAAACACATACACAAAATTACAAGCCACATTCATTCAAGTTGGGACACATGTGTCCGACGCGTCCAGAATAAAGAATCTCTCTTCATGGGGTTTATCACAGCCTGGTCCGAGGTATTTATGTCTCAGTTCAAGATCCGGTGGGGATGATATGTCTCCTTGAAGAATGGTGTACGCTTGTTCAATAGTGCTTTCTATTTCCGACTTCAACTCCTGGAAATAAAAAATAATGTCTGTTAGTAAATAATACATCGCCGTAACGCGGTTCCTACTTTTTATTCATATCTATATTTTTAGTTTTGGTCGAACCTAAGAAGATTGTATCGCTGAGAAATGTGTTAGATTAGATACACTTATAGATTAGTAGGTACTAAAATCGCCTAGAATATTGAATTGCTACTCTCCGCTAAAACAAATTTTGCTTACAGTTCAATTTAGCTTTAAAATTAGGAACCTTTAAAGTAGGTACCTATTAGTAGGTATGGATGTTCTGAGCACCATCATGGAAGTACTTAGTTTTAATTTGGAATCAGAACTATTCCGACTACGGCAGCTACATTATGTATCAACATTAAATGCACGATCATAACATAACCATAGCATTCAGAAGAATATACCTACCTACTTAAAGTAATAAATATACTTGAGTTGTTTTTCAGTATTCAAAATTACATTTTAATAGCAGTCGCTGAACTCAGCACCTGTTGCGTTAGCGATAAACGATGTCATTAAACTTCAAAAAATATATAAACAAACGTATTCCTCTGTCAATGCACTGGCTTGCATTAACTCTTTTTGTGGAGTCTTTTATCCCGCCCGCCCACGTAGGCGGATAATTATAACTTTCGTCAAAGGTATTAATTTGAAATTAAGTGGGAAATATTTTCTGTATAATATATTAACACTGAATTTTTTTATTTCAAAAGACGTGGCGAGGAGATTTTTTGCTGTATCTTCACCTCAATAATAAAACATTGTGCCTACCTAAAACAGTTTTGCAAACCGGTGATAGAATCAAAATATTGATTTTCATAATTCATTTAGGTACATAATGAATGAGTTCATTCTTGACCTCATAATTCATAATCTCTTCAGCTACACTATAAAATTACAATATAACCCTGCTCCGTTGCCATGTCAAAACAGAACAAACAAAAAAAAGAAACAATGACACTCTTGATCCTTTGTAATTTAACAATATTATAAATTAAGATACTTTTGATCCTTTGCTAAATGTCCTTGTTTTGAGTGTGCCTTAACCCTTAACCATAACAAATAAACAAAATATCACCACCTCATAAAGGCGTGGGTCGCGGCGCGCGCGCTCGGCCAGCGCGGCGTGCAGGTGGTAGAGCAGCAGGCCGCGCAGGTGCGCGTCGCCCGCGCCCAGCGCCGCCAGGGTGCGCAGCGCGCCGCGGCACAGCCTCTCCTTCAGCGCTAGTCGCGGCGCTGACAGCTCTGCGGAACACCATAGATACTGATTAGAGCTAAAACGCCCGCCAGCGTGAGCAGCGCGCCGCGGCACAGCCTCTCCTTCAGCGCTAGACGTGGCGCTGACAGCTCTGGAACACCGTACAGATTAATTAGAGCTAGAGCGGGGAAGTCAGCACACAATGCCATACAGATACAGATTAGAGCGGGGAAGTCGGGCTTTAAACTGATCGTCGAATAGAAAAAGGCGGTGAAAAGTGATTGCGGTTCCAAGTTGAATTAATTCGATTGTATAACTGGACAATCTTTTTTCTCTTCCTAAACATTGACAGTTTCCATTTAAAGGCAGCGATATGGTTTAGCCATACGTTAAAGTCATGCACCTACTCTAATTTATACCACTATGTACAACACACGCTCTATACGTACAGTGCGCCCAACTTATCTCTGAAATGGTAAAAATTGGAACTAACGCCGCCATGTTAAAAAGTCATTCATAAGTACGTTGTGGTCATTCATCTGTCAGTTACTAGTGTGCAATGATTGGTCAAATGAATGTCAAATGCGTCCGGCAGCGCCTCTTTCATTTCAATGACCGCAAGCATGTAATTAGACGTAAAACAAACGCTTTCTTTGTAGATACATAAGTACCTACTGTAGGTAGGTACCTACATATTGTTAAGACGTACATAGTTGTTATAATTTTCCTTTGTACTTTCATAACAATAACGTTAAAATTATAAATAAAAGCCACGAGGTAAATGAGATTTCATAGAATGGTAATTTTTCTTTCTTAATTTAAAACTATGTTAATTTAATTTAAAATCTAAAAAGGATAGGCAGCACTCTTATTTTTTTTTACGTATAAATTCCTGAATACCCACTACTACAACAGACAATAATACATTGTGCTTATATTTTTCCATGCCAACTTCCTGAGACAATAAATGAGTAATTTATTGACCGATATTGAAAACAACAAAATAAACTGCAGCGTTTGGTTTCATCAATACTTGGCGGTTAAATAATAGAAATAGTTGGCAGTAACCATAGTAAACGCTCAATGCCAAACTAGAGCATAGAGAGAGGCAGCACGCCAAAAGTAGCCAATGTAATATCACCGAATAAAAGAATCCAACCGATACTAATATTTACCACTATGTAACTACAACAAAGATCCTGCAACACTGTTTATTCTCTACGCCACGCACTGCATTAATTGCCAACTAGATGCGGGGTTCCGTCACAATTGGTCTTTAGTAGACTCATTATTTATGGCTAATATCACTAGACATCAATTAATTACTAACGGCACTGGGAGGCAGATCCACCTGGTAACGACGTGAGGACGGGCGTTTTTCGCGGCGGCGCCCATGTCAAAGGCGATCAATCGTACAACTGCCCCACGCAAATAAGTCGTCCACGATTTTATGCACTTGTTGCGCAGTACCTACGCGTTCAATGAATGCACGGGACACTCTTGAACTCGGACGTTAACTCTTTATAATTTACGCGACGTCGGGTAGGTGTCAGTTATGTTTGGTTCTACGTTCTACGGTCGCTAATCTCCCGGAATTGCGCAGTTTTGTGACGGAATGGCAACGCATTTGCTGGACTATATCTGTATAATGACCGCTAAATATGTTTTGTTACGTCTCACTTCTGTTCATATTGCTAGCAATCTAGCAAACTGCTTCCGTTATTGTCGATTATCATCGCATGTTTTATTCAAGGCCAATCACTAAATAGCCGTTGCAGTATCGTCGGCATTTGACGCATCCTATGTTTTGAACTAATCCAGCTATGACGAAATAATTGAAAAATGGTTACTTTTACGTCATATTTTTAAAAATGTGACATATCTACACCACATTGTACAATGCATAAAAAACTAAGTAGGTGTAAATGAATAAAAAAAACAAAAAATATCTCATCTTAGCATCGAAATCGAAATTGTATTTTTTTTAAATAACGCTTCACACTCAGCCCCACACTAGAATTCCTTGTGTCGTGGGTGCCTTGGACAACACACAAGACAAGGACACACACCCAGACCGAGAACGGAAATTTAAACTCATCATTCAAATTGCCGCCTCGCTGGGAATCGAACCCAGGACCCTAGGAACAGCGATCGGCGTGTTAACCATTGCGCCATTCGGGTCGTCAGTATTCAAAGATAGCGAAAACTTCAATGCTAAGATATCGAAAATAATGGCTAAATTTAGTTAGGACTTTACATCTCGATGTCCAAGAACTTGAGCACTCAGAAGCTCACAACTTTTCAGTTTTGAAACAACTGAAGCGCGCTTTAGCGAACTCCAAAATGTTAGGTGGCAGTTGGCAAATCTCAAGTTTTAAATTTAGATAATTTTTTTTATCCTATTTAAGGAATGGAATTTTTAAAAAACGGCCAAGTGGGGTAGGAGTCGCACGGGATTGTTTCCGTAGTGTATTGAGATTAGTAAGGGCTGGATCATGGAATATTTTGCTCCATGGGCTGGATGTTGTGTTTTGACTTTCATCGATGGCCCTATAAAAAAGTTATTTTTGCGGTTTTCACGTCATCCTCTTATTTTAGATGTTATAGGAGGAGTGGGGAGAGGGGGGGGGCACACATACATAAATCCATCCATACATAATCATGAAGCGGTTCACAGTACGTATAGATAGATACATCTATCGCCTAAGTTGTAGAATTTGGATGTGGGCTATGTATATGTAGGTATATGAACGTAGAATACGGTCTACTCATAGAATATTTATTTATTTATTACGAAATTAGATTTTATTTGAGTTATGTAGGTATGTACAGTCAGAATCTATAGCTTATAGCTAATCTCTTCCAGACAACCTTTTGGACTATAGATATAGCCCATAGCATAGATTCAAATAGTACCCACCTATTTACCTAACCATCATCGCGCCCCTAGATCCGATGCTGGGACCCATTCTCGAGAAATGTTTGACGAAAATCACACAACAAATCTTTTAGTTAATTAATAATTTACCTTCTTTAAATAACATGAGCTACTTATTGTATTCCAATCCAAGATTTCCAAGCTTTACAATAATTTAGTTACCTATAATAATCTTACCTATAGGTAGGTATGTATCTAGTTATTATCTATGTTTCCTGGGCACCAAGGATATTAAAACTCAATTAGCATCACACCATTCATGTACCAATATTCACATTGCTTCATTTTAAACATTTTATCTACTCAATAATTAAATATCTAACTAAGTAAATACCAATACCTACCTAACGCAATAACTATTTGAAATGAAACTTCAACACATTCAAAATTAGTTATGTAAGTAATTATGTATAAATTATTATTCTAATGTTCGCAACTTGGCACCCAGACAAAGTTTTCATTACTGTTACTAATCATTATTCACAAAATTTATGTTATATGGTAAGTACCATAATTCATTATGGTTCATTCACGAGTTACGTAGGTATACCACCAATGATGATGAAAATTTCTATTATGCTTTTTTTATTATTTTATAACGCATAATTTTGTTAGTGGAAGATTTTACTATATTTGTAAAAGCTATGTGTTATGTTCATGACTACTTTTCGGGAACAAGCAGGTAGGTACCACCTACTACTTTTTTATCCATCATATTTGGAACGTAACCTTTCAAAATCGTTCACAAGGAGTGGAAGCAGTTTGCGGGAGATAGGAACGAATGGTGCAAACACTAAGAAGAGGGTAGCAAGCACCATGACAAGGTATGGTTTGGGGTACTGGCAGACATGAGACGCAAGAAACACCAGTCGCTATTGCGAAAGAGAATGTCGTTCCCGGATTGGCCTACACAGCCATGAGCAGAAGTGTTCTCTAACTGACGCTGACTGAATCGTCTGACATAGACGGAAAGGCCTCTGATGATGATATTTGAAAGATTGAGGACCCATGGCGTAATGGTTATAATGCTGTTCCAAGGGTTTCAAAGGTTTCGATTACCAGCGAGGCAGAAGTTGAAGTTGTTTGAGTTAAAATTTCTGTTCTCGGTCTACTTGGGTGTGTTCTTTCTTGTCTTGCGTACCTAGCTCCTGTTTTTAGGCTGATAGGCAAAGCTCGCCAATTCCTGATTTCTATGAGGCGGAGCAATCGGACCTGCGAGGTAGATTTTTTAACGGGTACAAGAACCGTAGTTTCTTAAGAAAATTATTTAAGCAATAAAATAGAATTGGAATAGATATCTATTAACGATATTAGTAGGTACTGTTCATGCAAGAAAATTGGTTGATAAACAGGTAAAACTAAAAATGTTGGCCTTTGTTATTTTATATTGAGATATAATTATGTACCTAGCATAGTACCTGGGTAATAAAATATATCAATTGTTAGAAATGTTGTCTCAGAATTTAATTTTGAAAAATAGTAGGAAGGTAGGTACTTGGCTGAAGTTCTTAAATATATTATAAAATAATCATCATTCCAAAAAATAACTTTGTATAAATTACCACTAGGCTACGATCCCAGCTGACTGCACTACTGTAACAAAATATCATCTTTAAACATCAAAATGTTTTGACTGTACCTATTACAACCTTGACATGGCAAAACCGCAGTGTCCTAGAAACCTAACCCGCCGGGCGCACCAGACACCTTGTAGTGATGATATTATGACTCAAACACTTGATGCTGTCACAATAACAATGTATTACGTTTAAGTTTGGAGTAAAGTAGTATTTTAATATTTTTAGCGGACTTAAAAAAAAGATTGAGGGATGTGTGAGCAGTTTGAGGCCCTTACATTTTTTATGTGTCCAGCTATTTCTCCGTCATTTGTGAACAGATTTTGGTTATTGTTTTTAAATCGGAAAGCTGATGCTTGTCGTATTTAAGGTGTCATTAATATTCAGCAGTCTGACGACTAGTTTTTGAGTTATCCGTAATAATGCGTTTTTTGAATTATACCAAGTTGATAATGTTTTCACTTTTGGATGAAAAATTAAAAAAATATTAAATCAGTTTTTTTTAATTATATTAAGTTAAAATAGAGACGTTTGAGTAGGGCAAGGTTGGGTAATTGTCCAAATACCCATGAGTTATTGAAAAGGCCGCCGGTATATTTTATTGTTTAGTGAAAACTCTGGAATCATTAATGCTAATGATGCTTTCTTTAATTGCAATTTTCCTCACGAGTACTTGTATTGACGATGCCGTAGTAGGTATATGTAGGCAGTGACATTTTTCGCGTAGCGAGGGACCGGTTTCGATTACTGCCTGGTGGATATTTGTGTAACAGATAAATGTTCGTTCAGTCGTCATTGGTGTCAGTAATATGTTATTAGTGTTATCCATGTTACCCGCGATACGGAATTTTTGAGGTCAACAATTATTTATTTCTTTCTATTATTTTTATTTATTTGTTAACTTTTAGCTTGAAATACCTACGCGATATACCTATTAATTACATAGGTGGGCTGACGTGGTCCGTTTACACCATATAAATTGCAATAACACGATTATTATCATAGTGTCTATAGTTCTGTATCGATAATAAAAACTTATTAGTATTATTAAAATGAATATAAAGCGAATATTATTTTAGTAGGTTGTTAATAACATTAATTATTTTACTATCAAAATTTTGAATTAGAACTTAAGGAGTAGAAAATCGTAGAAGTAGAAGTAGAAAATCGTTTCTCAATCCTTTTTGGCACTATTTTGGAAAAATATTTCACTGAAGTTTTTGCGATTAAAAGTTACGAAAAACAGAAGCATTTTGTTCGACCACCTCCCTTCGATTATTTTGGCGTTAAATCTTATTTCATGCATATCGGTCACTAGGCCTGCATATACCAAGGTATTCTAGAAACTAGAAAGAGGGTCATAATACCTCCTTCTCCTCTTGTTATTCAAAAATAATAAAATATTTAACTGGTTCAGTGTATTCGTATACATATAGTTTACGAGCTTTATTTTCGTCAGACCTAATTGTAAATGTCTGTTTTATAGAACTTATAGTAGGTAAGAGCTGGAACTATAAATCTGTCATGGAGATGCTCTAGTGGAATCTATATTCTGTTTAGCACCTTTAACTAATGCAGATAATATTAGAAACTCGATTTTTCCACTGAAATTATTAAATGTGGAGAATGTTCCGAAATGTAAAATCTTGTGAACATTACGAAACTTTGTGGATATTGAAATTTGTAAGTAGTAAAGACTTACATGAAAATAAAAATTACAATTATTTATCTAGCACAAAAACTTAAAGGACTGGAGTTATTTCGTGAAAATTAACCATAGTTTGCTATTGAATTAGTCTGAAATTTATAAGCGTAGGTAATGATTACTTAGTTGTAACACATTACTTTTAGAATTAAACCTAATTGTAATTTTAATGAACAACTATTTTGCTACACACGGAATGAGATAAGTAATGAAATCGGTTAAGTATGGAAATATATTTACCTTAAAAATATCGAAGAAAGCTAATACCTATTGTGGTTATAATATCGTCGCTGTTAGTTTTGTTAAGCGATGGCTTGCATGAAAATATTTTTCTCATTTAAATACCGTTTAGACATTTTCCATCGCTTCCAAGTTTCAATGCAAGTCTCAGTCGAATATCAACAAAAATGTGATTGCTGAACGGCACGAAGCTGGCTAATCTGTCAAGAACGGCATTTTCCAACTGGAATTTGTCATCGAGTTGAAGCGTTCCAACGAGACTTCCGAGCACACTTTGCACCATATTAATACGTTCCGCAGGGTTCATATTACAACACATATCACAAGACCACGCCGTTCTCAAATCCAAAGGATCCTTCGGCAGTAGAACACCAACACAGCTTTTATTAAAACACTTTAGTGCTGACAAATTTGTTCCCTTCTCTGAAGAGTCTCTGCACCTTTCGCAAGTACACCAGAAGCTTTTAGATTTGTAAAGTTGGAATCGTCTTGCAGGAGTGCACCATAAGAGGCCCGTGTAACAACTTAGGATTTCTTCTCCGACGCCAATATCTCGGGTCGCATATACAGCCATCGTATTATCCGCCATGAAAACGTTTCTAGTGTTTGGTAAGCAACTGTGATTCAGGAATGCTGATAACGGATATAAGCCACGTATGGGTATTTTTTTCTTCCGCGAATTATTCGATACTCGAAAAGAGTTTATTTTTAAGATCGAATATATTTCTTTAATTTTATGGACGTCCTCCTCAGACACATGGTATCTGGAACACAGGGCGTCTAATTCTTCAAACGTCGACTGAGATGAACTTTTCTGCAGTAAACGTAACACTGATATTTGATATTCTGTCAGCAATAAAAATCGTAAATAGATTAGAATTTGAGCAAGAACCACTGAGTTTTCTTCGGTTTTGACTTTTTCAGCTAAATGTGTGGTGATGTAGTCACATTCTTTCGTGTGTTCTTGTGACTGCTCGCAATTAGAACATTTAACTAACTGGCACTTTTCACACTGCACACAGGAATCACTTATTTGATAACAGAGAGAACAATGAATATCTCTTGACTTATCAGCTCTTGCGCCGATCACGAGAGGTTTGTTACTAAAAATGAGAGAGCCACTCTGAATCGGCTTCGATGCAAATAATCCTCTTCCACCTAAACTCGACTCCAGGATAACCCAGGGTGCTTCTTCCGTACTTCCTGTATATTGTCTCAATCGATCCGTTATCTCCACATTTGTTTGCGCCATGTCACCGTGCCAGGATCTCTCTGTGATATGGTCAAGTCAGCGGTGTCTGAAGTTGACTGACGGCGATCGTACCAGTCCGTTATGAAAATAGCCCTTGTAATACATGCTTAAATTTAAACTGATTCATGGAGCAAGCTCACGAGTCGAAACTGACGTAATGTGTGCCAGTTTTGGACGTTAATGTTTAGATTTAATGCGCCTTTTGTTGTAGATACACTGTTGCAGCTTACCCATGTGCGCTAATGAACGCGCAATTTTAATTGCTCTTGGGACGTGTCGATGTTTTGATTAGCTGTATATAGATAGCAAGAATGAGTAATTAATCTTATTACAGAATGTATCATGCACTTTGTATCACCATTAATAAAATTGACTCGAACCTGTCAGAGAATATCGAGAAGACTATTTTAGCTTTCAAATATTATGTTGATTCAGTTCTATTGTTTTGTTTACTATAACAAAAGAAGCTGAATTGGTATCAATTAATATTTGCACATTGTACAGTCCTCTTAAGAATGTCTAAAATTGCGCCCTATTTATGCTTGGCAACATACCACACAGACGACTGCACTGTATTATTCTAAATGTTATTACTAAATTGCAGTCATTCAAATTAATAGCCGGTACAGCTCAAACTATTGTGATCTGAAAAGTATTTTTATACACAACATATTTTGTTTTAAGTAAAAAGGAATTAAAAACTGATTTATAACAACAATAGCTTTTGCCCGCGGCTTCGCCCGCGTGGAATTCGTTTATATCGCGAACCGGGGAAGTGGGGGAGAAAGTACGTCATCAACTATCTTCCTGGGAAAATTCATCAAAATCGTTGTTTTCATACAAACTTTCATCCCCTATTTCAAGCCTTTAGGGGTTGATTTAAAAAAAAAAATTAGCCTATGTGTGACTCTGGGTCTTCAAATATTTTCATTCCGAATTTCATCCAAATCGGACTGGTGGTTTAGTCGTGAAAACGTCACAGACAGACTTTCGCATTTATAATACTATGTGTGTGCCCGCTACTTCGTACGCGCAGGAGTTTATTCCGCGTAACTCCAGATCCCGCGGGATTTCCAGGAAGACAGACTTGTTAGTTTTATATTAATGTTTGTTTAGAAGCTATTTATACCCCATACGCGAAGGTTTTCCCGCGTAAATTCCGATCCCGCGGGATTTCTGAAAATATCCTATATGTTAATCTAAGTTGCCCTCTTTGTGTGTGCCCGCTACTTCGTACGCGCAGGAGTTTATTCCACGTAACTCCAGATCCCGCGGGATTTCCGGGAAGACAGACTTGTTAGTTTTATATTAATGTTTGTTAGTTTTATATTAATGTTTGTTTAGAAGCTATTTATACCCCATACGCGAAGAAGGTTTTCCCGCGTAAAATCCGATCCCGCGGGATTTCTGGGATAAAAAATATCCTATATGTTAATCTAAGTTGCCCTCTATGCGTGTGCCCGCTACTTCGTACGCGCAGGAGTTTATTCCGCGTAACTCCAGATCCCGCGGGATTTCCGGGAAGACAGACTTGTTAGTTTTATATTAATGTTTGTTAGTTTTATATTAATGTTTGTTTAGAAGCTATTTATACCCCATACGTGAAGAAGGTTTTCCCGCGTAAATTCCGATCCCGCGGGATTTCTGGGATAAAAAATATCCTATATGTTAATCTAAGTTGCCCTCTATGTGTGTGCCAAATTTCATGAAAATCGGTTCAGTAGTTTTTGCGTGAAGGAGTAACAAAGCTATTTATACCCCATACGTGAAGAAGGTTTTCCCGCGTAAATTCCGATCCCGCGGGATTTCTGGGATAAAAAATATCCTATATGTTAATCTAAGTTGCCCTCTATGTGTGTGCCAAATTTCATGAAAATCGGTTCAGTAGTTTTTGCGTGAAGGAGTAACAAACAAACAAACAAACAAATACACAAACTTTCACATTTATAATATTAATAGGATTTGTTAAAGGCGGAACACATAGGGGAGAGTGGGGGAATGGGAGCTAGCGGGTAATGGGAGCCACAGACAGGAAAGTCTTCTTTCGGGAAACTCATCCAATCACACTCGCAATGATCAACAACACTCGCAAAATATATAGTTTCATGTTAGTGGTAAATAGGAGATGCGTCTACAACCGACTACAAATGGAACTGTAGTGTGAAATCTGAAAAAAGATTGGCTCCCTAGTCAATACTGAAGTTCATTGGACATATCGACGTGCAACAGATATTGAATTTAATCTATACTATAATAAAACTGTAGGAGCACGTGTTCTGTACATTGAATATTTTTTTGAAATTTCGACTAAGGGGCACTTACATATCGAGATAGAACTCAAAATTATATTTTTTTTATTTATTGTCTGTCTGTCTGTCTGTCTGTCTGACCGATCATCACGCTTAAACCACTGGATGGATTTCATTGAAACTTGGTAAAGTTATTACCTATATACTGGTGTCTATTATAGGCTACTTTTTTTTTCGAATAATATTTAGGTTCCCTAGGGATAGGTGACTAAAGTTTGTATGGAATTTTTTTATAACGTCGTCCGATTTACTTCAAATTTGCAACAAAGGGTTATCACTTAAATTAATAGAATACGTGTTTCTCAGTTTTTCGATATTTTGTAAGGAAAAGAAAAAAAACACAAAAGAATGCGGGAATTTGTAAATTTTTAAGGTAACTTTCTGACTAAACTGAAAATGATTTTAACCCCATGTTTAAAAATTATTACAGTGAAATAAGTAATTTTCAATGTAAAATCAGTATTTAAAAAATAGCCAGCAAAGGATGCAAAAATGGGGATAAAGTTGGTACAATTAGAGGTGCAGTGTTTATTCGAGTTGACTTAAGTTTTGTCATTTTTGTTGCGGGCTTAGATTTTTGTGAGACTCACTGAGAGATAGAGAAGGTTCTGGAGCAAAACATAGGCCACTTATTATCCTGGAATTCCAGCGGAATCAGGATTCACGCTGGAAAAACTACTATGCGCGAAGGTGCGAGTTTCATTTTTATAGGACTTTCACTGGGAGATAGAGGCAGTTTTGGAGCAATATACAGGATAATTTTATCCCGGAATTCCGTGGAATCCTTATTCACGCGGGAAAAACTCATATTCGGGAAATAGGTCGCGGGTTCAGATATTTATGGGACTTTCAGTGGAAGGTAGAGAAGGTTATGGAGCAGTATATAGGCTACTTTTTGTTCCGGACTTCCCGCGAGATCGAGATTTACACGGGAAAAACTCCCTCCACTCAACTGCTCTGTAGAAGTTGTGAAAAAATTGATTAAACATTTTCGCGCGCCAAAAATACTCGCACAATGCGAATTCTGTGGCATCCTACTAATATTATAAATGTGAAGATTTGTATGTTTGGTCCTCAATCACGAAAAAACGGATGAATGGATTTGGATCAAATTTGGTACACGGATAGTTTATAACCCAGAATAACACAGGACACTTTTTATCCCGGAAATCCCGCGGGATCCGATTTTACGCGGGAAAAACTTCGACGAGTATGGGTATAGCTTCATAAAAAACATATTAATATAAAAGTAACAAGGCTGTCTTTCCGAAAATCCCGCGGGATCGGGAGCTTATCCCGAAATTCCTACGGGAGCGAGACCTACGCGGCTGATACTTACGGGTCCCGAAGCGAAGCGAGGGCGGTTCGCTAGTTTGATATAAAATAAATAATTAGGTACCTACATTAAATATTACTTAATCATTAAGTACGAGTATAACTCAATATCGCCCATGATGTCGCTTCATGCAAATAGACCGGGAACCGTCGATATTAATAATCTGTGTGAGTAGTGTAGTGGTTTAATTAATAATAGAATTTACCTATAGGGCTCTAGTACGTGGATATACCTTTTGAAGTAAATTCCGCACATCACTTCAAATATTATCTATATGTTTCTAATACGAGTATTAATTATCATTTGTATTAGGTGTAGGAAATTATATGGAGGAAAGTTGAGCACGTATCCGAAGACTCAATACGAAACTCAAAGGTAATTATTTATACAAATAGTCTATAGAATCGTGTAACATAACCCTTAAAACTAGCGTGCCGTACCTATTAGTGTCGGTGGAGTGGAGAATAGTGGAGTTTCACAGAAATGAAATGAAGTTTCGAAATTCAAGCGACATACCTACTCATTTTTGAAAGTTATGTTGATAAAATGTTATTGAATTTAAATTAGTTCTAAGTAGTTTTTATAACGTACCTATGTCGTAATTGCTTCTCCAAGCATTAACTTTGAATTAAAAAAAAACACATTTAAGCTGTATGGTATGGTCTATGAACAACTCACAAAAATTCTTGACGTTCTCAAGTTTTCTCTCTATACTTATTTGACAACGGACAGAATTAGAGCATTGCCAAAATAATACAGCAAAAAGTAAAGTGGGATAACTCGAGCTTCGAAACTCGAAACAACAATAGTTCTAGTCCGGTTGGGATCTTTCAACGCTTCTTGTAGTGGTGCTCGAACCGAATTTTAGGTACAGGTCACAGTGTTGCTGGTTGGCGGCAGCGGTTATTTACATTTTTTTTTAATTTTGTTTCATTATCCTTACTAATATTATAAATGTGAAAGTGTGTTTGTTTGTTTGTTTGTTTGTGACGCTTTCACGTCGCAACAAAGCTATTATATGGTAAGGTTTATGTGTGTGGGGATAGTTAGGAGGGTGGAGAGTGACGTAGGCTACTTTTTACCGCGGAAAAACATCCCATTCCCATGGGAAGATCGATGTTTTGTTAGTTGCTAGATATTCATTTTCGGAGTTGTTAATAGATGGCGGTAATAAAATTCATTTGCAAGTTCTGAATTATGCTATCAAATACTACATGTAATTTACTTAAGTCATAGGCAAATGTAATAGGCTACTTTAGCTCTGCCTCGAGAACTCCCCGCTCCGGCTGTATTCAGTGTACCGCCCGCCCGCTGGCACTATCCTGTTGACTGATGTCCGCAAGTTGCTCAGCCAACAGGATAGTGCCAGCGGACCAGAGGGACCTTCGAGTCGAGAGCCTGGACGACTTCATCGAGAGATTGACACGCAACATGTTCGGGCGTGTCGACGCGTCGCGGTTCCCGCATCTGCAGGACCTGGCGCCGCTCCACACCCGTCCACCGGACCGCTGGGACTTCCCGCGCGACTTTCTGGTTGCGCACATCGGTTGACGGGCCTAGCACTGACTGATACTGGGGCTTCGTAAGTCGTCGCCCGGCGCTGATCGGCTCCTGCTGGGCTTCCCACCAGCGGGATTCACCTGTTAGGGCCTCGATCGCCTGGGCGGCGCGAAGATGAACCCCATCCCGTTTAAGACTCTGTGGCCTTTAAAAAGGCCACCACACACCGGACTTGACCTATTGGTTAACCACAGATGGACAACCAAGGGCCTTAGGGCCCAGCCCAAGAACCGGCCCGTTTTAACGGGCCGCGAGAGACACCCCCAAAGGGGAACTAACTGTCCCGAGGGCTCCACACACCTCAGAGAGGGTGGAGTGAAGAGAGCGAGTAGTAGGCTACTTTTTAGCCTAAATTCCTACGGGAGCGGGACCTACGCGGCTGTTACCTACGGGTCCCGAAGCAAAGCGCGGGCGGTTCTCTAGTTACAAAATAAAGTCCCCAGAAGTGTATGTGATCAAAATCTGCTGAATGGATTTTCATGCGGTTTTCATACAACGTGCGCGAAAGTCATCGATCTATTATAATAGGTACCTAATATTAGAGCGATGACGGAGTTAAATAGATAAGTAATGATGGAAAATGGGACTTGCTGGATGCGACCCGACCACTCACATGCCGCCTCCCTCTTTGTCGCTGTATTTAGTATTTGGAAAGTAAGAAATAGTTTTCCACACGGGCGGGTCCACTAGTTAAATTATTTTTCAACACACTTGCTCGTAAAGTTGCTATTTTTTCTTTAGTCTTACGCCCGGAATGCGGTTTATTACACACTAGTGCGTTTTACTTTTCATTGCCGCACTAGTGTTTTTCTTATTCCACTTTTTTTTTAATATCCGTAAAGAGGTTGTTACCAAAAGATTTGTTATTTTGTAAATAAATAAACTTGTTGTACTTAGTCAAAATCTGATAAGATAAGATTATACTTCATCTAATTATCTATTAAAGCATTTAAAAAATACAATATTTTAAATCATTAATTACCGTAAATTCTTATTAGAAATACATAATTATTTAGTTTAATATATTGTGGCTGAATGTTCGGTGTCTCTGGACTTAACCTTCGCGCGCATAGTTATTCAACCAAAGATACGGCGCGCGAAAAAATAAACCGCGCCATTTTGTGCAAACATTTGTTCGTTTATAATTTGCTGATTTGTGACTGAAAAATGTCGATACCTAATTGTTTTTTTCCTCGCAAGTGTGTTGAAAAACGTCGTATGATACGCGTGTGCTTTGTTCATTACAGTCTTGGCTCTATTACAGCCCTCGCCTTGCGGCTCGGGCTCAATACCGCCTCGACTGTAATGACCAACTTCGCGCACTTGTATCATAATGTACTATAATTAGTGGACGCCCTTGCTTCGCTTCAGAAGACCTCGTTATTTATGTTTACAAATGTTAAAAATGTAGGTATGCACATTTTTGCATCATTTTTCATTGATGCTCCGCTCCTATTAACATTAAGTATGGGACCAATTAACATTAATTTTATTAAATTTATCGGGTGTTTTTCAAGGGACCGGAAACAAACTTCAAATTAACGAGTGTCAATTTATTAAAACAACGCCCAAACACTCCATCGTGTTGATTGGTGCCATGAAATGGGTCAAATATGACTCAAATGCGTTCGACATAATTAAGGGTGATGAAACCTAGATTTATAGTAGGGCCATTTTAATAGGCCACATTTGACAGTTCGTCAAAATTTTACAAAGTAACCTTGTAAGGGAGGCACTCCATATTATTTAATATTCCCTACTAGATGTTGTAAAAAATTTTACACTTTTAAGTAAAGAACTGACGTCGTTACAAAGTTACGTCAGTGAACTCTTTTTCTTTTTAAACATGAGGGATGGTACCAAAAGAAACAGATCAGTAGATAAGTTGAATTCGAGAAGTCGAACTAATCGTCAAAAAGTATTTCACGATTACAAAATAAAATATGTTTTAATGGGAACAGAATTAATTTTCTTACATTTTAGGCCAAAAAATATGTAATCATTCATTTAAATATATAACGTCTGGCTCAAAAGCCAGTATCCAAAAACGTGAAATGTTACAAAAAAGTCATGATTTCATTTCGCGCCATTATTAGACGCATAATTTTTGTCGTTTTTTTACATTTTTTTTAGTCATTGTTTGAACTGTGCGGTCATTAAAATTGTTTTTATAACAATCACATTCAATTGACAGATGTTTGAAGTCCTCATCGATTAATTAAATTAATCGATGTTTTTCAGCAGGTTACCCTCACTATAAAGCAAAGACAAACAATTGTCAAATGTGGCCTATTAAAATGGCCTTACTTTACTGTTATGATCCGGAAACAAAAAGACAGTCTGCTCAATGGGTGTTTCCTTCCGTGGAATTGCTAACTAAAGTGAAAAGGGGTCGAATCGAAGTGTAGGAAAAACCGGCCAAGTGCGAGTCGGACTCGCGCACGAAGGGTTCCGTACCATCATGTATAAAAACGCCAAAGGTGACTGTGACCATTGTTTTATTGTAGCCACATATTAGCCACAACGCCATCTCTTGGACCGAAAGGTAACTAAACTATTGCTGAGGCGTCGAAAGTATGGAGTTGGACCCACTTAAACTTATTTATTTTATTCTGTTTTTAGTATTTGTTGCGTGCCGGCAACAGAAATACATACATCATCTGTGAAAATTTCAACTATGTAACTATTAGGGATTGTTCATACCAAACGTATTGTCGGTCGCTGACTGTGAGCGCGCGTTACGCAGTTTATTGTTTTTGCATATAATATGTATATTCAACTTCTCGTTCACATCGAACCAACGCAAACTGAGTACACGTACATATTGGGGCTGACAGTAAGCATATACTCACAGTCGGCGGCGGACAATACGTTTGGTGTGAACAATCCCTTAGGCATCGTTCACACCAACGTATTGTCATCTCCTAATCATCTCAAGGATACGTTCCATTCTCAGATTCATGATAAAGTTCCATTTAACATCAGTGGGCTGAGTGCGAGTTTTAAGTGACAAAACGCGCTCGCTAGGTAACTTCGAGTTACCTAAAATTTGTATGGAATCGGAGCAGAGCCACCTAGCGGGACGTAAATGGCTCAGCTTCTATTTAAACTTCTAAATATTTAAACTTCTGCAATAATTTAACAAATTTCAGTTTTTGTATTTCTCTATAATTTTTTTTAGAACAGTTTCTTTTAAACGGCAATACTATAATATAACAATTGTATTTTACAATAACATGTTAAAAAAAAAGTTGCCGTATAGAGTCAAATGATTTTACAGTTTAATAAATCAAATTTAATATACCATGAAATTAAGGTACTTAATTATTAATATACATTCAAATGAACACTAACTTTTTGACGGCATTATTTTTAATAGTACTTTAGAGTGCTAGCTATGTTTTGGAACCGAAGCCGTACTTTTTCAAATCACCCCCCGGACCATGGAAAGAGAGGGGGTTGCAACCCTCGATTTTTTCCCCTTGTCGCATGATTTTTGTACGGCGTTGCGGAATAATGGATTAGAAGCTGTATTGAAACAGTATGAAACTAATGCCGTACAGAATCAAATGACCAAACTTACCCTGGAATTGTCAAAAAATCAAAAAAATTACCGACTTTGTGGCGCACCATTTTTTTACGGGACTGCGCGCTTTCTTATTATTTTTCATGGATCTATCGATGGTGAAAATGCCGTACAAAATCATATGACCAAAATGTAATCACTCTACCTGCACTTTTGAATTCTCACCAGCACTCAGTTGGACTTTGGACAGCTTACAAGTGACGTCATAGTGCTGATCATAGATCTTACTATTTTGTGCTCTTATATCGTCCTATTTATATCACCTGGTGGTTCATATGACCCATCCCTTTTTGACATGGGCCTGTAGTGTAGTAGTGAATAATTATAATATTATTGATGTTCCTTTGGAGGTTTTAACAACTCTTTATATTTTTTTATGAGTGAACGCGACCGTCTTCTACCGAATTCGAAAGAAAAGTGACAAGTCAGCGGTAAAGACTGTGTAGTAAGGACAACGCTCTACAAAGCCGAAACCAACCGATTATCTCTTTCTGAATACTGATGTGCATTATTTATTTTCAGGTACTGTACCTACTCAGTACCGTTTTGTTAGTTTGTCAGTACATATTAGCAACATTGTAATTTATAATTTATATCAATGCAGATCTAAATCGAGAATTCTTTGCAGATTTCAGATCAAACAGACAAGTTCCACTTGAATAAATTAATTCGATTAATAACGTGAGATTAATTTGTTGTGAATACGAGTTCCATGTTGCATTTTGTGCCAATTTGTCAAACAAAATTAGTTACACTTGTTAAGGAGGTCTTTATGAGAAGACTTTGAATGAATGAGTGTGAAACTCATAATCTCTAAGGTAATAATAGGTAATATGAAGCGGAAGAGTTTATTTGTTTGTTTCAACGCGCTAATCTCAGGAACTGGTTGAAATTGAATTGAAATAGTACATTATGATACAAGTGCGCGAAGTTGGTCATTACAGTCGAGGCGGTATTGCACAGCCCGAGCCGCAAGGCGAGGGCTGTAATAGAGCCAAGACTGTAATGAACAAAGCACACGCGTATCATACGACGTTTTTCAACACACTTGCGAGGAAAAAAACAATTAGATATCGACATTTTTCAGTCACAAATCAGCAAATTATAAACGAACAAATGTTTGCACAAAGTGGCGCGGAGGTTTATTTTATTTTTTCGCGCGCCGCGCGCCGTATCTTTGGTTGAATAACTATGCGCGCGCAGGCGCGCAGGTTAAGTCCAGAGGCAAAGAACACCGCCATTCAGCCACAATATATTAAACTAAATAATTATGTATTTCTAATAGGAATTTACGGTAATTAATGATTTAAAATATTGTATTTTTTAAATACTTTAATAGATAATTAGATGAAGTATAATCTTATCTTATCAGATTTTGACTAAGTACAACAAGTTTATTTATTTACAAAATAATAAATCTTTTGGTAACAACCTCTTTACGGATATTAAAAAAAAAGTGGAATAAGAAAAACACTAGTGCGGCAATGAAAAGTAAAACGCACTAGTGTGTAATAAACCGCATTCCGGGCGTAAGACTAAAGAAAAAATAGCAACTTTACGAGCAAGTGCGTTGAAAAAATATTTTTACGTTGATACTTAGTTTATTTCTTGAGAAAGGTTATAGGCTATATACCTAGCATCACGCAACGACGAATTGGAGCGGAGCAACAAGTTTCTCGGAGCGAAGCGAGGGCGTATACTTAATAATTATAAATCTACCTATATGTTGCATGACGACGTCTACCGGGTCAGCTAGTAAATTAAAAACGATCAAGCCTCATTCTCAAGGGTTTTCTCCGTTGGCTCCCATTCCCGTTCTCACCCGTCCCACTAGACCCCGAAAACGATTAATTTGATTTATGGTTTGTTCGTACTTTTACCTTATTTTTTCAACGTGTACAGTCGATAGAAAAAGTGCTTTAAAGTATGATAATGTTTTTTGCAGAGGTGTAGCTACCATCGTATCTATAATACGGGGCCCCCGGGCTATAGGGGCCCCCAACGTGTGTAAGCAAAAATTAGTAAAGTGTTATCCACAATGTCACTTAAACTCTTACTTCCCGGGAAAAACATCAATACTAATTATAAATCTGTAGCTGGTGGCCGTCTGTACTTATTAGATAGGTATATGAGATTTTTTACTGGGGGTCTTTATTAATGCAAAAGAACCTAAAACAATGATTTTTTAGAATTTTTGTCTGTTTGTCTGTCACTTAATTACTTTCATTGTTGTTTACTTTGCAAATTATTAAGTTCATATATTTATCTTCCATAGGTATACTTTTAAGAAAATAAGACTGATTTTGCATTTGAAAGATTGTTTTATCACGTTTTAATATATATTTTTATTAAAGTTAACTGCTTATATTCTTGTTAATTAGGAAATTATTGTGTAGGTAAGTATAAGAAATAATACTGATTTTGCATTTGAAATGTTTTTATACTACATATTTTTATACTTATTTGTTTATTAAAGTTAATTACCTTTATTTTTAACTACTTACAAGTATAATATGTTACTCCAGATCCTTTATAACGACACACTAACTAATAGTCTCATTCTATAGGATTCCATCTCGTAGGTTCCATGGGCCCAGATCAAGAACCAGGCCAAACCCAAGATACTTAGAACGGCAATTCAAGTTACCCATCCGGCATGGTTAAATTTTTACTTTAAGACTTTTACAAGTACAGTTATCAACTTTTAAGCAATGTTTACTTTTATTTGACGTTATCTGTAAAATCGGAATTCGGGGTCTATTGGGAAGGGTGAGAATCGGAATGAGAGCCAAAGGGTTCGGTAGGTAGGTAGTTCATTAATACGAATCTCATACAGGTTTATGTTTATTCCTCCCCGCCGGTGCCGATTTGCCCCCCCATGCGTGCCGCCCGCGTGCGCCGCACGCCTTGCACGCCCGGTTACGGCGCCCCTGAATCTATTCATGATTGCGACTATCCACCAATGATATCACTATTAGGTAATGGATTCATTATTAGTTATATTTAGAAGCATTTAACTTAGTTGAATCGTATCCAAACAATCGTTTAATGGTATACATACGGTATATACGGTGTTACCGGGAACAGAGACGCGTCGTATCTGAAGAGATAGAAATACTACCCATTATACCTACCTAACTACTCTAATATAGTATTTATCGGTTATTTGGTCCATTGTTAACAGTTATTATATGAAGATATGCCGTGCTGGCTTTGTTTTGACAAAACTGCACCACATTATCGGCATCCGAAGCAATTGCTATTTAAGTTTTCAGGCGTTACACACATTTATTTAATACAAGACCCGCCTTTGCTGAACTTCAAAAGCTGCTGCCTGCTTTATTGCTGCCCCAATGGCTTCTATAGCATTTAATTATATTTATTTTTATTTAGCTTCTATACCTGGTTCCGGCGGAAATAAGATCTTTTTCCGCGATATAACTTGCATAAGTCACACACACATTAAACATGTACAATTTGTTTTGTTTTGAAATATACAGCTATTGCTAGAGGTGTTCCGGTAAACATAATGATTATTCTTAATTTTTAACAATAAAATTCAGGTCATTCAAATCAAACCACAAGTTAAAGCCATAAACGGAGTCTAATTACGTACAAATAATAAAAGTAGCGATGCTTAATTTGCTAACCGTCTCCATGTGGATTAAATGGTCTAAGTCTATTTTTATACTACTATTGTCACGTCCGTTGACAATCTGCGTAAATTAGCTATTAAATTATGATCTTGAGTGATTTTTTGGCGAGTAGCCATTTCTCATCAGCTGAGCGGCCAATATTACGCGCATCCGGAACTCGTCTGATAACATGTTGGAGATTGTAAATTGTATTTTATTTTTGTGGCGTTAGTTATTAAAATAACTCGTTATTACCTACGAGAGTGTGTCACTCTGAAACTCTGAACTACAAAAAAAAGTTTAGTCTTCGTGAGAAATATTTACGTTGTATTATCGATCTGGTTGCAACTACAATTTTCATATTATGTCATTTCTACAAATATTTACTTGAGTTCATAAACTTAATTGTTGCTGGTCGCTGCAATGTCGTTGAGAAAAAAAACGCAAGTTGTCGCGTGTGTGTAAATGATTTCATTCAGCGCCGGTACATCTTTGAGTAGACGTTTCGAAAGACGTTCATTTGTTGTCGCGTAACGCATTGGCGTAGACAGAGGGGGGCGCAAAGGGGCTTCGCCCCGAGTAATACCAAATCGAGGGTGACACTCAATCAAGAAAAAATATATCCACAAAAAAGATATTGCACGCGGGCGCTCATACAGGCAGCAGTGGTCCTATAGAATGACACCGCCCTGTAAAACACCCATACTGGATGTTATTAATTTCTTTACATCAACAACAGTACATTTATTTGATGAAATAACGACACTTTGTATGTCGAGAATCTGTAGACCACTATATTTGAGTCGCAGAAAAAATTGAATAGCCATTCTCCTCTAAAAAATTTATTAGGTACTTGTGTCCATAGTTCAATTTAGCTTGTAAGCAAAAAATCCCTGGCGAAAGTGTGAGTGTGTTAGGTACCTACTTTACGCAGCGACACTATTCACATTTCACACATTGCAACTGCTTGCCGATCTTTATGTCTTTGCCATAATTATTAAGTAATTAAATAAAATGTATATTTAAGACGACAAAATTATCACTTGCTATATTTAGGGATATTTTGCGAGTTTGGATAGGTCATCAATAAACCCAGTCTACTTCAAGAATAGTTCAATCCAATCAATTTATCCATTCAATGTAACGTACATGAACTGCGTAACAAAGTGTCAGCCTAGTTGACGGCGATATAGCAGCTGGATATTATATTCTATCCTATTAAATTAATGACATGCGAGAAACGTGCGCCAAATGTCTTTATATAAAATACAAGAAGTGTGGGCACCTAAGCGTTTATACGTAGTTCTTTTAGTTATCTGAATTACCTAATCTTATTTATTTTATGACTGATTTATCAACTAACTGCTAATGCTGCTGGGTCTTCAAGCTTCGAACGACTGCAGGAGCCGCGGGGCATACGCCAACGCGTTGTGAGTGCCATACTGCCCAGCTTCGGTGCATGGCTGAAGAGGAGGAGACGCGTCACCTACAGGTTGACCCAGGTGCTCACCGGACATGGCTGCTTCGGTGAGTACCTGAACCGAATAGGGAGGGAGGCGACACCGCAGTGTCACCATTGTGGCGATGCCCAGGATTCCGCGCAGCACACGCTCGAGCACTGTCCAGCGTGGCAGACCGAGCGGCGGATCCTGGTGCAAAAAGTGGGGCCGGACCTCTCCCCGGACGCCGTCGTCGCAGCAATGGTCCGTTCTGGCGAAGCCTGGGACAGCATGGTCGCTTTCTGCGACCGTGTTATGACCGAAAAGGAGGAAGCCGAACGGGCCAGAGAACGCGCAGATCCGGCCCGGAGACGGACGCGCCGTGCACGGCGCCGCGGTGGGCGCACATAGCGCCACCGGTGTCCCTGTAGCTCGGGACCAGAATACGAGCTTCGGTATCCCCTGCCTGTCGTAAGAGGCGACTAAAAGGGGGCTTTCGGGGTTGCGGGCGGCTAGAGTGGGAGCTCTAACCGTCCATCAGCAACCCCGGGAAGGACGACGTATGTGTGGCCGCATACCGTTGTAAGGCGCTGGCAAGCGACGGGGCATTTAGTCCCTCGCGGGAAGAGCCCGAACAAAAGGGCGCCGCGCTTGGAGGACTCCGGTTGTGTTCCTTACGGAGATCCCGGGGTTCTCCACAAGTGCTGAGGTAGGCCACCGGGGGGGTTTTAGTGGGTAAAAATCCCACATTACCCTGTGTCGCTCCCACGGCACCGGGTACCTTTTGAAGGTTTCCCCCTCGTCAAAAAAAAAAAAAAAAAAAAAGGGTCTTCAAGCTTCGATAGAGGATATTTTTTAGGGTTGCAAATAGTTTTTAAGAAATTCCGTCATTTTGAGTTTAATTTATGCGACTGAGATACGAGATAAATACCTACGAAGAGACGCGGACGTATTGAATCCTACTAATATTATAAATGCGAAAGTTTGTAAGGATGTATGTGAGTGTGTGTGTGGGTTTGTTACTCTTTCACGCAAAAACTACTGAACGGATTTTCATGAAACTTTGCAGTAATATAGCTTAGACATCGGAATAACATAATTTGTTAAAATTTATAGACATTTTTGAAGGGACTGGTTCCCCGAAGCGAAGCGAGGGCGGGTTTACTAGTGAAATAGAAAAGTAAGTTAGGTAAGTGTACAACTGGCATTGGCAGCAACATTTTTTTTGGTGTAGTATCAACTGTATAACTTATAGCTGCCTGTTGTTATTCCAAATATAATAAAACAAAAAAAATCCTTGGGCCTTATCAGATGGGATTGTAATCAAGCGTAAACTTATAAGTTGCAACGCCAATGTTACGCACATTTGCGTTGCAATTCATTCAAAGCAACAACTAATTTACAAGAGGAAAAGCTGCCTTTATAGTGCGCGTATTATATTGATTACATAACTTATTTTATTATAATATTAATTTTAAACACAAAGGTTTAACTTCTTATCGTTTTACAGTGTTACAAAAAGTATCCCTTCCGCAGAATATTACAATTCTGTTCTCCTGTATTTCATAGACAATGCTAAGACATCGCAGTAGGTATTTTTACCTCGTTGATTTTTCACACACCTTTTTTCCTTCATTTAATAGGGAATAACTATCCAGCATTGGGACGCAACAGAATTAGATTGCAGCTGTCAGTTAAATTCGTATTGAAGGAAGTCCTTATTAACTTCATAAACTGGTACTTTCGGACTAAACACACGTGAGTCATGTATTATAGTGACAAAAATGGTTTTATTTGAAGAAAACTAGAGCAAGTTTGGAAATGTTAAAATTACAAAAATACTCACCATGCCATCTAAGCCCTTCAGTTTCACCAAACTCGAAGATAAGTCGACATTGCAGGTCCAGAACAATTTGATTCGTCTTCGGAATATATTTCAGTGCTCGGGTAATGAAAAATTTTTCTAGATCGTATACATTTTCGAAATCTATTGTCCCCACGAGGCTACCTAGCGCAGATTGTATCGAGCAGATATTGTTATAAGGCACTCGTAGTCCACAGTCTAAGCATTTCCAGGCTGTCGATGGCTTCAGAGGTTCGATAGGTAAGAGGGAACCTGGGCAGTCCATATTAAAGCATTTGAGAGCAGCTAACAGAGTACCACGCTCAGTCGGATCAGCACAACGATCGCACATACACCAGAAATGTTTAGTCTTGTTGAGGTGAAGCCGGCGGGCGGGCGTGCCCCACAGAAGCCCCGAATAACATGTAAATATCTCCTTCCCTGCTCGTATGGGTTTGACAGCTTTCACAGTCATTTGTTTATCACTGTTGTAGCTGTACCTAGTATTGGGTACACAATTGTGATTCATAAGAGCTGAAACGGGGTATAAACCTCGTAAGCTCATTTCTTTTGTCCCGTAAGGTGTAGCTATTTGAAAGGCGTTCGCATCGAGGACGCAGCACGTCAAAACCATAAATTTTTCATCTTCTATCGGTATATTGAAATACTGCTTTAGTTCTTCTATTTCTTTTCCATGTTGTGGTAGAACATGAGCTTGAAGAGCGCTCAGAAACTCTTTCTGATCTTCGCTCAGTAATAGAGCTCTTATTGGCGTCAGTGTTCTTGAAAGTAATACATCATCGACCTCTTCAATGGGGACTTTACTTTCCCAACCAAAAATAATACCGCAATCGTCGCAATGCACAGGATCATTTTCACACTTTTCAGAACAGAGTAATAAAGCGCACTTGCTACATTTATAAAACGTATCGCCGTCAATTTTGTTGCAAACGGTACATCCTCGCTGTAGGATTGTTCCGGATCGCGGCCCTTGAATAAGAGGATGATCTACGAAGAGCACTTCGCCGGATTTGATGTCTTCCGTAGCGATGAGTCCGCGTCCGCCCAGCGGAGATTCGGCGATGACCCATTTATTGGAATGTTGCACTTGCCCGGTGTGGTCGCAAAGTCCGAGGTGTTGGTTTACAATTTGTGACAATTGCTCCATCGGCAACATCCTGCCACAAGCCGACCGTCGGCGGCGTCTGCGCGCTCACTGTGAATACACACATCAGCGAGTTTGATAACGTGAACTGGGTGTGATCGGACTAAGCATCGCCAAAAACACACACGGTATTCTCCGTAATTAACTGAACTCGATCGACGTGCACCGGCTGTGTGAAGCGAGCGTGGAGACTAGGTACCTGACGTGGTACAAGAGCGTTGCCAAGCTACTATTGTATAGGTTATCAGGTAATTTGCGTATACAAGTCTCTCATCGGCAATTTCGCGTATCGTATCACTTCAACGGTTACCTGAGCCCGGACGAATGGTGCGAACGACGAAGCTGTGACATCTGGGAATATCATACCCAATGCTATGTTACATAAACTGGATGATAGTTATTTTTAAATAGGTGTGAGGTACGTAATACTAATGTGGTAGGTAGATATTAGTAGCCGCTCAATTTTAAGGCCGATATAAAAATACGACGAGGGAATCTATCGGAAGAATCGATGTTTAGCATTTCTGTGCTGTGTATGCGTCAGAGTTGATAAGCATTTGTTCTATATTTAATGTTAAGTACGTACATTAAAAATAAAAATTACACGTGCTTTTGATTTTAAATGACGTTAGTACACCTATTTTAGTGGTTAAAAATATTTTTCTACATTGATATGATTTGTAATAAAATTTATAAGTATCACCTATACCAACTTTGGCCCGCGGTTTCGCCAGTGTTGGTCTCGGGGGTCTACAAAATTTCGGATCAAAATCGGGATATAGTTCATCAGAACTATATCCTATATCCGAGTATCAACTCGGGATATACAACTGATGGATGGATTAAGATGTTTTGTCCTTGATAAAGGTATTGTCTCAAACCATACCAATTTTCAACATTCAAAGGCGCAAAGAAACAGTCATAATTACTTAAATTCTTATTTAAGTATTACTTTGGATTTTAATGAAGTATTATTTATTAGTTAAGCGATTCAAGATAATCACCTCGTTCGTTTGATTTGAGGTTCAAATTTGGCTATCCTGTCACATAGTTTTTCCAGTGAAATCGTAGAATCGTTACTAGGCAGGTCTCTACTCCATCTCTACGGTAGAGAGAGGAATTTACGGCTAATAAGATATAACTTGATTTTTTAAAAGTGAATGTGTGTCATAATTTTCTTTTCTTAGATGGATAGGTAGGATGGATAGGAAGTATCTGAAGTCTAGTGCCTGTGTTGGAGTTGTACAGGCACTTAGTCAACCGAACATTTGAGTTGAGACAGCCAAATATTGAGCTCAATGATTAAATTTTCTGTTTGATCATACATTTGGGCTGCCAAAACCAATATTAGGAAAAGATTATCTGATTTGGCGGCTGTTTTCATTGATTTATTGTAGTTACTTGGGGCATAATTTACCTACACCTTTTTGTGTTATACATATCTAAATGTAAATCTGGAAAAAAACGAGTCTAAACATTACCCCAGCTCGTATAGTTTGACTCAATTTCTGAAGAGAGTTGTCACTATATCTATAGAATTAAAATATACTTTATAAGAATTATAAGTAAGAAATATAAGTAAGCAGAAATTATAGTTATTTCCGATTGACCCAATACTGTTATCAAACGAAGGCCAATCATATTCAGCAGTGTGTCAGCAGGTCCTTTGTTTCATGTAGATAACTTCAGCAGCTGTTCAATGTATGTGCAATATTATCAGGTGTTGTTTAATTTTAGGTATAAAGCACGTCCTGGTTTATCGAACTTGTCCTGACGCTGCTGGGGTAGGTAACCATCACAACATTTGGAAAGTCCGGACAATTAGCTAGATATTATAAAAAAGTCCGGACATTTTATAACCGAAATAAATCTGTGTCATTGTTTATTTTTAATTAAGCATGTTTTAATTAATTACTAATTGATTGCTTTTTTCTTGTATCTAATATCTTATTATGAGATTTTTAAATTATTGATTTGTTTTTATTATGTAAGTAGGTATGTGATAATACAGCAACTAGTTCCGCTTAGATAAAAAGTAATTTTTGTAATCATTGAAAAGTATATTGCTTTAAAAGGTGTGTAGAGGAGTTTCATTCACCATCTATTTTTCTCAAAACATAAGTTTATTCGTATAATTTCCTTAGCGTCAATAAGTTTATTAGTGAATAAGTTAATTGACAAAATAACTATACATAGGTATGACTTTGTTTCCCACAACACGGGGAATTTCAGCATGGGAATAGTTTTGTAGAGTTTATTTATTTAATCTCTTTTTAATATTAGATATCCGAACAAGTAAAAACTTGGACATGTAAAGTCCTGACGGTTAGTAAACCTAGTTCCTACTGCCTACTTCGGAAACCATTGTATTGTTATTGTATTCCGCGCCAATCTATTATAGAGGGCGAGGAGGAAATGATAATAAATATATTTTTAGATCAATTATGCTAAACTTAATTCATTGTGGACAGTGCACATTTTATATATATCGTTTTAGTTGTATTATTATTTATTATGTAACGTTTTCAACTATTTAAAAATGGTTATTTATTACCTAAATACGAAGATAGTGGAGTATGCACTCCACCACACTGCTTTAGTGCGGATGAGCGGAGGGGTTAGTGTTCAACCCGAGTATCGGAAGTTCTCATGCCGCCTGAAGGCCTTTGACATGGCTTAACGACTGCTGTCCATCGATAACAAGCTTTACAAGCTCACCGAACTACGGCACCGCGCCCGTAGTTGCTTAACTTTGTCAATCACTCAGGATCGGCGCAATGTGCAGATTAAAGGATGGGTACTAATTCCATTTACATATTAACAGTATAAGTTGCCTTCATCATGTTATTCAAGCAAATAATGATTATGATATGCGTGTCCAGGATATATTTTTATACGGTGATATTTTATCCCAGTTACATGAATCGTGGTGGTCAGGGACACTGCCATGACCGTAAAAACAGTCCATGAAACTGGGTCAAAATACCGATGTACCTACAGAAGATTATGGAAGTATAGTGATAATGAACGATAAAAGAATTAATTAACAGGCGGACGAATTCATTACAAGTAAGGGCATTATTTATTAAACGATAAGAATGTAATAGATTAATAGTTTAATTTGTTGCAATATTTAAAAAGATGGTTGTATATATTACCAAAATTAAAATACTTACTTGGTTTTTTTTACATGTGCGGATATAATATATTGTCACTAAGAACTAATCTGAAAAGAAATATGTGAAAATTCTGCATTATCATCTCACATAAATTTCTAAGTTGGTACATATTTAATATCAAGAAACTTAAATTGTAGGTGTCAGCAATGTTCCTTGTATCAGCCAGCCTGACACCTTTTTAAATTGAATTCCAGCTTTTTAACAGTGCCTAAAAATGATATACTCCTTTGGCAATGACATGTTTGTGTAGAATATATCTCAGACATACAATGACATACATATCTCATAATTATTATAACGCTACCCTTCGCTAAAGGAAAGGTACTCCTTCAAAACTGCCAAGAGTTTATTTGCTTAGCGTAGCACGACGCAGCGTGCGTTCACGGTGTTCACGCTATGGAGAAGCATACAATGTGGCGTCAGCGTGTAACCAGATCCTCTCCCTTTGTCCGGCCTGCGTTAGTTCGACAACCTGACCAGTCTCTGTGACTACTTGTCCTACGTGGACGTTCTCTGTACCCTGAAACAATAATATTGATTAATAACACCTGAAGTCTCCGGATATCGAGCCGTTAGGTGCCCGGCGTGGTATTGACACCACGGGGAGTGCATATCGAATAATGCAAGCACTGTTTGATTATAACGAAGATGAGTGTCCATGGTATTATTTCGACGGCTCCTACAAAACATTACTGGGCGCCTGTCTCATTGTATTCGGTGAGTTGATTTTAATTTTTTCATTAGGTTTTCTAGTTTAAAAAAGTAAAGAAAAACCAAGCGCTCCAATAATAAAAACGTCACAGAGGATCTATATACATATAAATGTTTTTCTGTTTTAAATGACCGGAAATCAAACCTGAAACTCTTCTAGTGTACTCACATAGACTTAAACTTTTACTCACTGATTGTAAAGCACTTTCAAAAACTTATCCAGATTTTAGTCTCAGTTCAGTTGGCCATATGGTAAACAGTTTATTTCCATTTAGTTCTAACTCAGCGCCGCTTATAAACATGTCAGGACTGCAGTTAACGTTTACTCGTGTTTGGTCCAGGTATATTCGGGGTGCTGCTCAACGGTTGGCTATTCGCCACATTCATCCATAGCCACCTTCTGTTTTTTAAGAGTCACGTACTGGTACTCAATCTATGTTCAGCTTCACTTGGTCGGAATTTACTCGGATTTCCTTTCTCGGGAACCTCTGCAATAGCGAAAAGGTATTTATAAGTTTTTGTTTTATATTTTTTGTGTCTTCCTTCTTTCTGTCTTTGTTGTTATTAGTAATTATTTTAATGGAATCAAACCGTGAAATATGCTAAAATGTATTCTATTATGACATAGGTACATTTAATTAAAAGAAATCTGTGGAAGTTAATTAAATCATTAATTGTAATAAAGATTCAATTTAGACCGACTCGGAAGACAAGGTTAAATTGATCGGACGAACTGAATTTTACGAACGATTTTGTCAATAAATTTTCTATTTCAGATGGCTCTTTGGCGGCGCATCTTGTCAACTATATGCGTTTTTGAATCAATTTTTTGGTGTCTTTCAAATGTCGGCACTGTTTACTTTAGTTCTGGAAAGATATTTATTAGCTAAATATTATAGACGAGGTTAGTAATTTGTATTTTACTATAAATTACTCTTTATCTTAGTAATTTTTGTGTATCGACGTCATATTCCCATAAATATTATTCACACTGCTGTTTATAGTCACTATATCTAAACTATCCTGAATTTAATTTATCATTATTATTTTTTTCGTTTAAAGATAATAGTATATTGGTTACTTATTGCACATCACAAAATGTGAATGTTTTAATTTTCTGTACGAAAATTTCACTTCCCTTAACGATACGGGTACTAAACGTATACCATGCAGCAAAACTGAAAGCTGCTATAAAAATGTCCTAATCACGACACCTGGCATATGTTGTATTTCAGAAAGAACTCTTTACTTTAGATACTACTGGACGATGATTGGAGTGTGCTGGATGTTCGCGGCAGTGTTTGCGATCCCGCCGCTATTTGGTTATGGGGTGTTCTCTTGCGACTCCTCCGGGACTACTTGCACTCTGCTGTGGCCTTCCCTGCAGTCCGGAGCCAAGCAGCTGGGCTTCAGCTTGCCTTATGTCGTACTTTGTGGAGTGCTTCCTATTATTGGCATGTTAGTTTGGATTTCATTGGATTCGCTATTTTTCTTAATAGACTTTGGAATCTGAAGACAAAGTGGGTTTTAAGATATTGAATGTTACAAGTAAAATACAAATATTGGTGCAGTTAACTAAAAAGTTGTTAAAAGTCAATTAAAAGTTTAATCAAATAGTAGCCTTCGTTATAATCATTTTGCATACTTATTGTTATTCCAAACTTTTCAGATTCTACTTCATGGGAAAAGCAGTTCGGTTGGAGAAAATTTATTATAGAAGCGAAGAGCAGAAAGAGGACAAGAGACTTACGAAGGTGAATACAAATGTATTTATCCAATAGTATTTGCTCATAGCCCAGCGGCTTGCGTCGATCCTAAGCGATCGACTAAGTTAAGCAACAGCGGGCGCGGTCGGTAGTCGGATGGGTGACCGCTAGTGGCAAAATATCTTGAGCGCTTTCGTGCTTCGGAGGGCACGTAAAGCCGTCGGTCCCGGTTGTTATCGATTGATAGCAGTCGTTAAGCCATGTCGGAGGCCTTCGGGCGGCTTGAAAACTATCGACACTGGGTTGGCCACTAACCCCTCCACCAATTCGCATTGGAGCAGCGTGGTGGAGTATGCTCTAGGCCTCCTCAGTAATGAGGAGGGACCCGTGCTCAGTAGTGGGCCATTAGTGGGTTGTAACTTAGCTTAGCTTAGTATTTTGATTGTTTAGAAATTGATAGATACATCCATGTGTAAATGCATCTTTGTGCTTCAACCGTCCTCAGTTATAAGGAGAAACCCATGCTTTTTTGTGTCATGTGGCGTCATGTGTGGTAAACATCAGACTAAGCCTACTTTTGGCAACGAGAATTGATTGCAAGGTGTGTGTGGTTTAGAGCATCCACGCGTTGTGCGTGACGACCCTGGCGCTGTGGATCCCGTCGGCGGTGGTAGTGGGCTGGCAGTGGCTGCCGCTGCTGCTGTACGGCTACCGGCCCCACGTGCCGCCGGCGCTCACTCTACTCGCGCCGATTGCTGCTGAGGTACTTATGATCATACTGGTATTGCATGGCACCTTAATTGATCAATTGATTTGACAAATTGGTACATGGCGACATTGGCCAGAAATGTGTATGAACTTTTACTAGAAAAAATACTGTATCATTAATTTTGAATATTGATGGAGTCCAACCCAACCAACAGTCATTAATATTTTGCTTTCAAATTGTAACTACGAATTCATATAAATCTGAAAGAACAAATTATTGTTGAGTTCGCGAATGATAATGTTAACTCAGTGAGTACCTACAATTATGGTATCCGGACCCAATATAACAGTGACATACTGACGTATTTTATTCATGAAATCTAGAATAAAACAGATTGTAATGCCATATCATAGATGTTTATCCTTTCAGGCAGCAACGTGTGTACCTGTACTTTGCTACTTGACGGGGGACGACCGATTGAGAGCCGCTCTAATAGGCCGCATGCGGAAACACTACGCGCTGCTTCATCCTGAACGAGCCAAGCGATACACCAGCTCCTTATACTAAACACTCGATTAGAACAGTGTCGTTTGAAGGTCGAAACCCTTCCATTGTCCTTAAGGCAAGCAATGTCAACCAGGGCTAGGCCCTGACATGTAAAGACTGGATTTTATTGTAAGGTTACTTGTGATGAATTGTGTGAAATCAAATGAAATGTACTTACGCTTATGTTACATTAAACTGTCTACTTTATTTAAATTAATTGAATGTTTTATTACCTTCATTGGTTATAATAATACCATTTTAAAACGCATAAAATTTATATGGAATATTTCAAAATTTTTAACCTTTTTCGAATTGGCTTAATAAGATCGGGTCATGCTCAATGAGACATGTAGTTTTATAAGCAATTTAGAACGATGCATTATATAAAACAATAAACGACGCCGCAGTTGAGCAGTGAACAGTAAATTAGCTTAGTGGCGTGGATGTTACGGCATGAGTACTTCCTAGTTTACCGGCCACTCAATCACAAATCGAGTTACCGGGGCACCGTACAGATGTGTTGGACATCCCGATATTACACTGTAAGTTTATAAACGTGCTCAGATTGTAACTTTAACTTAATGTAGCTATACGTGAAATATTCGCTTGTGTGAAAGTATTACTTTGATCTTTCGATGTTTGATCCTGTGTGTATCTCATTATTAGCTATCCTCAACTCATTGGATGTTAGAAAAATGTGACAATTTATCAATTACATGATAAATGTTTGTATTTTAACTATGTTCCAGGAGACTCTATGAAGATAAACGTACCTAGCATACATATATCGCTAACTTACAAAACGGTCTATTGTGAGGAGGATGCGGTTTGAGAGAAACAATGTTTGAGAAGCAGAGCGTGACAAAACTGGTGTAGCTGAGGAGAAACAATGGCTCACCCAACCTGCAACTGGAGATCGGGTGTTACCCGGGATTAAGTCAAACAGGTCGGGACAATATTGCTCATACGCGTCCAGGCGGGCTAGGCGACCGCTGATTTTTAACACCTTTTATTATAAACCTAACATCACTTAGAAAGGAGTTAAAGTGGAACAACATGGGAATCCAAGATTGTGTTTGGAGCGATCTGTTCGATGATCAAGCGAGGAATGCTTTGCAAAGGGGGTTTGTGATTACTGGTGAGTAAATATTTTCTAAGTAGTGTGTTTTGTTTCATTTCTGCAAAGCTGGATTGTCTGAAAGAAATTGCTCTTAGCGATAGCCTGTTGTCTGATAGATGAAGTAGGTACCTACCTAAGTATTTTTTTCAATGATAAAATTGTGTTTATTGGTGTACCTACAATAAAGTTGTGCTGTCTTGTTGTATGAGATTTTAATATTGCAAATATTATTTTGCAGTGATATTTAAACTTAGTTCATTTAATATTAGTGCGCACTTATTATATTATTAACCAAATAAATGACAAATTTTTATCGGAATTAGAAAAACTGTACCTACCTAAAGCAGTTAAAACTGCACAGTTAAAACTCAAGGTCTGTTTCCTACATAAGATAATGATCGCTTATAAGTAATAAGTAATATTGCATATTTCTAGGAACCGCTTCGGTGATATTGAGTGGATGGCTGAGCCTAACTATACTTTTAACTAATCTGAGACACAATCTAAGTTACCGGAACCTGGCTTGCTTCACTACCGTTGCTTGTATACGAAGACTGATGCCCATGTTTTCTTATATTTTATTTTCCAATCATAACGAAAGGTAAGTGACATACAAACCTAATATGATTTTAATTTCAGAGATTTATTTTAGCCAGTTCTACCTATAAGTACTTTGTTCACCTTGATAAGTTCTGAAGTATTTAAACATGTCGATACTAAGTATTCAATAGATTTTAACTTGTGTGGATGCCTTTACCGGCAAAAAAGGAGCGAGAAACTCGCATGGTTTCTGGCTCGCTTACAAAAGAACAATATTTTTACACCGTTTTCAATATTTATTAAAGTTTTTTGATAGTCTAAATTACACGTCTGGCCTTCATGTTTTGTGTTCGTTAAGGAGAATTCTCAGATATGTAAGCTCTTGCAGGGTGTTTTCCTCGAAATAGGCATATGATAAGAAAATTGAACATTGCACGCTTCGACCATTTTTATCATTGAATCGATCGACGTCAGTAATAGTAACATATTTGTAATGAAGTTTCATTTCAGTTGGCGCGATATGCAAACCTTTTCCTGTGATTTTTTCGCATTTTGGGAAACATTTTTGGCGGTCTACGAGGTTGAGGCTCTCACACATGTATGCATCGAAAGATACGTCGTTGCCAAATATATTACCAATGGTAAGTCTGTTAACACTTCTAATGAATATTGAACTTACAATTAAATAATTAGTTGGATGCGATGTGCATCCAAATAAATTTATTAGACATCTGGCACTACCTGCATACGCCGATGATGTGAAGTGGCATTAAGCCTTTCAGAATATTTGAAATGAACATTTGTACCGTCTACTTCTACTTCTTATAGGTATTTGGTGCCATACTATACTTTGAAAAAAATTGTGTTCTCATTTTGCAGGATGGCAAATGCCGAAGCGACATTACCTGATGTTCCAGTTCTTAAGTATTCTACTCGCGTCGCTGTACTCCTTCCCGCCAATATTTGGACTGGGCAGATATGGCCCAGACTTTTCATGCACCACTTGTACATTTGATATGGTTCTGCCGGACACTTGGCAGAGATACTTTGTTATGGCTATATTTCTGCTTCGAAGCGTGAAGCCTGCTTTATTTATGTAAGTTCTTCTATTTGTTTTGATTCTCTATCACTAGGACTAAATTTGGAAATTTATTGTTCTGATTTATTATCATTAAATAATATGGACTTATCTCTAACACTCATTGAAAAATTAAAAGGGTTTTTGCGTTTTGATAAACATCATCGTCCAGCCCATTTTTCAAGTTTGTTTGGGGTCGGCGCAATATGTTTTTTCTTCCATTTTTCCCTAGTAGCCGTCACTTCTACACTGACTCCTTTATTTTTCATATATCATTTCTCTCATAATCCATCAATCTTTTCTTTCTTCGCCCTCGTCCCGTCCAGATAAACTTCTTACGAAGTTGATTTAGATTTACAGCTTTGAGGTTCTATCGTTTATTATGAGTCAGGATAAGTTCATAAGTACAAAATGGAATTATTAAAATGACCCTTAGTTGAAATTTTGTTAGGTACATACATTTATTATTTAAATGTCATTTTCAGGATAATGATGCTAATGTGGTCTCGCAACTTAGAAGATCATTTCACGAGTTCAGTGAAGACGATTAAGCATTTACGATTTACTCAGGTATTTGTTTCATAATAAAAGTAACTAGTTAAAATTATTTTCAAAAAGCGTGCCCAAAATATCTACCTAGTAGTTTGGCTTCTTGATATTCACAAAAATGTACAGACCTACTAAATAGTCTCGTTTCAAATATTTCGCACAATAAAGTAACATTGAAGAACAAAAATCATGTTTAAAACATACTCAACATTAAAATACTTATGAATGCACTTTACAGAGCATAATAGCTGTAACGTTCATGAACTTGGCATGCTGGAGTCCTATCGCGGTGTTGCGGGGCTGGGTGGTTCTCCTGTTCGCGCTCTACCACGACGTGCAGATAGAGTCCCCCGCCTACGTGCAGTGGGCTATGTGGCTTCATTGGGTAACTTCATGCATTGTTATAAGAATAAATTTTTTAAAGATTGACTGTAGCATTTTTGAAGAATGATACTTGACTTTTTTGGTGATTACGTGTCACTGATGCACTTTTTATATTAAAATTCGACCAACGAGTATCATCTGATGAAAAAAATTCCGTTGTCTTTTTCTTTCGTGTGGACATCAGTAACACCAAACATGCTCAAAAAAGTGGATAATCGTATTATTTTTAGTACTACTACAATACAACCAAAACACGTGAGATATTTCAGTCACAGATTGAATGCGTAGACAAAGAAGGATCTTCTACGTGCATAATTTTAGAAGTAAACTTCTTTAAGTGCGGTAGTCTTTATTAGCCCTCTAAATATATTACTATCTTATGTTATCGAATAAAACGGTTAGTTAAGATTTTATTAATGCTGTTAGAATTTATTTGTCTATAACGTTACCTACGTCGAAACTGGGAAAAACGTTATTTCCAGGAATTAAATTTCAAATGAATTCTGAAAGTTTGATAACAATTTATCATGAACATTTTGCTATGATCTCAATTAAAGTCGATTATATTTCTGCAGGTGTCGCCAGCGGTAACGGCTGTTTCAATATTTTTGATAGACGATACGATCCGCCACAAAATGATGAACATCAATTCCGATGACGTGGAGATTGGTGAAGAAGAGAAGAAAAAAGAATGAATATAATATTTGATAAGCAACGAAAAATTTATGCATTATGATAATAAATACTTGGTAATTAATTTGAATTTTGTTATTCCTACCTAAGGAGTACCTACTTACCATACATTACCGAACATTACCAATACTATATTACAACAAAATATAACTGCTATTTGAATAACTACTAATTTTAATACCAATAAACAGAATAATAGAATCTTCTTTATTCTTGGATACTTCAAATCGAAGGAGTGAAATGAGACACATTTTTATTTTCATTATTTATTAAGACACTCGCCATTGTTGTTGTAATAGGTGTATTTAAAATAGCAATAGATAATAGTACCTAATTATAACAATATTAAATTAGGGGGATGAAAAATTTGTACGAAGAATATCAGCGTTGCTTTATTGTATAAAACTACATATTTAGTTAGTTCCCACGTCTTTTCAGTCTAAGTTCAGCGTTTCAGTAGGTATCATATGATTCATTTTCTGGTATAAAGTTTTATTAAGAATATAACACCTAATATAATATTATTGTACTTATATATTGGTGACATGATGTTGTATTCAAAATGGAAGAGGTAGAGAAAATTTTAAGAAGAATGATTAGCTACCAACTTAAGTATTTACACAATTAAAATCAAATACGGCTGAGAATAAAAATAACAGGAACATTATGGAAAGATGTTGGACCTAGCGTACTATACACAATTGGTCCACTATAAGGCAATTTTATGGCCAAAATGGTACACTAATATATTTCCAATTATACCTACTCCGATACATTTTATAAACTTAATAAAATTATTATTGGTAGGTATGACAAAGCCAGACACGAAACTATTAAATCAATTTATAAAGCCAAAATTAGAACAAATATTAACAATAAAGGGTTCTTCGGCGCAAACAAATAGAAATTTTATATCATAATACTTATAAATAAAATACGTATATTAATTTATCGAATTACATCCAATTATTATGCGTTAATCATCAATATCGTTTAATTTATAATTTTACCTATACAATATTAAACATTAAGATTTATATAAAAGTTATTTGTCTGATCAAACTAACTGGTTAAAATATTTGGCATGACAAAATAATTTACCGACAGTGATGTGTATTTTTATACAACTATCTTCTTTGATATGCATTTCACAGTGAACCTTTCACACATAGATATTAATACTAGGTAACGTTTTATTTATAACTTCTTAACATTTAGCATAAGCTAAATCAAGTGATCGCCTTCCTTATATTCCTCTGCATTCTATATTTACAAAATATTTTATTGGTGCCTTTTATTTACAATGTAAATCTAACCATAGATGTTACACTATTTACACATCGCTTCTTGGAGCACCATCTATGTTACCGTAACATGCATTATTTACATTGCCTTTGGAATGAGCTAGATCGACACTATCAAATAGTTCTATGCTGTCATCAATGTTCTCATATATATCTGCACTATAAGTATTATTTTCTACTATCGTATTAGTATATACCCTGTTGCTGTACAAGCTCCCGATGGAGCCAGCGGAAGGTGTCGAGGGACTGTTTAGTACAATGATCGGGTACTCGAAGCTGGTCCCTCGAGACGCGTCCTGCTAAATTGTCTCCATGGCGTTCTCTTGTTTCCACTTCCTACGGTTCTTCCTTTTCTCTAGCACGGGAATCAGGAACAGAATCAAGCCGCTCAGTGAAATCGTGGCGCCCGCCAAGAAAAAACCAGGCGCGTAGGAATTTAGCTTGTCATACAGCATGCCTGAAATTATAAACGAAATAATGTATTACATTTAGTTGTAATATCACGAAACAAATGATTTAAACTAATACATTTTAAATATAAAACTACTCTTGGTAAAAAATTACCTGCGAAAGGAGGACCAAGGAGAGACGCAATGCCTTGGAATAGCAATAGAAGTCCGAACGCATTCGTCAATTTTTCTAGGCCTAGCAGGTCGACTAGTATCACTGACGTCAAACCCACGTAAGCTCCAATAGTGAATCCAAATAGCGTTGCGTAAACTGCCATACCCCAGAATTCCCAGAAAGCAATAGCAAGAGCTGTGCCTGAAAATAACAATTTAATTAATTTGAGTACATAAGCATTAAAATATCAAATTAAGGACCGAAAATGAATGACGATTTGTTAGATTACTAGCTGACCCAGCAGACGTCGTTCAGCAACATATTGTTAAACGCACACATAGTGTTCCGTACCACCCAGCGATATTCAAGATTCAGTACTTCTATTGTCCAGTAGTAGTTTTTTGTAGCTTTGAATCTCCTTGTAGTGCTATCTAGCGTATTGTGAGTGAACTGTAACTTTAAAAATGACAGCTAGCTTTCTTGAATCGATAAATAAACTACTGTAATAACAGATGGCGCTATTAGGCAATAAAAAGAGGGAATCGGAGAATGTTTTGTAAAAATACGTTTAGAAATATACATAAAAGTAAATTAAATTACATAACTAAACCTGCCCTAGGAATCACTCTTTCTATTGTTGAAAACCGTATAAAAATCTGTTTTGTAGTTTTCGAGTTTATCGCTTCCAGATAGACAGACAGAAAGACAGAAAACAGGACTTCTTTTTAAAATATGTATAGATTAGAAAGTTAGTTTTGGCGTTAATTTTCTAGTAGCTTCTAAAGTTAGGGGCATGGACTGGAGTTAAAGAAAATTAATTATGCATTTGTACTTATAATAACGATCACTCTAATTGGATTGAATTGGAAGAAAAGCGATAATGAAATATAAAATAACTTACTTATTCCAGCAATGGTAAGGCAAAGATTATACGCTAACAGTCTGTTGACCCAGGGCTTATCGCTTATATATCCCAGTACGATTCTTCCAATCAAGTTTGCAGCACCAATTATAGATAATAAGTAGGGTGGGTTCTCTATGCCCAAGCTTTTGCATAAAGGCACCGTGTAAAGATATGGAATATAAAAACCTATGCTAGTTAAAAAATTTGATACTGAAAATACAATAAAAATAGGATCAACTAGTAGTGAAAGATCTAGCATTTCTAGTAAAGCGGCCTTCGATTCTTCCGAACAGGGTAGCCATCTACATTTCTGGTCGAGTTCCTTATGTATTGACATGGCTCTCTCTGGCGACGAGGCTCTGTACCTCACCAGACTTGTCACACTTCCTTGATACAGAACATCGGGCCTCTGCATAATGCAGGCGCTTTCTTGCCGCGAATAAGCAGGTCGTTTCATCTCCTGCGATTCATACAATGCTGGTTGTGAGAGAGTTAGCCTTGCTATGTCCCCATCATCGACTTGCCCATTGGCTCTTGCTAAATGTTCAGTACTTTGAGATCTTTGCAGAGGCAAGTTGTTTGATTTGGGCAACATTGGTTCCGTTACTGGTGTAGAAGGTACTTCTGGCACTGGTCGGAACATGAGCCCCATGGGAATGCAGTTGAGGACGATCGCTCCTGTAACGGCCATGGCTCCTCGCCAGCCATAACCTTCGATAAGCGCTGATGTGAGTGGGGCAAAAAGGAATGTTCCCATGCCTGATCCACATACTGCTATACCTGGAAGGATATAAGTAAAGTTTTATGTAAAATAATTCGTCAATGGTGCAAGACCGATTTAAGGACTGCGCACATTACAACGACTCCACGCCAACGCGGTTACGGAGCCACTCAAATGTAAGCATTCAATAAAGATCCTTATATCTTGTACATTACGGTTAAATTTCGAGTGTACACATGAAAAACGTGGACTATTCCCCACCCTCTGCTCACCGTCGCCGTTCACACTCGAAATTCAACCGTAACGTCCAAGATATAAGGATCTTTATTGAATGCTTACATTTGAGTGGCTCCGTAACCGCGTTGGCGTGGAGTCGTTGTAATGTGCGCAGTCCTTTAAGTTGTCTTTCATGAAAGTCATAATAAAAATATATAAAAATAAATGGAAAAAATACTGCTAGATTCTTGCTTCAAAGATCATAAATGTACAGACCTAATAAATATGTAATTATTGATATGCAAAAATATTTTTAAATTAACTATATAAAACGTTTAGCATCAAATATATTGCTCTTAAACAAAAGACATAATTTTTTTCACAGAAACAAATACATGATTATTATGCTAAGAGACAACAGTCAGATACGAAGCATGATGATGTCTAGACAAAACTACGAAATCTACATGACTATAAGAATCGTATAAAAATTGTCAGGTGGCTTGATTTACATGTCTGGAACACATCGATTTAATAAGATTACAAGAGCACAACTTACGAATAAGATATTGCGGCCGTGCTTAAACTTTTGATTTCGTTATAAATAAATCTAACTTTCCCCCCACGGCTTTGCCCTCGTAAAGTTTATTACTCCTTTTATCTTTCAGCTCCTAGCTTCAGTAGTATCAGCTGTACGTTGTCTGTTATTGAGTAACTCAATAACGGAAGAGAAGATATAATTGATAATGATATAATGACCTGTGGCAAGACTTCTGTAGCGTTCAAACCAGACGGTGACACTGACGATAGCAGGGAGGTAGATGAGGCCGAAGCCCAGTCCTGTGCCCACTCCAATGGTGAAGATCAACGTAGTAACGTTGCCCGCGAACGCTGATATGACCACGCAGACCGCAGACAACAGCGCTCCCGCTACCGTCACCGCCTGGCAGCCCCATCGGTTTACAAATGAGCTTGATATTGGTCCTGGAAACATTAATATAAAATGTTAATAAGAAGCTAAACAAAAGCAAATTGAATCTTGCCGTCGGGCAAGGTGATGTCTTGGAAGCGGCGATCTCAAATTAGACATGATTTGAAATACATACTTGGCTACACATTGTAGAAAACTTCGATGTCGTGATTATATGGCTCCAAGTGACGCACAGTGACATCTTGTCACAAAAACAAAGATTTATAGTGTAAACAAAGTAATAAATGTATGTAAAAGCTTATACCTAAGTCCGAAGTCCTTAAATACAAAAATGTAAATCGTAGGTTTATTAAAATTCCCTGATAGATCACACATGCAGCATTTTATTTCAATAAGCATTGAACTATGATTTATTAGCAATACGTATAGATTACGTGTATACTTGTACACAAATCAATAATGTGTGTTATTTACCTGAGCTAAGAGTTATTCCGACGAGAATGGAAAGAATCCACGCTGTTTTTCCGCTTCCTTCATCAAAGTACGTAAGAAACTCGTCGTAAAACACTCCGAAGGAATAAGTCATCCCATCAGCTGGAATAGAAATAAATAAGATCTTGAGTGAATTTTGCTACACGTTTTATAATGAAAATAAACGATTTGAGGAGGCATTGGTTTTAGCGTGGTGTTAGCTATGTGGATCATACTTCATACGGCTGCTTCGGTATGAACACGGCTAAGGTAAAGGGCCACAACTTCGTGCTAGTACATTACTTCGTTAGTTTTGCTTCAGGCGCAAGAAATAAGCTACGTACATAATATACATTAAAATTATACATCAGAATAAAATATCTATCTCCTAACCTGTCTAAAAAAACAAGTTCCAACATTCTACCAACTAAACTCAATGAAATAAAACGCTTGGAAGTCCCATCGGCCGCAAACGTCGGTGAGAGGTGAATATGCTTCCCTATACCGTAAGGCAGGCGCTCAAAGTTCTTAAGCTCATAGAGAAGAAACGGTAAGTCCATTCAAATAAAAACTTAAACAGTGCTTTTATATGTCCCTTAACAATTGATTTGACTCATGAAAAAGTTCCATGCAGCTTGAAATGCTTTTAAAATAGCAATAAACCGACTGACGAAATAGCGGTCATTTTATATTTCGGGTGTCTCCTATTTCGTGACATTTACGAATTAGGGGTTTTATAGATACATTTTCGTTGTTCGTGTTCATATATTATAATTGAAAAAATTGAAATATAAATGAAAAAACGAATAAGGTATTTAATTTCAGTACTTGTGAGCTAAATTCGGTATATGTTTTGTTTACTAGGAAATCCATAATACGAGCTTAAAGATGACCCAATTCTACAATTTTAAACTAAATTCGCATAGGTACTAGCAGCATAATTTCGTTTGTTATTCGATTTGTTTTGTCAATATTCGTATATTTTATTATATAAATAGTGTACTGAATAGTCAATTTATATAATCTAGAAAGAATCTCATTACTTGAGTGTGGTAATTTCGAAAAATCAATAACACGAAACACAGGACTTATCTTTTGTTCCTTGTCCGTTAGTTCGTTACAAATAATTTTAAAGTAGTTCCAGTCACTTTAGCATAATAAAAAGTTTTTTTTTATTTAATCATCACTTTAACAATCTATAAACAATTTGGTATTGATTAGCAATAGGAAACCACAGAGGTTTATATATGATCTCATATCATTAATTTATATGAGATGCTATCCTCGGATAGCTATGCCTCGGATGAAAAATACCTAAAAAGCTGATTTTTCGTATAGGTGTTTTTGTATAGGTATAAATTTTGGCAGTCATGTTAGATCTCGGAAGTCTTATAAAAGACGCACAGGACCTAATAGTAACTCAACATCAAATGTGAAAAAGTCTGCTTTTGCGATTATATTGGTTTCTTTTTTGTAGAAATAGGGTAGTAATCGAGCAGGCAGCCTAAATACCACCTACCTATACTTCTATACTAATACTAATAATATAAAGCGAAAGAGTTTGTTTGTTTAAACGCGCTAATCTCAGGAACAACTGGTCCGATTTAAAAAAATCTTTTTGTTTTGAATAGTCCAATTATTGAGGAAGGCTATAGGATATATAACATCACGCCACTACCGAAAGGAGCGGAGCAACAAGTTTCCCGAAGCGAGGGAGTCTACTTAATAATATTGTCTAAGCGTGATGTTATTATAGCCTTCCTCAATCAATACACTATTCAACACAAAAATATTTTTTGAATTCGAACCAAGTACTTCTTGACATTAGCGCATTAAAACAACCCTTCCCCTTTATATTATTACAAGCGGATGTCGTCCTGCAACATACATAATATATTATATTATTAAGTAGACGCCCTCGTTTCGCTTTCGGAGACTTGTTTCTCCGCTCCTTTTGGTCTTAGCGTAATGTTATGTAAGTAATAACCTTCCTCAAAACAAAAAGAATATTTCACATCGGACCAGTAGTTCCTGAGATTAGCGTGATCAAACGAACGAACAAACAAACTCTTACGCTTTATATTATTAGTATAGATATAGTATAGACATTAATTATCAAAATATAGTATTTAAATATATATATTACCAAAAAAACTTTAACAAACGTTGTCACGAAATAGGGGACACGAATTCACGAACTTAGGAACAGAGCCAAATTTTGTCACGAAATAGGGTTCAAACAAGGGGTCCACAAATAAATTAATAAAAAATTTAATTCTAACTAAAACTGCATAATTCATACCTTAAATTACTAACAAAAGACCATATTCATTACACAAAAACTTTCAGACTGATATCTTATGTAGTAAAATTTAAAAAAAATCTTAAAGTCGGCGGAGGCTTAACATACCGAAATATGGGACACTTACCTTAACTCCTCCAAAGTCAATGACACTCAAATAGGTATAACATTTTTAAAGCCACCTGAAAAGTGCCACGGTTTAGACAATTATACGTTATTTAAAGACAAATATCGAGACCGTGTTGCAAGTTCTATAATTGTCAATAATTGTGTAGGTATATACTTGTATAAGTAGCTGAAGATTTTCACGTACTTACAGTCGGCACGATCAGCTATCATAAAACCATAGACGTATAATTTTATACATCGTGTTTTATTTTAATGGCTAAAGGAGCAATGTGGACACATGTGGACATTGAAAATGATGAAAAGTTGTCATCGTTTGTATGATAAATTGAGATATTAATTTTGTTAATTTACAATTAAGTTTGTAATTTGTACTCGTATAATGGAAAGTTTACGAAGTTAACTTCAGTTACGTTTGAAACTTTGAAATGGTTTGAAATTAATAATTCTGTAATTAATCGAAGTTACCAAACAATGGCCCTGTAACTATGGATCCGATGAAGATAAATTATTGGATACTAAATTATTCAGAAACGCTTAAGATTTTGCTTACACATGTGGAATATTAATTATTACCGACACTCAGTTATCGAAGATATTTATAGAGACTGTATTCATAAAGATGAGATAGGTGAAGGAGTACCTAATGCCATCTATCGAAGGCAAATAAGTATCTACAATATTTCAATTAGGAGATTCAATCCATGTCGGCACAATCATAAGATTCCGATATGACGGCTGTCATCACAGTGACAATAGTGAAGTACAACAAAACTCGATACATTAAATAAACCGATTTTAAAATAAACCGATTATAAGTAATAAGACTTTCTAATCGTTACGTTAATTAAGTTCGGAACGATAATTTATAAACCGATCTCTGAATGTTTTCTTAAAATCGGTTAAAAACAGATGTAGCGTTGAGAGGAACACCAAAAGGCATAATAAGGCAATTTGACGAGTAAGTTGAGGTGAGGGAATTATATTAGTTATTAAAATGGAAATTTCATTAATCTACTGTAAACGGAGAAACTATAAAACGGTTAATAAATATCCGATTTGAGTGGAAAAGGCTTAAAAACGTATGTATCGGGAATTTATAATAGCTACGAAAAATCGCAATGCTTTAGATATATTAAATAATCTATAACTATTTGTATTTTGGGTGTGACATGGTAGCACATACTTTGATTATAGTAATGTATCGATTATGATCGATTCATAAATTGTTTCAAGCGGTCACATAACTATGAAACAAGCCTCCAAAAACATTGTAATGATGTCTTGTGATGTCTTAAATATTTGTTCAATTTTACACAACAATGGAGCCGGTTTCCCTTTTTTAGAGGCGACCATCTCAGACCTCAGGGGTAGCAACGCATCTGTGACCGAATTGGAACAAGACTCATACTAACAATAACTAACTGGACTATTACTAACATTAACTAACAGGACTAATTATCACTAACATACCCTGTCCTCGCACTTATTAACAAACTAACCAACTAATATTCTAACACCATCTACTAACTGGACTAACCATCCTAGTCCCTTTGAGTCTAGTTCTAGGTCGGTCACAGTTGTTATGGGCGGCAGGGGAAGGGTGGTACTGCATGCTCGTTTGCTATCTTAATTCCATAAAAAAAAAAAAATTATGATGTAAACTGATTAAAATAAAATGAAATGATTTATACAATTTATAAATAACACAAATAAAAAACAAGCAGGGATGGTTTACATATTTCGCCGGAATTTTTAGTATTTACCTATGTAAGTACGTATAGGTAAGTAAGTACCTATCTAAATATTCGTAGTAATTAAACAATATTACTCCAACTCGTATAACCCACTAGTTACTTGCATTTAATATTTCCGACTTATGCCTAATTAAAATATTTAACAAACTGTGGGCAATTTTATAACATCATGCTACGAGCAATAGAAGCGATGTACCAATAAAATATGTTGCAAAAATGGGAAGATTTGTTTATTATCTGTAAACATAAAAACAATTTTCCAAAGCGAAGAGGAGGTTGATTCACAAGTACATTATGCACCTACTTATAAAGCTGTATTGATAATAATATGCACAGTAAATAGTGCATTGCATAATCTAACCAAAGTGACGTATCATTCACTACGAAATATCTTCGCTTCATAGTATCATTTACCAGACGTCCATACAAGGTTAGTTTGTGTTCATAAATGACAGACGTCATATCGGAATCTTATGATTGTGCCGACTATAAGTGGTACACTACTGAGCTCGGGCCTCTCCTTACAACTGAGGAAGCCTAGTGCATACTTCACCACGGTGCTCCAGTGCGGATTGTGGACGAGTTAGTGGCCAACTAGTTGGCCAACTTGTTGGCTAACTAGTTAGCAGATTAAACACTAACAATTTCATATTTACAGCCTCGGTCAGCCTCCACGTTCAACCAAGATTTATAAAAGATAATGTTTAACTCAGCGATCGTGTAACTTACATCTTCGTCGTGTCTTTAATGCCAAAATGCCAATTGCCAATCTTATACTTCATACATCTATGTACATACCATATTATAACAGTCAAAAGGGTCACCCCTCGGCTTATGAGCGTGAGAATTTCTTTACATCGTACGAGTGGAGGTGACATCACTGTCCGAAATTATACCGTAATAAGTATATCAATTGATATATCTATGTTTATTGTACGCAGAGGCAATAGAATCTTATAACTAGGTTAGGTTAACGTAGTAGTAGGTTCAAGCTGTATGGCTGTATGTAGGTTACCATATCGACAGCATGAATGGCATGGAACCGCCGTTTGAGTTGAAACATCGAACAATAGAAGACTAGTCTACTCATGGTGTCAAAAGACTATTCAACTGAAACTCTATGAAAAGATGAATTGTCTGCTTGTTACTATTGTTATTCCTTCCGCTTTTTTGTAGGAATAAAATTATATTATCCATTCTTATGCTTACAGTGAATTTTTTTTATTGTGTCTATCTGTTACCTTTTCACGATTAATTCACTGAATCGATTTAGGTACATATTGGTATACATAGAGATAGTTCTAGGAATCGAGAAAGGACGAAGATAGTTTTTTCCATAAAAAGTTAACTTAGGAAAATTTTAACGGTATTTCGTCGTTTTTCGATGCCAACCGGAGCGAAGCCTAGTATAAAATAAAACAATAAAATTATTCCATCTTTTCCGTCTAACTTCAATGCTTCTCATAAGTATTTAAATATTTTCTGTAATCAATGATAGGTTATTTAATTTTTTCATCACGAGGATTAAGATTTGGCCCAAATAACACGTAATAGTCATTTCACTTAAACTGTCTTAGTATGTAATGTAATATTATACCTAATGACACTGATGTAACTGACTTCAAAAAAGGAGGAGGTTTTCAATTCAACAGTATTTTATTATAATTAGTGATGACTTCAGAGCTTTCGACTGAGTGAACAGATTTTGATGATTCTAAGTTTATTGGAAAGCTTGTGCTTGTGTGGTCCCATATAAATTTGAGCGACATCTGGCGTGTAATTTTTGAGTTATCTCAGCTTGTCAATATTGAAGTCTGTTATTATTTGTAAAAACTTATTTTTATACTTAATCAAAGTTACCAAGTGCTGATTAATATGATGAAGTCAATTAGATTGGATAGCATTAAACTACAAAAAGTACATAACTAAATTGAATGACCCCTTTTAAAATGAGGAGTACCTAAGATTTAAAGTTTTTACATGTAGGTAATATGGACAATAACGTACTTTATGCACGTGTTTTCCGTAATCAACCCACGCTCACAATAACGAAGCCGCCATAGCTAGATTGTTTTGATGTTTTTTCTTATCTAACAGTAAATATTTCGATGATAACCCACATAATATTATATTACAAGTTTTTATTAAAACACGACGAAGCGCGTCATCGGGCGGGATCAACGTATCACTTATTGGGATATATTTTGTGTTGGTGTATTTTAGTCATACTCTGATATTAGTGATATCGTTTTCTGATAGTAGTGATAACGATTATGCTGAGAAAAAGCTTTTGTGAAATGTAAAGAAAAGCGAACGGTCGGTTACATTTAGATCTTTGACGTCTTTCTAGACGTGGCGGTAGAAATCTACGTTTAGATGGCCGAGAATCCGGAGAAGAGCATATTTGGGATATTGGCTTCATCCATAAGTAAACACCAAGCCAGTCGGTATAAAAATGTAAAATAATATCAGATTCGAGTCCCAGAGAGAGAGAGAGAGTTCCGAGCAAAGTTACCTAATAGCAAAAGAGAACTGACATGACGATAAAAGTACGACATCGCGGTTCAGCTTTCAGACAAAGATTTATTGCCACCTGCAACGCTTGAAAAGTATTTTCAATGTATTGATTTTGAAGGCGCTAAAGTAACAAGGCGCCGTACAAATCGAAGTTTACATAAAACTAGAAATTAATATTAATGTACTTTCATACCATTGATAATGAATGAGCAATCGAGTGAAGTGCACCTGTGCACAGCTATTCATTCGCTTTATGTTTGTAAATCAGCGGGAAAGAGAAACGGTCTTTAGAAATGTTTGCTGGTAGGTAGATACAACTCGCATTGAACTGTTTTAATTGAATTAAATGTGAATTAGCCATAGCCCAGAGGATTGAACATGGGTTTCCCATACGGGGAAAATATAAAAAGTTTCTCTGCGCCACCGCAAGACCGCAGCTCAGCTGTGACCACGATCATGCAACTATGTCGAAATATCGTATTATAATTAAATACAGTCCGCGATGAGTCGAGTTCAAAATCATCTTACCCAATTAATAGGTATGTACCTAATACGCTCTTAACTTTGAAAATTTGTGGTGTATACGAAGCTTTTTCTTCCTTCCTTTAAGCCATGCCCACGATCCATGCAACTGGATCAAAATATCAGCATACGAATTTCTATATCGTGAGAAGGTACATAATAAAATATATCCATTCTTGTCAATTGCTACGGCGAAGAAAAAGCTTCGTGAGGTAATCAAAAACTTAATCAAAAAGTCAGCAAAATCCCGCAATTGATTTAAAGATTCGTGCAAATCACGTGACTATCGTTGACTTTGAACAAAAACTCAGGTCACCACAACAACAACTCCAACAACAAAAGAACCACTCAAAGATTCATTATAATTCCACATTATATTTCTTAACTAAAATATTTATAAGTTCATGTTCAATCGTCTGTGTAAAATATTGATAACGTGGTAATTGATTAATTACCGCAACTAAATATTTTTAAAGACTGCAGAATACTAATTTTCACAAAGCAAATCAAAGGTACGTAATACGTTTTGAATTTTTTTTATATTGACAGCAACAACGTAAACATTTGCTCTGATAAATATGTTTGTAATTAAATTTAGTGCGTTATTATTAAAAACAAGCAATTCCCGTGCGAATAATTCGCACTACGTTGAGCTAAAGCGCCACTATACGAAAAGTATTATATATGTGAGTTGATTTGAAATTTACCAACCGTCAATCATGTTGACGTTGTTTCTAAATAAAAGCCGTTAGATGGCAGCATTGCTGTATTGTTTCATAATGTAATAATTAATTATTTTGCAAAAACAAAAGCAACAATAAATTTTTCAATTGTTGATGCCGGTAGAACAAGTAATTATCTATAGAATGATATAAAATTTATGCAAAGTAGTTGTGTGGTTTTTTCGAAAAAGGGAGGCAAACATCTTAACCTTAACGTATTAATATATATGACGGAGGTAGGTAGTAAACCTATGATACTGGTTTGATGCGATTAATCTGTACGCGATGATTAATAGTCAATCGGATAGATGTCAATAGAATTGAAAAATAATAAAATAAGGAAATGAATGGCTACCGGTGTGATATCTTGTAAAAGCTCCTTCTATGTTGAAATGCCGTGAATATCCAATATCTAATAGTAAATAACGTGTGAACCGCGTGTGCGAGTGGATCGATCGATAAATCAATATCGTAATGCCGTGAAGTATATCAAACATGTCGTGATACCAAAGTAAACCCTAAACCGAGTATTTATACTGAGCCGAAGAGATATCATTGAATAAAGCAGTTGTTTACGTGTGATTGGCTCATTCCTGTGTTTCATTTGATATCCTGAGCTCACGTCCTGACATATGAAAGAAGCCCACATTGCTTATTTAGTCAAGAATACCTATCTGGAATGTAAATAGTACGAATGAACGCCCACTCTACTACTGGACCCGATTTCAGATAGTGGGATAAAGAATCCTGAAATTTTTTTGTGGATAAGGCTAAGATTGCCATCTGTCATGTCAGCAATTCTCATCACTGGTCCATGGAAATGAGGCTTATGTTTACGAAACATTGAATGAGAAATATTTTGATAAAAAGCGATAGAAATTTAAAAGAGGAATTTGCAAGTTGACATGGCAATTTTCTAGTCATATACATCACAAGGTATCAAAATGAAATGTGGAAATATCAACCAATCTATTGAAATGTTTTTGAATATTGTGGAATACAATAATTTTTGTTTATGAGCATTCTATGTAAGGAAAAAGGAATCCGCAACAATACTTAACACAAATCTATTCAGAGAGAGATGTACTTGGAATTACAATGCTTTAAGTGTTGTTACACTACGCTTTTGGATATCAGGTGATTTCTGTTTTGTTTTATTCATTGGGTAATTGAGGACCTTTAATGAGGTTGGTTATTGATCTGAATACTCGAGAGGTTTGGTTAAGAGGCAATAATCAACAGTAAGAATACATACCTCAATATAATGTGTCTAGGACAAGAATTTAATTGAATTAAAGGTTTTAAATGTTTGTCAGAAATAGTTATGACAGATCTATAAAGTAGTAAGCATGTGTTATTTGAGTATTGAATTACGTTGCTCAATTAATGAATCATAAAACAATATTTGATGGCGCAATGGTAAACACGCCGGATTACTGTTATGAAGGTCCTGGGTTCGATTCCCAGCGAGCCGGCAATTTGGATGATGAGTTTGAATTTCCGTTCTTGGTCTGGGTGAGACTGTCCTTGTCTTGTGTGTTAGTTTTTCAGTTGTTTGTAGATATGACATAGAATGGAATTAATTAATGAAAGGAGAATGACAGAAACTAAATTGTCAATAATGATATTTTGAAGTTTCTTATTCAGTTGTAAATGTAACAAAAGATAAAGTTATTAACTTTTTGATACCAGTGTGGTCACGGGGTAGCAGGAGCTTTACATCACTCATCTGTGGTACACATGGGGTTTTGATATACGAGTAAAAAGATGATCACAAAATAAATTTCTGAGTGAATTCCATCTTCTAAAAAAAGGCGATTATATTATGGAATTATTTTGATGTGGACTACCTGAGTCAATAAGATGTACCGCTTTCTTAACACCTGGGCGACAATTTTAAGTATGGTCTATTCCTGATTGTTATGTTCCATTGAAACTGAGTGCTGGCCTTTAACGCCAACAACTATTAACGCGTCGGGATGTACCGATAACAGCGTTGGTGACTTACCGTTGGCAACTGCTATCTACACAAGCCTGTGTTTCACTGACGAGCCTATGTGTCACTGACTAGCCTGTGTGCCAAATCTATTGATAGGCCTTTGTGGCATGACCATTGAAAGGCCTACGTGGCATAACTCTTCAGACGCCTGTGTGGCATACCTGAACACCAACGCCTGCGTCATGTAAAGCCTAGGTGGCAAATATATTCAGACGCTTGTGTGGCATACCTATACAGCAAATAATATACAGTCAGAGGCCTTCGTGGTATGTTTCTTCAAGTTTCTGTGTGGCAGTATTAACAGACTTTACATGTTGTGATAGTAAGTTGTGTGAGCACGTTAATTTGTCCAAAAGATTATCCGTATGTAATTCAAAGTTATGTGATCAGTAAGGTTTGTGATTGATTTGATTGACGAGGTCGTGTGTGGATGTAAGACAGCCGTAACTGTGAACGTTGATTATTATTTAGTAGGTCAGGAAGGACCGAGCGTGGAGAGATACTCGCGTATGTGTTTTGTTGTTACAGGTAATCTTCAATGCCTCATGCGTGTTGCCGCTGGTAGAGCGTGCTCGAGGATGGATCACTGGAAGATGCCGAAACGCATAACGGTTTTAGGGCGGTGACGTACCGATTAGAGTTATATACGGTGACGACGTACCGAGTAAATGTTAAAACAAATCGCGCAAATAATGAATTGGTAATTTTATTCTAAACAAGTGTTGTTATGTTATGGAGTTTCTTCTCACTCGCTTCTTCTCCATAGCGACACTAGCGAAGCGAGTGGTAGCTTACGGTAGTCAGGGTTAAAAAATGCAAACAAAGTTTTTGAAATCCACTCGCAGCAGTAGCAGCAATAGTCATTTTTGATGTTAAAGATTTTGACATTTGTTTTGGGTTGAACTAATTGAAAATTACGGGTCGAGCAACTGAGATGGTAATATTAACGGGGCGGAGTATCACCCGAGGACGGGTGATGAGTCAGCGATGGCCGTGACGGAGGTATGTAGTAAACCTATGATACTGGTTTGATGCGATTAATCTGTACGCGATGATTAATAGTCAATCGGATAGATGTCAATAGAATTGAAAAATAATAAAATAAGGAAATGAATGACTACCGGTGTGATATCTTGTAAAAGCTCCTTCTATGTTGAAATGCCGTGAATATCCAATATCTAATAGTAAATAACGTGTGAACCGCGTGTGCGAGTGGATCGATCGATAAATCAATATCGTAATGCCGTGAAGTATATCAAACATGTCGTGATACCAAAGTAAACCCTAAACCGAGTATTTATACTGAGCCGAAGAGATATCATTGAATAAAGCAGTTGTTTACGTGTGATTGGCTCATTCCTGTGTTTCATTTGATATCCTGAGCTCACGTCCTGACATATGAAAGAAGCCCACATTGCTTATTTAGTCAAGAATACCTATCTGGAATGTAAATAGTACGAATGAAAGCCCACTCTACTACTGGACCCGATTTATATAATAATTAATCTTTCATATTAATTATTAAGATATAATTGAGTGACTTACATTTGTATTCCGTTCGACTCAAATGTTTCCAGCTTTCTTGGCAAACGCTACAAGTCATCGTTAGAACTTCTCTAATAAAACTCACCTAGGTACGTTGATCAAAACATTGGCAACAACTTTCCAAATTACGTTAATGTAAAAGATATTGTGGGAGTATCAAATTGGATACGCCACAGCTTCCGAGAATTAATTCCAGAACACCATAAGAGAAATTAAAAATGTGATCAAGAACTTTTATATAAGATTTTTGTTCTGGTAATATTTTTTGAGAAAATTTTCTTGACTTAATTAAACAAGGTATATATTTACTGAGGTGTTTCAACAGGTTTCCCGGTACATAACTTTTTATGAAAAATAGCTAGCAGACTTCAAAATCGACAAATTATAGAGATAACTCAACAACTAAACAACTACCCGACCGATTTTGCTCAAATTAGTGACATTTATTATTATTTTATATTTTCTTTTGTTTGACGTAAAACTTAGGATAGGATAAAAATCTTTAAAGGACAGCCATAAGTAACTATCCAGTTTATGAAACACTGAACTCCACCAATAAAATCCATAACTGGCCATTCCTCTATTTAAACTACGCTTAAAGATCGCTAAGACATATTGGGTTTGATACCATGGAATTCATTTAAATAGCAATTCACACAAATACCAGCTTTGCGTCCCTGTGACTGAGGTTCATTGTAGTCTTGAGATGAGAATTTAAAATCCCTTAAGTAAATTTTGCTTTTAAGCTAAATTGAACTGGGTGCACACGTAATATATTAGGTTTTTAGGGGGAGTGGCAATTTCATATTCTATGTGACTGAAATATATTGTATGTCATTAACTAAAGTCACCCCGCATTAATCTAGGGCTTTGCTGTCTCTGACAGAGTCGTTCCTCTCCTAACCTCATCAACGACACTATTACCTGCAGGCTGGATCGATACCAAAAGCTGGAGAGCGCCTCGTATTCCGCTTACTGGTTTTGTAGGTTCTATCCTATACACTGTCTGAATCAGGGTGTAATGTACTTATAGATTAATCTATGCCATTATGTTATTGGCAATGGCGTTACGAATATTGTACGCTGATAATTCAATTGGCTGAGAAGAAAAATCCACGAAGGATCATGTTTCAAATTACGATTATACTTTATGGACAAAAGCACTTCGACATGTCCATATATCATTTCAGGTTTATTTCAGATCCATTAAAAGTAACGACACTTACGACAGCTCTTTTCCAAGTTCCATCAATTTGAAGTTTATTCCGCAAATAAACCCAGAGCGTAATTCGTTTAAAGGTACTTTGGCATGTTTTGTGACGGTCGGTCGTAATACGGCCGTCATATTGTAAGTACGTACCAATCCAAGAGCCGCAATTTTCGCAACAATTCTCTGAATCGAACAACAAATGCGATGAAAATCCCCGGCTTAGCTGTAAAGCTCGCTTAGTTGTAAAGTACGTCTATAGAGGGCGGGTGTGAACTAAGCGTTGTATCCCGGGAGATTAACTCAAATAACGCAACTTCATCCCACTTTTGTAGCTTCTTCAGTCACTACGTAGGTACTTCATTTAGCAGGTACCTATGGTAAGGTACATTTTTTTTCAATAATATATTTTTTAACAAATTGTCCAACTATTTTTAACCGACTTCAAAAAAGAAGGAGGTTCTTACGTACAACACTTCAAAACTCTTCGTCTTCACGCCTTTTAAAAGTGTTCAGCAACGTTTTACATGCACAAGCCCACTTCATGTCTCTCATTCTAAACTACAGAATTCTTTTAATTTAGCAGTGAGAATAAAATCGACTTTTAAACAAAAATACCAAAGCAAAATATATCAATACAGAACTCGACTTAGCTTTTGTATTACAGTGCAGAAGGTAAGAACCGGCTTTATTAGATCACAAAATCACTTAGCAACTTTGGTAAATCCTTGCTTAATATTGCCTAGCAGTAGAATATAATTACTGGTTTATCTAGCGTTGTTCTAAACCACATATTAGCAAATTTAATTCCACTACCGCCATTTGTGTGCTCGTTGAATCGCATAAATGATTATGAATTTTGTAAAGTTATTCCAAATGACTGCGGAATGCTCATTAGTGATTTAATTCCAATTAACTCAAATAATTCTTATGGTTCTGTCCATAAGAAGGAACAAAAAGGTATAAAACTGTGACAGTCGTCGTCGAATCGGTACATTGGATATTATTTTGAAATTTTAACGTATGGTCTATTTTTTTATAATAAATCATTTAGTGTCCATGCGGTTAGTCTCTGAAACTCCTTACCGCTAACTATAAGGAAGGCTCCAACGCTCTACTCCTTTCAGAGGCAAATTAAGGAGCACTACATGTCTTTTATGTTATAGTTTTTGGCCCTCTCCCACTTTAATTGTTTCACCTGTCTTGTTTAAAACGATGTCGGTTTGCTGAACTGTGATCTTTCTTGTTCTTTTTTTTCAACACTGCATTGCTTTTTTGTCACCATTATTATTTATATGTACACCCTGCCTTTCTTGACAATCTGTATATAAAATTCCATAAGACCATGGTTGTCTGGAAGAGATCGCTTTTAGCGATTAAACCGCCTATTGTCTACACCATATTTCTTATTACAAGTTGGTATTTTACTGTTAAGTAGTAGTGCTACTAGTGATATTTCTGTATGTATTACCGTTGTTACTTTACTGGTGTACAATAAAGTTTTATTGTATTGTATTGTATAAATTGCTAGTTTAATTAGATTGCTTTAATCCAAATTTTTATGATCTCTATCTTCCTCTTGATGATATTTAGCACCCACAAGAGGTAATTATCGTTCCCTTTGAGAAATTCTGATCCAAATATTTGTGTTCCCGAAGGTTCTTCTAAGCCAATAATATCTGCGGATAATTCCCGGCTTACCGATGTTCACACGTCACCCTTTGATGTAAACTATGTATACTACGAATGGGGTGAAAAAAAAACAGTGTGTATTAAATCGCAATTATGAGTGCGGTATAATGGATGATTCTTTTAATTTCCTGTCTCTGTCTATCTTGATACGTAACAGTATCGAAAGCGCCTAAATTCACCTGGGAAAGACCACTATCTTACACGGTATTTAGTGCCATTTTTGCCATGATTGTTTTAACAGCAATTGAGTTCCGGATAAAGCGGTATAGAGCCGGTTACACTTTTCTAAAGACGAACATCCCAGTCCTCAATGCCACGCATCTAGTCTATTAAGAACAAAACTACACACTAGACAATTAAAAGCAAAAACTAACAGGACTTAACTCCCTAACAGTCCCTGTCCACAAAGTAATCTATCCATCAAATGTTAAGTATAACACTATCTACTAACTGGACTAACTGTCGTAGTCCCCATTTGATACTTGGTCTAGGTTGGTCACACTCACTTGTCAAGGGCGGCAGCAGAAGGGAGGTGCTGCATAAGATTAAGGTTCTGTCCATAAGAAGGAACAAAAAGGTATAAAACTGTGACAGTCGTCGTCGAATCGGTACATTGGATATTATTTTGAAATTTTAACGTATGGTACTTTTATGGTACGTTATTCTAATTCTACTCACTAGGACTCACTGAAAATCAGCGCCGTAGCCTACCCTACGGCATCAAGCTGAGTGGGCTCCTTTTTCTAGGCCACTGAACACATACGAGCATAATGTAGCAATAACAGTGTATTTATAATGTCCTAATAATACCTGTATTATTTTTGTGTAGTTCTGTTTAATTTGTTGTTTTTATTGTATGTTTCTATTTTTATTTTACTTCTGTGTTCCTACATTTAATCTTTGTTTGTTTGTCCCTGCTGTAATAATGTTCATGGCCTTTGAAATAAAAATTTTCTATTCTATTCTATTCTATTCTATTTATTGATAAAATTTATTAATTTGCAATTTGATTCAAAGTCTGAAAAAATAAAATATTCTGTGAAATTGTGTGACCATACTTTAAATTGTGGGATTATTTCAGTAGGCACTTGATTACTCAAGCATGATAACAAATCACAAGATTAAAAACCCACATAGATACCACATAGATTTTAAAATATTTTGTACATACCGTCCGTTGTGTATTCTCAATATTTTTTCTTGCCTCTCTGTATCTTTTTTTCTGTATTGTGAAATTGGTGTGCACAATAAAGTATATTGTATAGTATTGTATTGTATTGCACATAATACATGCACCTACATAATATTAAAAAAATCATATCATACTATCTTTACCGGATTAAGAATCTTACAGATGTCCTGGGGCAGAATTAGAATTTCAAACGATTTATAATACCTAACGATAAATGAAAAACGAAGCTCTGCACATACAATACAATAAGTAAAAAGATACATGGATTTTCGCTGTTAAAATTTTACTGCATTCAAGCCGTCCGGAGGCCTCTGACATAGCTGAACGACTGTTATCTAAAGATATCAGCCGGGACCGACTGCTCTACAAGGCCTCCGATGTAAGAAACAAGAAATTTTGCGATTGCTCGTCGTCCATCGCGCTCGCTGGATCACTTATTATGGACGTAAGCCGCCGGGCTATGAGCGCGTAACCATTGAGATACTATGTACTCAATGCGCGTAACACGCACGTAATAAATAAAATAGGTATATTAATACGTTTACAGGAAGGGTAAGTGTCAAATAGTAACAGGTCTAATGTAGCAAATGTTGATAGAATGTTGTTACAAAGTAAATACACACGTATAATTATCAATAACATTTACGGCCAGGCCAGGTCAACGACAGCCCAGACCGGTCAAGATAATTCCGCTATCGGGTCACAGTGCCAATGCAAATTACAAGACGGTATTATCGACATTGATTGTTATTGCGTATATTTGTTCAGAACGATCGAAATAGCGTGAAATTATAGTGAAATCAGATAGTGCGTGTACATAGTTTTATTAAGTAAATAGTGCGAATAGAATAGTGATAGAATAGATACATAGGTATTTACTTATGTTTTCATAGTTATAAGTTTTATTTGTGTTCTTTATAGTTTGGTTTTAATAAATATACGCGTTTTTGCCTTTTATTTACCCCATAGGATAGTTATATAGTTAGGTAAATAGGTACGATAGCGTGTAAATAGATTTTAAATAGATTCCTAATAGATTGTGTAAGAAAATAAGAATTATTTTCTTAGGGGTTTCAATATGGTATTGCTTCCGAGGTGTAAATAGGATTGGGGTTTCGATATGGTCTTGCTTCCGAGGTGTAAATAGGTCTCATTACGAGTGAAAGAGATAGCATATAGTCTAAGTAAGATAGCAATACAACAAGATTGTAAGACAGAAATAGCTGTATTGTAAGAGAAAGATAGAAATAAAGAACTTTCTAGAACGCGCTCGAAGCCACGCCCCCATCGGGTATAAATATAGTGAGTCTGCCGTGCGAAATCGGCTACAGTTACTGACGTTATCAATAACGTCAACCTTTCCGAAATTTCTGTACTCGCTCGCAAACTGCGAGCCGCCACTTCCGCACAGCAGCGCCTCATGGCGCTAGCTGAGCATGAGGGGCTTCTCAGCTCCCTACAATAATAGCGCTTAACGCTTTTCTCACCGTTTTAGGGAGGTATCGGTTTTTATATCGTATCCCTCACTTCCTTTTTAATATAAATAACATTAGTTAAATATTCCATTCCCACAGTCCTTTTCACAGGACATTGTCTTAGCGGATGCTCTCTAGTGAGTGACGCTTGCGCCCCGCCCTCTCCAGGCGACGGTCGCTATAGATGAAGGCTTAGAGGCCTCTTCGGCCAAAGCCATTTACAGGTGGTGTTTAGTGGGTAGGCACGTAGGTCTCTCAAGTTTACACTTGTTAGTTGTAGGCTTGCCGTGAGTCCCACATAACCAGAGCAGCCGGCTGGTCTGGTATGCATGAGCATTCACCACCTCCCTCCCGCGCTTCCCGGAGGGTAGTCCAATTCACATTTGTCTGGACGCAAAAAAAAAAAAAAAAAAAAAGTGCGAAATCGCGGGGTCGTATCGATGAAGGCTTAGAGGTCATAAGACCAAAGCCAACCTCAGGTGGTGTTTAGGGGGTAAGGCACGTAGGTTATACAAGCGTATGCTTGTCGTGAGTCCCTCACGCCAAAGCAGCCGGCTGCTTTGGTATGCATGAGCATTCACCACCTCCCTCCCCCGTTGTCCGGAGGGTAGACCAATTCCATTTCGTCTGGTCGAAAAAAAAAAAAAAAAAAAAAAAGTGCGAAATCGCATTCGGATGGCATTCGGAATCCAGAAAACAGGAAGAAAATAGGAAGAAAAATAGGAAGAGGCAACAGTGCATAGTGAATAGTGTATAGTGAAATAGTAACGGGCGGCGGCAGACAGGCGCGGGCTAGACCAAGAACAGAAACGTCAAACTAGTCTTTTATTTCTCCCCCCGCACCTCATTCTCCTCATTCACCGGCACCGTGGTAGGTAGACTGGCGCGTCAATTACCAGCAATAGCAAGGTGTCTATACGCGTCGAATAGTATAGTGTAATAGTCTGGCACAAGGAGCGTCCAATAGTAGGTGCCCGGCGTGTATAGAACATTTTCTGGTCCTTCGAGCCGGATCGTCAAGATAGTCAAGATAGTCAAGACGAGTCAAGCATGCCTACCACGCGAAGCGGACGCACGGCCACGCCGGTCGAGAAAGAATCGGAGCAGTCATCGGGTACCACGGCAACGAGCACCAACACCGTCACCGCCACTACGACGACCGAGCAGTCGGCGGGAACGACTGCAGCCACGTCGGAGCCTGCGGTCACGAAGGAGGCCATCGACGCTGCCATGAAGAAGAACAGCAAACCCGCGACCATCAAGAGTGCTACGTCGAAGAAGAAAGAGAAGGCGCTACGTATAGCCCGCGCCAAGGAAGACCTGCTTGAACTCAAAGTCAAGCTCGCCGCCGCTCGCCTCGCCTCAATAGAATTAGAAGAGTCTGATAGTGAAGACGACGACAGTGTGCACACCGACGCGGACGCCGCTTCGAAGCGAGTCAACCAGTGGCTCGAAGAGACGGATCCTGCCGAAGCCCGCGCCACCACTGCCGCCGTCCAGCCGCCGCACGAGAAGCGGACGGAGCACGCCGCCGAATGTGATAGTGATAGCAAGAAGGACATCGCCACGCACCCAGCTCAAGTGAATCTGTCGGACCTGGCGTCAGCGATCGCCCTCGCCGCACGTACCAATACGTGCAATAGGTATATGGAGCTGCCGACGTTCTCCGGGTCTCATCAAGAATGGCTCTCGTTCAAGACTGCCTACATAGAAACAGCGAAGATGAACACGGAAATAGAAAACATAGCAAGATTACGTCGTGCGCTCACAGGACGAGCGAAGGAAGCCGTCAATAGTTTATTGCTCTACGGAGCGAAGTCGGAAGAAATAGTGTACTCGTTAGAAGCTCGTTTCGGTCGACCGGACTGCATAGCACTATCGGAAATCGAGCAACTACGAGCCCTGCCGCGCCTCACAGACAACCCACGTGACATATGTGTGTTCGCCAGTCGCGTCAACAACATCGTGGCTACACTGCGTGCGCTCAAGAAACGCCACTACCTCTACAACCCGGAAGCAACCAAGACTACGATAGAAAAGTTCACGCCGACTATTCGATATCGTTGGTTCGATTACGCGGCGGAGCAACCGGAAGAGGAAGCGGATTTGGAAAAATTGGCGCGTTTCTTGGATCGGGAAGCAACGCGTTGCGGACCCTACGCACAGCCGGAGCAGTACGTCGAAGCTACATCGGGACATAATAGACATAATAGAAGCCAGCGGACGTACAACGCAGTGAAGACAATAGAAAAGTGCATCATTTGCAACGAGGAAAACCACGATGCAGTCAAGTGCAAGCGAATGTTGGAGGCGACGGTCGAAAATAGATGGGACGAGCCCATAGATGAAGATGCAAGCGCTAATAGAAAAAGGATACGCCGAGCTTGCACCCGCCGTGACGTCGAATCGAACCTGGTACCTCCCGCACTTCGCCGTCGTCAACCCACTGAAACCGGGAAAAATAAGAATAGTGCACGACGCCGCAGCCAAGACTCGAGGTGTATCACTGAACGACCACTTGCTCAAGGGACCGGACCTCATACAGTCATTACCGGGTGTGCTTATGAGATTCCGTCAACGAAAAATAGCAGTGACAGCCGACATCAGGGAGATGTTCATGCAAGTTAAGGTCAAGCCGGAAGATAGAGACGCACTTCGGTACTTGTGGCGGGGCGATCGACGTGACGACAGGCTGCCGGAAGAATATAGAATGACGTCACTCATTTTTGGTGCATCGTGTTCGCCTGCAATAGCGATTTACGTGAAGAACATCAACGCAGCGCGATATAGAGATCAAGATCCGCAGTCCTACGATGCAATAGTTAGAAATCATTACGTCGACGACTTACTCAACAGTTACGACAATGAGGATGAAACAATAGAGGCCGCACGTCGAATAGCAGCGATACACAAGGAAGCGAACTACGAGTTGAGGCAGTGGGTCTCAAACAGTCAGCGAGTGTGCGACGCGTTGGCGCCAGGGGTGGCGCAACCCGACGTCGCGTTGAACGTCGATCAGAGGATAGAACGCACACTGGGCATCATCTGGAGACCACGAGAAGACACGATAGGTTTTAACCTCAACTTGGCCCGACTTCCCCCCGACGTGATGGAAAGTGACAACCCTACGAAGAGGGGCATGCTACGTGTACTCATGTCACTGTTCGACCCGCTCGGACTCGCCTCACCGGTCACCATCAGAGCGAAGCAGCTACTCCAAGAAATCTGGAGAAGAGGAACCGACTGGGACGAGCCCATAGATGAAGATCTCGCCATACAGTGGTCTACGTGGGTTGAACAGCTGAAGAGATTACGTGACGTTCAAGTGCCGCGATGTTACCCACGCTACAGTGAAGCTACGTCGCTCCAACTGCACGTCTTCGTGGACGCCAGCGAGGCCGCCTACAGCGCCGTGGCCTATTGGAGGATAAAAACGCCGCGAGAAACCCACATAGCGCTCGTGGCTGCCAAGGCGAAAGTGAGTCCACTGAAGCTGACATCAGTCCCAAGATTGGAGCTCCAAGCTGCTGTAATGGGAAGCCGCCTGGGTCGCACCATCTGTGAGGAGCACGATACGAAGCCGGAGTCCACGATATACTGGACGGATAGCAAGACCGTAATTACGTGGTTGAAAACAGGACCCCGCTCGTACAAGCCGTTCGTTGCACATAGGATAGCTGAGATAGAAGAGAATAGTCAACTGAGCTCCTGGCGATGGATACCGACTCGACTGAACGTCGCCGACGACGCTACGAGACACGTACCGCCGGACTTCAACTCGTCGCACCGATGGTTCCAAGGTCCTCAGTTCCTGCTGGAAGAACCCTCATCGTGGCCATCTGATCAGCCAGCCCTCGAAGCGCGCACCGGAGAAGAGCGAGTGCATCACGCGCGCGTCGTGGACACGTCAATTGAATCGGCTGTACCGAACCCGCTGTTATTTTCGCGATGGGAACGCTTGTTAAGAGCAACAGCGCGCGTACTGCAGTTCATTGACCTGTGTCGGCGACCCCGAGTTCAAGCCCACTATAGGAGGCATAGAAAAAATAAGGAGCAGGACCCGACTTGGAGCAAGAATAGAACCCCGGCCGTGAAAAATAGTCGTAGAAAAATTCACGTACAGACGGATAGAAAATATATAGAAATAGACGTGAAATACCTACAGCGGGCCGAAGAATTATTACTACGCGTGTCACAGCGAGATTCATTCAATAGCGAGCTCCATCACATAGAAAATAGCAAGAAGGGGTTATTACGCACGCTAGCGGTCGAAATAGTGAATGGAATTATCAAGATTAAATCAAGAATAGACGCGGCTCGGAACATAGACGAACAGACACGGCACCCTCCTGTCATGAGCGGCGATCATCACATAGCAAGATTATACATAGAATACCCGTCGCCGCCCGAGCCGTCAACGGGTAATCTACCGCTCTGTAGGTTAGCACATCATAATAGACCTTTTACCTTTACAGGGGTGGATTACTTCGGGCCAGTGACAGTCACCGTCGGTCGCGCAGTCCAGAAAAGATATGTGGCCCTGTTCACATGTCTGACCACTCGCGCCGTGCACCTGGAGATCGCGCCATCACTCACGACGGGATCCGCGATCATGGCGCTGCGTCGGTTCATCGCGCGCCGTGGCTGTCCGACAGAGATCTGGTCTGACAACGGGACCAACCTCCATGGAGCCGACCGGGAACTGCGTCGAGCCATAGATGAAGCAACCTCCCACGAAGCCGCGACCCGCGCCATCAGCTGGCGCTACATACCTCCTGGGGCCCCATTCATGGGCGGGGCCTGGGAACGCCTGGTGAGGAGCGTGAAGACCGCCCTCAACGCCACGCTGACGGGCCGCCATCCGAGCGAGGAGGTCCTCGCTACACTGCTCGCCGAGGTCGAATTCACCGTCAACAATCGACCTCTCACCCACGTCTCGGTGGATCCCCACGATCCCGAGGCACTCACGCCGAATCACTTCCTGCTGCTGGGTCCAGCCCTCAACCCGGCGCCGGGTACCTTCATCGACGGCGACCTGATACACCGAGGACACTGGCGGGCGTCCCAGCGCCTGGCGGATCTCTTCTGGGAGCGGTGGGTCAAGGAGTGCCTACCTGACCTGCAGCGACGACGTCAGCCTCACGGGAGAGGCGAACAGCTGACCAACGGCGACATCGTGCTCATCGTGGACAACACCCTGCCGAGAAACGTGTGGCCCATAGGACGAGTCATAGCTACGTACCCTGGAGGAGACGGAATAGTGCGAACAGTGGATGTGCAAACAAAAGGTGGAGTGTTGCGTAGACCAGTGAAAAAACTTATAGTGATTACTCAGGACGATCGTTCTTCCGCGAGTGATTAGTGAACCTTGTGATGTGTGTACTGCGGTTCACGGTGGGAGGAATGTTCAGAACGATCGAAATAGCGTGAAATTATAGTGAAATCAGATAGTGCGTGTACATAGTTTTATTAAGTAAATAGTGCGAATAGAATAGTGATAGAATAGATAGGTATTTACTTATGTTTTCATAGTTATAAGTTTTATTTGTGTTCTTTATAGTTTGGTTTTAATAAATATACGCGTTTTTGCCTTTTATTTACCCCATAGGATAGTTATATAGTTAGGTAAATAGGTACGATAGCGTGTAAATAGATTTTAAATAGATTCCTAATAGATTGTGTAAGAAAATAAGAATTATTTTCTTAGGGGTTTCAATATGGTATTGCTTCCGAGGTGTAAATAGGATTGGGGTTTCGATATGGTCTTGCTTCCGAGGTGTAAATAGGTCTCATTACGAGTGAAAGAGATAGCATATAGTCTAAGTAAGATAGCAATACAACAAGATTGTAAGACAGAAATAGCTGTATTGTAAGAGAAAGATAGAAATAAAGAACTTTCTAGAACGCGCTCGAAGCCACGCCCCCATCGGGTATAAATATAGTGAGTCTGCCGTGCGAAATCGCATTCGGATGGCATTCGGAATCCAGAAAACAGGAAGAAAATAGGAAGAAAAATAGGAAGAGGCAACAGTGCATAGTGAATAGTGTATAGTGAAATAGTAACGGGCGGCGGCAGACAGGCGCGGGCTAGACCAAGAACAGAAACGTCAAACTAGTCTTTTATTTCTCCCCCCGCACCTCATTCTCCTCATTCACCGGCACCGTGGTAGGTAGACTGGCGCGTCAATTACCAGCAATAGCAAGGTGTCTATACGCGTCGAATAGTATAGTGTAATAGTCTGGCACAAGGAGCGTCCAATAGTAGGTGCCCGGCGTGTATACAACAATATTTATAAACAAATTTATTGCATGACCATGAAATTATAACATGATTGCGATGACTTTTATTATTTGGCACGATGTGAAAGACTGGGTACTTTTATTCCCGTATGGGTACCTACATATTATTTTCTATAATTACAAGTGATGTTATTATATAGGTACGAGTAGACAATTTATGAGACTGTATTGATGGCATAATAAACTTCTGTATATTTATTGGTATAAAAACTAATGAAAAAGACGGTTTACCCGTTTACCACAAATGATTTATTTAATCTTTATTGTATAAGGGTGGTATTACACTAATACAATTTCTTTGTCCAATACAAGTTGGATCAACTTTGATCCAACTGGATGACTTTATCCAATTTACGAATACAAACGAACGAAAACAGTGATATTAGATCAAAGATTTTGATGTTGTGGTAAAACTCCATTTCCATGTTTTATTTTCCTCTTATTATCTACATATCACCTAGACTTTACATTTTTAGATCCTACTTTGTAGCGTTACAGCCATAATGTCCCCACTTGCCGTACGTATACTCAGTACAAACTTTTTTCGTCCAGTATTTTGCTAAAAATCTTACAACAATAGCAGCACTCAAAGCCACTAATAGTTCCTCAATTTTCTCAAACTAAAGCAAATATTGGATCAAGATATTGGATGAGTGGAATTAGCACTCGTCAAAGAACCGATGAAATATTGGACATAGAAATTGGACAAAGAAATTTGACCAGTGGAATACCACCCTTACCTACCAACTATAGGTACAGACTTCTCGGATTTAATATAGACAATTTTACCTCAATAACTCTGTAACATATTTTGAATTTCACTCGTTTACGAAAATCATGAAAATGTATAGGTATGAAATTATAAATTTTCTAAATTTTGAAATTCGCATAGACAAGTTTGCTATCGAGTTATTTATATTACCGATTAGTAAGGATTTACATTTTTCCTGCGTGAAACGAACGAAATATTTATTCATTTAATTACTTGGCAACATAGTTTCGAATGGTTCAAAAATACAGCAATTGTGACCACTCGCTACGAAAATCACATGTGCAATGTACGAATATGATATGTCATCGGTGAAATTCAAAAATTGGGCCCAAGGCAACTCATTGATATTGTTGCGAGTAAAATTTTACACAAAATTGTTATTCATAAGGTTGAAATTAGTGCAAATTTTCTATTTAATTATTCCTACATCTCTTGCATGTAGGTCAAGAACGGAAGAATACATGTTTCTTATTTAACACACTCAGTAAAAGAATTATGAGTAGCGGGCAACGGTCCAAACCCTTGATTTGTCATCGAGCGATGGAGACCTGGTGGAAAGACTTCCTCATTTTTCGTTTGTTATTGTAAACACTCGCACGTCCCATAACTAAGGAAGAAAATTCTCATAATATACGCGATTTATGTCATAGAAATTCCAAAGATACACTAAAATTACTTTGAGCACTAAAGCAGAATGGGTGAGGCTAGGTAAGGTGAAGAAGTAAGATGACATGACATCGCTACATAGCAAGGGTCATCCTTGAGTAAACATAAATATAATTTACAGTTCCCGGAGAAAAGTAATGCTCATCGGACGTTAGAAATAGATAGGCTAGTTTCGGCTTTGTAGAGCGTTGTCTCTCTCGCACATTGCACTAATAGTGCAATATCTATAAAGAGCTAATAAAGCACTCTATCAAGTACTTATAATAAATAATAATAATATTGAAGTTCTGTTGGAGGTTTTATCAACTCTTTATATTTATTTATGAGTGAACGCGACCGTCTTCTACCGAATTCGAAAGAAAAGTGACAAGTCAACGGTAAGGACTGTGTAGTAAGGACAACGCTCTACGAAGTCTAAATTAACCAATTATCTCTTTTTGAATACCGATGTGTATTATTTGTTGCCGGGTACCTACTGTACTATGTTAGGTGGGGGTTTTGTCAAATCAAACATTTTAAACATAGTGGAGAAAAATCATGAGTTAAATATCAATCTGGCGCAATTATCTTGATTTATGGACAGATTCGACACGACTTAACGACTGCTATCTATTGATAACAACCAGGACCGACTGACTCCTCCACCAATCCGCATTGGAGCAGCGTGATGGAGTATGCTCTAGGCCTCCTCAATAATGAGGTGGTTCAGATCTGAGGATAGGAGATCTTTACCAATCCCCAGTAGGTACCATTACATTAGCAAAATCATAGTTGTGTGTATGTGAAACTACACCATGTGTTATCCTTAGATACCTTATCTTCAGGTTGGATGTAAAAAAGTCGCAGTCATAGTTCTGGATGACTATTAAATGAATCGAAGCTTCATATAACATTTTGACGTTTAAGTTTTCTACTACATCATCGAAAAATATCATCTAATAATAACTGTTGGAATACCTGAAGGTGGATTTTTTTTGACAGAATAAAAGATAACAGATAACGACATAGTAGTAGTTTTAGATTTAAAGAGAGCATTGGAGATAACGCAGGTCATATCAGCACTTAAAAATTTGTTGAGATCATAGAAGCAGATTGAATAAAAGCAAAATATGGGAATATTCATATGAGGACAACATAGTGACCCTTAGATATGTAAAATTGGATGGTCAATTATTTATTTGTACATATTATTTCAATGAATTATTATATTTCAACACTGTGTGTGACCAGTCTGTTCATGAACGAACTGGTACATCTGTTTATTGATAACAGTCACGTGTAAAGTTGTAAAAGGTCAACGGAAATATATTTTATGATTTCTACTCAAAGTGCAGGACAAATATGCATGCGCCGAGTTAACCAGCATTGAAATACTTCAAAAAGTGGTTGTAATTTTTCGTTTTAAATTGTAGGTATTTGTATCTTCGCATAAATATAACGACAAACCTGACGTGTAACATAACCAAATCGGCCTAGTTGAAATTGGTCCAATGTCCACTAAGGCAATAATTCGAAACTGTGTTGTAATAATATCATACTTGGCCTAGGAGAAATTTTAATGTCAAAAGAGTAAAATACCATAATTCAACACGCTCTGCTGATTTGGTCACACGAATCGCACAAAGAAAGCAAATTCAGAAGTCTTACCTACAGTTGTATGGTTTCTTATCACGTTTTTATAAAAGAATCGAGCAAGTGATAATTCATTTTCACACACATTTGTAAAAATTTAACGTGCATTGTGAAACATTCCCATCAACTTATGAAAGATTAGAAGCTAGAAAATTATATGATATGAGTCATTATTTTAGAATTATACCTACTCTTTGTTTCAATGTCATCAATAACATCATCTGTTTATTTTAACGTTATTAATGAAGATCGATAATATATGATTATTGATCACGTTTCAAAAGTTTGTGTGACCTTAAATGGGTCCCCGAGACGATCAAGTGCGCTTGACAAGTCTACGTGCTTGAAGCGAATATTGATCGTTTACGGCGTTGACTTGACGCATTCCTTCAAGCGATCTACGGCTTGACCAGAATTGACAGAAATTTTGATTGACGCCACTTGATGCACCTACGCTTGATGCGACTTGACAGGACATGGCGGATGACGAAAACTACCGAGACGTGGCCTTGGCAACAAGCGCTGACATAATTACCGAGCGCGTTTTTGTGCTATTGCTAATATCCCTCTACAGGGATTATCCTGTACTTTGGAAAATTAAAAGTAAGGAGTATGCTGACAAAAATAAACCTATAAAAAAATAAAAATACCCCATCGCCTCTTTCTTGTTTTTTTTCCTTAATAGATACCGCTAGAGTTATAGCAAGGAATGCCATATCTGCGTTAGAAACCATTTTTGTTTTTGCGACCACAACTTTCATGGGCACAGGGCTGCATGCGACTAAGGCACACGCACTTGACGGGACTTGATGGCACCTTCAATAGGTGTCAAGTCCCTCGTCAAGTGATACCGTCAATCACGTGAGACTTGTCCAGTGCGCTTGATCGTCTCGGGGACCCATAAGAAAAGAGGAGAATCCGATTTATCCTTTCTATCATTCGTAGATTGTGATACTTTCTTATTTTATTTTATCTTTTATCCGCTAACCCAGACGATGTTTATCTTTGTTTATTTCTCATTTCGTTTACTTCGAGATAAATCATTTTATAGCAGCAATCTCAAACAAGTACATTTTCATACTTCTTTTACACATCTACAATAAATCTTTCAAAGTTTCAGCAAAACGTCTTCAGGTTTTTTGTAGAAAAAGTTTTTAATGTTCCACGAGGAAGGACCTAACCTTTCTTTCGAGCCTGTTCCTTAATGTTTCCCTGGCCTTTTTCCTATCGATAACATTCTTTATGTCTAACTTCATTATTGTTATAGTTCAATGTATGTTCGTCTTTACACTTTTGTGTCCTGATTATGCAGTTAGTATGCACATATTATGGCATCCATTACTAAAAACGACTTATTTTTATAAAATTTAAATATCCTCGTTATTTAGATTTTGCTTCATAATGAAAACATCCTCGGCTCAGTACAGAACTAGTGATGAACTATGACCAAGTCCGTGAATACCATGCAATTTAATCTGAATGGCAAACCTCAATATAAATCTCTTCGATCGAACGGATATCTACCTAATATCAAACGATATACATATGACTTAATAGAATTCTACGCAATAATTCGGCAAATTTCTAGACAAATGTTAGCTTAGATTAGCCCGCTATAGCGTTAAAAGCTTGTTCTTAGATTATACAGGACTTAAAACTCAATCTTGATTTCTTATGTAAGTTCGGTAACGATAACTTCTTGTAAACTTTATAAGTAATAGGTTACAAAAAATGTGTTTATAATAGATTACGAAAACAGCGTTTATTTTCAAATCCAATTATCTATGACTTAGAGGAATATGCTTAAATAAAGCGAATTGTAACTCATAATAATGTTACTTGTCTATCAGAGATGACAATCTCGTTTGAACCAATTGTTCAGTTAGACACTGGCGATATTCATTTGGGGTAATAGCGAACTTCCAGTCACGCGAGATTCCCGTTGATGCATTGACGATGAACCTGCTGTTTCAAAGGAATTACTAAGAGCTTTAAACCATAATATCACTGAATGTCGAACAAAAACAAAATGCATTTAAAACAAATTTGCAACAAACAATTTGATCGGGTCAGATGGAACTCCGGAAGGAGTAATAGTGTTCTGTGGATGGAACTCGACAGAGCGTCTGCAGCGGTCGTTCGTATTTCTTTTTTTAAATAGCGGACACCAATATTGAGTCTAATGAGATTAATCTATTCAAATGTCCGACATACCTACCTGTAGGTATTTTCTTAAGAGTTTTAATCAAAAGAGTTTTAATCGAAGCGCTCATAGCCCGGCGGCTTGCGTCGATCCTAAGCGATCGACAAAGTTAAGGAACAGCGGGCGCGGTCGGTAGTCGGATGGGTGACCGCTAGTGGCAAAATTTCTTGAGCGCTTCCGTGCTTCGGAGGGCACGTAAAGCCGTCGGTCCCGGTTCCAGTCGTTAAGCCATGTCGGAGGCCTTCGGGCGGCTTGAAAACTTTCGACACTGGGTTGGCCACTAACCTGGAGGGGTTAGTGGCCAACCCGCACTGGAGCAGCGTGGTGGAGTATGCTCTAGGCCTCCTCAGTAATGAGGAGAGACCCGTGCTCAGTAGTGGGCGATTAGTGGGTTGTAGCTTAGCTTTTTTTTTTAATCAAAAGTATGTAGATAATAAATTGCTACTTGTTGTTGTGCTTAATTAGATAGAATACCAGGTTTCGAATATAAGTCGACCTACAAAATAATCTCAAAGCAAGATAATTATATCGATGTCAAACGGAAAAACAAATCCGATAATTCAATGTAAGTTCCCTACATAATATGTACTTTGGAAGCTTAAGTTATTATCTTGTATTATTATCATAATCTTCGGGTGATCGATCATAGATTATAATGTAGTAGCGTACCAAACATGTCGGGGTTTAAATATATCATTATTAGCTTTTGTAATCGCATGAGGAAATGTAAATCAAATTTTACCGATTCTTATAATTTTAATATTATCGATGGGAACCCTAATTACTTCCGATTTATTAATAAAAATATTTTTCGATTTTCAATACATACCTACTCGTAGTATGAATATCAAATCATCATTAGGTTAGTAATATAGGATAACTTTAATTAGCACAACATTCATTAAAATACAGAGAATTAAATAGTCTGCTATTAAAATGAAAAACAATATTTTATAAAGAAGTACATAATGCCATATTTTTAGGCAATCTCTACCTACGCATGTAGTTATAAGGTTTATTTTGTACCTACCTATTTCACGTTGGCCAATCTATGAAACGGAGACGACGGCTTTGTATTCGTTTGGTTTAATTTGCCATTCAATATTCATTACGGTATGTGATCTCGGCTGCTACTAGGTGTATGGTGCCGTAATAATATATTCTCTCAAACTCTATTGGCAAGCTCTTCTATACTATACTAGACTGTATGATGCTAGACTAGGTTTATTATTTTGGATATCAGATGCATCCGCTATGTCCTAGATACGTCTCAATGGAGACAGATAAGAAACAAAATAATAAAGGGCTACTACGAATAGGTATAAATAATAAAGGGCTGACACGATATTCAGCAATGAAAAAATGTCTTAGAAAAACGAATAGGAGGAAATCTCTATTGTGATGGCGTTAAGCTACATATCAATGCACGTTAGGGTACTTTGTACAACTATACTTATCAAGTAAACTTGAGCACCGATCGATATACATGCATAATTGTGAAACATACACGATCAATTTTACCGGTACAGTGTAGGTAACTTTATACTAAACCTGATCGGTACCTATACGTTTAATCCGTATACCCTAGCGCAGGGATCGCGAACCAATTATGGCACACGTGTCATTAATGGGACGCGACAAATTACAAAATTCATTAGTCACAAAAAATGGTGAAAATGTATTATTTATGACGAGCGAACGCGATCAATCCTACGTCACGGAGTGTTCGGTAACCCGATTCCATAAAACGCATCACACAATAATTATCACGATGTCAAATAGGTAATTAGGTTTTACAAAAATGACACGTTGATACATTGACCTGTCCGTAGAATAAGAAAAGTTACTTCTGCATAATCGTAATTTTAGAGGGGAGCGATTTGAAATTTGTCAAGCACAAAATTATCATTTACATTATTCCTAATTGTTCTAGATTCTAGAGTACTGATTCTTTTGCTAAGCATGTAAAAGATTATTTAGCGTTGTTTTCCATAATGTCGGTCTAGATGGCGAGTAAAGGTACTTGGATGGATATCGCCTTATTTTTTGGAGAAATAAATAACATGTAACTTGCGACTGGTATCTTCGAAACTACACAACGTTAAGAACAAATGATTTTACGGGGTGTCCTGCGTGAGCGACGAATACGACACTGCCACTGATACAATATACTTATAGGTCAGCTTTGCTTTATAACTACAATAAAAACTATTTGGTATCATTATCATAATTATATAACTTTGTTCTTCGTATAGATCGCCATTACTGGTTCGCCTACCCTGTCCTAGTGTGTATGGTTAGTTTTAGTAGTAGCACAGTAAGTTTCAAACGTTCTATCTTAACGATCGATTGTAATTACATTATCGACAAAAATTATCGTATTGTATGTGTCTCTAATTCTTGCTTCAGATGACATTAATAGTTAATTGATAAGGACATGCGTGATTTGATATAATGATATATTATTATGATTATTATGAATCCAGTAATTAGGCAGAATGAGTAATGAGACAGACTGGGATTATTAGAATTACAAAGATAATTTATGGGTAGCTTATACACCTACATATCCAGAGTGTTGGTTGTTGTACATGGGGATTTTTTTTTGTTTTTAATAGTTGTTTTTGTGACCCTAATAAATACATTTTATTAGATTCCCAACCTGGTGTTAGATTTTTTTCCTTGGCGTAGGTCAAGCCTGAGATTCCTAACAAAAACATATTCAAGCTGAGGAGTAACATTCAGCAATAAATAAATGAGGCGTCTAGTTTCAAAACCCGCTAAAATGGAATTCTATAAAAATTAAGCTAATGGTTGCAAAATAATTCTTATGTACTTGTTATCTAAATAAACAAAACAGTTCACAGTAAAACTTGTTTATACCTATCAAAAAACGTATTTCAAAATAGACATTCGTTGCAAACTCCGTTAAAATAGCATTGATGCATTTCAATATCCGCTAAAAACGAACGAACCAATCACGGCACGGCATTCGAGTCACGTGACAGCTCAAACAGTATGGCGGGTTTTGGTAAACGGTCGAAGGGTAGTCATGGTTTTTTATCATTTAAAGTAATTAAAAATAGGTGATTTATTGTATTATATTCAAAAGTGTGATCCTAAAGATACCCAAAAAAAGTTATGCAATATAACAAAGTCGAGACGCACGATGAAGGAAGCAAAATGCTACGTACAAATCGGACAAAAACCTACTTCTGCATGGCGTTTGAAAGTGTTATGCATAATGTTGCAAAGTAATTGATTTTTTTCGTACTGCATAATATGGCTACGTGGATTTTAATGGTTTTGGGGTTTTTCAAATCCCGATTTTAATTCAATATTTCACAATATTAGGTATAAGTTGAGTATTTTGAAGATTTTTTGTTTATACTGTGAAAATGTACTGAAAATAATTTTATAACATTGCCAAACCTCTGAATCCAGGGACTATGAATTAATCTTCATAAAAAGTGTTGGACTGTATTTCAAAATGCACAAATAGAAATAAAATAGAAAAGTTAAAAAAAATACCTATCTTTTTTTATATTTTTTTTATCTTTGCTGGTAAGTTTGTGACCCCATTACTTTGTTTTGGGAAAACCGATTTTGATGATTCTTTATTTCCTCGAAAGCTGGTACTTGTATAGTCCCATATAAATTTGAGCAACATCTGACGAGTAGTTTCGAATTAACTTAAATAATGTGTAGGGATGTTTTGTAGTGTGTATTTATGGTTTTTAATTTTTTACTTTTTACTGAGTGTTTAGATTTTTATGATTGCCTTTTTATTTGAAAGCTGGTACTTGCATTGTGGTCTCATATAAGTTTAGGCGGCATCTGACTTGTAGTTTTTGAATTATCCTTAATAATTTTTATGTATGTATGTTACCTCATCTCTTACTACTTACAGTTCCGATTTTGATCATTCTTTTTTTAATCGAAAGCTGCTGCTTTAGCCTAAGTCCCGTAATAATAACTCATAAACTACACGTCTGACGGACTGTGACGGACCGGATTTTTACGGGACCTAACTTAAAGCCCCAGCATTCGAGGAAATAAAGAATCATTAAAATCGGTTTATCCAACACGAAGTTATGGGGTCACAAACTTACCAACAAACAAAAAAATAAAAAAAAGATTGTTAAATTAATTTTTTTAACTTTTCTATTTGTGCATTTTGAAATACAGTCCGACAGTTTTGCGAAGATTTATTCATAGTCCCTGGATTCCGAGGTTTAAAGCTTACGGCACTCCACTATGATAAGAAAATAATATTATTATACCAAAATTGTTGATAGATAAAAATCCCACATATTCAAATTTCAATGAAACTAAAATTTATCAACGTTACCACATGTGGAATAAAACCATCCACATGACAAATTTTATCAGTATCAAAACCCGCCAAAATAAATAAGGTTCATTTCAAATCCCTCCATAATCAAAAGTTCACAACAAAACCCTCTAAAACAAAAACATTTTTAGTTACTGATTCATCATTAAAGCTGTTTTGAATTATATTTAGTTGTTTATGTATTTGTAAACGTCTAATAAGGCTTTTAAAATGATTGGTTTCCTATAAGTTACAACTATTTGAAGTATACATTTATTTTTTGTTTCCTGAACATTTTGTTAAAAGTGTTTTAGCGGGTTTTGAAACTAGACGACAGAAATATGAACCTCAGCTGGGAATCAAACGTGGAACCGTGCTTCTACTTCTATAAAGAAGTTCACTAGCTACAGTATTGTCCGTTTATAAATCTTATATTTGCTGACTTAAGTAGGTACTAAAAGTAACATTATAATTTTAGAGTACCAAAATGTGAAGTCTAGTCTCACCTCAGATGTGACCTAAGGTGACCCGTCTAGACACCCGACGAGTTTCCGCATTTCAAATGGCTGCAGAAATACAGTTTAAACTTCGAGGGGAAACAACAAACTTTAATATTTGGATACTTTCATAAAATTTATAATTGTCTTATACGACAAGTCAATCAAGTAACTAAATCAAGATCAAGTAACTAAACAGTTAAGGGAACGTACCTATACTTTGTGATTCGTCTAGGGGGGTGAGGGTGACATACGAAATACTAATCATGGTCACACTGGGTCTTAGGTTTTTGTCACGTAGTCAATACCTATAATTATATATGTACTTTAGAACTATCTCGCGCTTTTTCGAGCTATCAGTGTAAAAGATAGGCGTTAAAATTATTTTTGAACCACGAATTTTAATACAGAGTTAAGTAGTTAGCGAAAATAAGTTTTCATAAAATGCTATTGATAAGGTATAACAAATTGACGAAACTGTGAAACCCAGAAGGGATTCGAATTGAACGAAATAATAGATTATCGACCTAACTCTGAAATTAGCTTCTAGTAAAACTGATTTATTGGTACCAACCTAATTCAGCGAAGATTAATAATGCGTATACCAATGACCTTATTTCGTACCACCCGATACGGCGTAGCATTTGTTAAATATATCATAACCTTCAACTGTTCTTGTCTACCGAGAAAACCTCAGTATATTTATTGAAGCATTATTAGGTAAGTATTCCGTGATCTAGTTAATACCAATATTCAAAGCGTCATCGTCACAGTGATAACTGTATTTAACAACCAAAACAGCGAATGCCAACAAAGTTAAGTAACTAACTGTAAAGTAACTTGATTATTTGTTTAGTGCATTGTTTACAAAACAATCATTCCTGAAAGCTTTGAGTATTTAAATATTAAACAGATATATGTAGGTAATTTGTAACCCACAAAACAATCATCGTAAGTATCCTGTTTTCCAGTTTTGTCATTCAGTACAGTGGTTTTGGTAAATATTAATTACCTATATAAGTATTGAAATGACGTGCCTGCATTAATTTATGAGTTGCTAAAGACAAAGAAATATAAGTTGTATGTATTGTAGGTAGTAGGTACCCATATGTTACGGCATCGGTATTTGTATTATGAATTATGTTAATATGCTTTTGAATGCTTGTAGGTTATTAATATGTACTTAAAATAAATTCATAATTTTTATCCAACTGCTTCAAGCGGAGGGTAATGTTTTTCGAGCGTAAGTATACCTACCTATGGAAATCAAATGAAAGATTGTGAAAAGACCATTTCAAAAATATATATGTTACCGTTAATTTGCGTAAATCAGATAGAGTGCAGATTAACGAGGTATTCTGCAGATTATCTGGCTGAGTCAGTTAAAGTGGGAAAAAAAAATTGAGTTCCTACAATAACTAGTTAATCTGCAGACGAACAATCATGCATACGGTAAAGTCTATAAAATAGGTTCTTGTTTGAATAAAAAATTTAATAACAGGTGTAGGTAGGTCGAATTGGTAACATAACCGAATTAGCCTACCCCTACTCCACGTAGTCTTGTATGCCCTACCCCTAGAGTGTCTTTAGAACCCGGAGGCGCGGAGGGAGGGCAGCCCCCGCCCGAAGGCGACCAGCAAGCCGAAGCTGCGCAGGCGAGCGTGGGTGTCTGTGCTTTGTTACGCAAGGGCGAAGGGGCTGCACCTTCCGCAGCGCCGGAGACGTCACGGTTCGAACTTATGCCATATTTTCCGCGTTTTTACGATTCGGCCAAACGTTGATGACCAAATCGTGAAACGTAGACGATTTTACGATCTGGCCAAACTGAGTTGACCATTTCATGAAATGCGACCATATGGTCGATTATTTCATGATGTGAGCAAATCTACGATGTGGCCACGACATCAACACAAATTGGTACTCTGGTAGCCAGTCTTACGCAATTTAACGATGTACCATCCGTTACTATGCAGACTAACTGGGTAAAGTGCAAATTTTACACTTTAACGAATGGTTTTAGTGAATCTGCAGATTACCTAGTTATTGTGCACATTAACTTATTATGCATTTTAACGGTAACATATACATCATATAAGGTTTTAAGTGGCTATTTTGCGCAGTCGGGTTTTTTGATTTTTTAATAATTACCTAATAAATTATATCTTCTTGACTATTTCTAACACATATAAAGTTAAAATAACCAACCATACGAAAACTAAGTACCTAATCTAAGTATATCATTATAATATAGGTGTGAGATTTAAATAAAAGTTTCACATGCTTCGAGTTCTAAATATACACGTAGGTATGTAGGTAGGTACATTATACGCTCCTTAGGGCTTAACTAAAAATGTTGTCTAAGATTCTTATAAAGAAAACACAATAAACCACTTACTGATTAGATGAACTATAAAAGATGCGAAGACGACCATCCACCCCCACCCCCCGTCTGGCGGGGGCGCGGGGCTCTCGGAGCGTCCCCTAGAAGAGTCCGCGCCCTGGGCACCGTTACCATTCTTCTCGGTCTTCACCACGCCGTGCGACATAATAATGCAAGCAATTTACTATTAACTTTGGCACTTAACGCAGTGACAGGTTCCCACTATCTCGAACCGACTCAATATGAGTACCTTTCAAATTTTCTACCAAAATACATTTATATTGTCAAACTATTTGGCTATCTTCGAGTAAATCTGTTACTACCGACCGAGGCACTTGGATTTTAATACTAAGGTATTGCCAATGGATAGTGGAAGCGCAATGGTGTAGATGTTTAGGAACGATTTGTGTGACTTCAGAACTATTTTGCAAGCATCTGTTGCATCTGTTCGTTATCTCGCTATCTCCGGATAAGTGAAACTTCTCTCCTTTTCGATAGATATTTTCTGTAGGTTCGAATCATGTTCACCATTTGATGCAGTTCGTTAACTGAAACAAAATAAACTAATGTAAATAAAATGATTAGAGTAACAATTAGAAACACCTACCTACATTATTTATTTAATTTCATTTTACTGTTTCGGGCGTGGAAATTATTTGTGACATATACCGAAGCGAAGCCAGAAGTTAGCCGTCATAGTACGGCTATTTATAGGTACACAGGTACATGATAATTATAAAATATATCTAAATATACAGTCGAAGTAGTGCCAGTCGAGTTTAAATACATTTCAACTACGTAGTCGGCTTATAAGTATAATTTTAACATCCATATCAGCGTAGTAAAAATACAGACAAAACTCAAGTGCTAAGAGATTTCTTGAAAAACGTGTCAATGCCACTGTTCCCGGATTTAAGTGTCATATTTTATCGAAACACTAAAGAGACAAGGCGACATTTGTGGACTTGAAATGCATTATAAACATACATTATCTGTCAAGAAATCAGCTAGGTATTTCAGAGATAGGTGTAAACTGTAAATGGACAAGGTTGATAAGCAATCACATGTCATCGAAATGATTTATTAGTAGTTCGATAAGAAAAAGATTATTTTTCACTTATTCAACGAAAATTACGAAGAAAATCTGTTAAAATATCGATTATGTACCTACATTGAAAAAACGTACAATGAAATATAAATAAGTAAAGGGAATGTTAAATTCATTAAAGTACAACAAATTTAATTAAGGTACAAGCAATCTTTAAGTATTATGTACAAATTTTAGAATGTTTTTTACTGTTAGCAACCATTAAAATTATAAAATAATTTACCTAATAAACTTTAATATTTTAAAATCATGTTAGGAAATCAAATTATTGATAAGGAAAATACTTCGCTTTAAAGCCTAGGTTTAGCTCAATGTTTTATACCTATAAGTATAGGTGCAGAGTAGGTATTTATGGTTTTAGCTGTGGGTGCTGTGGCACACAATATCTATAATTCAAAGTTTTATGCGACGAAGATAATATATATAATACAAACAAAATCTTTATTGTACCTACTGTAGGTACCTACAAGCGATTTGAACATTTAATTGGTGATTCCTTAGACGTTCCACAAAGTTATTAAAAAGAAAAACCATACCTAGTTATATAAATTTGTCAAAACCAATTATATAAATATTCAACATCAATTAAATTAGTTTATGAAGCAAAAAGTAATTAGTTAAAAATTAACGTTGCATTAAGGTAGGTACGCACAAATTGTCCCAATAGCGCCAAGTCTATATGTATAAGAATTTTGTGTTATTTTGTTATTTGCCAATATTTATAAGATTTTGAGGCAGTAAAGTCATAAAGATGATGAGATATTTTTATGGTATCTACTTGCAGTTTTAAACACCATATTATATCAACGAAAGTGGAGGCGTCACTAATACATACGAGTACCTACATACAGTACGTATAGATATTATGTATGTCAATGTTAAATACGTAATGTAACGGGTTTAATATCTACCTAGTAGATAAAAGCGTACAGACATAGATATATTATGTAACTATGTATTACAAGGATAAGGTTTTTTATTACATACCATAAATCAGGCGATACAAAATAAAAACTTGGCTTCTGTTTGTAATCAGAAAATGAGGCGTCTAGTTTCAAAACCCGCTAAAATGGAATTCTATAAAAATTAAGCTAATGGTTGCAAAATAATTCTTATGTACTTGTTATCTAAATAAACAAAACAGTTCACAGTAAAACTTGTTTAAACCTATCAAAAAACGTATTTCAAAATAGACATTCGTTGCAAACTCCGCTAAAATAGCATTGATGCGTTTCAATATCCGCTAAAAACGAACGAACCAATCACGGCACTGCATTCGAGTCACGTGACAGCTCAAACAGTATGGCGGGTTTTGGTAAACGGTCGAAGGGTAGTCATGGTTTTTTATCATTTAAAGTAATTAAAAATAGGTGATTTATTGTATTATATTCAAAAGTGTGATCCTAAAGATACCCGAAAAAAGTTATGCAATATAACAAAGTCGAGACGCACGATGAAGGAAGCAAAATGCTACGTACAAATTGGACAAAAACCTACTTCTGCATGGCGTTTGAAAGTGTTATGCATAATGTTGCAAAGTAATTGATTTTTTTCGTACTGCATAATATGGCTACGTGGATTTTAATGGTTTTGGGGTTTTTCAAATCCCGATTTTAATTCAATATTTCACAATATTAGGTATAAGTGAAAATGTACTGAAAATAATTTTATAACATTGCCAAACCTCTGAATTCAGGTACTATGAATTAATCTTCATAAAAAGTGTTGGACTGTATTTCAAAATGCACAAATAGAAATAAAATAGAAAAGTTAAAAAAAATACCGATCTTTTTTTATATTTTTTTTATCTTTGTTGGTAAGTTTGTGACCCCATTACTTTGTTTTGGGAAAACCGATTTTGATGATTCTTTATTTCCTCGAAAGCTGGTACTTGTATAGTCCCATATAAATTTGAGCAACATCTGACGAGTAGTTTCGAATTAACTTAAATAATGTGTAGGGATGTTTTGTAGTGTGTATTTATGGTTTTTAATTTTTTACTTTTTACTGTGTTTAGATTTTTATGATTCCCTTTTTATTTGAAAGCTGGTACTTGCATTGTGGTCTCATATAAGTTTAGCGTTAGTTAAGCGGCATCTGACTTGTAGTTTTTGAATTATCCTTAATAATTTTTATGTATGTATGTTACCTCATCTCTTACTACTTACAGTTCCGATTTTGATCATTCTTGTTTTCATAAACTAGGTACACGTCTGACGGACTGTGACGGACCGGATTTTTACGGGACCTAACTTAAAGCCCCAGCATTCGAGGAAATAAAGAATCATTAAAATCGGTTTATCCAACACGAAGTTATGGGGTCACAAACTTACCAACAAACATAAAAAAATAAAAAAAAGATCGTTAAATTATTTTTTTTTTACTTTTCTATTTGTGCATTTTGAAATACAGTCCGACAGTTTTGCGAAGATTTATTCATAGTCCCTGGATTCCGAGGTTTAAAGCTTACGGCACTCCACTATGATAAGAAAATAATATTATTATACCAAAATTGTTGATAGATAAAAATCCCACATATTCAAATTTCAATGAAACTAAAATTTATCAACGTTACCACATGTGGAATAAAACCATCCACATGACAAATTTTATCAGTATCAAAACCCGCCAAAATAAATAAGGTTCATTTCAAATCCCTCCATAACCAAAAGTTCACAACAAAACCCTCTAAAACAAAAACATTTTTAGTTACTGATTCATCATTAAAGCTGTTTTGAATTATATTTAGTTGTTTATGTATTTGTAAACGTCTAATAAGGCTTTTAAAATGATTGGTTTCCTATAAGTTACAACTATTTGAAGTATACATTTATTTTTTGTTTCCTGAACATTTTGTTAAAAGTGTTTTAGCGGGTTTTGAAACTAGACGACAGAAATAATAAAATGCTAATGTTTGCGGAGATAAACAAATACTCACAAAATAATGTGAAACATTTCAGCTTAGTTAGCAATACTTAACGGCAGGTTGTATCTAGTTACTGTAACAGTCATGTTTTTAATTGTATTGAGTATTGGATACAGTTTGTTTAAACTAGCTTATCTCATTTATTAATAAAAAAATATGTGTTGATAGCTCATTTAATGAGGTAGGCTTGGCTAGGTAACATCACGATTATAGCAATAGGAGCGGAGCTGCCTTATGTACCTAACTATTCCGTTGGAGCGAAGATTAAACATGTTGCGAAATAGGAAAAGAATTAGGTTTCCTGAAGCAATTCGAGGACGTTCACCAGTGTACATTATCAGAGATGAAAAATTTAACGATAACATCTGGAGGCATGGAAAAGCCTCGCCAAGTACTTTCTAATAAAGATTTTTGAAAAACGTTCGTGGGAATATTTCTGGCTCCGCAGATGTAATTGTAATCTGTAATCATAAATTATTTTGCCCATCTCTGGTTTTTATTATTTGATTATTGGTACACTAGAGAACCGCCCGCGCTTCGCTTCGGGACCCGTAGGTAACAGCCGCGTAGGTCTCGCTCCCGTAGGAATTTAGGCTAAAAAGTAGCCTACTACTCGCTCTCTTCACTCCACCCTGTCTGAGGTGTGTGGAGCCCTCGGGACAGTTAGTTCCCCTTTGAGGGTGTCTCTCGCGGCCCATTAAAACGGGCCGGTCCTTGGGTTGGGCCCTAAGGCCCTTGGTTGTCCATCTATGGTTAACCAATAGGTCAAGTCCGGTGAGTGGTGGCCTTTTTACAGGCCACAGAGTCTTAAACGGGATGGGGTTCATCTTCGCGCCGCCCAGGCGATCGAGGCCCTACCGGGTGGGAAGCCCAACAGGAGCCGATCAGCGCCGGGCGACGACTTACGAAGCCCCAGTATCAGTCAGTGCTAGCCCCGTTCTGCGCAACCAGCAAGTCGCGCGGGAAGGCCCAGCGGTCCAGTGGACGGGTGTGGAGCGGCACCAGGTCCTGCAGATGCGGGAACCGCGACGCGTCGACACGCCCGAACATGTTGCGTGCCAATCTCTCGATGAAGTCGTCCAGGCTCTCGACTCAAAGGTTCAAAGGAGACTCAAAGGAGGCTCGAGGAGAGCACTGGTTTCTGCCATCGCGCTTCTGGAATTCGCGACGGCTTTCGTAACCTGTGGCTTCATCGAAAGTCTTCCGTCAATTTTGCCCCCAGGTATTTGGCCTGTGGGGCCCATTGGATATCTTGTCCGTTAAGCTCCAGAGTAGGGTCCCGCCTGTTGAGGTATCCTCTTATGTTCACGGCCTGCGTCTTCTCGACATTCACCGACAGTCTCCACGCGGCAAGCCATTCGGGGAGGGCATCAAGCGCATGCTGCATCTTGACGATGGCGTGGGTTCTATTCAGCGACGTGGTGATGTACGCCACATCATCGGCATACAGGGCAAGCGACGCCCCCCCCCCTGCCGCCGAGATGTCGTCGGTGTAGCAGGCGTAGCAGACCGGGGACAGGCAACTCCCTTGCGGGACGCCGGCTGCGATCGGACGCTCGGTGGATTCGGCATCTTCAACCACTACTCTGAAGCTTCTATTTTCGAGGAAACTGGAGATCACCTTAACGGCACTCCGGGGCGCCGACGACTGCGAGATCTTGTAGAGAATAAGCCGTCGTGCCAAACACGGTCGAACGCCTTTTCCATGTCGAGGAATACTGCACACACGCGTTCTTTCTTATTCAGAGCCGCGGTAACGGTGTGCAACACCCTCGACAGTGTAGCCGTGCTGTTCAGCGGCATCAATAAGTAGCCTTCCACTTCTGTTGGCAGCTAGGCTATTCCACCCCGGATGCTTGCAGTTCCAGTCGCCCGCGCCCACCACCGGTGTCGGCGAGTCCAGCAACTTGCGGACATCAGCCAACAGGATAGTGCCAGCGGGCGGGCGGTACACTGAATACAGCCGGAGAGGGGAGTTCTCGAGGCAAAGCTAAAGTAGCCTATTACATTTGCCTATGACTTAAGTAAATTACATGTAGTATTTCATAGCGTAATTCAGAACTTGCAAATTAACGCCATCTATTAACAACTCCGAAAATAAATATCTAGCAACTAACAAAACATCGATCTTCCCATGGGAATGGGATGTTTTTTCGCGGTAAAAAGTAGCCTACGTCACTCTCCACCCTCCTAACTATCCCCACACACATAAACCTTACCATATAATAGCTTTGTTGCGACGTGAAAGCGTCACAAACAAACAAACAAACAAACAAACAAACAAACAAACACACTTTCACATTTATAATATTAGTAAGGATAATAAGTAACATTAATTTATTTTCTAATTACGCTTAATTTTATTAGGAAAACCAGATTTAACACGTTCGTTTCTAAGTGGGTTCTGCATGAATGCATAATGTGACCTTACGTCTTCATTTCGGCGGGATTTTCCTGCTTTAAGGTTGGCTATAAGAGCACCGAAAAAAAACCAAAAAAAGCGTCGCCATCATCGTCTAGGCCGCTTAGCGACACGAAACAAAAAAGATCACCTTACGAATACATTAAATACAATTAGTTCACAATAATTATCTAATAAGTTGACCTCGATTATGCATTGAGGCAATTGAATTCGCTGTTTCGTAGCAGTCCGGTCAAATCGAATTAAAACCACTCCGGAATCATATTTATGTTACTGGGAAATAACGAAAACGGAAATTTGATGTAGGTAGGTATATTTTATTTAATTTAAAGATGTTATTAAAACTCCTGCACTGTGTCGTGGGTGGGAGGCATGGCCAAGACAAACAAAACATCTTAACACCCTTGGGCAGAGAATGCAATTTATCAGTAACGTCGCCGCGTCGGTTACGTACACTTTTTAGAGCCGACCATCTCAGTCCTCAGGGGTAGCAATGCGTGTGTGACTAAATTAGAACGAGACTCATACTAACAAATACTAACTGGACTATTACTAAATCAACTAGCAAGATTAACTGTCTCTAACCGTTCTTCACACTTATGAACAAACGAACCTACAACCAACTAATGTTCAAACACCATCTACTAACTGGATTAACCTGGTACCTAAATAGCGTCTTTTTCTAGGTCGGTCACAGTTTTCATGGGTGGCAGCGGAAGGGTGATGCTGCATGCTCGTTTTCACCAATTCCATAGAAAAATCTGTCACGTAAACTCTCCCACCCGGGAATCGAATCAGTGACCACTAGATTAGCAGGAAAGGAAATCGGGTCTGGGGTGGCCTTAGAATAATTATAGTATAGAATCCGAGTCAGCGCGGACATTTTGTAGTACCTTCATTTGGAACCAAGCTCCAAACACCGTTCCCGCCGTTTCGTACTTATTCAATGTCAAAGCGCGCCAAACGTGTCTCGCGAAAAAAATAATTATGACGAAATGTGCTGTTAATGTCACAACACTTCCGAAAAGCAAAAGAAATGTAATAACATCACTTTTCACAGGGTACTTAGCTTTCAATATTTTATTTCATAGTAGGTATGGCCGACTCCACACGTTTTGGCGCCAACACCTTATAAAAAAAATCGGTTAGTGCTTAATTTTAGACCGAGCGCTTGTATGACTACTGTCCTTCTATACCTACTATAATTATTGTAAGGGGCCACCCCCTGAATTAGAATATTCATTTTAATATTCGTTCATAATATCAATATCGAGCAGATTACAGAGTTCATTCCGGTCCGATCGGTCCGATCCCACTAAACCGATCCCATTTCAGTTATTATTACAGATTACTCTGTTTATGATACCTTAACTTCAATAATGATCGTAGACATAAACAAGTAATGAAGAGCAGTTTCACCCACTTATTACGAATTACGAGTAATAATATAATCATTTTCAACGATATTAAAACATTCGATACCGTCGCATCCGAAAAATATGTACTTACCTACTGGCTTTACTTACACTTTATCGAACTGTTCCTACATTCAAATAACTTTTGGAAACTGTTCTTTATTCGAAATTTAAATTGAAATTTCTCTTTTCGAGTTTTTTGAGGAAAATGGAATACGTTTATTTATTAAAACCGTAGTCTGTGTTTCCTGTTTTTAACCGACTTCAAAAAAGAAGGAGGTTCTCAATTCGACCGTATATATGCTTTTTTTTATGTTTGTTCAGCGATTTTTTCGTCGTTTATGGGCCGATTTTGATAATTCTTTTTTTGTTGTAAAGTAGATATGCGCAGTGGGGTCCTTTTAAAAGAATCACCAGGATCTGATGATGGTATCTCGGAGAAATCGAGGGCAACTTTCGAAAATTGTAGGGACGACTAGTGTATTCGTTAATGTTTTCAAGTACATGAAAGCGCTACAATTTCATGAAGGTCTGGAGTCGATCTGATGAAGCCGAAAGTCAGTCGAGGGAACTCCTCAACGATTTACTGTAGTTATCTAGTGTTTGGGCTTGATTAATTTGTAGTGACGAGAACTTTACACCTACATGTCGAATTAAGCGCCATCTGGCGAGTAGTTTTTGAGTTATCTCTGTTTATCGAGGTTGAAGTCGGTTATTTTTTTTGTAAAAAGCAATAATTATCTAAGTCCATTATAAGCGATTTTCTACGGACTTACAGGTCAGAAAAAGTTGCACGTCGATAATGTTTTGCAGATAATATTTGAATTTGGTGACCCAAGACAGTCGTAGGTAGGTATACCGTAAAATAGGAAAAGGTTTTAGTGATAATATCAACAATTAAACTTATTTTACGTAAACACGAAAAGTTACCGGTACGTGTATTTCCGTTTTTTAACTCTTTTATTAGCTTGACCTGTACATATGAGTGTTGTACGATTATTACCAACTTCAAGACGTCTGTTGAATCAACTATCCAGTTCTATAGTTAGATATAATATAAAAGTTGATCCTATAAATGGACACCGTTCTTAGTCCCCGCCGACAGTATGCTCCATTTCCTCGTAGTTATCGTGTGCAGAACTTTATAAATACACAATAGATCTGATGTAAAGGGCACGCTCTCAGGTGTGGGCTACGACTACGAGGCAGCTTTGATATCCTTGCTAACAATTTAATTACTATGTTATGTAGCAAGTATATACTTATAATATATGGTTATGCCTGTTAACGCTGAATGATAGGTACAGTTTAATATAATAATTAGTCATCGCGTTTATAATTAAAACATAAATCTCCTTATGCACACACACATACACACACACACACACACACACATTACAACATGCAAGAGTGGTTTAGCATAATTAGGTATTATAGCCATAATTAGGTATTATAGCGGGTAACCGGGGTCAGCCAACTCCCGCATTTCATCCCAGGGAGAAGGGTGTGGCTGAAAAACAGCGCTGCATGGGATCATCATGGTCCCATGTCAGGGTAAGCTGAGCCACCTCCTTTTGCCCATTTTAGTACATAAGTTTTTCATTATAATTGTTGTTTATATCCTTTATGTAATTCTTCTCCATGTACCTATGTGGCAATAAATGAAGTATAATATTATTATTATTATTATTAAAATAAGTTACATATTTGATTTGCGTATAAGTACTTATTTTATTTTAATATATTTGACTGCAGAATAGTGTTCTAGATTATTATAGTGAGCATATAGTATTACTTGTGTACAATAAGGACCTGTTAGACGCAGTGGTTATAAGCCAAATTGTTGTCAGAACGGTTTTTGGTTTGATTGAATTTGAAATTTAATAAAATTTAAATTAAGTCAACTGTACTTAATTAAAGTAAGTACACGAAAAAAATATTTCGTAATATTTTTTCTAAACGTATTAAGTTACTGCGCAAACAATTTTATTATGAAGGTAAATACGAGCCAATAAGCGTAATAAGTAGTCAATAAACAAGACTCACGTTATAATTAAATTGGTTACCGAGATAATTGCCTGTGTTTTGATCATTTAAGGTCTGGATTGAGCGTCGCCCTACAATAAAAACAAGGCAACAATATCAAGCATGTGTGCGTGCAGGCGATGTTTTACACGTTCGTCTATATGTATGCATGATTAATGATACAATGATATAAAAATTGTGTCTAACAGTTAGCCACAATTTTTTGACACGTTTGCGCGGATTCGATGTTTCATCTAGACATTAGATCATCAAAGTGCCTGTGGCATGTTACCTCAACATATTCCACAATGATAAATCGACGTATACTAGTAGGTATTTGTTTATTCATGTATTACAAAGTTGTGTTGTTCTTGCGTACCTATTTATTGTACATAATTTGTGAAATGTCTTGCATATTGTTATAGTAATGTTCCTCTTTATATTTGTTGCGGAAATGGTGTGTGTGACAGAGACTTGGCTTGTGTATGGTGAATTATATTTTTATATGCGTTGCTCTTTGTTTGCTGATATCACAACAAATTATGCATAAAATAAATTTTCTGTCTGTACGTGTGTATGTCTTGATGTTATGAGATAACTCCAAAAAAAGTGAGCAGATTTGCGTATGTTTTATCACAAGGAAAGACTACATGTTCCTAATTAGATATATGAAACTAGATGAAGTTATAAAGCGCCTAATAATAGGTAAATAACTCCGGTATTACCTGTAATATTTTTATATGCGGTTACTAATAATAAATGTTAAGTTTGTTTTTTGAAGCGAAGCCAAAATAGGTTTATAATAAATAGCTGGCTGAAACCTAGTCTAGAGCATAGAGCATACTCCACCACGCTGCTCCAGTGCGGATTGGTGGAGGGGTTAGTGGCCAATCCAGTGTCGAAAGTTTTTCAAGCCGCCGAAGGCCTCCGACACGGCTTAACGACTGCTATCTATCGATAGCAAAAGGAACCGAAGGTTTTACGTGCCCTCCGAAGCACGGAAGCGCTCATGCCACTAGCGGTCACCCATCCGACTACCGAACGCCCCCGCAGTTGTTTAACTTTGTCGATCACTTAAGGATCGACGCAAGCCGCCGGGCTTTGAGCGCTTCTTATAATAAATAAATAAAATAAAATTTTAATATCGGATAATGTTGATCGCACCGATCGCACGCCATTTGTATGACACATCGGAAGCTACGATGAATATTGGCTTGGCACTGCATTGTTGTGTCAAATCGATTTACAATTAACCTAATTAATTAACCTTTATTTGTGGTATTATGACCGCAATAAATTCCAGTTATACTAAAGAAGGAGACTGAATTACGCTTAAGTACCTACCTATATGTATAGCACCTCCCCTTTTTCTGTACAAACTGAATTCCTATCAGCTCTTTACTTAGCGCAGTGACCTAAATGCGTCCTCTTTGCCTGACCTATAGTTCTATGTGCGTCCTGACTAGGGTTACCACTTTTTGTATGTATCAAAAAAAATATTTTTATTTCAATTTTCCCTACGCTGAAGGAACATCGTCATGAGGAAGGATGTAGGTACATTTGACATCCTTACTAATATTATAAATGTGAAAGTGTGTTTGTTTGTTTGTTTGTTTGTTTGTTTGTGACGCTTTCACGTCGCAACAAAGCTATTATATGGTAAGGTTTATGTGTGTGGGGATAGTTAGGAGGGTGGAGAGTGACGTAGGCTACTTTTTACCGCGGAAAAACATCCCATTCCCATGGGAAGATCGATGTTTTGTTAGTTGCTAGATATTTATTTTCGGAGATGTCAATAGATGGCGTTAATAAAATTCATTTGCAAATTCTGAATTACGCTATCAAATACTACATGTAATTTACTTAAGTCATAGGCAAATGTAATAGGCTACTTTAGCTCTGCCTCGAGAACTCCCCGCTCCGGCTGTATTCAGTGTACCGCCCGCCCGCTGGCACTATCCTGTTGGCTGATGTCCGCAAGTTGCTGGACTCGCCGACACCGGTGGTGGGCGCGGGCGACTGGAACTGCAAGCATCCGGGGTGGAATAGCCTAGCTGCCAACAGAAGTGGAAGGCTACTTTTTGATGCCGCTGAACAGCACGGCTACACTGTCGAGGGTGTTGCACACCGTTACCGCGGCTCTGAATAAGAGAGAACGCGTGTGTGCAGTATTCCTCGACATGGAAAAGGCGTTCGACCGTGTTTGGTACGACGGCTTTCTCGGCGTCGGCGCCGTCGGCGCCCCGGAGTGCCGTTAAGGTGATCTCCAGTTTCCTCGAAAATAGAAGCTTCAGAGTAGTGATTGAAGACGCCGAATCCAACGAGCGTCCGATCGCAGCCGGCGTCCCGCAAGGGAGTTGCCTGTCCCCGGTCTGCTACGCCTGCTACACCGACGATATCCCGGCGGCAGGGGGGCGTCGCTTGCCCTGTATGCCGATGACGTGGCGTACATCACCACGTCGCTGAATAAAACCCACGCCATTGTCAAGATGCAGCGTGCGCTTGATGCCCTCCCCGAATGACTCGCCGCGTGGAGACTGACGGTGAATGTCGGGAAGACGCAGGCCGTGAACATAGGAGGATACCTCAACAGGCGGGACCCTACTCTGGAGCTTCACGGACAAGATATCCAATGGGCCCCACAGGCCAAATACCTGGGGGCAAAATCGACGGAAGACTTTCGATGAAGCCACAGGTTACGAAAGCCGTCGCGAATTCCAGAAGCGCGATGGCAGAAACCAGTGCTCTCCTCGAGCCTCCCTCTCGGACTGAAGCTCGGGGTCTACAAGACCTACATCAGATCCCGCCTCACGTACGCGGCACCGGCGTGGTACGCGCTCGCCAGCGAACCGCAGCGCAAGAGGATGCGCGCGGTTCAGGCGATTGCACTCCGCCGGCTGACTGGTGCGCCGAGGTACCTACGTCAGGAACGCCGTCATCCAGAGGGACCTTCGAGTCGAGAGCCTGGACGACTTCATCGAGAGATTGGCACGCAACATGTTCGGGCGTGTCGACGCGTCGCGGTTCCCGCATATGCAGGACCTGGCGCCGCTCCACACCCGTCCACCGGACCGCTGGGCCTTCCCGCGCGACTTACTGGTTGCGCGGGACGGGGCTAGCACTGACTGATACTGGGGCTTCGTAATTCATCGCCCGGCGCTGATCGGCTCCTGCTGGGCTTCCCACCAGCGGGATTCACCCGGTAGGGCCTCGATCGCCTGGGCGGCGCAAAGATGAACCCCATCCCGTTTAAGACTCTGTGGCCTGTAAAAAGGCCACCACTCACCGGACTTGACCTATTGGTTAACCACAGATGGACAACCAAGGGCCTTAGGGCCCAACCTAAGGACCGGCCCGTTTTAACGGGCCGCGAGAGACACCCCCAAAGGGGAACTAACTGTCCCGAGGGCTCCACACACCTCAGACAGGGTGGAGTGAAGAGAGCGAGTAGTAGGCTACTTTTTAGCCTAAATTCCTACGGGAGCGAGACCTACGCGGCTGTTACCTACGGGTCCCGAAGCGAAGCGCGGGCGGTTCTCTAGTTTCTTCATAATATTCTCAAAGGAATATAATGTCTTCCAATCCGCACTTGACAGGCGTGGTCGGCTATGGCCTTACAGATACGATAGTAAAGATGACATATTTAGTTTGATATTATACTGTTCTCATTCTCAATACTTTATTTCTTGATATCTGTAAGATATTATTTGAAAGTACGCGTTGGCAACCCTACTTGATACCTACATTACTATATCGGACCATTCAAACCAATCATATTATGTTGTTTAGTAGCAATGACTTCACAATCAAACATGAAATGAATGTCATGTGATTTATCGTTATTAGGACATATTGTAAAGTATTAGGTATTAGGCAGATACTTTATGTATTACGTTTATAAACAGCTGTTAGTAGTAAAAGGGTAATAAATATATTTATGTTAGAGCTCTCGCTCGTTTAAGATTTTCATTGGGATACACATACATTCATAGATACACTTTTATATTTTTAGTGGTCACGTGAATCATGAATGGTCGGTCACTGGCCGCTTACATTGACCCGCCAATTGTTAATTTTACACCAAATTGCATTGAAATTCAAACCCACGGAGCGAACGTATCAAAATCTGCTTGTACTTAATCAGAACGACTCGTTTTTAATATCTGGCTGTCAGCATAATTCTCGTTTACATCGACCCATTGTTAGGTATAAGTACATACATTCATAATTATAGTATCTACTTATTAACAATACGCATTCCTACTATGGAAACAACAATACGATATCTTTGTCCATTAAGTAACGTAAGACATAAAATCAATAAAGTAGGTAGGTATAGTAATGTAGTTCAATAACTTTGATAAACTTCCTTTGTTTAAATCAACAAAAATGTAAAGGATTACGCGCCAAAAATACATTTTGGCGGCTAAATTGCATGACTTCGTGAAAAACTAAAACATGAACAGGTGGGTAGTGTGTGCTGCTGCTGTCGCGTACAAAATGCAACAAAGATACAACTTTACCACAATAAAATAAAATTCCTATCAAAGGTATAAATATTAGCGAAGCAGTAATGTTAAGAACTGAGCAATATAAAATCATCATTTACATTATATTTTAGCTTAAATAAACAAAAAAAATGGTCTATATTTATAAAGCAAAAATAAAGATTTAAATACCTGTCTAATACATGATCAGCTTATAATGAGAGAACAATCCACTAATATATTAAACTGTAAGTAAAAACACTGGGAAAATTATGCTTAAAAGTAAACTATTTTAATACGCGGTCACGATCGCGTTCACTCGCGCGAGTTGTCGCTCACTCACTGACAAATGACAACAAAAATAGAGGAAACCCAAGAAACGCGATGTGGATCATGTGGATAAAAAGAAAGATAATGTTCATAAATCGAACATTGCATTGGCGCGAAGTGAATAAAGACTATTGTTCCATATTTTTTTATAAGGAGGTTTAACGGCCTTGCACGTCATTATTTCGGCCTTTACATTATCTATTTTAGTTCAGTGTTTTGTTTCGGTAGGTACTTATTAATTGTATAATATCATTCTTATTTTCAGTGTCGGTGATGGTTCTGGTGTCAATGAAATCCATGACCTATGGCTATAATAATTACCTATAGGTGGTCACTCTTACCAGTAGAGGCAGGGTTGCCAGATATATTATTATATCTATAAACTTACAAATTTTCGCATTTATAATTATTAGTTTTATGTACGAGTATAAATAAGCTTAAGTACATCCGAATGCTATCATTTTTAGGCTAACCAATGTCTTTTTGTAAAAACTAGATAACATCTTAATATTCTTAATGCATTATAATTATTTAAAACCGTCTTAACAACACTTGATACGGAATATAGTGTCACGAAAGTTGTGACACCGTATTTGGTGCCATAAGCGGTAGATGGCATATTATGTACCTACGAAATGGTAATTTCTTTGGTGAATTGGTTCTGACATCTTCCGAACGCCCGGGGAAAGCATCAGCTAAGTTTATCTCCGTTCGCGGGTAACTAATTATACATCCCGGAAGAGCGTTCCCGCGGGAACGGAGCGCGCTTTCATATTAAGGTAAAGGGCCACAACTTCGTGCTAGTACATTACTTCGTTAGTTTTGCTTCAGGCGCAAGAAATAAGCTACGTACATAATATACATTAAAATTATACATCAGAATAAAATATCTATCTCCTAACCTGTCTAAAAAACCAAGTTCCAACATTCTACCAACTAAACTCAATGAAATAAAACGCTTGGAAGTCCCATCGGCCGCAAACGTCGGTGAGAGGTGAATATGCTTCCCTATACCGTAAGGCAGGCGCTCAAAGTTCTTAAGCTCATAATCATAATCATAATAATAAAGAAACGGTAAGTCCATTCAAATATAAATTTAAACAGTGCTTTTATATGTCCCTTAACAATTGATTTGACTCATGAAAAAGTTCCATGCAGCTTGAAATGCTTTTAAAATAGCAATATACCGACTGACGAAATAGCGGTCATTTTATATTTCGGGTGTCTCCTATTTCGTGACATTCACGAATTAGGGGTTTTATAGATACATTTTCGTTGTTCGTGTTCATATATTATAATTGAAAAAATTGAAATATAAATGAAAAAACGAATAAGGTATTTAATTTCAGTACTTGTGAGCTAAATTCGGTATATGTTTTGTTTACTAGGAAATCCATAATACGAGCTTAAAGATGACCCAATTCTACAATTTTAAACTAAATTCGCATAGGTACTAGCAGCATAATTTCGTTTGTTATTCGATTTGTTATATTTTATTATATAAATAGTGTACTGAATATTCAATTTATATAATCTAGAAAGAATCTCATTACTTGAGTGTGGTAATTTCGAAAAATCAATAACACGAAACAAAGGACTTATCTTTTGTTCCTTGTCCGTTAGTTCGTTACAAATAATTTTAAAGTAGTTCCAGTCACTTTAGCATAATAAAAAGGTTTTTTTTATTTAATCATCACTTTAACAATTTATAAACAATTTGGTATTGATTAGCAATAGGAAACCACAGAGGTTTATATATGATCTCATATCATTAATTTATATGAGATGCTATCATTAAACAACCTCGGATGAAAAATACCTAAAAGGCTGATTTTTCGTATACTTAGGTGTTTTTGTATAGGTATAAATTTTGGCAGTCATGTTAGATCTCGGAAGTCTTATAAAAGACGCACAGGACCTAATAGTAACTCAACATCAAATGTGAAAAAGTCTGCTTTTGCGATTATATTGGTTTCTTTTTTGTAGAAATAAGGTAGCAATCGAGCAGGCAGCACCACCTACCTATACTTCTATACTAATAATATAACCTATACTAATAATAATATAAAGCGGAAGAGTTTGTTTGTTTGAACGCGCTAATCTCAGGAACAACTGGTCCGATTTAAAAAATTCTTTTTGTTTTGAATAGTCCAATTATTGAGGAAGGCTATAGGATATATAACATCACGCCACTACCGAAAGGAGCGGAGCAACAAGTTTCCCGAAGCGAGGGAGTCTACTTAATAATATTGTCTAAGCGTGATGTTATTATAGCCTTCCTCAATCAATACACTATTCAACACAAAAATATTTTTTGAATTCGAACCAAGTACTTCTTGACATTAGCGCATTAAAACAACCCTTCCCCTTTATATTATTACAAGTGGATGTCGTCCTGCAACATACATAATATATTATATTATTAAGTAGACGCCCTCGTTTCGCTTTCGGAGACTTGTTTCTCCGCTCCTTTTGGTCTTAGAGTAATGTTATGTAAGTAATAACCTTCCTCAAAACAAAAAGAATATTTCACATCGGACCAGTATATAGTTCCTGAGATTAGCGTGTTCAAACGAACGAACAAACAAACTCTTACGCTTTATATTATTAGTATAGATATAGTATAGACATTAATTATCAAAATATAGTATTTAAATATATATATTTTTAGAAATAACCAAAAAAACTTTAACAAACGTTGTCACGAAATAGGGGACACGAATTCACGAACTTAGGAACAGAGCCAAATTTTGTCACGAAATAGGGTTCAAACAAGGGGTCCACAAATAAATTAATAAAAAATTTAATTCTAACTAAAACTGCATAATTCATACCTTAAATTACTAACAAAAGACCATATTCATTACACAAAAACTTTCAGACTGATATCTTATGTAGTAAAATTTAAAAAAAATCTTAAAGTCGGCGGAGGCTTAACATACCGAAATATGGGACACTTACCTTACGTGTTTACGTAGGAACTTTCTGCACAAAGGATTTTTTTTGTTTGTTGTTTAATATTCTTGTTGATAAAGTTAACTTACTACTTAATTTACTTCCTACAATTACTCATATTTTCAACGATTCTCTACTAAATTGTACGTTCCCTTCAGCCTGGAAACTAGCTCACATAATTCCGCTACCTAAGGTATCCCATCCAGTCGCTCCGTCTGAGTTCCGTCCTATCTCCATTTTACCTTTCCTTTCCAAAGCTCTAGAACATATAGTCCACAAACAATTTTCCTCTTACCTCCTATCGAATCCTATATACAGGGTGTCCCGTAAGTAGTGGACCAAGGGGATGTGGGTGATAGGGGGGGTCCCGTTCTACGTCAAACACAAAATTTTATTGGCCTAGGCCTTATAGTTTTGAAGTTATGAAATTTTTAAGGATTTTTTATAAAACTTGGCACCTTGAATCCTACTAATAGTATTGGAAATATTTTTTTTTTACAATTCTAAGTTTGTTTTATTTAATACAGATAGTAAAACATATTTGCTGGTTATTTTAAAAGTTTTCCAGTTCAAACCATTAGTAGGATAAGAATTAATCATGTCTTAATTTATTAATTTTGGCAAAATTTTAATTGCACGAAATGCAACATGATCTTTGATACATCGTGGTGTAAAAAAAATGTATGGACACCTGGTGGAACTTTATTTTAAAAACATCTGTAGGCCATACCGAGTTTAAAAACGTATAACAATAATACAGCTAATTAAGTAATAGTTATAAAAAAATACAACGTTAATGACTTTACCCAAGTTTCCAGAAATGTTTACGAACAATGCAACTTTCTGAGAACCATATCGCTGTTTCATTCCTGGTCGGGTCGCTAGTTTTTTTAGGGTTCCGTACCCAACGGGTAAAACGGGACCCTATTACTGAGACTTCGCTGTCCGTCCGTCCGTCCGTCCGTCCGTCCGTCCGACCGTCCGTCCGTCCGTCTGTCAGCAGGCTGTATCTCGTGAACCGTAATAGTTACACAGTTGAAATTTTCACAGATGATGTATTTCTGTTGCCGCTACAACAACAAATACTAAAAAACAGAATAAAATAAATATTTAAGTGGGCTTTCATACAACAGACCAGATTTTTTTTTGGCGTTTTTATACATAATGGTACGGAACCCTTCGTGCGCGAGTCCGACTCGCACTTGGCCGATTTTTTATTCTCAGCCGCTATTGGTTGACGTCTTTCGCCCCCTCTCCTGTTTTTACTTCAATACTCTAGCAGGACTCTCAGAGTTTTACTCATTCATAGTTCGGCTCTTCACACGTGTTTTTATTTCATTTCTTTTACTAAGTAAAAGACGTTTTTGAAACCTTGCTTGTGCTTGTGAGTTGGACATTGATCGTTTTATTTACATTTTTTAAGATATAATCTTAATAGTTTATTGGTAGATGTACCACAAGATGTACGCGAGACGATGTGGCTGCAACACGATGGTGCACCCGCCCACTACACACGGGGAGTGATTAATTTTTATGAAACTTATTCAAATCGATGGATTGGACGTGGAGGTACAATTGCATGGCCTCCACGATCACCTGATCTCAATCCAATAGATTATTTTTATGGGGCTGTTTTAAGGAGGCGGTCTATGAGAAGACTATCAACAATGAAAGAGAATTGAGAGAAAAATTAAACGGAGTGGTCGAAATAGTTAAAAATATTATGCTAGATTTAAGAAAATTGAAAAGAAATTTATAAGACGATGTAGATTATGCATAAGAGCTAGGGGAAGACATTTTGAGCATTTTATGTAAATAAATTTATTTGTTTTTCACAAATGTATTTTTATTTATGATAATTTTAGTTGATATTAACCAACATATTTATACCTTTTTGGAATTGATAAAAGCTGTACTTGTTTTTAAAATAAAGGTCCACCAGGTGTCCATACATTTTTTTACACCACGATGTATCAAAGATCATGTTGCATTTTGTGTAATTAAAATTTTGCCAAAATTAAGAAATTAAGACATGATTAATTCTTATCCTACTAATGATTTGAACTGGAAAACTTTTAAAATAACCAGCAAATATGTTTTAGTATCTGTATTAAATAAAATAAACTTAAAATTGCAAAAAAAAACTGATATTTCCAATACTATTAGTATTCAAGGTGCCAAGTTTTATAAAAAATCCTTAAAAATTTCATAACTTCAAAACTATAAGGCCTAGGCCAATAAAATTTTGTGTTTGACATAGACCGAGACCCCCCCTATCACCCACATCCCTTTGGTCCACTACTTACGGGACACCCTGTATATGTATCGAATCATATATATATATATATATAGGATTCGATATATATATATCCTATATTACCGACGACATTCGTTTTGCCATTGAGAATAAAAATCTCACGCTGTTGGTACTGTTGGATTTCAGTAGTGCTTTTACATCAGTTGACTTCGATATCCTTATTGGAACCCTCAGCTCAATCAACGTCTCAACTTCTGCCATATCTTGGTTTAATTCTTATCTTTGGGGGCGCTCGCAACGCATACACCACAAAGAGCTGGTCTCTGGTTGGTGTTCCCTTGCTTCTGGCGTGCCCCAGGGTAGCGTTCTTTCTCCCTTGCTATTTTCAGTTTTTATAAATTAATTATTCCATTACGAAAGTCATAGATTCCAATTTCCATCTCTATGCAGACGATTTGCAACTATATCATCATTTTTCAGTAAATGACGCCGAAGATGCTATAAAACGCATGAATGATGATCTCGGTCGTATAGATGAATGGACTAAAGCATTTGGGCTTGCATTGAACCCTAAGAAGTCACAAGCAATTATTATTGGATCGAAACACTACCGTAATAAGTAAGATTTTGCCAATGTTGCGTCTGAACAATACCCCTATCGAATATTCCGAAACAGTGAAGAATCTTGGTGTAATTCTTGACACAAACCTTTCATGGAGGGCTCATATTGAGGAGGTTAGTCGTAGGGTTTACCGCACCTTCTATTCGCTTAAATGTCTCCAAGGTTTCCTGCCCCACAAAACTAAAATTACTCTATGTCATTCTTTACTTCTACCGATCTTAGACTACGCAGATGCTTGTTATTTAGACGCCACAGAGGAGCTCTTAAACAAACTTGAGCGCTTGCAGAACCTTTGCATTAGATTCATTTTTGGTTTACGGAAATTTGATCATGTCTCACAGCTTCGCAAGGATCTCAAGTGGCTCCCAATCCGTTTTCGCAGGAATACTCGCATCCTATGCCTTCTCTTTAACATCCTTAAAAACCCTTCCTCTCCTTCGTATTTAAGAAACCGATTTACCTATGCTCGTCCTTCTAATGCACCATGCAGGTCCCATATTAAGTCCCTTTTGCACTTCCCCCGTCATCATACCTCGTCCTACTCTCGTTCCTTTTCTGTGCATGCTGTTAGATTGTGGAACTCGCTGCCGCCAGCTATTCGTCATTCTGTAACTATTGGCTCATTTAAACGAAGAGTCAAGGAACATTACTTTTCCCAGTTATAATATCACTCTTATATAATTAAATTTCCAGCTCTATATTGTCTCATTGACTATTCCATCTGTATTTATGTATAATTTATATATATGTCGGAGATAGGAAACTTGTTTGATGCTATTTAATCTGTGGTAGATGAGGTGGTCGATGGTGAATTGATACTCTGTGGCGCGCGGGAGCATTGTCATTAATGGAGAAATATGAAAAGAAATTAATGTCGCGTGCGATCGGAATATTGTTCTTGTAAAAAGTCCTTATTAATTTTAATGCCGTGAATCTCTAATAATAATAAATAAAGTGTATCCGCGAGTGCGAGTGGTTCGATCAATAAATCAATATCGTAATATCGCAAAGCAAATCCAATCAATACCAAAGTAAACCCAAACCGAATATTCATAATGAGCCATACATGGGCATTGAATAAAGTAGCTGGTGGTGTGTTGTTGTTGGCTCTGAACTCTTGTTTTATTTGACATCCTGACAAGTGCCCCCGTCATCAGATGTGGGATAAAGAGCCTCTGTCCACGTTTTCAGAACATTTTAGGTTATAATTTCTAGATTGTGAGGCGTTGATGGAAAGTGAAGAGATGTGATCACCATGCCATAGTAAAACTAACTAACTAGATTTTGAAATAAAATGGCAAGTATCGTTATGAAGGATTTTTAAGTAAGTCAGCGAGTATTGGTATGACATTTTAATTTCATTACATGTGGTAACAGGGTTTCATTGCTTGGATTTTATTTCTCACTTTATGCGAGACAATAAAGGGCCGCGTGGCCTACTCGATTTGACAAACAAATGAAGTTCGTCTCAGTGCGAATCTAGTGGGCCATGGCTTCGGTCTTCGAAAATCGAGTTGGCCGCGCCCGCTGAGGGCCCATTCTGTTTAGCAAAATTAGACTTTATGCACATAGCAATAAGAGTTATGAAAGTGAAAATCACATTATTGACCAGCGGGTTATGATGAAATTCAATAGAACATTATAACCCGGCTAAAGCCAAGAGGTATAATGTCTTGCTTTCGGTAAGGTTTACATGACATATAATTCGGCATTGTCGAGCATGTAGTGTGAAAATTTTATTTTTTGTGTAAAGTATTTTGTGTGTGTGTGTGTGTAATAGTTTGTTTTATAATCGTGAGTGAAAAAAAAATCCGGTAATAAAATCAATTGAGACAGATACGTAATTAAAACGAATTGATACTCATTGTAATCTTATCCCTGATAAAGAGAAGTTGCTTTAATTATGAACGTTTGTAACATCGGAAGACATTATTAACTTGCGTTCACTTTGTTGAAATTTTATGTGGGTAGATTTGGGGTTAGGCTTAGTAAAAAGCCACAGGCCACGAATAAGATTCATGCTTTGTTTTCTGATGCCAATGGCGCAATGGTTAACACGCCGATCGCTGTTCCGAGGGTCCTGGGTTCGATTCCCGGCGAGGCGGCAATTTGAATGATGAGTTTAAATTTTCGTTCCCGGTCTGGGTAAGGGCGAGGTGGCCATATAAAGGCGAGGTGGCCATATAAGGGCGAGGTGGCCATATAAGGGCGAGATGGCCGTATAAGGGCGAGGTGGCCGTATAGGGGCGAGGTGGCCGTATAGGGACGAGGTGGCCGTATAGGGGCGAGGTGGCCGTATAGGGGCGAGGTGGCCGTATAGGGGCGAGGTGGCCATATAGGGGCGAGGTGGCCATATAAGGCGAGGTGTTTGTATAGGGGCGAGGTGGCCATATAAGGCGAGGTGTCTGTATAAAAGCGAGGTGGCCAATGTAACACCGTTCATAATAATTAGCGGCAGTGTCTCCGATACTGGTCAGGTAGCTGGTCAATAACAAAGGTACTCTTTTAGTTGATTTGGTTTTTTGTAATTTGGTGCACCGCTTATCGCTGAAGAGGATTAATTGAAAAAAAAATAAACACACACAAAATACATAGTTTGCCTTATTGGTACTCAACTTGAAGAAGAATATAGCGAGTATATAGCATTAGAGTTATATAACGAATTTCGCTTGCGCTTTGAAAAAAAAAACAATAGCAGTTTGTGGAAGTTCAGTGAAATTTTTAATTAAAGTAGCAGTTGGATACAATCAGTTCCCTAATTATTTTATTTACAAGTACAGCACACTTCGATTGGTTTTAATTTACCTTGTGAAACCAATGTGTTTTGAAGTTATCTCACAACTGGCGATGCAATGTGCATCGATTCCTGGTTTTCCAGTTAAGTTTTGAAGATGCACAGGACATTTCTTTGTCGATCGGGAACAAAGGCAGCACAGGCTGGTTACACGCATGTTATCTGGAACCGCATCGACAGCTGCGTGCTTGCACTCGCGCGCTCTATGGAGTTCATTCGTGTGACATTGAAGGAGGAAGCTCTGGCAAACCATAATTCTTCGCACCTCTTCTGAGGGTTACTGCCTCGGATCGGACGCAACGTAACAGGTGATCTGTATCAACGTATCAGGTTGTTCAGTATGTTTTGTGATAGCTTGAAGAAGTAGTAAATTAAAACTTTTCTTTTCGAGACGTACTTAGTTCATTTAATAAGATTCTCTATCTTTGAGAGATTTAGTTTTCGGTCAACTTATCGAACGGAACTTTTAAAATTGCATTTGAACGGTTTTGTTACTTTGAAAAATGTATAGTCCTTATATGAACACTGGAGATAGGTGTTCTCTGCTTTACTGGAGGGTGCCAATAGACAGTTTTGCATCAGGATGGACCTTGCAATGCAGATCAAAGCTATGTATACGGTTTGAATTTTATTTCTGGACAGAAGTACTGATTGTACTTGAGTACCGTTCGATAAGTCAATTTATTTGAGAAAATATGATAACTTTTTAAGAAAAGTAGCTTTTATGAGAAATGTAGAGTTTGTTTTGAATTAATCTTTGGTGACCAGTTAATTTATTTTGAGCACAAGCTATTATGTTTTGAGCTGACGAAAATTAAAAGTTATGATAATTTGATATAGGAGATATTGTTTAACCAGTATGTTTGACATTGTTTATTACCTGGTAGAGTTTAATGGTGGCTTTTGATAACCGTGACATTGCGATGGTTAGTGCCTGAAGGTCAATTTGTTAAATCTGATGTGACGATCAGTAATGAGGAAGTTTAGGTCAGGAAGGGCCGAGCGTGGAGAGATACTCGCGTATGTATTTGGTTGTTACAGGTAATCTTCAATGCCTTATACGTGTTGCCGATGGTAGAGCGTGCTTGAGGATGGATCACGGGAAGATGCTGAACGCATACGGTTTTATGACGATGACGTATCGAGTAAAAGTTAAAACTAATCGCGCAAATAATGAATTGGTAATTTTGTTCTAAACAAGTGTTATGTTATGGAGTTTCTTCCGCTTGCTTCTTCTCCATAGCGAAGACACTTAGCGAAGCAGCGGTAAAAACGGTAGTTAGGGTTAAAAAATGCAAACAAAGTTTTTGAAATCCACTCGCAGTAACAGCAGTAGTCATTTTTGATGTTAAAGATTTTGAGTTTTGTTTTGGTTTGAATTAATTGAAAATTGTGGATCGAGCAATTGAGATGGTGATAATAACGGAATGGAGCATCACACAGGGACGGGTGACATGTCAGCGATGGCCGTGTCGGAGATAGGAAACTTGTTTGATGCTATTTAATCTGTGGTAGATGAGGTGGTCGATGGTGAATTGATACTCTGTGACGCGCGGGAGCATTGTCATTAATGGAGAAATATGAAAAGAAATTAATGTCGCGTGCGATCGGAATATTGTTCTTGTAAAAAGTCCTTATTAATTTTAATGCCGTGAATCTCTAATAATAATAAATAAAGTGTATCCGCGAGTGCGAGTGGTTCGATCAATAAATCAATATCGTAATATCGCAAAGCAAATCCAATCAATACCAAAGTAAACCCAAACCGAATATTCATAATGAGCCATACATGGGCATTGAATAAAGTAGCTGGTGGTGTGTTGTTGTTGGCTCTGAACTCTTGTTTTATTTGACATCCTGACAAGTGCCCCCGTCATATATATATATATTATATATATTAGGTATATTATAAATATGTATCAGTAAATATTTATTTATTATACTGTATATTATAGTTAATATATACTTAAATCTATTTTATACTATTATATATTTTCCACGATTGTGCACGCTAAATCGAATCTCTTTCATTGCGTTTCCATTCCTGGGTCTACTGGAAGAGATTTCTTTAAGAAATAAGCAGACCCTATGTACAACATCACTTATATTAATTCCTATGCAGTGTAGGTATAGTGTACATGAAAAGTTAAATAAATAAATAAATAAAGTTATTGCTGTCTTATACCTAGGTTATAATACGAGTACCTATAAACCTAAAGCTACAAGTCAGTAGTGACAAAAGTAGAAGTAAAGGAAGTCTCAGTTTTTTTTTTATGAAATCAAGATAGCAAACGAGCATGCAACACCACCCTTCCGCTGCCGCCCATAACAAGTGCACGCCTTGAATTCCCACTTACGGCGGTCCTGACTTTAACAATATCCTTGAGTCTTAATAACCATCAGCTATATACCATCAGCCGACTGGATTATTAATTTGTTTTATCCTGTTAATATCTATCGGTAAGTAGGTACCATTATTTTATTGTTGTGCAAAGAATTTTCCCGAAAGAAAAATATTAAGAAGGATTACGATAAGAGCGAGGCAGCTATTTGTTATTAAGTTTTTGAAATCAATATCGCTAATCTAAGTATCGTATTATAGGAAAACCATTAATCATAATGCTTTCAATATCAGTTGTTGTTAAAATAATTTTTGTACCTACTACTTAAACTGTTTTATTTTCAGTTTATAATTTAAACATAAAATTATTTATATGAAATAGATAGGGGAAACGGGATATTTATCCAACAACGTACCTACTTAATAAATAGTTGAAATTTTATTCATTAACCGTATACAACTGGGAATAGAACGAGCATACAAACATATTGGACGTAACTATAAGTGGCCGCGCTAACTATGCGTTCCTGACACATGTCAATTCGTCATGAGTAGTGATGTACAATAAATAACATTATGCGTTGTAACAAATAACAATAACAACATTCATTCATTATGCATAATATTTATTCAATTTATATGTTGTTATTTTTATAGGAATTATGTTTTAATATATTCAATAATTATAATCGTTATGTAAATAAAATTTTAAGGAATCAATTAATTGAATTTAATCATAATTTCTGAATGTAATCAAGAGAAAAAAATTAAAATGTTTTATTTATTTATTTTATTTTCATTTGATTCGACTGAGTGATATCATAACCCAAATTTTCCTAAGCTATGTTTGGGCGTACCTTTATTATAATAATATTATTAACTTCATTGAATACTTAGTACATTATATAATATATTATAAAATTATAACGTTTTATTTTATATTTTACCAACATTGTATTAAGATTACAAAAATATTCGATTACAATTGCCTTGTTATTATGTCACATCACTACAAAAACAAAAAGTTGATATGACATGGATATAACCTTGAACGAGCGCCGTTTGACGTGGTTTTCTTTTAAAAGGTATTGTTTTTATATTTGTTATTTAAGTACTTAATTGTAATAATTTTAGCCCAAGATTAATACAATATTGTAAGTTGGCATAATTATTCGATTTAATGTTTGATTTTAATGTTATCACTCGTTAATAAGGCAATTAAAAGATATTAAAAAATTGTCAATTAATTGTACGCCAGTTCAAAGTTACATCGCCCAGTCGAATGACAGACTTCAGGAACGCATAGTTAGCCAGATTATAGGTATAGGTAAATGCTCTTACCGTTATAAATAGATCGTACAAAATTGATAAGCTGTAGGTAGATTGGCTCCGTAAAATGAAGGTCTTAAGGCTTCTACGCCATCAGAATTAGCATTTTTAAGGAGTAAGTACCCTTAAGTGAAGTAGCGTAAATTCGTCTTATATTACTCTGGAATGTAGTTCTTTAAGTAGCTCATCTAATGGACATATAACTTTACATATTTGCTATTAAACAAGAACAAAATACTTACTAAGTTATAATCTCAATTAACCCTACATTTCTTAGCCATTTGTTAGTGTGTAACATACATACATGGCAAATCGAGGCCAGCTGGTAAATTCCACCTTCCGTATAAGGTATAATTCTATAATTATCCAACAATTATCTGTCCTATATTAATGTAAGTATTCACTTAATTTATTCACGACCACGACTAATACCTAAACTTCGTTTAATTCGAAGATTGAAGCACGAGAATATAATATTGACAAGACTGACAAATATTTCTATTATGACATATTAAGTCCATTATTATGACAGAACTATAGCACAGACTACTGTATAGACATTGATGTATAAGTGTCTAGATGGATAATCGAATCCGCGAAGACGTGTCAAAAAAGCTGCGCCAACTATTGGCGCAGAAGTACTTTCCCGCCAATTAGTGCCGATCGCGCCGCTTTCGTGTCACTACGTATTACGCGCGCAATTTAAATAAACAAATAAGAGGGATAACATGACGAAATGTGCTATTAAACTGTGCCGGAATTATAAAGGAAGGGTAAAAAGCTCAAAAAACATCACATATCATAGGCAAGTAACCAATAAACATATTTTTAATTAAATTTCAATTTTGATTTTTATTGTAACCAAATTACGTCATTTTTTTGTCAGTGTTGCTAGTTTCTATTTTTATGCTCCCGACTTAACATCATTTTTGTGGGTATATAAATTGGTTTATGGTTACGTGTATATTATTTAGTTCATGTACTTTTATAAATCGATTAAAAAAAGGTGGTGTTTACCAATACGTTTGTGTTTATTTATAATAATATAACATTAATATTCGTATGTTTATGAGCCCATTTTAATGATTATTTTTGCATTGGGTCGAATAAACCACTTTTAAAGGTACAAGAGTAATGTGAAAAGGAGACGATCCAAAATTGTATGTAGTCTGGGCCTGGTTTTGTACCAGTGATAAAATAAGATAAAAAAGAAAAATAAACCATTTTTGACTAATCAAATCCACGAACTCATCTTTATTTCATTGCAAAAAATATTTATTAACTCCACGTGACGAAATTATTCTACATAATGGCGGGCAGCAGACCAGAGGATTCATAATTTTTGACGTATGACGTTAGCTGTCAATATGCCTTCTCTATGCTTGAATGATGCTTGAACAATGGCTCGAACTCAGAGTGAAGGACGCCATCTTGCAAGTGTTGCAAGTAGTACCTACCGAATAACTCGAAATTAATTTTATTTTAGCAAGTCATTTATTGCGATTTGTGAATTTATTATATTTTTAATGAACTTTCTGTATTTTTTGGTTTTTCATGGTTTAGTGTACAAGATCAGGCCCAAAATGGACCATCTCCTTTATTTATTGAAGTTTTTTTTAATGATATGTATGTAATTAACTTTCCAAGTAATTTTTTTTATTAAATTAGCTAGGTAACGTAAATAATTGGCTCTTCTTTAATTAAGTTACCACCTCAAATTAAGCTAAAAATTTGAGGGGGGAGGGGGCTGACGCTCACATCTTCCCCCCACCATTTTTGAATCTAGGAAATGCATACTTTTTTTATTATAAAAAAATCAAGTTTCCAAAAATTATAAAGTGACTACCTCAAATTAAGCTGAAATTTTTTGGAGGAGAGGTTGGTGACTCCTCCAACTTTCCCCCCAAATATGGCTGTAAAGAAGTGCATACTTTTTTTTGAATTACCCTGTCTTGTGTATTACCTTGTGTCTTGTGTACTTTTTTTTGAATTAATCGACGACCCTGTAGCCTAGTTGGTAGCGACCCTGCCTGCGACGCGAGGGGTCCCGGGTTCGATTCCCGGCCGGGGCAGATATTTATGTGGCAGATAAATATTTGTACTCGGGTCATGGGTGTAATTGTGATGTGTTATATGTGTAGTCCATGCCACCCGCGACACAGGTACCTAGTAACCTACTGCGGGGGTATGAGTGTGTTAGCGTTTATTTATTTATTATTATTATAGAGCTAAAGATCGCTTGGGTCTATGAGAGTCTCTGTAATATGTATGAGGAGAGTATTTCAGTTGTTACCAAAGGACTCGGGTTGTCTGTAAAGGTAGATGGGCAACATGTAAGCATTATTCATTGATTATAAATTGCAAAATTGCAATTGCATCTGTAAGCACGGGAAGGCCCCTGCGAGAGTGCGAGTGCCTTTCGAGTAAATGAAGTTAGAGCCTGACGGGGCACTTCCATACTTTCAAATGTAATCGTAATCCTGAATAGACATCCCTGAACGGTATAGTTTATAACAGCGGTTCTTAACCTTTTTGGCTGGCGACCCAAAATGTGAAAATATTTCAAGTCCGCGACCCTGACATTTTATTGATTTTCCAATGATAATAAAATAAAAACCGGCCAAGTGCGAGTCGGACTCGCGCACGAAGGGTTCCGTACCATTATGTATAAAAACGCCAAAAAAATCTGGTCCGTTGTATGAAAGCCTCATACATACTTTTATTGTAGCCCCATATTAGCCACAACGCCATCTCTTGGACCGAAAGGTAACTGAACTATCGCTGAGGCGTCAAAAGTATGGGTGCTCACTTAAATATCTATTTTATTCTGTTTTTTAGTATTTGTTGTTGTAGCGGTAACAGAAATACATCATCTGTGAAAATTTCAACTGTGTAACTATTACGGTTCATGAGATACAGCCTGGTGACAGACGGGCGGACAGCGAAGTCTCAGTAATAGGGTCCCGTTTTACCCTTTGGGTACGGAACCCTAATAATAGGAGTAAAAGTCCGAAGTTTGCTCAAATTGATGTCATTACGTTGAGTAGCTTAGTGGCACAGTGGGAAGCGCGCTCAGCTTGCGATTACGTTTGCTAAGCAACTTTCGCAGAGCCTGTTCACTGGATGGGTGACCGAAATCCTTAATATTTACTCCGTTACGTATGTTAAGCCGTTGGTCCCGGTTGCATTTGCTGTCATTAACACCCACCAATCCGCACTGGGCCCGCTTGGTGGGTTATGGCTCATTCTCCTTGTGTGTTTCTATCAGGTAAGCCTGTGCCATCAGGTAAACCTCCATCTGTCATGACAATTCCAGGGTACCGCGCTCACCTTTGGTAAACGTGTTGGAATTCTGGGCGTTGACATTTCGAGCGATGTGCAGTATTGGAGTCATCTGAAAGCTAAGGCCTAAGGAGAACTCCGGGATCTCCAAAAGGAACACAACCGGAGTCCTCCAAGCGCGGCGCCCTTATATTCGGGCTCTTCCCGCGAGGGACTAAGGCCCCATCGCTTGCCAGCGCCTTACAACGGTATGCGGCCACACATACAACACTTTCCCGGGGTTGCTGATGGACGGTTCGAGCTCCCACTCTAGCCGCCCGCAACCCCGAAAGTCCCCTTTTAGTCGCCTCTTACGATAGGCAGGGGATACCGAAGCTCGTATTCTGGTCCCGAGCTACAGGGACACCGGTGGCGCTATGTGCGCCCAACGCGGCGCCGCGCCGTGCACGGCGCGTCCGTCTCCGGGCCGGGTCTGCGCGTTCTCTGGCCCGTTCGACTTCCTCCTTTTCGGTCATAACACGGTCGCAGAACGCGATCATGCTGTCCCAGGCTTCGCCAGAACGGACCATCGCTGCGACGACGGCGTCCGGGGAGAGGTCCAGCCCAACTTTTTGCACCAGGATCCGCCGCTCGGTCTGCCACGCTGGACAGTGCTCGAGCGTGTGCTGCGCGGAATCCTGGGCATCTCCACAATGGTGACACTGCGGTGTCGCCTCCCTTCGAATTCGGTTCAGGTACTCACCGAAGCAGCCATGTCCGGTGAGCACCTGGGTCAGCCTGTAGGTGACGCGTCCCTTCCTCTTCAGCCATGCACCGAAGCTGGGCAGTATTGCACTTACAACGCGTTGGCGTATGCCCCGCGGCTCCTGCAGTCGCTCGCGCCAGCGACGCAGGGCACGCAGTCTGGCGTCTCTTCGAGTCATTCATTGCGAGAGACCTAGGTACTGTTGCTTTATAAATCACAGGTCAGGCCTCACATGGAGTACCTACTGCTCTCATCTCTGGGCAGGGGCGCCACAATACCAGCTTAGTCCAATTGACGCCGTACAAAAGCGCGCGATTCGAATTGTCAACGACCCACGAGTCACTAACAGGTTAGAACACCTAAGTCTGAGGAGAGACATGGGATGCCTCTGCGTGTTTCACCGGCTTTACAACGGTGATTGCTCCAAGTATTGTTCGATTCGGTGCCAACTTCACCCTTCCATCATCACACCACTCTCCATAGATTGAAGTTTCATCAACATCGCTTGGACTCGTGGCGAACGACTACGGTCCATTTTTCACGATCGTTTTTGCCGCGAACGTGCAAGATATGGAATGGCTTCCTTCTGAGGTATTCCCGGATCGCTATGACATGGGGTTCTTCAAGAAAGGTGTAAAAAGAGTTCTCCTTCAGGGCCGGCGTTGGACTGGTGACTCCCCTGCTGTTACTCGTGTTCATAGGCGATGATGACAACAACTTTTTCAAAATTCCCGCGACCCATCCCAATACCGCCCGCGACCCGGATTTGGGTCGCGACCCGAGGTTAAGAAACGATGGTTTATAACTACAGTTTGTATACATGATAAAATGATTATGAATTGGAATAAAATGTTTAGCTGAAATTATTAAAATATCAGTTGCAAAAAAAATCTTATTTTATGACTGGTAATAAGATATACTTAGGAACGATGCGAAGGTGGTTGTAGTTATAAAATGTAAATAATTTTTTTTTGAAACAATCATGTGATAAACCGGTAATAAGAAATATCATAACTGATTACCAAATTATCTCCAATTATACTTAGATAGAAAGGTTTGAAATAAATTGATTTTTACATTTATTAACTACCGGCCATGCACATTAATTATAGTACCTACACTTTTATTTCTGTTACAATGTAGGTAGAAATCAATTGTATGCGATACATAAGAGTGGAATATTGTTTCTATTGAAGAGATGCAGCCGGCTCATAATCAAAACTCATATAAGTACCTATATCACACAAAAGATTCTATAAATACATTTTTAATGAAAAAAAAATCGTGGTCGGCTAAAGCCCCGCTACTGACCAGCCAGGTCTGCACTACGAGTATTATGTTGGACTATGATAGGAGACCTATGTGACAAGTTCTCAGCTTGCCTTAAATACCTACCCAAAATTGATGCGAGCCCTTGGACCAAGTAGGTACTTAATCCTAAAGAAAGTAAGACATATAAAGTAAAAGTACTTCAGATGAATGTTTAATTGCCTAGAATTTTATCTACATTTGCAGTCATATTGTATCTAAGTAGGCACATAAAATTTTATAGCAATATTTTTATTAGACTGAAGGAAAGAATGTATCTGTTATATTTAGGATGAATATTTAGTAACAGACAGAAATTACAACCTTGGATATAATGATTTTATAGGTCTGCTTACTAAATCTAAAAATTTTAAACACACCCCGGCTCTATGATATTTAGTCGCGTTGGCTTCAAAGACCCCCAGGACTTTTATATGCAATTGCATAGATTTATTATACTTATTACTCAAAGGTGCTTTATGTTACCATTTATTCGCCAAAATTTATATAATTATCTTTTTTATAGATAGTAAAGAGGCCACCTTTACGCGGCCACCTACGGCAGTTATGACCGACTCATAAGAAGATTCAAATCGGGACCAGGATGGTTAGTCGAATATAACACAGGGTGTTACTAAGAACGTTAGTGGGTTCGTAAAGAAAACTGGGGCAGGGGTAATTAGTGTCAGTTAGTCTTGTTAGTTGTTAGGAAATTAATAATAGGGGAACATTTGGTTACACCCATTACGGTAGGTCTTAAAGGGGTACTGCTTACAACATTATCCGCAGAAAGGAGCTTCGGAAGTTTTTGACGAGCGAAGTTATGCGAATGTCTAGGACCTAGCTTACACCTGGATGCTCCTCGTTTTCCCGTATATGTAGGTATGTAGTTATTTTTCATGTAATGCAAATGAACATTTTAACAGAATCCCGACTGATAGTATTATAAAGAGATGATTATGTCCTCAAATGCATTCTTGAAAACATTCTCGTACCTATGCTTTAATATTCCTTTATTTCCGCATGATAAATCGTCGGCGGCGGCGTTCCTATTTTTATATTAGTACCACAAGAAATTCAATCCCGTGATATAAACCATTTATACTGGAAAACTAAGTGTTTGAGCGCTTTCTCCAAGAACATGCCTATTTTGTAGCAACGTGGCTTATACGAGTATGTCTTATAAGTCTATTTTTCAGCCCGTATTGAATTCACGGAGAAAGTACCAAGGCACTGAGAATTGCCGCCCCAAAGAGAAAATGAACAATTTTTAATAAGGATTCTTTTTTATCGACAGTTTCCAGATTTAGTTAAGATAGTATAACGGTGACTTTAAATCAAACAGCAATTTTTTTCTCAATAATAAGAGATAATTACTATATAAGTATTACTCCGATTCGATCTCAGGAGCCTTAAAATTATCCACATAGATATAGATGTACCTATAGATTGCTAACATAAGAATCCTTTTTTCGCTTTACCGCAGTAGACTAACAAAACGTACGTGAAAGCCGCACCACTTTGATAGGAACGAGAGCTTTTTACACGTTATATAAAACGATTGTTCCGCGTGAAGTAGTCTTACGTCACGTGTATGAAGTGCTTACATGTACATGTCTGCTAATCATCAAATATTTCAGGTGACTTTTTTATTCTTTATATTACAATTACAAACCTAACTGAAAATGGTATGTAAGTATTATAAGACTGCCATATTTTGTAACAATATTCTTGGTTCATAATATTATTACTGAGTATTAGTTAATTTCGCTTGGACGCCGTGTAGGTACGTGTGAGCGAATATGCTTGTCAGGCGAGTAAGAGAACTACGTGGCTTCATCCATTCTGAATTTCTCATCAATTCAGCTTTTCCTATTCGTGGTACTTACACCCCAACGAGGCTTCGGGTCCCTCCGCCTCCCTAAGGCGATGCATTCTGTACCGCCCGGCGCGGCGCCCAGTTCAATCACGACAGTAAGTTTTGCATAGCGGTAGGGTATTATAACCTTGGCTAGCTACAACCTTCAGTTTAAAACCGACCGTAAAGGAACATACCCATATTAGGTACGTGATCCGTCTTCCAAAATAGAACACATTGGTCACTATGTTAGGTTTTTGTCACATAGTCATAAATACTTTAGAGCTGCGGTTCTTAACCTTTTTGGCTGGCGACCCAAAATGTAAAATTATTTGAAGCCCGCGACCCTGACTGTTTATTGATTTTCCAGTGATAATAATATAATAGGAGTATTATTGCTTTTTACAAAAAAAAAATAACCGACTTCAACCTCGATAAGCGGAGATAACTCAAAAACTAATCGCCAGATGGCGCTTAATTCAACATGTAGGTGTAAAGTTCTCGTCACTACAAATTAATCAAGCCCCAACACTAAATAACTGCAGTAAATCGTTGAGGAGTTCCCTCGACTGTCTTTCGGCTTCATCAGATCGACTCCAGATCTTCATGAAATGGTAGCGCTTTAATGTACTTATGATAAAATGAACAAACACACTAGTTGTCCATACAATTTTCGAAAGTTCCCCTCGATTTCTCTGAGATGCCATCGTCAGATCCTGGTGTCCTTATCAGGGGACCCCACTGTGCATATCTACTTTACAACAAAAAAAGAATTATCAAAATCGGCCCATAAACGACGAAATAATCGCTGAACGTACATAAAAAAACAGCATATTATATATACGGTCGAATTGAGAACCTCCTTCTTTTTTGAAGTCGGTTAAAAAGTCCGTAGTTTGATCTTATTGATGTCATTACGTTGAGTAGTTTAGTGGCGCAATGGTAAGCGCGCTCAACTTGCGATTACATTTGCTAAGCAATTTTCGCCGAGGCTGGTCGCTGGATGGGTGACCGAAATGCTTAATATTTATCCCGTTAGGTACGTTAACACGTTGAGTGCGAAACGAGGCTTAAAACACCTCGTCCGTGTCTCGACGTTATAGCCGTAAGAAAAAACTTAAACTTCTCGTTCGTGCGGGAGGCATAACTTCCATCTGGTTCAGTGTAGGAAAAAGATAACTATATATCTGAGATGTGCTATTAATTCCTAGTTCTATGGTATATCAACCTTAATACCGGGTTTCTTAGACCTCGTGCCGCACTGAACTAATAAAATTCTAACGCTGTGCGGAACGAGGTTGCAAACGCCTCGTACCTCCGCGCACCTCGTACCGCACCCTACGCTAGCTTCATGCGGTTAGTGTTGTGCAACGCATTCGAAGCTTTTACAGAGAACGACTTGGATATGGATACAGGTAATCTTCAAACATCCTAACTACTTGTTATATCGTTAATAGAAACGTGAATGTGACTTGTTGAGTAACTTTCTTCAAATAGGTTGTTAATCATGATAAATTATGGTATGTTTGTTTATTGAGTTAACTAGCGGACCCGGCAAACGGTGTTTTGCTCATCAAAATTTAATGCTTTTGCCCAATTGTACTCGACTCTTCAGTACTCTAACCAACTTTACCCAACTTTTCTCTATTCTAATCTAATCAACTTTACTCAAGTCTACCCACCATTTCCTTACTCTTAAATTAATCTACTAAGCTCGACCCTACTTTTCAGAACCCACTGCAAACAAAGTAGGTACATCATCTCGAAAAGGGATCAAAGAAGAGGAGATGTGTAGGATGTTACGAAAAACTCCGCACCTAACAAGTCGTGAGGCAGACAAAAAAGTAAAGAAAATTGTCACAGAATGCACTGGTTGCAAAAAATATTATTGTTTGAACTGTTTCAATGAGAAACACCCATAAATTTTAAAAATAAAATACCAATATATAAAATCGATATTTATTTTCCCATCACTAAATAATATGAAAAACTGCCATTTTTCAGTGCGGTACGAGGTACATCAGATCCCACGTTTTATTTTACCTATAGAATCTAAACTAACTTATGTAACCACGGGCGGCGGCAGATTTAGGTTCATCAATTCATTGTTAATAATAATCGCGACAAAAACCGTACAATTTGTTTTATTTGGCGCCAAAAAAAGGATTTTTGTCTCCTACGGGCGGTGGGGTTTAATATGCCTCGTGCCGCCACAATGTCTGGTTTAGGACGAGGTTTAAAACGCCTCGTAACGCAGTAATGGAAAGTACAGAAAAATCTGTGCCGCAGGGAACGTGTTAAGCCGTTGGTCCCGGTGGCATTTGCAGTCGTTAACACCCACCAATCTGCACTGGGCCCGCTTGGTGGGTTATGGCTCATTCTCCTTGTGTGTTTCTATCAGCAAGGAAGGCTTGTGTCCCAGCAGTGGGGACATTACAAGGCTGGTGATGATGATGATGTCATTACGATCTCTCTGAGAGTTTATGCAGTTGGGTAGCCAGCTTTCTGCTGGTGTTCCCCAAGGATCTGTGCTGTCTCCTACCCTGTTCATTCTGCATATCATTGACATGCTGGAGCGTGCAAACGGCATTCATTGCTATGCAGATGACAGCACGGGAGATGCCTATTTATACAGGCTCTACAAATGCCTCTCTGTCACAAGTGGAGGATAGCAGAATAAAAGTTGTGTCTGAAGTAGAGAACTCTCTGGAGCAAGTCTTGGAATGGGGTCGACTCAATTTAGTTGAGTTCAACCCCACGAAGACACAAGTTTGCGCGTTTTCCGCTAAGAAAGTCCCATTTGTCATGGCGATGGCGCCTCAATTCCAGGGTACCGCGCTCACCGTTGGTAAAAGTGTTGAGATTCTGGGCGTTGTCATTTCGAGCGACGTGCATTATCGGAGTCATCTTGAAGCTAAGGCCAAATTGGCCTCCAAAAAGCTTGGTGTTCTAAACCGGGCGAAGCAGTACTTCACTGCGAGGGACCTACTGATGCTTTATAAAGCACAGGTCAGGCCTCACATGGAGTACTGCTCTCATCTCTGGGCAGGGGCGCCACAATACGAGCATTTCCATTCCAGTCCATTTGACGCCGTACAAAAGCGCGCGGTTCGAACTGTCAACGACCCACGAGTCACTAGCAGGTTAGAACACCTAAGTCTGAGGAGAGACATGGGATGCCTCTGCGTGTTCTACCGGCTTTGCAACGGTGAGTGCGCCGAGAGTTCGATTTGGTGCCAACTTCGCCCTTCTATCATCACATCACTCGCCGAAGATTGAAGTTTCATCCACATCGCTTGGACTCATGGCGAACCACTACGGTCCGTTTTTCACGTGCAAGATGTGGAATGAGCTTCCTTCTGAGGTATTCCCGGAGCGCTATGACATGGGGTTCTTCAAAAAAGGTGTATAAATAGGTCTCCTTCAGGGCCGGCGTTGCACTAGTGACTCCCCTGGTGTTGCTCGAGTCCATAGGCGACGATGACTACTTACCATCAGGTGACTAGTCTGCTTTTACGTCAGCCCTTCAGGCTGTAAAAAAAGGCCGCTAAATGTCTTTTCAAAATTCCCGCGACCCATCCCAATACCGCCCGCGACCCAGATTTGGGTCGCGACCCGAGGTTAAGAAACGATGCTTTAGAGACATCTCGCGCTATTTCTTGTTCGGGTTTACAGATTTTAGAGATGGCAGCCCTAGCTTCAAGTCAGGTCAAGCTATGGAATATTTTTTTTACTTTTTGTTTGCAAAAGCATGATTTAAAGCCATATTTTTAATACCATGTGAACACCTAAGTGGAAGAGGCCAACCGTCACCTAGGGGGCACAAATAAAAAAAATGGGTCAAATAGTATGTTTGGTATGTTCCCTAAAATGATTTTTACTCATTCGGTTGCAGACGATGCAGTGTCGGACCGCAGGTTTCAGTCCATCGTTAATTTTGTTGCAAGGCGTGACTGCATGTGTGTGGATAGTAGATTGGTACAGAATTAAACCACACACATTGTCCCGCGTTTATTTATAGCCGGCAACTAAGCGTACACAAAATCTTTCGAGCAATTTAGCAACTGGCGTGTCAATATCGGAGCTCGTTAAACTCAACAGCCGAATGAATTGGATGAAGTAGTTTCTTGTGTAACCAACAATACAATTTGTGCTATTTGTACTGTAGATACTGAAAGGAATATTTTATATTTTTGTTTTGTAAATGTTTTGTTTATTGTTTAAAATTTATTTAACTTCATTGATGGGTAATGGGTAGCCCCCAGATGAAAAGGTCTCGTATTCGATGCCTGGTTGTTGCAGATAGCTGTGGCAAAACCATGGGTGAACAGACTTGTGTCAGACAGATAGTGTACTATGTGTATTAAGTCATAAGTAAAGTCGTACAAGGTACCTTTGGCGTGTGGATGACAGAGAAAGCCCCTTACAGGTAAGGCAAACTGTAAGGCGCTGTCTCTGTCACCCACACGCCAAAAGATCCTTGTACGACTTTATAACCAATGAAGTTGTTATCTGTTACAAGGGTATGTTGTACCTATTGTAAATAATTAGCATAGATAGAACAAACTCTTTTTTGTTCGAATAAAAAAGAAAGAAACAAAAAAGCATAACAAATAGCACAAAACAAAACATACCTATCTATGAGTTAGAATTCGGATTTACTTTAAAAAAATATTAACGCGAGTTTGTCATAAATTTTATCAACAAAACTGTTGAAAAAAGTAATTCGGAAGCCAGTTTAGGACATTGTCCCATACTTCAATGACCTTTGTTCTTTAATAAAAATGCAATTTGGCTTATTTAAACGCTATAATTTAAAAAAATCTAGTGCACTTCTATGAAAATTTCTAATATCGATTTAATTTCTCACATTTTTGTTGATTTAAAGTATAAAAACAGACTGCAGACTAGCGTAGGCTATGCAGGTATAACTGCAGATGCGGTAACAATGTGGCACTCGTACGTGTAAAACTAAAATGCAGCTATTGTTGCAGGTTCCACTGATATACGCGTCTGGCTGCTCCGGACGTACATTGTACGCTGTGATAACGTACCTACGCTATTTGTACCGGTCGTTTAGCAACGCTTTGGAATAAAGCAAACTAA